>CM037878.1:84004527-84633813 GCA_021292165.1 Shinisaurus crocodilurus
AGAATCAGGTCAAGACGGCAGAGCTAAGGCTGGCAGTTTTGCACCTTTGATCTCTGGTCTTGAGTAAAGGACCAGTTGGCAGTCCTTTCACAATATTATATACCTTTCTTCTTAATTTAATTTTCACAGGTACAATCCAAAATATAATGTGTTCAGTGCAAGCAGCATTCTCTGGTCTGTGTGCAATTCTATACTTTTATTTATTACATGTATATCCCACCTTTCTTCCATGATGGAACTCAAAACAACATGCATAGGTTTCCCTAGGCATCTCCCATCCAGACACTTACCAACTCCAGACCTTCCTGGCCTCAGCAAGGTTGCTGTGCCATGTGCTTTCAGATCATGCCTTGGAATATTTCAACAAACTAGAATTAATCTATGTGATTTGTTCCCATAAAAAAGTGTTAGCATACCTAGGCACATAAGCAAGATTTCACCTGTTATTCCAGATTAATTATCCAGAACACGTTATGACCTATTTCATACTTCCAAATATAAACTCTGTTTAGAATCCCAACTTCATACACACATGAAAGACTGTGATCCTATACAGACTTACCTGGGAGTAAGTCCCATTCAATTAAATGGGAGTTACTTCTGAGTAGAAATTATTAATAGGGTTGTGCTGTAAA
Organism: Shinisaurus crocodilurus; assembly: GCA_021292165.1. Lineage (NCBI taxonomy): Eukaryota > Metazoa > Chordata > Lepidosauria > Squamata > Shinisauridae > Shinisaurus > Shinisaurus crocodilurus. The sequence goes on from CM037878.1 coordinate 84,005,163, forward strand.
GGAGTAAAAACCCATATTTTACCATTCTTTAACCACCATGGCTGTGAGCAAATGGTGTTAAGTTGCTACAAGCCTGTGTTAAATGATCTTATGTATGAACTTCAGATGAACTATAGCATGGGAACACAACCCACTAAAAAGTTATTCTGCACAAGATCAAATGAAACGGGGTGCTGCTGCATGAGATAACTACTATGGCTATTCAATAATTCTTGTGCATGTGAACTTACTAGTGTATTTTGCCCAAGGTCAGCTTTGCCAACCTGTTAGGCATGTTTTTAATTATATCAAGCTACTGATGTCTAGCTGAGTAGTTCACACAACTTGATGGGCTCATGAATTGGGGTACAATATCCGCAGAGCAAACTTAGCAAAAAGAGTTGTGACCAGGTAACACAATTATAACTGTGCTCTGTTATGAGACATCCCTACACATTCCACCTTCCCTTCAAACATGCCAGGTTCTGACCCAGGTTGGAAACATCCAGAGATCACTCTGCTTACTTGTGAAAGCACCTGCACCAGCAAACAGTTTATTCAACTACATATGAACTTGCCAGTACAAATGAATTGCTCAAAAGGGGATTCTAAAGGGATGTTTTACCACCATCAAAACAAGCAACCAATTATTGGAGCTATGGATTCATAAGACCAATGGGACAAAAGAAAAACTGTTCATATTGGATCACCCACAACTTAGAACCAGGATGTGCCCATTTCTAAATAAATCTTGATATTTTCTTTAGTGGTTTTATCCATTTAAGAAAACATTATAATACCCATAGCATTTCACGCTCCCTGTGCATAACACAAGACAGGCCTTTTACACTGTTTATACTAACAGTTTAAAAACATATACGTAACTAGTAAAGCACAATATCTGAGGGACCTCACTCGCTTCTGGCTCCCTTGAAAACGATGTGGGGGCTGAGCTCAAGTTTAAATATGAAAGTTATTATTGTTCCTTGAATTTTCATAGCATCATCTCAAGGTCAAACTAGAGGTGACATGTGAAATCCATGATCAGGAGTGCAGGATTGTGCATGCAGGGGTGTGAGTGCATGAGCAGGGTTGTGTCTGTGCATGCTCAGGGTGTGTTTTTAAGTTAAGAAGAACAGTAGAGGCTCCAAAATTATACTAAGATTCCTGCACTGGGGGGTGGGGAGCAAGTTATACCATTTTGCCAATCTAAGTTGTCCTCCAAAGCTGTTCTTTGCCACATGGAAGAAAATGTATAGGCACCACAGGGGTACCTGTACATTTTCTCCATGTAGCAAGTAGCAGCATGAGCGGGGGAGTGAATCCCCATTTAGATTGGTAAAATGGCATGGGGGAAAGAATCCTGATCCTTTCTCCACTGCAGCTCCCCACAGAGATCTGATCACAGAGCCACACATGTCTCACCTGGTTGCACCATCAATCCCCAAGGAATACAGATTACATTCTGCCACTTGAAAAGAACTGGTGGAGGAGGAATGGGCAGGTGTTGCAGAAAATTATATCACAAGCTTACATACCATGTTTTAATGCGATTTCTCAATCTTCATCAAGGATTGGATTGCAATGTGTTTTGCATTATTCCTTGCCCACCCCCCACCCCGGGTATAAAGACTGAGCTGGGGTTTGTAGGAGAAATGCAGAATATTATCCAGAATGGGTACACCAACCATAATTGCCGTGACTCAGTGTGCAATGAAGATATTGCATTGTGTTGTATTTTACATTTTCCTCACCCCTTTGAAAATAGGTAGTAGATAAAGTAAAGACTTTATGTTACCCAATATACTAAGAGGTGTGGGTGGACAAGCTGCTATGCTTACTTGAGACATAGGCTGCTTCTAGATGGAGGCTCCTACTGCTAGTAATTCAAAGGCATTGTGCAGCTATTCTCTTGAATGGATTTTCTGCAAAAAGAGAAAAGACAGAAGAAATGGAGGGAAAACACGGGAGGGTTACAAATGGAAGACAATGATATCTGGACCCTTCATAAAATTCTGTGAATAAGGCAGGGGGCAATGGCATGATAAAAGCCTCACCTAAAAGCACCCATATAAATGTGCCCTGAACATGAGTACAACATTTCACTCAAATATCTCAATGTTTAATGGAGTTTCGTGTCAAATAGACAAAGAAATAAGCAAACAAACTTACAAATGGAATACTGAATGAGCCAGCTTAACCAAATGCTTCACTTTGCTCAGCCAATTAAACAAGGACAAGGTAGGCTCTGATCTAACACCCATCCACCCAACAAAACTCACTGTAGTGAACAGGGTTAGGCAATGTGGTGCCTGCAAGCACCAATGTGCCCCCAGACACCTTTCTTGGTGCCACCAAGGTACCTTAAACACACACAATAGGTTTCTATTGTTGGTGCTGAAAACTTTGGGTTCAAAGGAGTTATTTAGTGTGTTAGGGCTCTGGCTCCACCTCTGCCTTGTACTCAGTAGCCTTGGGCAGGTTACTTGTCCTTTGCTACGCCTCCCACGGGAGCCATTTTGTGATGATGCCCAAGGCAGTTTCTCAAATTGCCAAATGTGCCCATAGCCCATAAAGGTTGCCTACCCCTTCATTAGAAGGAAGAAAAAGAGAGAGAAGAGCTCACTATTCAACCTCACTTTGAAGCTGCTGCTAGTTTGCAAATGAAAGAGGAGGCATGGAAAGAATGAAACTTTGATTGCATATTGTCCTAGAGTTTATTTGCAAGATTTGCCTTGGACAATGAGCTATAGTTAGCACAACAGACTAATATTCTCCAGTAAAAAATGACTGCTTCTAGAAAATGGTTTTTCAAAAGGGAAAAATTACACATTTCCAAATCCTCAAAAGATGTGAAAGCGCTTTCTGCGTGCAGGACTTAAATGTCTTCCTTCCTGCGTGCTGTACTAATGTCAGTACATTCCATCCTAAGCCTTGGTATGGGGAGAAGAGAGGAGAGAACATGGCACTGGTAATATATTCAAGGTTTATTTCTTGATAGCACAGCAAGTCAGGATTCCTGACCACTGGCCATGCTGGCTGGGACTGATGAGAGTTGAAGTCCAAAACATCTCGAGGGCACTGGGTTTGGGCTGTCCCAGAAGTTAGTCTAAAGCAGTAGTGCCCATTTCTCCAGGACTGTGGGACCACCACTGTCTGTCTATGCCATCCAGGGTAGCCAACAGCTTAGATACATAGTTCGGAAACCCAGGGAGGAACTATGTCTTAAGTGTATTTTAATTAATCTTTTTCTTTCCAAGGTCATTTTCCATGAGGGCTTTTATTTATCAGGTACAGCAGCAGTGGATAGCTTCCGACGGAGCAGAGGATTGTGGGGAAAGTCTGTTAAACCCTTTCGTTCCTTGCAGTTGGTCTACTCCAGGGATGTTTAACCTCTTTTAGTCTGAGGGCTGAATTTCATTTTGGAGGAGCTCTCAGGGGGCTGCATCCCAATGGTGGGCGGGGCCAAAGGCAAGTGGTGGTCCCACAGCTGTTCCATCATGTCTTGGTGTGGCTTGCAAGTTTTGTCCCTTTAGGGCAGGGATAGGGAACCTCTGACCCATGGACCTAATCAGGACCGTGGAGGTTCCCATCGAGTCCATGGAGGCTCACCAGTGGTATAGTGGTAAATTGTGAAGTGCAGACACCATGACCGTCCTTATAGCCATGCCTCCAAGGAGAGTCCAAAAATGCAGGCAGCTGTGTTGATCCATAGCAACAAACCAGTTCTAGCTGTTTTTATCTGCACCAGGAACAGGTCTTTTGTAAATCTAATGAGTCTTAATTGCCCATTCAAGACCAAGTCACCCCAAAATACTTTGCATTACAACAGGGAACAAAATATTCTTGCTGGGAAAATTCATCCCCCCCCCAACAGCTATGTGAGAATTGCAACTAAGCTCAGAGGGAACAGGGAAGTGTGAAGGGAGTGGCAGATGATGTCAGTGTCCCTGCTAATAAACAAGTGCCAGTGCTGCGTGCCTGCAAGCCCTGGCTCCCCCACTACACCACTGAGCCTCACAAAGCCCTGCCCCCTCCCCAAGCCCCACCCCTGGAGGCTTAGCACAGAGAGGTATCTATGCTGTTATCTCCCATCTGTGATAGGAGATAACCATAGGGATTCCCCTGCATGCCATCCTCTCTCCTCTCTCCTCCCGCCCACCCTCACTTGGTTCAGATAACATGGCAACTTGCGCCTGGCATGGGTAATTATGGAAAATTGGGGCAGTGTAGGACTGCCAGTTGAGAGAGTGAGAGGCATGCAAAGTCAGTCACTGGGCCAGTGTTTGGAGGATCAGCTCTTCCAAGTGCCAGCCGAACCCTTTTCTCCATCCTGGGACTAGATGATGTCAGGGAGGGGTGGGGTACTGCCCCCCCAACACCATCTGGCCTAGCAGATTGGTATGAGTGGGTGGGAATCAAGCCCCTGGACCAGAAAAAGGTTCCCCACCCCTGTTTTAGGGTGTCCTGGGTGGTCACTTGAATTCAGCCCAGCTTGTATGAATGCTCACTCAAACCACTTAAATGACCAGTGCTTTAAATCAACTCAAAGTGGTTAGAAACCCAAGATGCAAACTGAAGCACAGTTAACCACATATTTGTCTCACTGGGTTCAACTGAGCTTAAGCAGAAGTAATTGAGCACAGGATTGTACTCTCTGTTCAAATTCACCCAGAGGTATCTTTAATCCCCCTTTCACCTGTTATGTTTAGGCTGTGTGGAAGCATGGTGCTGCCAGATGCCACTGAGCAAACTTGGATACCATATTTCATAAACAAACAAGAGCAAATGGTAATATAAAATAGAATTCAGATCCACTGAGCCATTTTAGAGAGGAAAATCTCGACTGGAAGACTTATAAAACCCATGTCCTGCTTGTTTTTGGAGTGACGCCAATGCTACAATAGAATTAAGCCAGTTAAACTATCCCATACTTGCTGTGAGTAAAATAAATAACCCCTTTGAGATTCCTCTTGGTAGCAAAGGCAGCAGGATCCACTGAGCAGCACATTTGCAAAAGAACGTTACTTATTCTCATTCTAATAAAGGCTAATCTGAAATGTTCCACAGACTAGCAGGTCCACTCAACTTATTCTTTGCTTGCTAAAACACCCCTCTGTGTAGAAGAGAGGTGAATTTTAGCAAGCTATATCTGAGTTTGCACATTTGACCAGTGCATAAACTGTATTCCACCTTGAAGCTTTGTTCCTTGTACAAACTGTGGGTCCTTAATAATTTTTGAGAGATACATACTGTCATTCAGAACCAAAAATTGGGCTGCCCCAAAATATGCACTTAATGAAATGAAAATGGTTTGGAAAACTCCTATTTGACTTCATTTCTGATTTAGGAAAATAAGCCAATTCTGGATTTTTTAAAAAAATATTTAAGCATTTTATTAAAAGTTTCATTTATTTACGCATTAATGAAAAGCATTCTGCTTTACAAAGTCCAAACTCAGCTGTCACTCTTCCTCTGTTTCTGAGTTAGGGCCAAGCTACACATTACTTTGAAGACGTTAATAGCAGCTACAGCTTTCTTACTGTAAAGCTAGGATCTCCAACATGGTGGCCATCGGCACCAATTTGCCCACAGACATACTTCTTGGCACCAACCAGGCTCCCTTCCTGATTTTTATTTTATTAAGATGGGGGGGGGGTGTTCAAAAGAGTGGTTTTGTGTTTTGGAGCTCAGACCTCACCTCTGCCTTGTACTTAGGCTCTTGGGCAAGTTACTTTTCTTTCAGTCTCCAGTTTATCTTCTGGGTGTTAGGTGACCGGCCATGCCCACCATGGCAGCCACTTTATGAATGGGCAAGCATTTACAAATGGACAGCCATTTTGTGAGAGCACCCATGACACTCTTTCAAAAATCCAAATGCGCCCACTGACCCAAAAAGTTTGAGACCTCTGCTGTAAAGAGAAAACTGAGGTGAGCATCCCAGCTAGGGATGACATAATCCAGATGTCTGTCTGTGAAGAAAGATTGCAGTTTATTTTAATGGATTACTTTTTGGCAATGAAAATTACAGGCACAGTGGTACCAGTCCAGATCAGGGCTACAGTGGGTTAAGGCTTCCACCCCGCACGCCACCCAGATGTAAGGCACTCTAGCAAGAGTCACACAGACACAGTCCAATTAAACTTGGCAATTTATGCCTCAGGTGGGTGTTCTGCCAGCATTGCCATTAATAAATCCACAATGACTAACATACTTGTATAAATCAACAGTCTTATTTTCATGATGAATCTATAGGTATAAATAAAAGAATTATAACTTTGTACAAAGTAGAAGAAAGTACAAAACATATATTATTTAAGTAAAGATAGTCACCAATTTATGAGACAAACTACCAAATACAGCAGCTATGGATATGAAAAATTATACAGCTGTCAAAAATTTCAGCCTTACATTTACTAGGTGTAGCCTAGTGATGGATGTGGATTTAATGTGTTTCTGAAAATATCACTGTCTCTTGTTGGTAATCTAGTCTAAATACCAGTGTAACATCAGCATGTACATGGCAATCATGTTTGTCCTGGGCACAGGATCATTTGCCTTAGGTAGTTGCAAGATTTTGGTTGCAAGATTTTGATTCTTGATCTATCATGGTCATTTTTTTCCTACATGATGTCTCCTGCAAAGTAGCTAGAAACAGGTCCTATAGGACATGTCTCCCCACAAATGGTGCTACTGGTGCAATGCCACCTATGTGAACAATGGCAGAGTTGCAAACATTAGCACCAGCCAAATTGCTGCTGCTAGTCACTAGCATAGCTAAAACCCACCATCTACATGTAACTGTCCTTTAAGCTCCCATCCTGACTCCTTAGACAAAAAAGTTAACTAATAGTCAAGCTAAAATAGACACTGGATGGTATCCAACTGGTGTCCCTCCACTGACCTTGAGCCAACTGAGGCTTCTGTCACTGGAATGGGGGGAAAGGCAATTTTCAGCAATTCTCCTTCCCCACTATAGCCCCTCATATCTCCTCTGATCCTATTCTGAAGGGTCCCCCAAGCCCCAGCCGTCCAGAGCAGATTGGGGGGCAGGGGGTAAGAGGCAGTAGGGAGGAGGGAGAATCATCAAAAATCACTTCTGTCCCTGTTCCGCTGTTGGAAGCCTCCACTGGATCAAAGATCCTTCCGACAGCGGAGAGACACCAACTCAGTCCAACCCATAGAACTCTGCAAGGTGGCATTGCAAATGTACGACAGGAGCCAGTGTGGTGTAGTGGTGAGAGTGCTGGACTGGGACTCGGGAGATCCGGGTTCTATTCCCCGCTCGGCCATGAAACTCACTGGGTGACTTTGGGCCAGTCACTGACTCTCAGCCTAACCTACCTCACAGTAAATAAATAAATAGACAGGTGAGCATTCTCTCTCAGCCTTTGCCTATTCATGGCTCCCATGGTGACAGAATTACAATCCAGCCTAAAGTATTTACCCAAGTCATTTATATCACCCATATACTGGGTTTGCATGATCGGGGAAGGAAAGGAAGTCACGGTGGCTTCTTTTCCGCACCATGCATGCCAGTTGTGTGCCACCTCATTTCCATAATTACCCGTGCCGAGTGCAGGTTGCCATGTCATCCAAACCCAGCAAGATGGGCAGTGGGGGTGGCTTCCAAACTACCCCACAACCCATGGCTTTTTCTAGGGTTCTGGAGTGGTTTGGAAGCCCTCCCTGCCCACCCTCACTTGGTTCAGATAACATGGCAACTTGCGCCTGGCATGGGTAATTATGGAAAATTGGGGCAGTGTAGGACTGCCACACACAGGGCAGGGAAAAGAAGCCACCATGGCTTCTTTCCCTTCTCCAGTAGTGTGAACTCTGCCATAGGATCTGCAATCATGGAAATGTCTGTTTCATAACCATCTTTTTTGAGCCCTACCTTCTATACCAGGGGTGAGCAACTTGTGGCCATCGAGATGTTTTAGCCTACAGCTCCAATTAGCCTTGGCCAGCATAGCCAAAGGCAAGGGATGATGGGAGTTGTAGGACAAAACATCTGGAGAGCCCACCAGATGTAGGACAAAACATCTGGTGAGCAAGTTGCCCACCTCTACGCCAAATCATCTACATGTTGCTTACCATCACCTCAAGCACTGCCAAAAAACACAATTTTAAAAACTGAATAAACAAATTTCAGTGCTTCCAATCATCGTTAAGAGGTTGCCTATCTACTGGGGAAAGGTTTACGTGGGAGCAATCACTTTGAATACTAACATCTGGACAATGGAAAGCCTACATCTGGTTATATGTGCACACACACAGTTCCTGCTTGCTCCCCCCAAAATTAATAATAATTGTAGTAAATAGTATTAGGTACTGTAGCATTCATCAAATACTTAAACATATGGGCCATTTTCAGTAGGAAAATATGTTCACAATAAAATAAATCCCTCTGCCTTTCAGGGCTGCAAATTCCATTTTAAAGGAGCAATAAAGGCTCAGGGAGTCTCAGAGGAAACAATGCATTACAAGTTTTCACTAAAGGTTGCCTCAGTCATCTGACCCTGCTGTTCTTCGCTCAGTATTGTGAACTCTCCAGTCATCAGTGGGCCAAGATGTCTTTTCTGCAAACAAAATGCTTAGGCAGAAGCTCTCTCCATATGCAGTTACTTAGTTTGTAGCAAACCAACACAACTTGTGACCCATCAAGTGCACGTGTGTGCGCGCGCGCACACACACACACACCACATACACACCAGCCATGGATGGTGGCCCTCCAAGAATTCAATAAACCTCAAGCTTTTTCTGCCGGCCTTGGACTGCAAATGCATTCAGGTTGTTGATCGTCTGGCAGGTGACACTATTTATTTTGAGAATAAGATCACCACCACCATCATCATCATCATCATCATCATCATCTATTTATTTTATTACATTTGTTAATCGCCCATCTGGCTGGTCACCCAGCCACCCTGGGCGATGTACAATTAAAACAATACAATAAAACATGACAATTAAACAGTATAAAAAATTCTTTTAAAATCCTAACCCACCCCATATTCCCGCCTGAAATCATCATCAATCCAGGCAGCTAACATCATACATTTAAAATCAAACCATACAATAAATCCATTTTACAAACACAACAGAAAATATGTTGTGAAGGAACATGTTGTGAAGAGAAGTTGTGAAGGAACATGTTGTGAAGAGAAGGAACACATTGTTGTTGTTTAAAGTTATATTCTGGATAGAGCAAAGAAAAAAATCGCCCAGAGGTCAGGTCAAAGGGCTTTCAAAGCAAAACAAAAAACAAAACAAAAAAGAAGTTGTTTTTTTTTAATACTGATGGAAAATCAATTAAGGAGCAGGCTGGTTAGAATGTCAGTCTGCGAGTGGAGTACCCAGGTTCAAATCCCTACTCATCCATGAAGCTCACTGGGTGATCTTGGGTCAGTCACTAGTTCTCAGTCTAACCTACCTCACAGGATAAAATAAGGGGGGGGAACCATGTAGACCACCTTGAACTATGTATATCACCACCACCACCACCACAATAAATCCCCTGGGGCAGGGAGTTTAACTTCCCAGGCGGAAGCCCTTTTCCTTATTCCTACCAACTGTGCTTCTGAAAGTGCCAGGAGGTACTGAGGTGCTGACCTCAGTGGACAGGCGGGATCATATGGGAGGAGGCTGTCCTTTAGATATCCTGGTCCCAAGCCATTTAGATCAGCCTTCCCAACCTGGCAACTTCCTGATGTGCTGAACTACAATTCCCAATGGGCATGCTGTCTGGGAATGATGGGAGTTCCACTCCAACACATCTGGAGGATGCCAAGTTGGGGAAGGCTGGTTTAGATATTTAAAGGCAATAATACGCAACACAATACATTGCAGATGAGCTGTTGTTGGCTTAGTGTGTCACAGGCTGTGCAGACAGGAGGTGGTATCCAATGGTGTCCCGGCACTAGTGCTAATGATGTTGCGCTAGCATGAACCAACGCATGCGCAATGTAAATAGTGCAACAGGAAAAAGCTGTGATTGCTTTGAATCATAGAATTGCTGTGAATCATAGAATTGCTGTGAATCATAGAATAGTAGAGTTGGAAGGGGCCTATAAGGCCATCGAGTCCAACCCCCTGCTCAATTGGTGCCACTGTGGAATTCCAGCAGCAAATTGCCAATTTTTCCAACCAAACTGAACTACATATGGCCCCTACAGTGCAAGCCTTTGAATGGACCTTTAAAACTTATCTGTTCTAGGCTGCCTTTCCCTAAGCAGTGTTTTTGTGTTGCTGGCACTTTGAGATTCTGAGCTGTCTTAATGTGTCTTAGCAGCCAGAGGTCCCAGGAGGATACTATACTTGGAAGTACCGAATGCGACTCAGAGGTACAGCAGAACCAATAGGGACCAGGGCCGGCGCTACCGCTAGGCAGACCCAGGCGGCTGCCTAGGGCATGTGGCGGAAGAGGGGCGCAGAAACGGTGCGCTCCTTCCTCGCCGCCGGCGCGTTCCTGCCCCGCCTGCCGCCTCCGCCGCGCCTCCCCGCCCGCCGCTGCCACCTCCGCTGCACCCCCCCGCTGCACCTCCCCCCCCGCGCGCACGCCCGCACGCACGCCACCTACCTACCTACCTACCTACCTACCTTCGCATCGTTTCCGGAGCCCCGGCGGCGTTGTTTTGGCGGAGGAACCAGGTTTCCCCGGCAAAAAAAAAAAAGCACTCTGCTCGGGCGGAGGCTCGCCAGGCGGAATGGAAAGTGAAACTCACCTCCGGAGCGGCTCGAGGGGGGGAGGAGGAGGAGGAGGAGGCAGCCCAAAAGGGGAAGCGTGGGTCTGGCTAGAGACCAGCGGGGCACAAAGAAGGGGGCGCCTCTCTCCCACGGGGGGGGGGGGCTAGGGCTTTCACACTGCTTATTTACTCTGGAGTGCCACTCTTTGTTCACTCACTTTTTATTTATTTATTATTAATTTTAAACGTTGAATTTTCCAAAAGAAGAAAAAAAAAATGTTGGAGGCGGCGGCGGCAGCAGCAGCAGGGGGGGGAGGGTAGGTGGTGGCGGCGGCGGTGGCGCGGGGGGGGTTGCAGAGCAGGGCTGCTTTGCTCCGGAGCCCCCCCCACGGCACGAGAGGGGGGGCGCTAAATATAATTTGGCCTAGGGCGCCAAACAGCCCTGCACCGGTCCTGATAGGGACACACTCCCCTGGTCCAGTTCCTAGTGTAGGTCATCTACCAAAGCCATCAAGGCTTCTTCTGTCCCAAAAATGGGCCTGAACCCAGATCAAAAGAAATCCAGATAATCAGCTTCATCCAAGAAAACCTGGAATTGTTATACCAACACCCGCTCCAGGACCTTAGTCAAAAACAGCAGATTTGAGACTGACTGATAATTATCTAGGACAGTGGTTACTTCTTTAATAAAAGTCTTGCCTTCAGAGGGACTGAAACTGCGGGCCAGTTCGCACAATCATCACAGCCCGCCATGGCTTATTTAAGCCATGGTGGGTTGCGGTCCCGGTGGTCATTTTGAATATTCAAGTCACGTTGGTCGATCACCGTGGCTTATCGTGTCATGCAAACCCAGCAAGGGTGGCTTATGTGAGGGTTAAATAACCCTTGCATAATCCATGGTCTGTTGTAGGGTTATGCAAGGGTTAAAGGGTGGGTTGTGCTGATCATGCCAACCTGGTCTGTCCTCTCTCAAGGAGGCATTTACAACTTCCACCAGCCACCTCTCTAAGTCAGTTTTTGTTTAGCAACATATTATACTGCTTATCCTTATAGTGACTCAGACTTGCACAGCCTTCCCCAACCTAGAGCCCTCCAAATGTTTTCTACAGCAAATCCCATCATCCGTGACCATTAGTCATTCTGGCTGGGGCTAATGAAAGTTGTAGTCCAAAACATCTGGAGGGCACCAAGCTGGGGGAGCCTGGACTAACAGTTAACCTAGACAACTATGGTGAGCCCTAACTGACAAGGGAAGCACTTCCAGATGAAGCTTTTATTGTTGCAATTGCACTGCCTCATTCACAGAATTTTATGGGGAGCAGTCCAGAAAATGTCATCTTCTACTTCTAACCCCCTTCCCATGTTGCCCCCCCTGCTTCTTCCATCTTTTTTCTTTCCACAAGAAAACTGCTAAGGAGGGGGAGACATGATGACTGCACAATGTGTTTTGATTGGCTGCACCAGGAGCCCTCTGTCTAAAAGCACCCCAAGTCTCCAAGGTCTCAGGTAAAGATATTTCCAAGCTCTGATACTGGAGATGTTGATGGCTGGGCTTGGGATATCACAGATTCATCCTCATAAGAGAAGCATGTTTTACTTTCACCATTGCATAAATACTTGTCCTTTTCATCTATGAGGATTTATGCAAACCAAGACTTTAAAAGGGCAAATCAGTTAGGTCATACTCCAGTTAATAAATGGAAATATCATGCTACTTACTTCAGTGGGTTGTTTTTTTTTAAGGAAACAAATTTGGCATGCTTTCTGTGTATGTCTATGTGTATGTGTGTGTGTGTGTCATATTTGTCTGTTGCTGTGTGCACACACAAGAATCTTTATCAGTAGTCCATGGCTTCGGCAGCTACTGGCCTAACTCTGCCTGTATGTTTTTGCCTTACAAAGCCATCCTCAACGGAGTCTCCTAACTCCCTTGTGGCAATCTCTAGCGTTCACACATATTACAAGATATTAAAGAAGTACACCTTACAGGAATGGCATATTCAAAACCAAGCACAGGCACAAAGCAAGCCAGGGTAAGAACTTGGAAGTGCCTGGCTCCCTGTCCCGTGTGCAAGCTGCTCAATCAACCACGAGCTTTTTCCTTCTGTATCCTCCCCAGCCAGCTCAGTAAGAAATCCACATGATCCATGCACTACCCACTCCTCAGTAAGCACAATCAAGCACACAGAAGTAGAAACAATTCAGCATCAAGAACACAAAGGCATGCCGGCAGCATACGGTTGCCAGCAGTTGTTTCCCTCCTAATGCATGTATGATTCTAAATGCCATTAAGAAAATGCAGGAAAATGTGCAAGAAAGCTGCTCTGACTTTATACCCTTCTGCACAAAGCCCGTTTATGTACAAATTGAAAATAAACTCCACGGTACCTTGTCTCTGTTTCCCCATTCAATACGCAGAGACTTCAGGAACACGAGACCCTACACGGTAAGCAAAGCGATGTTTGAAAAGGTGTGTCTAAGTGCCTCCTGCATGTTGCGGCTTGACAGCTCTCCCCTATTGTGTGGGTGGCATTCTTACAAAGAGGCAGCGACTTGTAACTCAGAAAATGATATCACAATGCAAAGTTAACTCACTGAGTGCCTTAAGATGCAGAGAGCAAAAGCACATCACTGGAGGAGACAGAGTCTTCTCTTTCTCACGATAAATGCATAATTGTTACTCCTTTCATGTGCAGAATCCAGGCGCCTTCCATAAAGGGAGTGCTTCTGATGCAGGCATACTGCATTTTCTGAGCAGTCAACAAGCAATAGATCATATTGTGGAAAATGTGACTCTTTCCTCAACTTCATTGCGGTTACAGAAATATCACAGGAGGCTCTTGAACACCACCTGGGATGCAAATGGTGACGTTGGACACAATATTCTCACCACCACCTGCTGTGGCTGTGCCATTATGTACATTTTCTAAAATTAAAAAATGGTTAGAGGTTGCGTGCTGAACCAAACCTATGCAGGAATCCTTATTAAGCCCTTTTCTGAAGTGGCTAAAAACAGCAAGTCCACTTCCCACTAGTGCAGTAAAGTCCTATCATTTCGTGAACCTTTTACTTTTATTTGTTCATTGAAGAGCAGGGTGTGTGTGTATGGTGTTGCCAGAATCTATAAGAATGCCATCTTTTTGGTCAGGTACCTTATGCAGCAGTCGACCAATTCTGAATGTCTGTACCTGGTGCTGGGAAATCAAGTCAGAATTGGGATTCTGTTAGTGTACCACCCTCCCCAGTGTCTAACAGACTCCCTACGCAAGCTGACAGACTTAGTTTCAGAGGTGGCATTGAAGACCCCCAAGCTTTTGGCTTTAACATAAATGCTGAGGCTGCCTTGTCTGAAGAAGAATGGGATTCCATGGTCTCCGTGGGCCTGTCTCAAATTATATATGATTCCATGCATATGGCAGGACACACTTTGGACTTAATCTTCTGTACTGGATTAAAGGAAAATTATCTTTGGCTGGGAGATCCAGTATATGACCCCATTGTCATGGACAGATCATTGCCGGAGATCACACCAGTAGTCTGAGTGAATGGTATTTGTGATATAAGGCAAAATGCAGGACCCAAGGAATTGAGAAGGGTATTGGTGAAAATTAATTTCAGGCTTTCAAAGGACTTGCTTTCATAGCATATTAGAACCTCAGGGTCTCTGTAACTATGAATACCTCGTGGATAAGTGTTGTTAAAAATTTCAAACAGCCTCTAACTTTGAAGGTCCACCACCTACCACTCACCCAAGGCCTCTTAGAATCATAGAATCATAGAAAAGTAGAGTTGGAAGGGGCATATAAGGCCATCGAGTCCCACCCCCTGCTCAATGCAGGAATCCAGGTCAAAGCATCCCTGACAGATGGCTGTCCAGCTGCACCTTGAATGCCTCCAGAGTGGGAGAGCCCACCACCTCCGTAGGTAGTTGGGTCCATTGTCTTATTGCTCTAACAGTCAGGAAATTTTTCCTGATGTTTAGGTGGAATCTGGGTTCCTGTAACTTGAGCCCATTATTCCGTGTCCTGCAAACTGGGATGACCGAGAAGAGATCCTGGCCCTCCTCTTTGTGACAACCCTTCGAGTACTGGAAGAGTGCCATCATATCTCCCCTCAGTCTCCTCTTCTGAAGGCTAAACATGCCCAGTTCTTTCAGTCTCTCCTCAGAGGGCCTTGTTTCCAGTCCCTTTATCATCCTTGTTGCCCTCCTCTGAACCCTCGCCAGTTTGTCTACGTCCTTCTTAAAGTGTGGTGCCCAGAACTGGACGCAGTACTCAAGATGAGGCCTAACCAGTGCTGAGTAAAGGGGAATTATCACATCACTTCAATTCAGAGAAGCTCTCAAGAGCCATATTCCAGTGGTGGGCAAGGCCAAATGCAAAAGGGGGTGGGGCCAAAGGCAAAGGGTTGGGGCCAACATACCAAAGACACCTGCATGTTTTAGCTTAAAGCTCTTACTGCCAGTAATTAAACCTTAGAAGAAGCATTTCAAACATTTAGAATGACGCAGAAAAGCCAGGAAATCACAAAATGATCGCGGTTGGGGGGAAAGGATATGATCATCTGGGAAACCCCAAAAGGCTAGATTGGGAACCCACAGGCCTGATGTTCAACACCCCTGGTATATAGGAAGTTTGGCTAGCAGCAGTGAGTTCGCTCCTCCCGCTGCACACATTCAACATAAAAGAGTGATGGCTGCTCCACTGCCTTCCTGTTCCAAAATTCTGTCAGCTGACGGTAACAATTCCAATATGATAGACCCTCTCGTGTGCTCTCCCTGTTCTTTCCAGCACTCTCTGCAAGAGAATCCTCACACATAGACAACCCTTCGTTTTGGTGGGAAACCAGTTCTCTCTCCCCCCCTCAGATAAGTTTTCTGACAGGCATAGCCCCTACACAGATGCCGTACCTATCAGGAAGTTACTCAACTGTAACATAAATGCAACATAAATGAACTTCCAGAGAACAATAGAAATATTTAGTAATCTTGCTTCCCACCCAGGGGAGAGATTTTTAGTCATAAAAAGAAACACCAATGAATACATTATTTTCCCCATACAGTATCTGGTAAAATGCTTTCAGCAAAACTCTTGTTAGAAGAGAAAGGTCCTATTCCTCATCTCTCTCTCTCTCTCTCTGTTGTTAGTTTCATTCACACTGATGGGTCTGGCCTGAGAGGCACAGAAACATTAAAAAGAAAACTAAATGAAAACAGAATTCTGCTGAATCCCCACATTTGCAACACTAGCATGAGAGGTGGGGTGTTGTTTTTTTTAAGGAGGTCTTTACATGGACTGAGTTTCATTTAACAAGGCAAGAGCTGGAGCTCTCACTCACATGCTACGCTATTTCTCTGTAGGTCCTACTGATTGAAGGTTAAGTCTCTCTCTACCCCATCCAAGCGAGGCAGCCAAGAAAAAGAAGAAGCTGCTGCTGCTGCTGCTGCTGCTACCGAGCACAGAGGCCTCCTTTTCTCAGTATGTGATTTATGGAATGAAGCTCTTGGCATGTCTGCCACAGGCTGTCACAACATGTGTCAGAACTCCAAGACTGAAATATTATCCCATTGCCTTCCAAAATGCATTGTGGCTTTGAGCAAGTTCTTTTTAACAAAATTGCAGGCACTCATTTTCTCAGGAGTCTGTATTCTTCCTTCCTGCTGCAGACACGTGAAAAGAATATTAATCTGATGCCTTTCTCCAACAGTGTGTATGCATCCAGGCGATTTCAGTGTAGTAGAAAACTATGTTACTAAATAGCCGCTCTCAGTTTTGCTCTCTCCACTTGCTATCTCTCTTACTCAGGGAGAGCACTAATCAAACACAAGTAGTATTTATACAGGTTGGCTATAAGGCAGTGGCATCCCATTATTCAACAAGAGCTCAGGGGCAAACCAGAGACACTGTGAAATGCACATGGAAGAAGGGACTGACAGGATGCCAGTCAGGGAGGTAGCTTCCAATATGTCATGGTTTGAAAAGGCACGTAGAGAAAATGGCAACAAATGCTTCTGTAACATGTCAGATATGAAATTGGATAAATACAAGTCCAGGCTAGAAGCCAAGCCACAAATGTTCCAGGACCCTTTCTGCAATTCATATACTTCTCAGGGTCATTATAGTCCAACACATCTGAGGGCACCAGGTTGGGAAAGCTGTGTTAAATGTTGAATAAGCCAGAGGGAACAGGGTGTCTCAAAGAACTCATGGTTCAGCCTACAGTAATGGATATGTAGCGAAATGTTGTTAAAGCTAAAACAGAGTAAAAGAGCGTACTGATTATTTCCTGAGACAAATAACCCTGTATCCAATCTTGATTGTTTCGTATCTCAGCCTTGTTGATCTTGTGTTGCAGAAACAGACCAAGAGGAAAAAGGATGGACAGCTGCCTTATTAACTAGTGCTGAGAGAAAACACAGAGCCATTTGTGGTACATGAATGGAATGATCGCTTAAGGAGATAATATCAATACTAGAATAACGAACAGCAGGGCTCAGGGGAATGTGCCAGAATACAGCATCAGAAAGACATCTCTGCTAATTATTAAACTCAAATACAATGGATGTAAAAGAAAACCATTTAACCAGTATTGAAATAAGAAAATAATAATAATGGGGAAATTAAAACATGCCATAAATAATAATGGGGAAAATTAAAACTTGCTATAAATCCTTTTCAAGGCAATTTTGGGAGGTGCATTTAAAGCTTGTCAGATATGAGTTTCAGCTTAAATCTTATTGTTTCAATAACAAGAATTATATGGCATTTTATTTTCATGTGTTGAATCAAAGTGTATAATTCCAAACACTCTGCTGAGGCTAGGCAGGCATGAAAACAGGAACGATCCTAAACCTTTCTGTTCCTCTAACACAGGATGACAGTGTGCCATAGTGGGGAGAGTGTTGGACTGAGACTCGGGAGATCCGGGTTCTAGTCCCCGCTCGGCCATGAAACTCACTGGGTGACTTTGGGCCAGTCACTGACTCTCAGCCTAACCTACCTCACAGGGTTGTTGTGAGGATAAAATGGAGAGGAGGATTATGTAAGCCGCCTTGGTTCCTTGCAGGAAAAAAGGCGGGGTATAAATATAATAAATAAATAAATAAATAAAGATGATATCTAGGGCTCCCTGGGATTTGGCCTATTTCCAGTGCCAGGATTCAGACACAGAACATGTGAATTGAATATAAAATAGTGAATGAGGGATATCTGAACATGTGCAGACTGCCTTTCACTCGCCACTCAAGTAAATACAATGAATGCATCTGGAACTTGGGGAAAAGGCAAAACCAGTGATTCAGGCAGGTTTTGAGGCCCCAACAGGTGTCTTTTTCAAAATTAGACACTGTATATGATCAAACTGATGTGCTGAGAATGTGAACAGAGTGAATCTGTGTGGTTTGACGAACTATGATATATTCAAGGGATTGCTTCACTATGTGCCCAGGTTGCATTTTGGCCCGTGCATGTCCAACTACACCACCACAAACCTTCCAGAAATAGGCTAAGAAGTATAATAGTAAATGCAGGTTAAGTTGCAAGCAGGGCATATATTGAATCAAAGAGATGGTCATTACCTTACAGGCTAAACACCAGCTATACTCTCTACACACTGGATTTCAGCTGTGCAAGCTGAGCTTCCAATTACTTTTTCCCTACTCACTTTTGAATTCCACTGATCTAGGTTGCATAAAGGAGTCCAAGGCACATTGAGTTCCATAGCACCATAGCACCATGCTTTCAGCAAAAATCTAGCTGTCCAATTAGCTGATCAAGGTGTCTATCGCACACTGTATCCCTTAAGACATTCTAGTTCCATGGGGATCCCAGCATGCTAATTCTTCAAAACACCTGGAGGTAGCAGGATCTAGAGAAGGGAAGTATTGGGCCCTGCTCTGTGCTTAGAAAAGGTAAGGTGTGCAGTGGCTGAGAAAATGAAAAGCTTGTCGCTACTGACTGCTGTCCACCAGTCATGGTCTCTCAAAATGTCACTCAATTAGGTGTGACAAGAGTTCAACATTTCTCCAAAAACCAAACCGAAAGATGCCCCTCCTGTGCATTCAGCTGTTAGGCAACATGTTGAGGAAACATGACATTCATTCCTCTGTCCTCTTCCCTAATGACAAAAAAGAGAATGGAAATGTTGTCTACCACAGGAAGCTGCCATTGTCCATCTAGCTCAGTATGGTCTACACCAGCCTTCCACCAACCTGGTGCCCTTCAGATGTTTTGGACTTCAGCTCCCATCAGCCCCAGCCAGCATGGCCAATGGTCAGGAATGCTGGGAGTTGTGGTCCAAAACATCTGGAGGGCACCAGGTTGGGGAAGGTTTCAGAGAGGGGGCTTTCCCAGCCCTACCTTTTGATGCTAGCAAGGGATTCAACCTGGGACATTTAGCATGTCAGTCATATGCTCTACCACTGAGCTATGCCTGCTCCTTTTATTTTCACTTGACTATAGAGCAGTGGTTCCCAACCTTGGGTCCCCAGATGTTGCTGGACTAAAGCTCCCAGCATAGCCTGCCAGCATGGCTAATGACAACGAATGCTGGGAGCTGTAATCCAACTCTATGAAATCTATGAAACATCTGGGGACCCAAGGTTGGGAACCACTGTTATAGAGGGTCGAGCTCATACACTCACCAGACCAACTATGCACTTGGTAGGGTTGGGGCACATGCCCCTCCTCTTCACCACTATGCACCTGCAAAGTGAGTGGATTCCACACAGAGGCCAATAGACAGAAAATGTGTTATTTGCACAATGTTTTGGAATAAAGTCACGCGAAGCAGGCCTCCATGTAAAGTGCCCACCTCACACAATACATGATGCGCATGACAGAGGGCTGCATGCTGGCTTCTCCACCATGTGAAGAGGATCACTGGACAAGGAAGTGTATGAATGAGAAGGCTAGTAAAGATAGCAGCTGCTGAAGGTACATTCATTGTGGGGAAATGGTTGACTTATCTCACCAAGTCTGGAAAAAGATGGGATGGCACTTCCATTTCGCCTTTTGGTCCAACAAAGAACACACAAACTGGGAAGTATTGGGGTAAACTTCACTGCTCCTCAGCAACTGTGATTTGCTGTCACACTGATGGAGAATGGCCATAGATAAATGTGTGGGATGGAAAATGAAGCGTTCAGTGTTTTTCACCTTTTTTAAAAATCTAGATGTTTTATTCCTTTTTCAAATTGAGCGTATGAATCCATGTCCTTTTATTAAAAGTTACTACTGCTGATCATGACCATACCAAATTGATTTTACTAGCTTCCCATAACTGCATCTGAGCTGGCATGACTTTAGACATTTTACTTCGGAAGAAATGTCAAGTATGCATTCGTCTCTCTGACCGCAACTCCATTCAAACAAACCAGACTAGACATCTAATAATAAGTGTTATTCATTCTAAAATGGCTCCTCGGTGAAACAGCACAAAACTTGTCACTAGTATTTCATGCTATATCCAAAAAGATAAGTTAGGGAGGGGGGGGGAAGCAAATACTCTTTTCTTCTCTTTTAATGATGCTATGCATTTTATCATGTAAAACCACAGAAGACCTTCCAGGGAAGTACATCCCCAACTCTCCATCTTGGCTTTCATTTTCTTTTTCTTGTTCTTCAGACCGCCAGGATTTTCTTATTATTGGAAGCAGGGGAACTACATAAGATCCAACATTACAAAGCCTGAAAGTCAATTAGAACTAATTGTTTTGGGTTAGTCTATAAAAACAGTATGGTATGCTATATTTACAGTCCTTTGCCAAAGTAAAGAACAAAAGGTAGCTTGCGGAGTTGTGTTTCTCATAGGAAAATTTATATTTAAAAGCTTAATTTCTAGCAGACTTGATTAAAAGATGGCCTCAAAGCATAATGTGAGGTCTAATGTCCAGAATATTTTGTGGAAGTCATTTTCTCCCTTTTTGTTCTACACTGGGGGCCTCATTTTCTCTCTCGCATTTGATGGCTTTAGAGTCCCAGAACTAAAGCACAGGGACAATTTGTTTCCAGTTGAAAAGCAGAGTCCCACCCAGTATGAAAGAGCGTTTATACTTCAAGCTGTCTCTTTTGGTGACATATTATAGACAACACATTAGCAATGACCTCCAAAGCAGCACTAAGCATGAGCAAGGGACGCTTGGATGGGATGAAGGTATAGACAGCAAGTATGGAAGGGCAGTAATCAAATACTGTGAATCTTAAGTTGTTGCGTGATCTTGATGTCCTCCTTCAGAGGGAATGTTTAAAAAAAAATGCTTGGGAACTTGAGAGGGCTATTTTATACCATTTTCAGAGAAGTAGCCAGATTAGTATGCTCCAGCAAAAACACCAAAGAGTCTTGTGGCAATTTAAAGACTAACTAATTTATTCTGGCATAAGCTTTTGCAGACCATAGTCCACTTCATCCAATGCATCTGATGAAGTAGGCAGTATTGATGTACGGTTATGCCAGAATGAATTGGTCAGTCTTTGAGGTACCACAAGACTTCTTGTTGGTTCCACTAATTTGAAGCATCTTTCTCCAGATTAGTCTTCTCAACCCACTACTACTGTTAGCTGTGCTGGCTGAGAATGATAGGAATTGTAGACCAGCACATCTGGAGGGCACCAGACTGGGGAAGGCTGCACTACTGGATCACAGCCTGACCTAAGGAAGATCGCAACAGAAGCACTACCATCATACAGATACATAGTCAACAAATTAAGTAGTGAGTCCCCAAATACATGTTTGGGCTAAAGGTGGGTGTCTGCAAAAGAGAAAGGCTCTTGCTCTACCCAAGTGTTTCTCCAACTTCTGATAGCCAAGTCACATTAAAATATATATATCTAACATTGGAGGCACACTACTGTCACACCTGGAAATGTGCTCTTTTAAAGAGAGGTTAAGAGCAAGAATTACAGAGGCTGGGTTCAGACAGCACAATAACCCACACTCAAGGGTTGAGTATGGGTTGAGTTGGAGTTATCGTTGAACCATGGTTTGTTGTTGAAACATGGGTTATCATGTTGTCTGAACCCAACTCTGCTAAAAACAACAACCATGGTTTGTTCACAACCGAACAACAAACTGTGGGTTTTCTTCATGGGTTGCACATAGTTAGCAAACCATGGTTTCTTAGCACGACTGGGTTCAGACAACACAATAATCCATGTTTCAACAATAACCTATGGTTCAACGACAACCCACACTCAACCCTTGAGTGTGGGTTATCGTATTGTCTGAACCCAGTCAAAGGGAATGAGAGGAGTCCATGCCTCTGTTTCTGCATAAGATGAGCTGCACGTGCCTCTCAATTAGGAGAAAACCAAACTAGAGCAGTGACTCAGGCAGAGAGAGAATGCTGTTCTGCGTCAGGAATGACTGAATGGCAGAGCATAGCAGCAGAATTACAGGCCCTGGGCAGACACTGCTTGGAAGGAAGCAAAGCCAGAGCAGTGTGAATACTGCAGAGATACAGTACGCAGCATTTTCTGAGGGTGGTCCACAGCGTGGCTGGCCCTGCCCTGTAACAGGGTGAAACAACCTCCTCCAAGCAGCACTGGGTGGGGGGAAGAGGCCTGTTCCTACCATTATTTTTTATTTGTATTTATTTATTAGATTTGTATACCTCCCAACTGGCAAGTGGCCTTGGGGTGGTGTGCAATAATAAAACCAAACAACAACAAAATCACCAAGAATAAATAAAAAATACTAATACAGCAATACAAGGGTCAAAATAATACAATATTAAACATTAAAATATTTAAAACACTGAGGAGCCAGCAGTAAAATTAACAAAGCAACAGATTAGAGGTTAGATGCCTGCTTGAAGAAGAAGGTCTTAACCTGGCATCTAAATGTATACAGTGAAGACGCCAGGCAGTTCTCCCCGGGAAGGGCATTCCACAGATGGGGGCCCACTGCAGAGGAGGCTCTTTCCCTAGTAGCCACCCATTGCACCATTGTGGGTGGCAGCACCCAGAGAAGAGACTCCGAAGACAATCTTAGCAATCAGGCAGGAACCATTAGGGCCAGGGATGGGTATCTTGTGGCCCTTCTGATATTTTGGCCTACAACTTCCAGCAGTCCTAGCTGGCACAGCCAATGGTGAGGGATTATTTACTTATTTGTTTGCTTATTACATTTCTATACCACACAATAGCCAAAACTTTCTGGGTGGTTCACAACAATTAAGACCATAAAATAAAACAAGATAAAATACAATATAAAAGATTAAGGCTACCAGCATCTTCTGGATTATGTAATTGTCCGTGTTAGAGATCGCCGCGATGTACTTCTTACTAGGGCCATGGTGAGTGCCGACGACTGCTGGACAGACCACCGACTAATCCGGTCCACAATGGTTATCAACATTGCTCCCCAACGTAGGCTTCAAGGAAGGAAACCAAGGCGTAAAATGAACATCCAAGTCCTTCAAGATCCTATTAAGCAAACTCGTCTTCAATCACTTCTTAAGGAACATCTACCTACGGAACCTCCTGACAACATTGAGGACCATTGGTCTAAGCTGAAAACCTCCATTACTGCAGCTTGTGAACAAACTATTGGATATGAAACTAAGAAACATCAGGATTGGTTTGATGAAAATGACAATGAGATTAAATATATAATTGACCAAAAAAGGAAAGCCTTCCAAATATGGCAAAATGATATTAACTGCGCTGCCAAGAAAAAAACCTACGCTAGCGCAAAGGCTGAGGTCCAAAGAAGAACAAGAGAACTTAAGAACGCTTGGTGGAAAAAGAAAGCTGAAGAAATTCAACAACTTGCAGAATCTCATGATGCACGGGGCTTTTTTAAGGCCACAAGGGCCATTTATGGACCAAAAACCTATGGTACAAACCCTTTACAATCAAAAGATGGCACCAAACTCTTAAAAGACAAAGAGTCTATTGCACTGCGTTGGAAAGAGCATTATTATGACCTTTTAAATCGTAAGTCTAAGGTGGATAATGAGATTTTTTCGCAAATCCCGCAAAAACAAATTAAAGAGGAACTTGCAATACTCCCCACTTTGGATGAAGTAAAAAAAGCCATTAATCAAATGAAGAACAACAAAGCTAGTGGACCAGATGGGATTCCTGCTGAAATCTTTAAAGAAGGGGGGCCCGAACTTGTACAACATCTTCATAAACTCATCGAAAAAATCTGGATAAGAGAAGAGATCCCAGAAGACTTCAGGGATGCCATAATTATCACCCTCTTTAAGAAGGGTGATAGAACAGACTGTGGAAACTATCGGGGCATTTCTCTCTTAGCAACCGCAGGTAAAATATTTGCTAGGATTCTCGCAAACCGTCTTCTATCTATTTCAGAAGAGATCCTCCCTGAAACTCAATATGGTTTCCGCCCCTCTAGAGGGGCAGTAGACATGATTTTTACTGCACGTCAGCTCCAAGAAAAATGCCGGGAGCAAAATCAACCCCTTTATATGGCATTTATCGATTTGGCTAAGGCCTTTGATACTGTAGACCGTACAGCTCTCTGGACTATCCTTATGAAAATTGGATGCCCCAATAAATTTGTGAATATCTTGCGACTTCTCCATGACAACATGACGGAAATGGTTTTGGACAACAACGGCTCTCATGGTGCTCCATTTAAAGTGGGATCAGGTGTTAAACAGGGATGTGTTATCGCCCCAACATTATTTGCCATTTTCATCGCCATGGTTTTACATCTTGTCAAGGGGAAACTTCCCACCGGTGTGGGAATTATATATCGAACAGATGGAAAGCTTTTTAATCTCAGCAGGCTGAAAGCAAAAAGTAAGGTAATTACAACCTCCGTTGTGGAACTTCAGTATGCTGATGATAATGTGGTCTCCGCACATTCAGAGGATGATCTCCAAACTATCCTAAATGCTTTTGCAGAAGCATACGAAAAACTTGGTCTCTCACTTAACATCAAAAAAACCAAAGTGCTTCATCAGCAAGTGCAAGCCAATCCTTTGGTGATGCCATCTATCCAGCTTGGCGGGACAATACTGGAAAATGTCGATCATTTTCTCTATCTTGGCAGCTATGTTTCTGTTACAGCTAACATCGACAGTGAAATCCAGCATCGTCTGAGCTCCGCAAGTGCCGCATTTTCTCGAATGAAACATAGAGTGTTCGAGGATCGGGATATTTGTAAGAAGACCAAAACACTGGTTTATGAAGCCATTGTATTACCAACTTTATTGTATGCCTGCGAAACATGGACTATCTATAAACGTCACTTCCACCTCCTTGAAAGGTTTCATCAACGTTGCCTCCGGAAAATCCTGCGAATTACTTGGGAAGATAGGCGAACAAATGTCAGTGTACTGGAAGAAGCAAAGACTACTAGCATTGAAAAAATGATCCTTCAATGCCAACTTCAGTGGGCCGGTCATGTTGTTCGAATGCCTGACTGCCGTCTCCCAAAGCAGTTACTTTACTCCCAACTCAAGGATGGAAAGCGGAATATCGGTGGTCAATATAAGAGGTTTAAAGATGTTCATAAGGCTAATCTAAAAAAATGCAATATAAACATCGAAAACTGGGAAGCTCTGGCCCATGAACGATCTAACTGGAGGTTGGCCTTTCACAAAGGTTCCATGGACTTTGAAGAAGCCCGAGTGCAAGGTGAAAGGGAGAAACGTGCTAAGCGAAAAGCACGTCAAATGAATCCTTTACAGGACCATCTTCTATCTGGTAACCTGTGTCCTCACTGTGGGAAGCTGTGTGGATCTAGAATTGGCCTCCACAGTCACTTACGGACCCATCGCTAGAGTCTACACAATCTTCTTTAGAATTTCCTCCTTTTATCCCGGAAGACAATCTTACTCGGTCACGAGTGATCGCCTGATGATGATGATGATCTTGTGGCCCTTCTGATATTTTGGCCTACAACTTTTGGCACAGCCAATGGTGAGGGATTATTTACTTATTTGTTTGCTTATTACATTTCTATACCACACAATAGCCAAAACTTTCTGGGTGGTTCACAACAATTAAGACCATAAAATAAAACAAGATAAAATACAATATAAAAGATTAAGGCTACAGTATCAAATCAAAATAAATTTAAAAAAAACAAAATAAAACCTAACAGCAGTGCCAAGATTTAAAATACAGTAACAGATTTAAAGCAACAGGATGATGGGAGTTTTGGCCCCAAACATCTGAAGGGCCACAAGTTGCCCAGCTTGCATTAGGCAGACTGAGATGACTACCTCCGCAGCAGATGCTGGGGGGCGGGGGAAGGAAGCAGCAGCAAGATGTTGTGCTGAGGGTAGAGCCGTGTGCTACACACAGGGCCGGTGCTACCATTAGGCCAACTAGGCAGCTGCCTAGGGCGCAGGGCTAAAGGGGGCACCAGAAATGCCTTGGAAAAAAAATCTCCCCGACCAGGTTGCTCTGTCACTTAGACGCCAGGATAACCTTTAGCCCCCCCCCCCCATCCTGTCCACGCCAACCGCAGTGCGACAGGACCAAGGAGACTCAGCAACAGAAGGAATGTCTCCAGCCCCTTCACGTCGAATTCACTGCGGTGTGTGTGTGTGTGTGTGTGTGTGTGTGTAGGCTCCTAGGTCTGTGCCTTTAAGGGGATTCCTCCCAGCCTGCAGCCATGCAGTGTGCAATCTGATCCGTGTCTACTCAGAAGTAAGTGCCATTAAGTCCAATGGGACTTACTCACCGGGTGGTAAGAATAACAATAGTGGCACCATTGACGGACCCCATGCAGCCAAACGCAGGTCCTCGGCCCGCACCTCGTTCAGCAGCCGCTGCAGCCACTGGAGGTTCTCTGTGAAGCACGGCCCGCCACCGTTGCTGCTATTATTATTCTTACCGCCCGGTGGGCAGAATGTAACGCGGGCCTGCCTGGCCACCCGCTGGATCAGGGAGGCCATGTTGTCGCGGGGCATCATGCCGCCGCCGCCACCAGGCTACCTCCCCGCAGAGGACGACGCGAGGCTCTCTGCGCACATGCCGGCCCGTCTCCTTTCCTTCTCCCTTCCGCCACCAGCCCTCTCGACTCCCCGCCTACCTTGCCTCCGTGCATTGTGGGCATTGTAGTTCTTACCCTCTCCTGGCAGCTCTAGGTGCTCCTTTTCTGTATGGGAACTTATCCTCAGAATAAACTTTAAGTGGCAGAGAGTTTTTACTATGCAAACGCTACAATAGCCCTCTTCCTCCTCCTGCGTGGAAACTACGACTCCCATGAGGCAGAAGGCTCTCTGTCCAAGCGCGTTTTCCTTCAGGGGTGATTGGCCTCATGATGGCCCTCTAGCTCTCAAGAGCAGGCAAGCACGTAGCCCGGGATGGCTTGCTTGGGCCGCCCGTGGGCGTGTTTCTTCCCCTAAAAAGATGATCACCTGCTCATAATGGGCATAGGGCTGGAGGGAGGGCTCAAGTGGGAAGGGGGGCGCTAAATATCTGATCTTGCCTAGGGCACCAAACTGCCTTGCACCAGCCCTGGCTACACAGCCTGTCTTGTGCCTCCTAAGTGAGCCTGCCTCCCTTGGTGCATTATCCCATGGTCAGTGTTAAAAGAAGATCCAAGTACCTGTCCGGTAGGTTCCTATATACGGAATGGTGGGGGAGGCAATTTTGTTTTTCATCTCAGGCAGAAAAATGTCTTGGGATGCCCTGGAAAGGGCAGGGGGGAGATAAAGGAGGGCAGGAACAGGGGTCTAAATGGTACAGCAAGACTTTTTAAAGTGGAAAGGAGACATGGAGGCATCATTTGGGCTCTGTTTCAGGCAGAAAAATGTCTTGGGCCAGCACTGTGTCCACAGGAACCTTCAGTTGATTGGCTAATTGAAGGCACACTAGCATGCTCCACCAGCAGACAGCTTAAGAATTATTGCCTTATGCAAACTTGAATAAAAATGAGTCAAAAACCAAGCTGCTCCCTCTTTTTAAGGGTGTTATGTTACAGCTGATTTTAGAAATCCCAAAAGGCTTCTCTACAGGAGGCATTTATTGTGCACTCGATTCCTCACTCATGGCAGTTTGCGGGTGCTTTACACAATGTTGTCATCCTCAAGGGCCTGTCCCATGCTTTCCAAGTATTTCTGTGACTTTTTTTTAGAGTGAGGAAAGTGTAGTATTATCTGGAAACGGTGGAATGAACCAAAATGAGAAGCTCGTGTATTTGCGCAATTCTGCTATACTGCAGCACCACCTTATGGTTGTGTAATGGAACATATAGAAAGGCAGAGAAAGAAAGAAAAAACACGGAAAAAAAACATGTGTAAGGGAGCCGATCTTAATCCTGCAAAGAATTTAGAAGCAGAAGGCTCGGTAAAGTGGCGAGTTAAAAGCCTCATGTAGAGAAGCCCAAACTTTCTCACAGCTTTATATTGACTGACTGCAGCCCAAACTTTCTCACAGCTTTATATTGACTGACTGCAGCCTGAACCCCCTGATAGGAAGCTTGTTGAAATCCTTTGAAGAACAAAGTTCAAAAACTGTACAAAATGAAAAATGCCCAGCTTCCGATTTTTCTTATTCCTACCCATCAGCAAAATTATACCTGTGCCAAACTATGTTGTCCTAGCTTGTGTGGAAGACAGTTTGAATTGAGATTTGCCATCATAATCAGGGGTGGCTTTAGGGCAGGGGTGTTGAACCTCAGGCCAAATCTGGCTCACCTGGAGGCCAAATCCAGCCTTACACGGTTCCGTAGATGGCCACAGCACTTCCCTGTCCCCATAGTCTTTCCCTGACCACCAATCATTGGTGGTTTCTAGGTTTTTGGGCAGTTTCCCCATCCCCCATTCTAAAAGGTTGAAACCTACCTGTACAGTACATTCATCATCTAAGGTTCTCCTCTAGGTGCCTGCTCCGAGAAAGGCTTTGAAGGTGGCAATGAGGGAGAGGGCCTTCTCGGTGGTGGTCTCCCAATTATGGAATGAACTACCCGACGAGGCCCACTGGCACCAACACTGTAATCTTTTCAGTGCCAGGTTGACCTTCTTCTTCTCTCAGGCATTTGGCAGCATATCATGAGGGTTTTCTTAAAAATCAGGACTTGATTTATTTTTCTTGTTGATTGTTTAAAATTGATTTTAGATATAAGTGTGTCTCTCTCTGTGTTGAATGTTTATATGTATATAGCTTTTATAATGTATTTTTAAGGTTTTAATCTTTGTAACCCACCCAGAGAGCTTTGGCTATTGGACGGTATAGAAATGTAAGAAATGAAAAGAAATGTATCTCCTAAGGCTTAGTTACTGGCAGTAAGAGCTTTAATCTAAAATAGGCTGTACTTTTTGGTATTCTCCCACCACCCCCGGTCCCTTTGGCCCCACCCACCCCTGGAATGCAACTCCCAAGAGCTTCTCTGAATGGAATTCAGCGTTCAACCATGCTGGATAGGGTGAGCTGCGGTACAGGGAGGGGAGAGAGGGGACCCCCCAAAGTCAGGCAGAGGAGGAACCTTCTGTGAGCGAAGCCCTTGCACCAACAGAAGGCAGATCCTGGATCCAACCCTAGGTATTCAAAACTGAACAAAATAGAAGGGGCACCAAAGGCACTCCTCACCTAGAGCACCATTTGGTCTAGGGCTGGCCCTAACCATCATGCAACATTACATAAAAGACACATCAATTTGTGTATGATTTTCATTGAGCTGGATGTGCAGAGGGTTCCGCCCTTAAAAATAAGAATTTGTTTTAAAAAATGTGCAGAGTGCTGCTAGCACACACAAACAGTCCTGCCTTAGACATCCATTTCTCACTGCCAATTAAACTAAACTGTGAAGGAAGGAGCCTTTGGGGGTTCCTACATGCATGCATGCATGCACGCACACACACACACACACACACACACACCCTCATGTGTAAACCGGCGAAGTGTGTATGCCGGCGTCCCAAAGTCTACAGTGACCCGGTTTTCACATGCAAATGTAGTTCAGGCCCAGTAAGTCATGAGTTCCCCT
Organism: Shinisaurus crocodilurus; assembly: GCA_021292165.1. Lineage (NCBI taxonomy): Eukaryota > Metazoa > Chordata > Lepidosauria > Squamata > Shinisauridae > Shinisaurus > Shinisaurus crocodilurus. The sequence goes on from CM037878.1 coordinate 84,034,742, forward strand.
CCCTGCCTGGCCAGGTGAAGTTCATCCTGATTGGCTGAGAAGCAGCAAAGCTACAAGAAGGAGGAGGGGAGGGGGGAAAAGCTATTTCCCAACGTGTGGGTTTTTGTGTCTTTGTCTTTGGTCATCGTGTGGTTGTTGCCGGCTGTTGGAGTAATGGCGGCAAGCCAAGGAGAGGCCCAAGCCTTTGGGTGGCCTCAGGATACGACCCCAGGTAGCTCCTGGTGAAATTAGCTGAATGAGGGCTCTGGTAAAGACAGGCCTTGTGGAGGGCTACCCATCTCAGACCATGCTGGCTGGGGCATGCTGGGAGCTGTAGGCCTTTCCCCTGTCTAAACATGCATAGGATTGTGCCCTTAAATGTTTTCACCTGACCTGAAGCACATAATTCTTTCATAAGTAGGTATGTGGTGGCTTAGATGCCAGTTTGACTTTTGAAAGGAAGGGCAAATATAAGTAGAGCTGTGCATGCACAATAAGTACACATTGCTTTTTGGCACTCACAGAGTGAACAAATGCTTTAAAACTTGTGAAGTGGCACGTATTAGTCCTGTCTTACCTGCAAGGTTAACAGCCAATTTGACAAGGAGGAAAACTTTCCTCTTGACTGCAAATATGATACAGTGTTGAATCCTAAACCTTATCTGTTAAGCCTTCCTTCCAGTTGGACGAATTGTTTGTTGTCAGGATCATTGATTGTATGAACCCAACACCCACAAGCTATGTCAAGATAGGCAACACAGTACAAATTAAAGACTGCCAGTGGATTTTTTAAAAATATGGTTTTATTATATATATATATATATATATATATATATGTATATATACCCCGCCTTTTTTCCTGCAAGGAACCCAAGGCGGCTTACATAATCATCCTCCTCCTGGGTGACTTTGGGCCAGTCATTGACTCTCAGCCTAACCTACCTCACAGGGTTGTTGTGAGGATAAAATGGAGAAGAGGAGGAGGAGGAGGAGGCTTATGTAAGCCACATTGGGTTCCTTCCAAGAAAAAAAGGTGGAATATAAATAAATAATACTAAATAATACAACTTCCAGCATTCCTGATCATTGGTCATGCTGGCTGAGGCTGATGGGAGCTGGTCCAAAACATCTGGAGGGCACTGGATTGGAGAAGGTTGGTGGAGACAGTACTAGTCCCATCTCACACACACCCAAAATAAAATGCTACACATTGCTGAAGGTTTTCCTCCACCTGCCATACAATATAATATAGCTATACAGGCAGTCCCCAGGTTACGAACGAGTTCCGTTCTTAAGAATGTCTTTAAGTCGAATTTGTGTGTAAGTCAGAACAGCATCACGTTCTATAGGTTAAAACTGGCATTTACGCAAATTGCGTAAATTATGCAAATTGCGTAGTATACTATGCTATGTACTCTACATAAATAACGTAGCGCCAGGGAACCCAGAAGTCTGTTCTTAAGTATGGATTGTCTGTAAGTCAGACGTTCTTAACTCGGGGACTGTCTATATTAATTTACTCTGAAATAGCCTTTCTTGCACTGTCTTCAGAAGCAGATGTGTTAGCCTCTGTTTTCATTTTATTTGTTTTTATTTCATTTTTATACTTCACATTTGGGTCCAGTGTGTTGTTGTTTTTTAAATTTTAAAAGTCCCTTAAGGATACTTAATAAAAAGTTCCAACAGAAAGCCCAGTCTCACACTGGAGCTGGTTGTAGTTACAGAAAAGGTACAACTCAACACATTCAGCAACATTTATTAACTATCATCCAGAAGGACCGTTATAGGTGGGATGGCAGAAGGGAAGCTAGTGGACTCTAGTGCATTTGTACAAACTTTTTCTTTTTAATACAACCCCTTTAATATCTCCAAAAAAGCAAAGTGGGAACAATGACTTAGGGGAAGGTGCCAATATAAGGAACTACCCAAAAAAACAGGATTAGTTGGAGCATATGTACCAAGTATGGACATCTGCTACATGGATGTGCCCTTAGAGAAATTTCCTAAGTTGTTTATTGGTACATGCATGCACCATCTAAAATCACAACTGATGCCTTAGCTTAGATCAGCCTTCCCCAACCTAGTGCCCTCCAGATGTGTTAGACTACAACTCCCAGCATTCCCCCAGTCAGCCATGTATTAGCTGGCTGGTGGATGCTGGGAATTATAATCGAACACATCTGGAAGACACTGGGTTGGGGAAGGCTGGCTCAGAGCATTGTTATTCTTTTAACTGTGATCTGATTACCCACAACTGAGTTGCACCTCAGCCTAAGGTGGATTGCATCTGTGTTTTCCTGAGAACTCAAGAAAAGAAAAGAAAGAAAAGAAAAGAAAAGAAAGAAAAGAAAAGAAAAGAAGAATATGGAATGTAAAAGAGAGAGGGGCTGAGTAGGGGAAAGGCAGAAAGGAAGAGGAACACAGGGAGGAGAGAGAGAAAGCAAAGAGAGACCTATATGGTAAATAAATAGTTAAAAGAGGACCTCTCCTGTTGCAGGTTAGGGTTAATGGCAGGTCCTAAATATGCAAAGACTTAGAGGAACTAAAACTATATAGCCCAAATCTTAAGGGGGTGGATGTACTTGGCTCTTCTCCTGATTTCCATTGGCCACTACAGATATCTGCATCCAAGTACCACTGTGCAAAACTAACTACCGGTAACTGAAAGCTTTTTCCTTTCTGAAAGCTGGTCGCCTCGGAACATCTGTTGTGTGACCAAGCTTCTTTGCCATTCCACCATCTATGATTCTGCCATGTACAATGGGAAGTTGCTCACATCTCTTTAAGGAAAAGAAAGTATGAAATGCAAATCAGACTAGTCTCCATCGCACTGGTTCCAGCCATCAGATACGTCGAGGGCACTGTCTGAGCAAGTGCTACTCAGGCATTGGCACGAGCTGCCACCTAGCCAGAGGAGTCTGGCATGCTGCCTATTACCATCTTCCTTTGAAACAGCTCTGTGTCACATTAACTTGGTAAACTGAAGGTCACAACAGCAGTTTGCAACATTTCAAAGTAGAAGGGGAAACATGCAAACAAAACTATTATGAGTTTCCAAAATAAACTCTCATGGCTGATCAGAAAAAGGTTTGCAGTGGCCTTGCAGACCTTAAAATGAAGCCTTTTTGCACAGAAGTACAGCAATTCTTATGTATCAAAAATCAAAAGCAAATCAGTTTCCATCAGTTTGACCACAGAATGGCTGCTACAGTGAAAAATTACACTATAACTAAATGTCCATACAGCAAGCCACTATTTTTCCACTTGTCATATGTCTTCTCTTGGTCTCTTCAGTTTTCATCCATACTCTTCCTATTTTGTACTGTTCACAGTAATCATATATTTATTCCTGATTTCCACCACCACCACCACCACAGGTCTCCACACAAATCCCACTAAATTCAACTATGCTGCAAGTATAGACGACCTTAGGCACTTGCGAAGGACAGAAAAATAAAATAAATTAAAATTTTTCGCTGCAAGTACCCATATTCCTGCAGTAATTACACCCGCCTGCCCCAATATATCCATCCCGTTCAGCCGCCACTTTCAGACACTTGTCAGTTCAAGACGTAATACGCTGAGATGACATGGACTAGTCGGAGTTTACTGGATCCCTGCCCAAATCATGACCCCTTTCCGGAACAATTACTTCACTCACCAGCTTTTTCTTTTTTTCTTTTTGGGTGTTTCACCCAGATGGAGTTGTTGTTGTTCTTGTTATTATTATTATTTCCCCCTGGTCCTTTGCAAGTGCTCAAGTGCACAGATTCGCCTCTCTGCTATGTATAGTCTGCAGCAGTACAATCGCCTTGTCAATATCCTTACAAATTACCTACTCTACTTCAGCCTTCGCTGTCAAGGGAAGCGCCAAAGTGGAGTAGGTAATTGACAAGGAAAGTGACAATGTGACTGTACTACTGCAGACCATACATAGTGGACAGGCAAATCTCTGCACTTCCAAAGGACCAGGAAAAATACAAATAATTTTAAAAATTATGAACCCACTTGCATACTTCTGAAACACTGGAGAAGAAAAGGGGGGGGGGGAACCCACCCCAGCAATTTCCTCTCATTTATTTATTTATTATATTTATACCCCGCCTTTTTTCCTGCAAGGAACTCAAGGCGGCTTACATAGTCCTCCTCCTCCTCCTCTCCATTTTATCCTCACAACAACCTGACTCTCAGTGACTGGCCCAAAGTCACCCAGTGAGTTTCATGGCCGAGCGGTGACTAGAGCCCGGATCTCCCGAGTCCCAGTCCAACACCCTAACCTGACCACTACACCACACTGGTAGTATCAGAGCCAGCCAAGAGAAAGTGCTTGTGGGGAGAGACTGCATCAAACTCAGACACTTGCAGGGGCAGAGCTCATTGCCACCCATCTATGGAACCCTTTTGCAGACCCACATTTAGAAAATGGTCATTTGACCCTGACAGAGATATTGCTATTGGCTCTGCCACAGAAGAACTAAGGGCAAACGTGCTTATATGACCTCTGCTTTTCCCCATTATGAAATAGCAATCCCACGATGCAACTTCAAGCCCTGCTAGCTTTTCCTCATCTCAGCCTTCTTCAACTCTGTTTCACAACGTCATTTCAATGAGCTCAATTGCCCCTTTGTTTCTGTAGGTACAGCTAGCCCTGGTACAAAGGCCCACCGTCTTCAAACTGCCATTGTCTCAGTTTGTTTATTGTGAGCATGACTGGAGCCTGCAGCTTCTGGTGACTAACACTGCTAAGCATCACTACCGCTTCCCATCCTCAGTAAGCGAATGAAACAAAGTAAGTCCTCAGTGCTTCTTTGTGCAGATACAAACTGAAACCAAAGTGCCATGGTGAATGATGTAAATGAGATTTCTTAGCCAATGGGCTATCTTGTCCTCTCACTTCCCTTTCGGTCTCATGTTTTTAGATGCAGGCAGGGCTCATCAATAGAGTTCATGTCAAAGGGCCCACCTGACTTAAACACGCCAACTGACTCTATTTATCAGGAACAGTCTCTATTTTCTGGTCCCTGTCCCAGGCAAAACAATATCTTCATTGTTGCCCTTTGGGGGAGAAGTCAATCAACTGAGGGCCGGCCCTGCCCTGAGCCATGGTGAGCCTCTTGCACCTGATTGGGAAGTGGTGGAGTGAGCACCCGCCTGCTTACCACTGCTGCCAGCTGTCTGCCCCCTGACCAAGGAGGAGCCAGGTGTCTGGCTTGCTCTTGAACTCTTGCACAGCAACTGCCGTACTTCATTCCAAGCCGAGAAAAGCAGCCACAGGCTGGGCGCTCCACTGCCCAAACCCCTGGCAGGATCATCAGCTGGCTTTTTCCTGGATTGAACCATGGTGACTAACGCTCAGCTCTGTTTGCAAAGGAGCTGGGACCATGGGAGGCAGAGCTGGATGGAACAGCAATCCCTACCCCCTTTCAGAGATAGATAGATAGAGAGAGAGAGAGAGAGAGAGAGAGAGAGAGAGAGAGAGAGAGAGAGAGTTGTGCACTGGCTGGTGGAGATTTGTGCGCAGAAAATCTCAACCATTTTAGATAAGAGGGGATGCAACAGGGAGTAAGGAAGAAAGAAGCAGAAAAGCATGCAGAGAAAGGTCTGGGGAGGATGGATGGAACAAACGTGTGTCTGCTTACTTCTTTCAGATGCCACTGCTCAATATGCTCTGTTGTATAGCCTTCAGTGCCAGGAAGCTACAGCTCCCGTGGCTCCCAGTGGCGAGGCCCTATTAGGAGATGCAGCATGTACCTAAAAGGAGGGGAAAGTGGGCATGAGTTCCTCTCCTGAGAAAGCAGTGCTGATTGGTTGTAATGATTGTGATCTGTAATTGTCTAGGGCAGGGTATGCAGCCATGTAGAGTGGGTGGGGCTATACATCTCTCCCTGGCTAGAAAAAGGAGAGTGTCATAATAATTACTTAGGGACCACATGCTCCGTCTGCAGCACTTCTCAGCTACAGAGCACTTATGTGGCCCTTGAAAATGTTCAGAAGTGTAGAAAAGTGATGCTTCTTTCTCTCCCCCTTTGTAGTAATGCCCTGTGAAGCTCTTCTTTCTTTATCTATTTGAATTCTTAGCACATCTCTCTCCTCTTGGGCAGTCCTGATCCTAGGCATATTTACTCAGAGATAAGTCCTTCTGGGTTCCAGCGGGGCTTAATCCCAAGTAATGAGAGTTTTAAAGCTGGTGATTCTAGTTACATTCCCACATAAGTGAACCATTCCCCCACCCCACCCCTAAAGCAACAAAGGCTGCAGTTCGATGCACAGGAGTAAGTTCCATTGAATAGAGTGGAGTCTACTTTTGTATAAATATGTATTAATTATTTCTTTATTATTTCTGTATTCAGTTTCTGTCCTGGCTTTCTACCGAAAATGGTGCTCTAAACAGCTAAATATGAATAGGATTGCTCTCTGAGGTTTTCCATAGAGTATAAAGGGTGAAAAAGCTGTATTTTGTCTATTTTTATAATAGGCAAATCACTCACTTCCAACATCGCCACAAACAATACCACAAATGGTATCAAGGGTAAACAGATTTACAAAATCCCTTTACAAACCTAGATTTTAAAAACTATTTCTCCCCCGTTAGAACCTTCCTTGTGACCCAGGAAAACTGTTCTTTCATCATAACTAACATTTCAACATAAATAGCAAAACATACTGATCTGGTGCTGAGGTCCACCATCCCCTGCACCCCCACATTTTTTTAATGGGGAAAAAATGGCAAGCGGAACACTACAGAGCACCCAACAGGTCAAATTTAGCTTGCAAACATGCTATATTTGAACTTTTTGTGCGCCAGACACCTTTTTTGTTGTTTGGGGGAGAGAAAAAAAAAAGGTCCTCTGACAGATTGTGGCCTATGAAGGGGAGACACAGACAAAAATCCCCCCCCCACCTCCTGAAGTTGTCTATCCCTGTTGTGTTGTAAAGTAAGCTATGGGGCCCAACTTGGATCTGGACCACTATGCAAAGGAAGGGGAAATTTAATCCTTTCCTCTGAGTAGCTTCCCTCTCCAAATCCTCCCATAGCAATAAAACAAAGGAACAACCCCTCTATTGGCACCAGTGGAGGATTTCTTTCTTCTTTTAACTGCCTCATGGGGAGGGGGCAATTTCCATAAGGAGATCAGAGTGGTGTACACTAAAAACAGTACAACAATATAAACAACCAATAGCAAGCAGCAGATCTCACACCAGCCAAAATATCTAGGAGGGCTTAACATCCTGAATAAAAAGAACTCTTTTAAAAGAACTCCTTCACTGCTTCCTCCTAAATGGAAGCAGTGAAGGAGGTCTCGTGGGAGAGGCAGGGGGCTGACACCTAATCATTCAACTGTTATTATGATATATGTATGCTACTGGGAAAACATTGGGTAGTATCCAAGGTTAGTCCAACATGGGGTAGACTCACTGAAATAAATGAAACTTAAGTTAGTCATAACTTAAGTCCCATTCGTTTCAATGGGTCTAATCTACATAGGACCAACACTGGATGCTGTCACCTATTCAGATCTCCACCTATTCAGATCTCCCATCAGCAATACAGAATACACTATGGGAATATAGTCCGATCATATTATATACTCGGGAAGTGCCCTTGTCATGAACTGCCATTCCCATAATAAGTTAGAAACTGGAGATGCTTAGAATAACATGGAGGCACACACGAAATATGGTGAGATATGAAGAAGTGGTCCGATGCCCAATAGTAACATACCTATTACCTACCTCCATTTCAAATAAAAAGAATGTGTCAAGGGAAGAAGAAATGGGAAAGGCTAGAAGGAAGGGTCACAGCTAGAGTTACCACTTAATAACTGAGTAACAGCAACTTTGGGAGGGAAAGACCACAATGTAATGTAATAAGTTTCTTTTAAAACAAATACTTGTGGTGGCCCAAGGGCAAACAGCGCGACATAATGCCAATGTCGGGTCAACTTATTCTGTAGTGCTGTACTCATAAAACACCACGTGAAAGGTAGGCAGTTATTTGTGGCCAGTGGTTCCCAGTGATCACACTCCCAGCTGTCATGAACACTTGTAACATTTTCTTCCCATGCGGCGATGGACCTTCAAACACCCCAAATAAAATGCAGCAGAGTTGAAACAGCACAGGAAGCTGCAGTTTCTTCCAGTTTTAATAGTCTGGACTAGAAATCACTGCATCATGAAAATAGAAAACTTTATGTTTTGTACAGGGCTTCCAATAATGTGGTGGTTTCACAGAACATTACGAACTGCACGTAAACACACGATTCATATCCTCCACCTACTGAAACACCATCACCACCTTTCTAGACAGTGTAATGATCACGCCGCAGCCTCACAGAGCCAATGATCAAGGATTATCACCCTACCTCACAGGGTTGTTGTGACTGTGAAGATAAAATGGAGAGGAGGAGGAGGATTATGTAAGCCGCCTTGGGTTCCTTGCAAGAAAAAAGGCGGGGTATAAATATAATAAAATAAATAAATAAATGATCAAGGAACACAGGCTCCAACTCAACCAGTGATATGGAGCCAGGCAAAATGTGATTAAGTTTGTTGGGAATGCCTCCAGAAGAGGGAAGCCAATGAGCATCCTAGGAAAGTGCATGACAAAAGTGCTTAAGATCTCATTCAACATCTGAAATTAGATATCCTAAGCACAATGATGGGCATGGCTTCAGCACTGAATTTTTAAAAAATGAGTATGAACCTATTGCATAAGCATAACTTGTTTTTCCTTGATGATCTCTCCATTTTCTGGTTTCTTCTGCTTATCTTGGGAAATCAATTGGTTTGGGCTCCACTTTGAATGTAATGAGATCAGAGCATAAAATTCACATATGTCAAGACAAGATTTTAATTATGATTATTTCAGCTCTCTCCCCTAACTTGTATCACAAAGAGACACTCAACTATTGATGGTAAAGGAGAACCTTTTGATTAATCACAGCCTCTTGGCCCTACATAACAGTGATGTGCAAGTCATTTCACCTGCTACTGTGCAGCAAACAGGTACGGTCTTCTATGTCCACCTGACAGCAAAAACAGGAATTATCTTCTACTGGCAATAGCATCTATGGAAGGTTCTGTGGAAAGGTTTCTCTATCAGAGAGCAGAAACAAATAATTTGGTCCAACACATATACCTAGAGGATTATAAGTAATGTTAGTCTAAGTCCCATTCATTTCAGTGGGTCTACTCTGTGGCTTACGCTGGCTCAGCTTGTCTGAGCATGGAAAGCTAAGCAGGGTCAGGCCTGGTTATTACTTGGATGGGAGACCCCTCCTCTAGTTTCCTGCATCATTATTATTATTATTATTATTATTATTATTATTATTAACATTCATTAATCGCCCATCTGGCCGGCAACCGGCCACCCTGAGCCATGTACATAGGCTAAAAACAAGATAAAATACATTTAAAACATTATAAATTTTTTAAAAAATCTTAACCCACCCCATATTCCCGCTTGAACAGCCAGGTTTTTAATGAACGGCGGAAGCTCAGCAGAGAGGGGGCATGGTGGAGGTCACTCGGGAGAGAGTTCCACAGTATGGGGGCCGCCATAGAAAAGGCCCTCTCCCTCGTCCCCACCAGTCTAGCTGCTCTGGCTGAAGGGACAAGGAGAAGGCTGTCTGTGGCAGATCTTGTTGAGCGGCCTACTTGGTGTTGCTGGAGACGCTCCTTGAGATAGACTGGACCGGAGCCGTATAGGGTTTTAAAGGTCAAAACCAACACCTTGAATTCGGCTCAGCAAGCAACTGGTAGCCAGTGCAGCTACTTGAGCACTGGTGTGATGTGGTCCCGCCAGCAGCTGCCTTTAAGCAGGCGAGCCACCGCGTTCTGTACCAGCTGTAGTTTCCGAACCGTCTTCAAGGGTAACCCCACATAGAGCGCATAACAGTAGTCTAGGCGAGAGGAGACCAAGGCATGAACCACTGATGGGAGCAGATGATTAGGAAGGTAGGGGCGCAGCTGCTGTATCAGATGGAGTTGATACAGCGTTGCCCGGCTCACAGCTGCCACCTGAGCCTCCATGGACAGCTGGGAGTCTAGAATGACCCCCAAGCTGCGGACCTGGTCCTTCAGGGGGAGATGTACCCCATTCAGCACCAGGTCAACATCCCCTAACCTCCCCTTGTCCCCCACCAGAAGTACCTCGGTCTTGTCGGGGTTCAGTTTCAGCATTGAGCAGGGGGTTGGACTCAATGGCCTTGTAGGCTCCTTCTAGCTCTATGATCTATGAAATCTATGAAATCTAATTAGGACTAATACTGGATACAACCCACTAACAGGAGGAGGGAAAGCATCAACATGTAACTTTCAGGCTGAAGAAAAAATGGGGGAAACATTTGTGTAGCTGCTTTCCAAATGATAAAGATCTTCATACACAAACATGGACCTGCTTGGATTAAATTTTAACATAAGAACGTTCTATTTAGGTTCTTCCTTCATGCATGCATGTTATGGGAAAGGGACCAGAGCTCTGTGCTAGGCACATGCTAAGCAGGCCTGTGGCTCACGCTGGCTCAGCTTGTCTGAGCGTGGAAAGCTAAGCAGGGTCAGGCCTGGTTATTACTTGGATGGGAGACCCCTCCTCTAGTTTCCTGCATTGAGCAGGGGGTTGGACTTGATAGCCTTGTAGGCTCCTTCCAACTGTATGATCTATGAAATCTATGTAGGAAGTCCCAGGTTCACTCTCTGGCATCTCCACTCAAAATCATCATCATCATCATCATCATCATCATCATCATCATCATCAGGTAAGCAGGTAGTTCCTGAAACCTGAAGAGCTGTTGACAATCAGAGGGAACAATACTGGGCTAGATGGACAAAAAGGGCTGGTTTACATGATCAAAGAGCCCACCATGGCTTATTTAAGTCATGGTGGGCTATACTGGGCTGCAGGTCGTGTGGGTAGCCATTTTGCCGGCTGCAGCTTGTCATGTCGTCCGAACCAGGGTAGCACAGGTTGTGCAAGGGTTAAACAACCCTTGTGTGACCCACTATTCCTGGGTTCACACAACACAACAAGCCAAGGCCAAGCGTTGAATATTCAAAATGACTGCCCACATGCGTCCACATGCACTACAGCCCACTATGGCTTAAACAATCCAAGGTAGGCTGTTTGGATTGTGAGAACTGGGTGACTGTCTAACCTGGCATAAAGTAGCTTCTATGTCTGTGTCTTCAGATGTGTGCAAATGTCACTTTATTGTTAAACACGGGTTAGAGCTGCATCTTCAGCCTACCGGGTGGCGGTGAAGGCAGCAAAAAAGAATTTCTATGCTGCCTCCATTGCGTCTGCAGAGTGCTGCCCCAGGAGGCTGTTCCAAGTGGTCCGGAGTCTGGTTGGTCCAGTCGCTCCGGACCCACTGGAACAGTCAAAGCCTCCTGTGAGGCTTTAGCGAAGCACTTCGCAGATAAAATCGATCGGATTAGGAGTGGGATATCGTACGTCGTGGACACAGGGAGTGAGCAGGAGGAGGCCAATGGCAGACCGGTTTTGTGGGATCGGTTTCAGCTTCTTCCTTCTGATGAAGTGGACAAGGTGCTTTCATCTGTGAGGCCGACCACCTGCTTGCTTGACCCTTGCCCGTCCTGCCTCATCATGAGCTGCAGGGAGAGACTGGGTGAGGGGATCAAGGCGGTGGTGAATGCCTCCCTCGAGGAGGGAGTGATGCCATCAGCCCTCAAGGAGGCAGTAATAAGACCGCTTCTAAAGAAGCCCTCCTTGGATCCCCAGGATTTAAACAACTTTCGCCCAGTCTCCAATTTACCATTTCTGGGCAAGGTGATCGAGCGGGTGGTGGGTGCTCAGTTGAAGGCACACTTGGATGAAGCCGATTATTTAGATCCGTGCCAGTCGGGCTTCAGGTCTGGACATGGGACGGAGACGGCCTTGGTCGCCTTGGTGGATGATATGAGGAGGGCTTTGGACAGGGGCGAATGCTCCTTTCTAGTCCTCCTCGATCTCTCAGCGGCTTTTGATACCGTTGACCACGGTATCCTCCTGGACCGCCTGGAGGGGTTGGGCTTGGGAGGCACTGTATTGCAGTGGTTCCGGTCCTTCCTCTCTGGAAGGTATCAGAGGGTAGTTCTCGGGGAGGAGGCTTCGGACCCTCGGCTGCTCACTTGTGGAGTGCCGCAGGGTTCCATCCTCTCCCCGATGTTATTCAACATCTACCTCAAGCCACTGGGAGCTATCATCAGGAGGTTTGGGATGCAGTGTCATCAGTATGCGGATGACACGCAGCTCTACCTTTGTTTTAAATCCTCACCGAGGTTGGCCGTTGAGACCCTGTCCAAGTGCCTGGAGTCAGTGGCTGGCTGGATGGGAAGGAACATGCTGAAACTGAACCCTGACAAGACCGAGGTATTTCTGGTGGGGGACAAGGGGAGGTTAGGGGATGTTGACCTGGTGCTGAATGGGGTACATCTCCCCCTGAAGGACCAGGTCCGCAGCTTGGGGGTCATTCTAGACTCCCAGCTGTCCATGGAGGCTCAGGTGTCAGCTGTGAGCCGGGCAGCGCTGTATCAACTCCATCTGATACGGCAGCTGCGCCCCTACCTTCCTAATCACCTGCTCCCATCAGTGGTTCATGCCTTGGTCTCCTCTCGCCTAGACTACTGTAATGCGCTCTACATGGGGTTACCCTTGAAGACGGTCCGGAAGCTTCAGCTGGTACAGAACGCAGCGGCTCGCCTGATTAAGGGCAGCCGCCGGCGTGATCACATCACGCCAGTGCTTAATGAGTTGCACTGGCTACCAGTTGCTTGCCGAGCCGAATTCAAGGTGTTAGTTTTGACCTTTAAAACCCTACACGGCTCCGGCCCAGCTTATCTCAAGGAGCGCCTCCAGCAACATCAAGTAGGCCGCTCAACAAGGTCTGCCACGGACGGCCTTCTCCTTATTCCATCAGCCAGAGCAGCCAGGCTGGTGGGGACTAGGAAGAGGGCCTTCTCTGTGGCGGCCCCCACATTTTGGAACTCCCTCCCTAGTGACTTTCGCCATGCCCCCTCTGTGATGAGCTTCCGCCGTGCATTAAAAACATGGCTGTTCAGGCGGGAATATGGGGTGGGTTAGGTTTTTAATGAGAATTTTTAATATTGTTTTAATTATTGTATTTTATTGTGTTTTACTGTATTTTGATTGTACATCGCCCAGGGTGGCCGGGTGACCGGCCAGATGGGCGATTGATAAATATAATAAATAAATAAAAATAAATAAAATAAATAAATATACATGGCTTAATTGAGAGCTGCAACAGAGTATCCCAGGGAATGTGTGCTGCTGCCAGCCCTTCTCTCTTCCCCAATAATGTCTCATGAAATAAGATCCATAATGTGATATCATCACGCTCATACCCACTTCCACTCCAGTTCATCAGCTGCCACTCGGGTGGACAGAGAAATGTAATGCCGCCGTGCATCTTTTTACTCAGTGGTGCAACTAGACCCTGGTCTTAACAGTCCCTTGAGGTCCCCCTTTAGACAACGGTGTGTATGACTTCAGCTGTGAAACTGACATTTCTCTCCCCCTCCCCAGCCCTGCCATTCCATGTTTTACAACTGCTTCTACATTAGAAGACCACTAGAACAGCAACAGCAAGACAAAAAGACTACAGGAATAAAATGGAAGTTTGGGTCTGCTGCATTTATGTCTGCTGAATTTAATGGAAATAATTCACTTTAATGAGGTCAGAATGTCCTCTAGTAAATTCTCAGATGTTTATGAATCAGTATAAACAATTAGTATATACAAAAATCAGTATATACAAAGTACTCTAGAATGCCATTTGTTCCTAGGCTTTAAGAAACATAATTGTATATAGAAAACCATTCAGTAAGCAAATTACCAGATACCTTTTCATATTTCAGTTTCATATTTCAGCTACTTATATCTCAAAGGAAAAAAAATTGCTTCAGCCTGAAAATTTTAAACTAAAAAGGGAATGGTCGCTCTAAGCATATAATTAATAGTTAACCAGAGAGGAATAATGTAATACAATAATAAGGCATATTATTAGGCAAAGGTTTTGAATCAGCTTCCTGTTCTTCTGCTTATAATTAATTGTGGACACAAATGATAGTGCTCAGGCACTTTAGTAACTATTTAGGTATAATAAGTAGGCTACTGTACATTGTCACTGGTTTCATGATTAATGACATCTGTGATTTTATTTGCTTTCACCAAACTACAGGTGTGACATTAAAAGCCAAATTCTAAACTATTTAATACTTTGGATTGTTTGAATAGTGTGAATGACTTAGTAGGATACTGTTTTCAATAGGTAAAGAAGCCATCATTTTAGGGTTCTGGGAATGAGAAAAGTTGAAGGGGGTCGGGTTGTTTTCCACCACTTGAAGTTCATATTGGAAAGGGATTTGCATAATGACTGCTTGCCTTTCAGGCACACAGTATCTTAAGGGAAGCAGTGCTACTGCATTCCACTTGCAATATGGAAGAGCCACTATTAGTCACAAGTGAGCAGTAAAATTGAGCAATGAAACAGCAGGGTTACATTCCACATTCATCCAAAAAGGAGGAGAGTGAAGAATGATGCAGCAAATAGCAACAATGGCAAAAGTTAGACCAAAGAGAGTCAAGTCTCTTGAAAGTTCCTTTCACAAAGCAACTTCTTCTCTTGCTTGGTTAATTCCCATCACCCCCCAGCCAGTGTGGCCATGTTGGCTGGGGTTGATGGGAGCTGTAGTCTGACATATCTGAAGGGCGCCAGGTTGGGGGAAGACTGGGTTAGAATATCGGACTAGGTGTGCGGGCATCCAGTTTCAAATCTCCTTTCAGCCATGAAGCTCACTGGCTGACCTTAAGCCAGTCACTAACCCTCAGTCTAAATCTACCTCACAGGGTTGTTGTGAGGATAAAATGATGGGATGCTCCTGGAAGGAAAGGTAGGATACAACTGTAATAAATTTCAGCACCCAAATAAGGAAGAGTTACAAGAAAGAAAAAAGAAAACCCAAAGCTGTGGGTGGCTCTTCCAATGAATGATGACTAATCAACATGGAATTCTAGGGGAACAAGACAAGCTGGACCAGTAGGGTTTTCTGGGAGGGAGAAAACACTTGGACAATGAGATGAGGAATGGTTTGTTTCTCCCAATAATGACTCGCACATTACTTTCTACTACTATTTCCTTCCTTCCTTCCTTGTGAACAGTCTACCTGCATGAGCAGCACTGTCATGCGAGATGGCACTCCAATGTCAGCCACAGCAGCTTCCATAAGCTATTATTGCTTTGCCCATGGCTGATTTAGGACCATAGCACTGTAGCAGAGTTAAGCCTGGAACTCGGAAGTTATACTAAATAAAGACATACTAAATGGCACAAGGCTTTCCATTAACAACTATCCTATCTGAAGGAGGACGCAGGACAGGAATCCTTGCATTCAATTAGTTTTAGTTTAACTTAAATTTAAAACAGACATTGGGCAAACTACAGGTCCTTGCCTGTGGCAAAAATAAATGAAATGCAACAAAGCTGCAGCAGTTTGTATCAGCCAAGCCCATTAGTACACTTACTTGAAAAAGCACAGATGTGCTCTCATGAACTACATCCATGTCTGAAGATTAGTGAAAATGGAATAGAAACAAGTCTATATGCAAGAGAATACCTACATACACCAAGGCTGTGAGATCAGAGTCCTCAAGATTTCTTGTAGAAAGCAATGCAAGTATTCTTCTATTCAGACACTGGTGTGATTTCTGGAAAATGTGTGTGTGAAAACATAACCCTTGGACCAACTTGTGAACATTGTCCTAAAATATTAAACAGCCATTGTCTCCAATTTAAATCCTGTGTTTCCCTTCTGCTTCCATCAAGCTGCAGCAGAAGGAGATGAGAAGCACAGCCATGGTCCAGCTGAAAGACTAGCTCTCTTGGGCTCGTCCTTTCCCTGAACTGTTTCCAGCTGGTCATTTTAAGTACGTACTACTATTTAACTTTAAGACTTAGTGCCTGTTTGCTTTTTTTCTCTTCTCTCCCCATCCCTTTTTCCTTTTATGTTGGGTCTTTTAGATTGTAAGCCTATGGACAGATACTGTCTTGTATTTATTGTATTTATGTAAAGTGTACAGAAGACTTTTCAGCTGAAGAGCAGAGTTAAAATGATATACCGTGTTTCCCCGAAAATAAGACCTACCCCAAAAATAAGACCTAGTACTATTTTTGGAAATTGCTAAAGTATAAGACCTACCCCGATCTAGTGTCTTATGACGATGTTCCAGAAGAAGATGACATAAATGTAGGGTATATTTTTGTACATGAATAAATGTAGACTGTTGTACATGAATAACTGTGGATTGTTGTACATTAAAAAAATAAGGCCTACCCCGAAAATAAGACCTAGTGTGTTTTTTGGAGCAAAAAAAAATATAAGACAGTGTCTTAGGGGAAACACGGGAGGGAGGGAGAGAGAGAGAGAGACAGAGAGAGAGAGAGAATGAGAATACATAGCTAAGGGGGTAAGGTTGGTTGACACATGAATATGCAGCACTTGAAGTTTCATCACTTGATGCATTCAACTGCAAGTCAGGAACTGCCTGCATTGAAAAGGAGTTTCATGTCTGATGCAATGTGAAGTCCCATGAAAGTGTTCTCTATATTAGCTTTTTATCTCTTTCACACATTCAAGTCATTACTTGAAGCAGTAGCCATGAGTGAGGAACATGCCTATGTAAACTTTCTAGGTTAATCCTGAAAGATTGACCCATCATCCAGAGGAAATGAGTTAACTTGTCACATTCAGGTTAAAAAATGTGGAGTTCTAGTTGGTTTCCAATCCCAATAATTTCCTGTAAATGGATGGTCATTGTGTGCAAATATCATGGCTGTGGGAATAGTCAGGGAAGGACCCATTGGTGGCATAAAGTGACACCAATTGCTAATGAGGTGTTTCACTATAGCAAACAATCCTTCAGATTTGTTCAGGGGAGCAGACCCATGGAATGCATGGGAGTTCCCTAAAAATTAGACACAGTGACCAGATTCACACAATCACCGCAGACCAGCATGGCTTATTTAAGCCATGGTGGGTTGCGACGCATGCCGGTGGCCATTTCGAATATTCAAGCTGCGGTAGGGTGGGCAGCGTGGCTTATCATGTCACCCAGCAAGTGTGGCTTATGTGAGGCTTAAACAATCCTCGCATAACCCCTATACAGCCCATGGGTTATGTGCGGGTTATTTAACACTTGCAT
This sequence comes from Shinisaurus crocodilurus, assembly GCA_021292165.1. NCBI lineage: Eukaryota > Metazoa > Chordata > Lepidosauria > Squamata > Shinisauridae > Shinisaurus > Shinisaurus crocodilurus. Next base: position 84,051,939 of record CM037878.1, read on the forward strand.
AAGACACCCCTGCCAGGTTCGCGTGGCACAATAAGCCATGGTGACCACCCGCTACAGCTTGAATATTCAAAAGGGCAACTGGCATGCGCCGGAGGCCACCGTGGCTTAAATAAGCCACCGTGGTCTGTGGCGATCATACAAACCAGCCCAGAGGGTTGGATCCAGAGTTAGTCATACTTAGAGTACACCCACTGAAATCAATGGGACTTGGGTTCGCATGACACACTAAGACTGGGTTCGCATGACACGCTAAACCTCAGTAGGTAGGTTAAGTGCTACTGAGGTTCAGCGTGTCATCTGACCCCTGCAGGATGCTTTGGAAGCCAACCCGGTGTGGCCTCTAAACCACCCTGCTAAGCCATGGCTTGCAGTAGGGTTAAGGTAACCCTAGTAGGTTTAGCGTGTCGTCCAAAGCCAGACAACATGCTAACCCTCTCGTAAGCCCAAAAGGCACAGATCCCCTTGGCCAGAGCAGCAAGCAAGGGCTGCCGGCCGCTCTGGTCAAGGGGCTCTGGCCAATGAAAGCTGGCAAAGCGTCTGAGCAGCACTTAGGGTGGCTGTCATTGGCTTCCCCTGCATCTTCCAGCCAATACCAGGAGAGCAGCATTGCTTGTGAGCAATCCCGCTCTCCCGGCATCAGGCCAGAGCATGGGGGAAGCCCCAAAGGACTGCAGCAGCCACGGGGAGCCAGGTGACCGGCCGCACTTGCTCTTGAGCAAGCCACCACCACAGTCCTTTCCTCCCCGCCCCCCGAAATGACAGGCAGGGACGCAGCGAAGGGAGACAGGAGCCAGCTTCTGGATGGCTCTTCTTCCCCTTTGCCATGTCCCTTCCTGCCAAAGGACCTCTCAAGGAAGGAAAGCACAGCAGGTCCTTCCCGCCTGGCAGCAGGGACAGGAGCGGCTTTCCTCCATGGTATTCCTGGGAGGAGGCCGTGGGGGAAAGCAGCCTGCAGCCCAGTGGTAGGGGAGAAGAGGTGCGCTTTCCTGGGTCAGCCTGGGAGCAGGCTGAAGAGAACACGCCTCCTTCCACCTGCCTGCTGCACCAATCGCCAAGTGGGTCGATAAGTGTGGCAGGCTGGGTGGGAGAGGAAGCACACACACACACACACACACACACACACACAGCTTGCCCCCCTGCTCTTGCTGGGTGCAGCACCCATGGACACCACAATGAGTGACAGCGGGGGGGGCAAGCTGGGGGTGGGACACGGGGGGGGCAAGAGGAGTCGGCTTCTGAAGCCAGCTCCTCTTGCCCTTCCCATGCCCCCGCCTCTGCCAGGCCCCCTCCCCGTCGGTCTGCCACAATGCAGCTCAGCTGAGCCCCGCTGCAGCTGAGCAGCAGAAGAAGCAAGCTGCTTGGCCCTGGGCTTCTAATCCCAGTGCCAGGCAGCCCGTGCCTCCTGTGCCCCGCCCAGCTTGGCTCAGTGGCGGAGAGGGGGCACGGGCTGTGCCTCGTGATGGGTTTCCAAGCCCATCCTTAGGCAGCCCCATGCCCCCCCCCGTGCGCATGCCGATGCTGGGAGAGTGGGATTGCTCACGAGCAATCCTGCTCTCCTGACATCTGGAGAAGCACGGGGTAAGGAAGCGGATGGCAGCTGCCAAATGTTTCGGCAGCTGTCATTCCCGCTCTCCTCCTCCCAGTGCTGCCATGCAGTGTCGCCTGGGATGCCAGCAGGACGACTGCGGTAGGAAGAGGGGAGGGGCGGTGCCTCCAGACCCCGCTGTGCCTGACCATTAGTGGGGTGCAGCTAGGGCCTGGGCAACTTTAAGCCCACAGAGGCTTCAGAGCCTCTGTGGGCTTAATGTGTTGTGCGAACCCAGCCAAAGGCACTTACACAAAACTTGATTAAAACAATAATAAAACAAACACATTAAAAACCCAATTAAGTTTATATGTAAATGAGTCTTTCGATAGGTAGTGGCACACTATCATGATGCCTGAATGCTCACCTTCTTGACAGAATCTCAGCTACTTCTGCTCCTTCTTTTTTAAAGTAGCTAGTCCTCACGGTTTCAGGTTAGAACTATATGTAACTTTAATACACATCTGCTACCCCAAATGGCTGGTTTTATTCCATAATATCACTTTGTAATGTCCTGGTCAACTTCCCTACACCCTGAATTGACGGCACGGTCATTCCTGTAGAAGGAAGCTTTTGAATCATGAGGAGAGCAGCCAGTTGGGAGCAGCCAGTTGGAAGGTGCTTGGAGGACCACACATGTCATCCCCCCACCCCACAAGAGAGATAGCGGATAGGGTGGGGTGGGACAAAGGGGGAGTGACAGACAGTGCGAGAGTGGCAGAGAAAAAGAGGGAAATGCAGTTCAGTTGGAGCCTGAGGAGAGCTTTGAAGGTACAGATCAGGCTGGCTGATACCTGACCTGATCTGCACTTTCAAAGGCATCCCTCAGGTTATTGGCCCACAGAAGAAAAAAATCAATGGCCCTTGGAGAAAAATGGTTCCCCATCCCTGCTGTACATCATTGGTTAATGGTTTTAGGAGAGACATGTCAGAAAAAGGATACGTTGACTTAAATCAGAGGTAAGCAACATGACCCTCCAGATGTTTTGGCCTACAACTCCCATCAGCCCTAGCCAGCATAGCCAATGGTGAGGGATGATGGGAGTTGGAGGCCCAAACATCCACAAGTTGCCCACCCCTGCCCTAGAATTTAGAGAGGCAGGGAGGAATTAAATGCATAGCTGGGCACACATTTAATGCATCTTGTCATGTTGTCCTGAGAACCAAGCTTGAAAATTTAGGAGCAACTTGAAACAAGAAGAGTTCAAGGCAGTTTTCAGCAGGCAAGAGATAGTACCACTGTTTCTGTTAAGAAAAATCTGGTTGCGTCAATGTGCATGGGTGGTAAACTATGCAAGATAATGTTGTTGGATTAGCTGGTGTTATAGCTGATTGCTTAATTATTGTTTTGGTAAATTTGCACACAAGTAACTTTAATTTTACCACAGTTAAAAGCAGCAAGATTCACGTGTGTTTATGTGTGTGTGATTATATATAAGAGTTCCCACTAAAATGCTTTCAAGAGCACACATTTCAAATAACTAAGAAACTAAAAGGATAGACTTCAGGGGAACAAATGCCATGAAACAAAGAGGCAGACTAAGCTAATAATGGAGAAACCAAAGAATCAGTAATTTAAGTGCACATTGAATTACATCATTTTAAAATGAATTTGAAAGATTTGTATATTGACTATCCAAAGAATGATTAGAGGAAGAACTACTAGCTTTGAAAATCCTCTCTCTTCTGTTTTCTTATTTGAAAAGAATTATAATTGATTGACAGTTATTCGATTATGCAGAATATAAATACTGGACCAAGGGGTTAGTGTCATGGTCACTACTACTTATGTTCTGTGATGGAAATGTACTAGTAGGAGCCTGGACATTCTTGGCCCTTGAAGTCCTTTCCCTTAAAAGGCATGGAGCATGATCAGAAGTAGTTTTGCATTGCATTACAAGTTTGTGGTATTCAGAAACATCTGACTCAAATTTAGGCATTGGTATGGTGTATTAATTTTTGAAGGAGCTCTGACACAAATTAGTTAAATGGGAAAGTCACTCTGAAATACATATTTATTTATTTAATACATTTTTATACCGCCCAATAGCCAAAGCTCTCTGGGCAGTTTACAACAGTTAAAACCATAAAATACAATCAATATATATAAAAGAAAGTGTCCTGACTGACTCATAAACGCCCAGCTCAAACCGTTTAATCTAGGAACGTGACATTTTGAAGGAACATTGCTTTTATGACGTAGACCCCCCACTAAGGAAGGATTTTTGGAAATTCCATCCCTAAGGGGGTGAAAAAAGGGGGCAAAATTGCCCCACACTCATATCTCCTATGGGCAAAACAACAGGGCAGCAGTTATGCAAATCGGCCTCACCTCAGAATTCCTGCAGGAGCCAATAATAATAATAATAATAAATTTATTTCTTACCCCCTCTCCGTCTAGATCGAGGTGGGGAACAACAAAAATATAAAATACTTAAACTAATCAAAACACAACACGTACTATTAAAACATCTTAAAACTACTTTAAAACATTATAAAACATCTTAAAACATCTTTAAAACATCTTAAAAGCATTTTAAAAGCATCTTAAAAGCATCCTAAAATTCCACCGGATAGGCCTGCCGGAAGAGATCAATCTTTATGGCTTTTTTAAATTCTAAGATACTGTTAAGTTGACGAATCTCCTCTGGCAGACCATTCCATAATCTGGGAGCAGCAGAAGAAAAGGTCCTCTGAGTAACACCCGTCAGCCTAGTTTTGGCTGGCTGAAGTAAATTCTTCCCAGAGGACCTGAGTGTGCGGGGCGGATTGTACGGGAGAAGGCGATCCCGTAGGTAGCCTGGACCCAAACCATGTAGGGCTTTAAAGGTAATAACCAACACTTTATACTTTGCCCGGAAACTGATTGGCAGCCAGTGGAATGCTTTAAAAACTGGTGTGATGTGGGCACCCCTAGGTGTACCAGTAACGAATCTCTTAAGAATTGATTCTTAACAAATCAATAGGAGCAGTTATGCAAATAGCCCATATGACACTTAGAATGTTCGTATGAATTCCTGCAGGGGCCAATAGGGCTGGGTATGCAAATCTCCCCTAGGCCATTTAGAATGTTCTCTGAGGGGGTGAAAAGGGAGGGAAACTTTTAAAATAACTGCCTGACTGAATGACTGCTGTGTGCAGGGCGTCATCACGTTTTGACGGATCCGCCCCAAACTTGGCACACATACTCTCCATCACCCAAGGACAAAGACTGGTGGGTTCAAATCTCTGAAAAACCCTCCCTGTGCCTGTACAGCCCAAAATAGATGAGAGCCAATGGTGTCACTTGGAATGTTCGCAGGGGCCATTCAGGAGCGGTTATGCAAATCTCTCCTGCGTCAAAACAGAATGTTCATATGAGCCACAGCCAGGGCAGAGCAGGGATTTCATTGTTGTGTAGTCCCGGGGGGAGGGGGGCAAACTGGGATTACATTGCTGGGTAGTCCCGGGGGGGTGGGAGAGCAGGAATTTAATTGTGTGGTCCCGGGGGGGGCAGGGTTTTCATTGTTGTGTAGTCCCGGGGGGAGCATGGTGGGAGCTGGGATTTCATTGTGTAGTCCTGGGGGGGACCAGAGATTTGATTGTGTAGTCCAGGGGGGGAGCTGGGATTTCATTGTGTAGTCCTGGGGGGGAAGCAGGGATTTCATTGTGCAGTCCCGGAGGGGGGGAACAGGGATTTAACTGTGTAGTCTTGGGGGGAGCAGGGATTTCATTGTGTGGTCCCAGGGGGGGCAGGGCTTTCATTGTTGTGTAGTCCCGGGGGAGAGCAGGGATTTCATTGTGTAGTCCTGGGGGGGGCACAGAGATTTGATTGTGCAGTCCAGGGGGGGGGGCTGGGATTTCATTGTTGTGGAGTCCTGGGGGGGGGGGAGCTGGGATTTCATTGCATAGTCCTGGGGGGGAGCGAGCGAAGCGAAGCTGCGGGCAAAAGCTAGTATAATATAAATACAAGATATAAAACCACAGATTAAAAACAAACAGCAAATCTAGCAGCAACAGTTCAAATTACAATAACAGAGTTAAAAACAACTACAAGATTAAAATGATTAAAATGCCTGGGAGAATAGAAATGTCTTCACCGGGCACCGAAAAGAGTACAATGTAGGCGCCAGGCAAGCCTCTTTGGGGAGCTCATTCCACAACCGCAATGCCACAGCAGAAAAGGACCTTCTCCTGGTAGCCACCTGCCTCACTTCCTTTGGCAGGGGCTCTCGGAGAAGAACCGCTGATGAAGATCTTAGTGTCCGGGCAGGAACATATGGGAGGAGACAATCCTTCAGATACCTTGGCCCCAAGCCGTTTAGGGCTTTGAATGTTAGTACCAGCACTTTGAATTGGGACTAGAAACAGACTGGCAGTCAGTGCAGATGAGAAAGCACTGGCATAATATGTTCAGGTCGGCCAGTCTCCATTAATAATCTCGCTGCCCTGTTTTGGACCAGCTGAAGTTTCTGGACCATTTTCAAAGGCAGCCCCACGTATAACGCATTGCAGTAATCCAAACAAGAGGTTACCAGAGCATGGATAACTGTAGCTGATAAAAGGTGCTCCGTGCCACCGAGTTCACCTGTGCCTTGAGTGACAGCTGTGGATCCAAGAGCTGTGGACCCCCAAACTACAAACCTGATCCTTCAGGGGGAGTGCAACCTCATCCAGAACTGGTTGAATATCACCTAGCCGGGCAGATGAACCACCCACTAACAGTACCTCCATCTTATCTGGATTGAGTCTCAGTTTATTAGTCCTCATCCAGTCCATTACTGTGTTCAGGCACTGATTCAGAACAGCTACTGCCTCACCTGGATTAGATGAAAAGGAGAGATAGAGCTGGGTGTCATCTGCATATTGATGACACCTCAGCCCACACCTCCAGATAACCTCTCCCAGTGGTTTTATGTAGATGTTAAACAGCATGGGGGATAAAATAGAGCCCCGTGGCACCCCGTGGCATAACTGCCAAGGGACAGAGCAGTAATCCCCCAGCACCACCTTCTGGAATCGGCCACCCAAGTAGGATCAGAACCACTGGAGCGCAATGCCTCCAACTCCCAACCCAGACAACCTATCCAGAAGGATACCATGGTTGATGGTATCGAAAGCCGCTGAGAGGTCCAGGAGAATCAACAGGGTTGCACTCCCCCTGTCCCTCTCCCAGCAGAGGTCATCCCACAGGGCAACCAGGGCAGTTTCCGTTCCAAAACCAGGCCTGAAGCCGGACTGAAATGGATCTAGATAGCCCGTTTCATCCAAGAGTGCCTGGAGTTAACCAGAAACCACCCGCTCAAGCACCTTGCCCAGGAATGGGATATTAGCTACTGGCCTGTAGTTATTAACATCATCCGGGTCCAGGTTAGGCTTTTTCAGAAGTGGCCTAATCACCGCCTCTTCCAAAGAGGCCGGCACCACTCCCTCTCTCAAGGAGGCATTTACAACCTGCTGGACCCAGCCGGCTATCCCCTCCTTATTTGATGTAATAAGCCATGACGGGCAAGGGTCAAGGACACAGGTGGTCGACCGGACTTGTCCAAGCACCTTGTCTGCATCCTCGGGCCTCAATAACTGAAATTCATCCAATGAAACTGGACCAGATGGTGCTCTGGACACCTCTACTAATGGAGCTGCACTAATTGTGGTGTCTAATTCATTACGAATTTGAGCGACGTTATCTTCAAAATGCCATGCAAACTCGTCACAGCATGCAACTGAGGGTTCTACCATTTCTCTCACTGGCCCAGAGTGTAAAAGGCCATGGACCAATCGGCAAAGCGCCACTGGATGGCACTGAAAAGATGCAATGGTGGAAAAGAATTCTCTCTTTGCCACCCTCACCGCCACAGAGTAGGCTCGATAATGAGCTCTAACCTGTGTTCGGTCAAATTCGGCGCGAGTTCTCCTCCACCTGCACTCCAGCCGTCTTCCCTCTTGCTTCATTGCCCTCAACTCTGGTATATACCAGGGAACTGGCCGGGCTCTGCCCAAAGGGAGAGGGCACTTGGGTGCGATCGTGTCAACCACCCAGGTCATCTCTGCATTCCACAGAGCAACCTGGGCTTCAATAGGACCACCAGCCATACCAGCAGGAAAGCCCCCCCCCCGAGCCCTCTGGAATCCATCGGAATCCATTAACCTCCGGGGGAGGACCATTTTAATAGGCCTCCCACCCTTGCAGAGGGGAAAGGCTGCTGAAAGTCTAAACCTCAATAGGAAGTGATCTGACCATGACAGAGGAACAGATGTTAATTCCCCCACTTTCAGATCACCATCCTCCTGCCCAGTCGAGAAAACCAGATCAAGTGTGTGTCCTCTTACATGTGTTGGGCCGATGACATGTTGAGACAGCCCCATGGTTGTCATGGCATCCATGAAGTCCTGAGCCACCCCGGACACAGCAGTCTTGGTATGGAAGTTGAGATCCCCCAAAGCCAACATCCTAGGGGTCTTCAACACCAAGTCCGAGACCACCTCCATCAGCTCAGGCAGGGAATCTGCTGGGCAGCGGGGTGGGTGGTACAGCAGCAGAGTCCCCAATCTGTCCCGCGTACCCAACACAAGATACAGACACTCAAGACCTGCACTCGAATGAACAGGAAGCCTAGAGAGGGAGATAGAATTCCTATAGACCACAGCAACACCCCCTCCCCGACCCTCGAGTCAATGCTGGTGCTGCACCGAGTACCCAGTAGGGCAAAGCTAGGAGAGAGTAACCCCACCCAGTTCCCCCACCCTGGTCTCGGTAATACATACCAGGTTGGCCCCCTCATCCACAATCAAATCATGGATGAGGGAAATTTTATTTTGGACCGACCTGGCATTCAACAGCAGCAGCACCAGACCCGAGGGCAAGCTGGTAAGGCTACCAGGAACCATCTGGTTGGGGGAAGAACCAGAAGAGGGGATACCCCCTTCTCCTCACCTCGCCCGTTAATCCCCTAATGCCATACCTCCCCCTACCCGTGACCACAGTAATAGTGGCACCCCTTCCTCCCCCTGAGTTACAAAGTACATTTCCCAGACACATATTAAAATTATAAAAATATAAAATATAAAACAGTATAAGATAGAAGCAACAGCTGACCAGGAGCAAGTGGAAATCTGCCTTTGCTCCTTATTCTTGTTCTTCTAGCTGCCACCTTCTACTGCTGTCAATTGCTGCTTTATATATATATATATATATATATATCCCCAGGAAGGTAAGGCGGGTAAGGTGTGCATCCCTCTGTGTGACTCCAAGCTCGACTCCAAGTGTGACGCACGCTAAGTGCACACTTAACGTCGCATTTTGCGCGATGCCGAGGCATTGCCTCTGGCAGCCCCGCCCTTTAGTACCTGGGGAGGAAGGAGTGGCCAATGGTCAGGCAGGTGGGGAAGCCACAGCCACATAGGCAAAAACCAGAGGCTCATACAGGGACAGGAGATGAATAGGTGAGCATGCACATGAGCTTGGATACCCACTGATTGTCTGTGGATACTAAGCAGTTGCACGCACATATGCATTCATCTATCACAGAATTATAGAAGCAAACATAGGGAGCAATCCTATGCATGTTTAGAGAGAAAAATGTTCTACAACTCCCAGCATTCCCAACAATGCTAGCTGGGGAATGCTGGAAGTTGTAGGACTTTTTTTTCCTGTCTAAACGTGCATAGGATTGTGCCCTTAAGAGCTTTTGGAGGGACTCAGTGGTGTTTTTCCTGAATGATAGAAGTGGCTATTAGCACTGTGCAACATGTCTGAAATAAGCCTCGATCTAGCTATCAGCTGCTTCAGGACTTGGATCCAAAACCCCAAAACTCCTCAGAAGGCAAGTTCTTCAGCCTGCTTGTTTGATGTGCTCCACAGGGTGCTCTGCAGCAGCATTGTTATTCTAAAGGCTGAAATTGAACTGGCATCTCTTGCTGAGTGCCAGCCTCCCTGCTATCTGAATAAAGACTGTCGATCCTGGTGCTGGGCAGCACTGTCTTTGATAGTAAATGAATTAACCCCATTCTTGCTCAAGAAGTCAGCTGATTAATTAAACCTCTGTATTTTCAGCAAAAAGGGAGAGGAATTCGGGGAATCAGTTAGTTTCAGAATCAATGGTCTGGAGAATGAGCAAGGACAGCCTCTGATATGCAGCAATAGCCATGAAAAAGGGAAGAGTTGGGGAATACAATCCTGCTGGATACAATATAGAATGAGGGAATGTGTGATATCTTGTAGCCTTTAAAAAATAGCAGACTTAGCAGCTGTTCAAACAGCAGTGGTTAACATCCCCCACACGTCTGTCAACAGCAGAGCCACAGTATATTGAGACAATTCTCCTATGTTTTTAAAATATACACAGATACGATACAAATACTTATGGCTGCACACAGCCCTCCTTGCTGTGCCCAGAGAACACCACACTGAAGGAAGTTTCAGTTTGTTTTTCTTTTGTTTGGCTAAAAAGATCATGGGAGGAGTGAAAGCTGACTTTGGCTGTTGTTTTGTTTTACTGGGCTGATGAGACCCACCTCCAGGAGAGAGAGAAAGGATAACTAGTTCTGGAAAGTACTCATACCTACAGAGTACAGTTTACATTAATGTTCAATCGAAGCTGGCAACTTTCTATGTCTCCGAGTTCGGCATGGTGTTAGAGGAAGCTGTATGGAGTTCTAAAAGGTGCCATGTCTATTGTTTTTGTGAATTAGTGGTGTCAGCCCAACATTCCACAGCACACTTGAATCAGTCATTGAGATTTCTGCTGTGCCAAGTTTCATGCTTGGCACACCAACCTTTGAGTTTACTTAATTAAGATGAAGAAAAGAGAACTGTAATAATACACAACTCAAGTCTTCCAGTCCTTCATGTGAGTCACAGAAGAGCCATGAAAAGGGCCTGTACAATCCTAATTCCATTCAATCTGGGGGGGGGGGGAGGAATCATGTGACACACACCCCCAAACCAGTGTAGCAAGCAAGAATGAGGAACACAGAGAGACCAACACCACAATGGACAACAGCAAAGAGCCATAATCAGAGAGTGAACAGGTGTCCTGCACCAATCAAGGTGTTTTCAAATTAGATATACTCAGAGGATTTGAACAAGTGAGTCACACTATATACTGGAGGGGAAGCAACAGAGCCTTCCACAAATCAAATCTCCTAGTGAGTTCAGCAGAATGAGAATTTCTCACAGGGGCTACCCACATTTGCTGCTGTATTAAGAGATGTTCCTTGATAAATCCAGGGGTCTTACATCTCTCTCTCTACTCCATTTCACACCCCTCTACCTCTACTCACACTGGAACCCAAGAGGCAACAATACAGACTTATACAAAAGCAGGGATCTTCTCCTCTGTTACTGTTCCCATATCTAATGTCATAAAAACATAAGAAGACCTATGCTGGATCAGACCAAGGCTCCATCTCGTCCAGCGTTCTGTCCCCACAGTGGCCAACCAGCTACCTGTGGGAAACCCACAAGTAGGACATGAGTACAATAGCACTCACCCACTTGTCCATCACATTAGAAAGAGAGCACAGTTATTTAATTGTGTACTGAATCTGCTGGAAAACTATCACAACAGTATCAATAATGGATAACACAGTTCACACTGCAGGTCAAATAGAGCCCTTCCTGAGCAAGAACGTGGGAAGTACCATGCTAAGCCCTTCCTTCCTTCCCTCCCCCAACATCAGGGTACAGCCCAAGTGTGAAAGATCCCTAAGACCTGACATACATGATCATGTTTTAGTTAGAAATGTCACTAAAATATTACGTTTCTCCTCAGGTTCTATGTGGTAAAGTGACCTCGGTAGGGAATATGTGCCCCCACCAATGTGGTAAGATTTCAAATAGCTGCCACTTGTGAATATCGCTAGTTTTCTGGCCACCTGGGCCCCAGCACTGCCTGAAGCAGATGTATGCTTTCCGCAGAAAGCAGAAGGTAGTGCCAACAATGTCAAGAAAAAGAAAACAACGGCTATAGTTCCAGTAAACAGCTTCAGTAACAGAACCAGTTGCAGAACAAGAAGCTGTGAAGCAACACCAATGGGAGAACCACCAAGATCAGATTTGACACCCATTTATTAAGCATGCTTTATGAATAAAAAAGAAATAAGAGGCTGCCAAAGGAAATAGATGGCATGACTTAGCTGATGTTGCTTTGAACACAACATTATCCTACAATCCACCTCCTTTAGAAGGATGTTAATAGTAGCATATGAAACATCCACTACTCACCAGGTTTAAAGCTTGAAGAACTGCAGAATGTGTTCCATTTTTGAACAAATATAGTAATCCAAATTCGGTACTATTTTTCTGTCCTTTTATGGGCACAATTAATGGTTCTGTATTTAAACTCTACAGCCCTAAACTAGCGATTAATATACCTAACCTGTCCGGAGGCAGTTTGGATGAGGGCAAACAAGCTGAAACATAATCCAAACAAGATGGAAGGGCTACTAGTCAGGAAGATGGCTGATCTGTATGGAGGCTTGCAACTAGTTTTGGACAGGTTTGCACTGCCCCTTGGAAAGTCAAATACACAGTCTGGGGAGTTCTCCTGGACTCAACACGGTGAATGGAGGTGCAGCTGGTATGAGTGTCTAGGTATGCCTTTTTCCAGCTTAGGCCGGATCTCCAGCTGCAACCCTATTTGGAGAAAGCAGAACTTGCATAAATTACACATGCCCTCATTACATGCAGACTAGACTACTGTAATGCAGTCTGCATAGGGTTGCCTTTAAAGACAGTTCGGAAACTTCAACAGGTACAGAATGCAGCCACCAGCACTCCTGTAGAGGCCATGCATTCTGATCACATTACAGCAGTACCTGCATTAGCTGCCAATTTAAAGTGCTGGTTTTGACCTTTAAAGCCTCAAATAGTTAGGAACCAGATTATTCAAAGAACTGCCTGCATCCTGGTGAGCCTGCCTGGGCCCAAATCCTTGGAGGCTTTGCTTTGTGACCTGCCAGCAAGGTCCATTAGATCTCTGTGTGCCAGAGACAGCATCTTTTCAGTGGTGGCCCCATATCTTTGGAACTCCCCACCCCAGATTAGTCCCCTACGTCCTGCTAAAAAAAAAGAAACAAGAAACAGTAGGAGGAGCTTCATCCCAAATGAGAAATCTACAATAATATAAAGACTCACAGCATGTTCTTCAGGCATGCTCTGAACTCTCCTTCAGATGGAACTGTCGGATGATCATACCAATGACTCAAACACTAGTTCAAGCCCATTTGTCTTGCCCCTCCTGCTCCCTCCCTTCTGCTTCATCTTCCACTTCAGTCTATGGCTAACAAAAGGCCCCACAACCTCTGTCTCAGGTGCCAGATGCATGGCAATTGGTCAGCTTTCCAGTGACAGTTAATAGTGAACTGGATGAAGAGCAAATGATGGTGAGCTCAGAAGCAAGCAGGGCAGGCAGGGGCAGCATTTTCAACTGCTTCAACTGGCATTTGATCCACTGGTATGTTTGTCCAACAGTTCCATTTGGAAGGTGGGCTCATAGCATTGTGAACATTAAGCCCTCTTTTTATATTATGTCTGCCTATAACCTGAGTTTGCGCTGGTGTGGGATTACAGTGGGGTTTGCTGGGCAAAGCATCTCTTTCTCAGGCAGGAAGAGAGACATAACAACCAGAGAGACCACCTTATCAACTGAAAGTCTTCCTTACCCATCACCACAAGCATGCAGGCAGCTGGCTTTTCACACGCTGGTACTAAAGCTATTGCTTAAACCCACCATCTATTTTATCATACGAAACAAGTTTATATGCTAAGGACCATTGCAACATTCAACTGACAACCCATAACTAATGTGTTTGTGTCACACACAGAGACTAGATGGCACCAGCAACAGGATCTCATGCTTAACAATCCCACTTCTGTTTGAAGTCACATAGCACCAATAAACAATAGAGCACATCACACCTGTCTTGGATCAACTTTCAAGGTGCTGGTTTTGACCTAAAATGCCCTAAACAGTTTGGAGCCAAGATATCTGAAGGACCACCTCCTTCTATATGAACCTGCCCATAATTTATTATAATAGTCAGAGGTCCTGTTATATGTCCTACCACCTAGAGAGGCTGGGTTGGCAGGTACTCGAGACAGGGCCGTTCCAGTAGCAGCATCCCAATTGTGGTACTCTGCCCAAAGGAGGTGAAATTGGTTCCTTCTTTATTTTACTTTAAATGGTCAGTAAAGGCTGTTCTGTCAGGCTTTTAACGTTGCATAATATTTTGTCACTCTTCTGTTTTAATGTCAATGCTACTCTTATATTATTGTATGTTTTTTGCTCCTGTGTTCCTTGGTTTTATATGAAGTTTAATTGTTTTCATTGTACATTGCCTTGGGCGCTTGATAGGTGGAGGGTCTGATTTATCAAACTAATAAATAAATAAATAAATCTTACAAAGTGATTAATAATGGTCCATCATGGTATTAAGGTATATTATTTGTTCTAAGTTCACGTCTATTCCCCCATTAACTTTTGGCAAACAAACTGGTTACTTTTCTAAGAGGAAATTTGAAACAAATAGAGCATTTTAAGTAAATAGTAGAAGGTTTCTCTTAAAAGGGAAAAGCTGTAACCTATGTCACAAGAGATCCTCATCAATATTTTCCAGGCATCAGATCCAGGACAGTAAGAATAATTGCACTAGAAATTAAGTTCAAGCAATCAAGACTAGAAGAGCTCGACACATAGCCAATACCAAAACTCATCTCTTAGCTCTTTGCAGAAAGAACAAATGATTACAATAGCATATTATACAGAATGCCAGGAATCCAGGAACCCTGAGCAAGTCACCAAGGTGATGCCTGATATGATAGTACAAAGATATATGTGTGTCCTGTCCACCTCCCCACCACCTCCTCTTTTCCTACTTGCTTCTTTAAGGTGCGAGAAGGGAAGAGTAAAGCACAAAGAACACCTACAGCTCTGTGGGCAAGGTAAAGTCCATTTACTTGCATTTATGTCCAAAGGTTCACCCAGAGGTATTTCTTTCATACAACTGCTATCGTGAGGTATTTTGGTGTGTTTGTTTTTTTTGTTTTCAATTGTCTTGCTGCAGGTATTCAAGTTAAATGGTCCAATATGTACTGGAATCATGGACCATCACAAATTCAACAATCCTGTTTGTTTATAAAGTTGTGATAGCCTTTTTTAAAAAACAAAAACCTGGCTGAGTAGACTGGCATTAATGCTGATATGAAGCCAACCAAACATTTCACACTGAATAAATTTTAGCAGAAACTGGCAATGCACAAGTTATACGACTCCTTTGTGAATGAAACCAATAATGTTCAGAAGCTGGCAGGCGAGACTTAACCTTGTTCCATGTCAAAGACAGGTAAGGAAATCACATCCTCACAGGGAGAAGAATGTTTCCTTCCTCAGGAAAAAGGAGAGGTTAACATTCTACCACATCCCAAATGCCATTAGTTAGCTTTAGGGAGGAGTTAACTAACATAAACTTGAAGTGAGTGCCTGAGTATTAAAAGGCCAAAGCACTGTGAGAGGGAAAGTACAGCATCATCTGAACAATTAAATGCAACAAAATATTACTCAAACTGTGTTCACACTTTGCTTCTCTGAAGATCTGTTTGCCATACCAACATTGAACAACATTGTTTATAATAGGATTGAAATACCTTAACCCTCCATCAACAGAAAAATTGTCTGTACCAATCCAGTATCAGGGGCAAATGTACCCCAAGAGAATAAAACCATATAAATAAAAAAAATCTGTGGAAGGTATTAAGCATGATACCATGTACAAGTCAAAGATCATGCCTTTACTGAAACTTTGCATTAACTAATAACTTCACACAGTATCCAGATGGGTAGCTGTGTTAGTCTGCTGCTGCAAAAACAACAAAGAGTCTTGTGTCACCATAAAGACTAAAAAAATTATTCTTGCATAAGCTTTCATGGACACAGTGACCACAAAAGCATATGTCAGAATAAATTTGTTAGTCTTTAAGGTGCCACAAGACTCTTTGTTATTTGTACACAGCATATCTGTTTGGGGGGTGATCATCAGGACCCCTTCCCACCACTGGGTATGTCAGCTTTCACACTTGAGGTGGTGCCACAAAACTAGCAGAAAACTTTGTCATAGGTTGGTTGCTTCCCCAAAAACCTGTTAAGAAACTTACCTGGAGAACTCAATCCCTCTGACCTAAGGCAAATGCTGCTCAGTTTGGCTGATGTTCGAAGGATCCACTATAAAATGGTCTAAGTTAGCTTTCTTCATTCAAAAGTGTTGGATAATAGGAAGAATTCCACATGCTTCCAGATGCTAGGGGGAGATAGAGAACGAACGTGTTCTATCAACAGCCACTTGTCTCATCCATCCCCCTTGTTGTTCTGTAACTTGATTGGTTCCTTTCTCCAAGTCTCTCCCCTTTCCACTTCCTCTTTGCCTCTGCAACAGGCAACATGTGCTCTCTCCCAGATGGAAGTAACCATATCTCATCTCATGCCTTCTCTTAGTTACACTCACACATCCAGCTTTAGGGGTTGCTTGTAGTTAAACAGTGTTAGATAGCCTTCTTTGACGATGCATTTAAAAAGGCACTAAGTAAGTAAGTTGATTTGAACTTCTTCTAAACTGGCTGTAGCCTGCATTTATTCCCTCCAATACTAAATGTTGTGTTACCATGCTTTCCTTATATAAGGCAACTCTGCTGTAAGTCACAACAGACTTTCCAGCAAAAAGATCATCAGAATCTTTCCAAAAGAGTTACAGAATACAGAAAATAATTACTAAAAACATAGGGTTGGATCCAGATTTATGCTGGATCAACTGCACTGACAGAAATGGACTTCCACCCCCTCCTTCCTACAGCAGCCCCTCAAGCCCTCTAAAATTGCTACACATACTCAGTCATAGCTGTGGTGTGGGGAAAGGGGGGGATCCCAAAAAATCAGGTGGAGGGACTTTCTGGGAGCAGAGACCTTCCCCTTACAGAAGACAGATGCTGGATCAAACCCATAATTAACATTTGACAGGTGAACATAGATATACTTGTTATATGTTATGGAACCAAGTATTTTATAGTGCAATTCTGGAAAAGCCAAGTGAGTCAACCACTTCCAAAGGACTTGGCAACATGCTTCAAATATTTTGTTTGAAGTTATTGTGAATTAACTTTTTAGAAAGTATAGCAGAGGTGGGATTATATATATATCATGGTTGGTTTTTCTCATTCTGACTGCTTTTGCTAAGCTTATCGAGAAAGAGAAAATCTTCTTGGTGTTATATATGTTGCTTTCTCATCCCCAGATGGACCTGCATGAGTCACCCTATGGCAAAGTGAAAGATTGAAAAACAAACCTGAAATTCAGAGAGCGACTTCAGGCATATCAAGAACATGGGGAGGAGTCATAGCTCAGTGACAGAGCACATGCACTCATTAAGTCCCAGGTTCAATCCTGTCGACCTCCAGTTAAAAGGAACAGGTAGCAGATGATGGCAAAGACCTCTGCTCAAGAGGAGAGCCACTGCCAGTCAGAGAAAAGGCTAGATGGACAAAGCATCTGACTTATGCTCCTAAAACAATTTCACATATACGGAGGGTTTGGGATCTTTGGTTCCCCCACCCCTTGAACAACAGACTTCTATGCCATATCACAAACTTATTTGGATGCTATCCTGTTTCAAATGTTTGTTGGGTTGCTTGAGGCTACCATTTGAGAAAGGATTCCAAAGCCCTTCAGGCATGAGTCTTGGACCTTGGCCAATAATTTCTACTGATTGAGCCATTTGATTTCCATTAAAAAATTAGACATCAGTTTCATGTATACTACTTAAATCGAGTTTCATAAACTCAGAAGTGTGGTTCAAATAAGCCAAAGTGGAACATTGTTCTTAAAAGTAATAGATTGCGGATTTAAATCAATAACTGCAGAATTACAAGGGCTACAAACAAAACACAACTACACACAATTGAGAAAGTCACATGGATTAAGTGGGGGAAATGCCCTCCAGAATAACTGCATTTCAAAGTTTCTCACAATTGAAGTGTTTTAAGGGTTTCATATGGAGTCCTTATCTGAGCCTTATAATATTTGCCAAGCCTAAGTATTTCTTTTGAAAGAATATCTGAAAAAAATTGAAGAACTCTTGAATCAGCCTGACTCCACAAAAGAGCCCTTCGTTTATCAAAACTTATGCAAGCACAAGAGCATGATATCACTCACATCAGAAACCACCTTGATTCATTAAGGTATTTCCTAAAGCATTCTTAAAATACACTTCTAAAATGATGCAATGAAAGAAGCTAACTGGATAAAACTTTATGTATTTAACTGCTGTCTCAAGGAACTCATGAACACACTACCCATTGCTGCAATGTACCACAAATTAGTGTTACCTCCCACCCTTGTTCTCATAAAACCAACCTATAATTCCATCAAAAGTTATGAGACCAGATTTGCAAGGGCCACACTTTGTATGGAGACATCTTTAATCTTTTGTGGTTAACCTTTTGTAACTTCATTAGCCAAAATGTAAGGGTATCATCAGCTCCTTCCTTCCTTCCCCCTCCAGCATGCCCCAGCTAGATGGGCAAAAAAGCTCCTCTAGCAAAAATGCAGGGTGGGAGAATGGGGGGGGGGGCGAAGATAGCTTCCGCCGCTCCTCCCACTCTGCATTGGATGATCATAACTTAAGGCTGCAAGTTCAAGGGCTTATGAGCATTGCCATAGGATTGCGCCCTGAAAAGATTACAAACAGTATAGTCCTCTTGGCACATTCACTTACAAATGCATGATGGGGCCTCTGGGAACACACGAGGCTAACCCTGATTGGCTAGGGTTCCTGTCCCAGTCTTAGAAACCATATGCAAGATGAAGGTGCCCCTTTTAGACTCAGCTTGGGGGTGTTGCCAATGCATGCAGCATTGCCAAGAGAGTGGAGCTTGCCCCATGCAGTTCCAAAAGCTCCTACCTGTGTTTAGAAGTGAACGCCTGAAGAGGGCTAATTATGCTTTTTTTTCTCCAGTAGACGTCATCCTCTAAATCAGGGCTCTCCAACTTTGGGTCCCCAGATGTTGCTGGCCTACAGCTCCCAGCATACCTAGCCAGCATGGCTAATGGCAAGGGATTCTGGGAGCTGTAGTCCAGCAACATCTGGGGACCCAAGAGAGCCCTGGTCTAAATGATAGCCTTCACAAACATGAGCTATATGAATTTGCTGTGCTCTCTCCATATAACCCATTTAACAGGAACCTTGTGTAATTAAGCCCCCTTGTTTTATATACACCCCAGGCTCTTTGGAGAAATAAAGCTATTTCCAAACTAATAGGAAAGTTAATGAGAAAGTTCAAGATTTTAAAATAATGACATTCAAAATATTAATCCTTTTTTGACTGAAATGCAATCCATAGCCTTTGTATAACTGAGTCATCAAGCATAACATCTGGATTTTTGCTTTGTTCTTTTGTTTTTTGGGAGAGATAGTCAACTTCAGTTGCTGTCATTTCGTGTCTTGATTCAGGATGGGGAAAAGTGTAATTCTTCCGCTCGCCATATTATCAATCTCCCAATAAGTTCTAAAAGAACTATAGTATTTTGACACCAGAAAAGTAAAGTAAATACAAACTCCCAACCTAATGAGCAAATAGTCAATCTCCTCTTAAACAAATGGAGGAAAAGAGGTGGCAAAGTTACTGTAAACCACTCTAACCAATAGGTTGGACGGATGAATGACTCAGTTCATTTGGATGAGAGTTATGACAGTTTCCTTTTGCCTGTTTAATATTAAAGTCGAGATATTTACAGCACCAATCAATTTCACTGTTGCTTGATGTTGCAAACAAACAAACAAACAAACAAATCATTTTGGCTCCTGTTCTGGCAGGTTCATTTTGTAGCTAAAGTGCACACCTGCTGAGTTCAGCTTTGTTTTGCTTAACAGAAAACAACTAATTAGGTGTTAATTGGCTTAACAAGCACACTACTGTGCTCATCTATGTTTGGGTAACTAAAGCAGCTGTGTGGCTACATAGAATTATCCTTTTGAAAGTGGCTAGAATACACTAACAGTGTTCTACTACTTCATTATAGTGACAGCCACAAAGGAAAGAATACTGAACAAATCAAGACATTATTTATGAAACTTTGCCACCTCCTGCATATGTGCAAAGCAAATCCCTTAACATAGATTGGGGGGGGGGGGATGCTCCAAGCAAATCAAAACAGTTATGACTAAATAAAAAGTTTGGAGGTTGAATGGAGAACGGCGATTCATTTAAATCCACACATTTCCTGACTGAAGAAAAGGTATTTTATTCTAATGAGTTGAAATGATGACTGTTCTGGAAAGATGCAAAAAAAGAAAAGAAAAAAGTGCAAAAGTAGCATAGCTGGGAAGCAACTAAGCCAGAATTGGCAATAGAGATGTTTCTGATGCCAATAAGGAAGGAGACAATACTAGTTTTATAAGCAGTGTTGCGGTTTTTTAAAACTTTTGTATGGGTATTTATGTACATATTTTAGTATTTGGATAATAAGTACATGGTGTTCCACTGTTATCCTTTCATATGATGGCCAAGGCAAGGACTGGAACACTGGTTCGAAGGGGGATTCTGCATTTCTCCCACCATCCGCTCAAATTCCTTAGTGGGTATCTTTTTTCACTTTCTTTATGGATTTTCACAAGTTCACAGAATGATTCCCATATGAAAAAACATTACATGGACAGAAACAAATAAAAGTTAATGTGAAGAGAGAAAAATGGCTGTAGGAAAAGAAGGTAGGTCACGAGAGAGAGAGAGAGAGAGAGAGAGGGAGGGAGATGGAAAGAAAAAAACTGTTGCAAAAAATGATATTTGTAGATTTCTACAGACACAATTTTTTTTTTAAAGAGAGAGATTATAAAGTTTTATTGAAAATTACTTTTGTACGTTTTATCTTGGCATATTAACTTACAGAATGCCTTGGTGGGTGCCGGCAACCATGCAAACTGGCCCGTAATTACTTAGTCATGAACAGGCATTGCTTTCAGCTTTTTACATATCCACTGAAATCATGAGGACTAGTAAGCTGTCCTTTTAATATGAAAATTAACAATCTTGGAAATCTGATGAACATATCACATCCCATGCTTGAAAACACAATTTCAAATATAATAAAACACCCACAGCTGTGAACAAACCCAGTAGATCTGTGCACATAGAATCCATAGATCCTGTGTATGCTTCCTTCGTTCAGATGCTCAGTACCAGTAACCAGAGGATAAATAGGTCCTGACAAAGATGTTAAGTGTTTCACAGGCAGTCCCACTCCACCAAAGACCCTCTACAAGCCTTAAATGATAGAATCCCCCAAACAGAGGAAGAGGATTTGGGGGCTGAAAGACCAAGGGAGAAGATAGATTCATGGCAGCTAAGCTGTAAGCGAAAATATGTGAGACTGTAGATTCTGTACAGTGTAGAACATGTATACTGCTTACCTGGTATGGAACTCCTTAACTTACCATTTCCAAGTGACCTTGTCAACTCTTCTCTTAAACTTAAAGGTTGTATCGGTTTGAAAATCATACAGTACTTTGGACAAAGCCTTTGCTTCCATTTTGCAAATGGATGAATGTCCTGATCCAGATCCCTTAAATTCAACAGAACATTTAACTGTCAATTAATTATGTCACATATGTAAATGTGTTATCTTTCTGGTTCTCTTTCATTTTTTATTTGCTATATTACAACATATATGCTTTCATATGCATCCACTGTACCCAATGTTTGCTAATTTTGGTCTGCATGTGCTAGAAACAGGGCTCAGTATACAGTTATCACTTTTAAAAATCATCTCTGACATGCCCAAGGAGAAGCTGTAATGCCCTTCTTTGAAGTTATCTATAGCCACCATTTTTAAAGTACCTAAAATAGATACAGGCTGTTGGAGTCCCCCATGCCTGCCTTTAAAGCAAAGTGCTATTTCATTTGTTAATCAACTCTAATAGTAGTTAAGTTGGTGCAGTACCTGGGGGGGGGGGGGATGAAGTTTGATTCAACTATCACATCCTGCCTTTGCACTATTCTCAAACCCTTTAATCCATCACAAAGAATCCAGCAATGAAGACACTGGAAGTTCTTAAGACGTCTTTTGAAAGAGATTAAACAGACTCCACATTGGATTAGATGCCTGACACTTTTAGTTTCCGTTACATTTTGTATACCCCTCAGTGCACAAACCTGTTCTAATGCAGATTTCCTTGACTAGCTCTAGGATTTCAGAGTATGTAAGCCCTGCACTGCAGGAAATTCTATTATTAAGCTATCTTCACATCCAAGGGCCAGTGTGATATGCCAAACAGCCATCTCGAGGATACTGGGCTATAACAGGGGTGAAGTGGGCAGAGCTTTAGCTTAATGAAAAGGCCAACTTTCATCTCAGGATCCCAGTAAGAGGGCGCCTTGTGAAGCATTTGAACATTCCAAAGCATTCCCCAATTATACATAAGCACATTTGTGTAAAAGAAAGGAGAAACAGAAGAATCTCACACTGGAGCACACACTGATTAAAGGGGAGGGGGGATGGTTATTTGAGATCAGGTTCAACTAAGACAAATAATATATGACATATTATATCGCCGGTCAGATGGGCGATAAATAAATGTAAATAATAATAATGATGACATGCAGTAAAATAAGCCTACAAAAATATTCCACTCTTCAGTGAAACTTTTTTTTTCTAATGTAGTAAAAGGAAGCTCAACAATATTTCCAACAAAAATATGGGTTTTCCATCCTCCTCACCATATCTCACAGGGGGAAACACACACACACACACACACACACACACACACACACGCAGAGGAAATCATTCAAAAGTATAACATCTTACTAAAAATGATATAGAGGAAAAGTATAATCATGAGAAATACTGTATCACCTGCATACTAAAAAGAAGTATGAAGAATTTCTGCATTCCACTCAATAAGCACAAGAGTTATTTCAAGGGAGGTCTGTTCTTGGAGCCATTTTTCACCATCTTATTTTTACTGGCAATAAAGATGCAAGAGGCTTACCAAGGGAAAGAGTGAGGGTTTGGGAGGTGTTTTTTTTTGGGGGGGGGGGGTTGCTTATCATTGTGCTGCTTGCATTCCAAGAGTGGCCAGTTAAAGAAATGAAAAGGATGTGGCTGCTATGAGAAAAAGCCTTAGGCCCTGGGAGTTTTGTTTTGTTATCGGGAAAAGGTACAAGAAAAATTAGTGAATTCTGATAGATCTAAGGTAGAAAAACTTGTCCTATCTCTACATACCCTGTATCAATCCATGTTGCTTCTACCATATGAAGAACTGGTCATGCTTCCAAATCACACCCAGTCCAATTTTGGAAGATTTGTGAGGATGTACTGGGTTGCAATTTAGGGATACCTCTGTGTGGTATGGTCAACTCAGATTGACCTCAACATAGCAAAATGAACTGTACAGAAGCAGTTATGTGACTCAGTGAAAAAATGCAAACACACAGACCCCATACTTCCTCTGAATCTTAGCTTCCTAAACACATACCACTGCATACCCCCAATCATAGCTTTCACAGCAAGCACACCTATTCACTCTCCAACCCACACAATAGATCTTCTTGTCAGTTCCCTGTATGCTCCCTCCTTCAAGTTGGAGGGAGGAGCCTGACTAAGCTGAGGCACAGGTCACCTTCCTTGATTCCTGCAACAGGGTAGATGGTCCATATCCTTATCCAGCCTATACAGGTAAAGTGGCTGAAAAGCACATAACTCTATCACATTGTTTACATTCACACAACTTTTTTTTTCTAATGTAGTAAAAGGAAGCTCAACAATATTTCCAACAAAAATATGGGTTTTCCATCCTCCACTATGATTTCTTGCAACCATCTCACTGGGAAGATCCTAACATGTTATTTTGACAATAGTGATGGTAGGCCTGCCAAACTTGTATGAGTCTACAAAAGATTGTATTTTGGAGAACCAGCCGTATGAAGCACTACTTTGCAGACCTGTGTCAGTTTATATCCCTGAATTCCTATTCCCAGTTTGCCCAGGCAAGCTGAAGTTCAGCTTTTTGCCCATATACTTGACTAATTAAAAAGCACCAAAGCAAATGTCTTTAAAAAAAAACATGAACAGAATGTTTGTAACCTTTTCCATCTCCTCCACACGATATCCTGCATTGTAAAAACTCCAACTTTATGTCATGTTCGCAGTTGTTCAGTCTGGTGTGAGCCAAGGAAAACAAGTGGAGGGAGAACTTGTAAGCATTATTGTTAAAGACCTGACCATAGCTATGGCACCAGCCAATGTGTACAAAAGCAAGAGGATAGGAATTCCAAGGTGCTACGGACAAACCCCCTTGCTCCCTATCTCTGGGTTATTCACAGGTCACTGAGGCTGTCTATGGAAGTGTGAACTCCACTTACCTCTGCATACCAGAAACAACAGCTCAGTTACTGTTGTGATTCTTGATCTTTCCAGGGCTTGTTGATTGTCAGCTTACATCAACATGTGATGCATCCCTTGAACATGTAAACAGAATCACAGGGTAAACAAAAAAGTTACTTACCCATGCAAACTGACAGGCTATTCAAGAAGGAGAATAGGGAGGGGAGGGGAGGAGATTTTATACAGTTAGTGGGACAAATTAAAAGGATGCAGAATTTATTTATTTATTTATTTATTTTATGAATCGCCCATCTGGCCAGACATCCAGCCACTCTGAGCGATGTACAGTCCAATAAAATACAAGGGGACACACACACACACACACACACACACACAGTATAAAACACAATTAAAAACAGTACAAAACTGAAAAATCCTAATCCACCCCATATTCCCGCCCGAAAAGCCACATTTTTAATGCCCGGCGGAAGCTAATCAAGGAAGGGGCATGGCGGAGGTCACTGGGAAGAGAGTTCCATAAATTGGGGGCTGCCACAGAAAAGGCCCTCCTCCTATTCCCCACCAGCATGGTTTCTCTGGCTGATGGGACAGGGAGAAGGCCGTTCGTGGCAGATCTTGTTGAGCAGCCTACTTGATGTTGCTGGAGGCGCTCCTTGAGATAAGCTGGACCGGAGCCGTACAGGATTTTAAAGGTCAACTCCAACACCTTGAATTCGGCTCGGCAAACAACTGGTAGCCAGTGCAACTCTTTGAGCACTGGAGTGATGTGATCATGCTGGCGGCAGCCTTTAACCAGGCGAGCTGCTGCATTCTGTACCAGCTGCAACTTCTGAACCGTCTTCCAGGGTAACTCCATGTAGAGCGCATTACAGTAGTCTAGGCGAGAGGAGACCAAGGCATGAACCACTGATGGGAGCAGATGATTAGGAAGGTAGGGGCGCAACTGCCGCATCAGATGGAGCTGATACAGCGCCGCCTGGCTCACAGCTGACACTTGAGCCTCCATGGACAGCTGAGAGTCTAGAATGACCCCCAAGCTGCAGACCTGGTCCTTCAGGGGCAAATGTACCCCATTCAGCACCAGGTCAACATCCCCTAACCTTCCCTTGTCTCCCACCAGAAGTACCTTGGTCCTGTCGGGGTTCAGTTTCAGCATGTTCCTTCCCATCCAGCCACCCACTGCCTCCAGGCACTTGGACAGGGTTTCAACAGCCAACCTTGGTGAGGACTTGAAGGAGAGGTAGAGCTGTGTGTCGTGTCATCCACATATTGATGACAGCGCACCCCAAACCTCCTGATGATAGCTCCCACCGGCTTTAGGTAGATGTTAAATAACATCGGGGAGAGGATGGAACCCTGCGGCACCCCACAAGTGAGAGGCCGAAGGTTCGAAGCCTCCTCCCCAAGAACTACCCTCTGGTACCTTCCAGAGAGGAAGGACCGGAACCACTGCAATACAGTGCTTCCCATGCCCAACCCCTCCAGGCGGTCCAGGAGGATACCGTGGTCAACAGTATTAAAAGCTGCTGAGAGATCGAGGAGGACTAGAAAAGAGCATTCGCCCCTATCCAAAGCCCTCCTCATATCATCCACCAAGGCGACCAAGGCTGTTTCCGTCCTATGTCCAGGCCCGAAGCCCGACTGGCATGGATCTAAATAATCGACTTCATCCAAATGTGCCTTCAACAGTGCCCCCACCACTCGCTCAATCAGTTTGCCCAGAAATGGCAAATTGGAGATTGGGTGAAAGTTGTTCAAATCTTGGGGATCTAAGGAGGGCTTCTTTAGAAGCGGTCTTATTACTGCCTCCTTAAGGCAGTAATCACTCCCTCCTCGAGGGAGGCATTCACTAGCGCCCTGATCTCCCCACCCAGTTTTTCCCTGCAGCTTATAACAAGCCAGGACGGGCAAGGATCAAGCAAGCAGGTGGTCAGCTTAACAGAAGAAAGCACCTTGTCCACTTCATCAGAACCAAGAAGCTGGAACCGATTCCACAAAACCGGACTGCCACTGGCCTCCTCCCGTTCACCCACTGTGTCCACGATGCACGGAATCCCACTCCTAATCTGATCAATTTTATCTGCAAAGTGCTTTGATAAAGCCTCACAGGAGGCGTTAGACTGTTCCAACGGATCCGGAGCAACTGGACCGACCAGGCTCCGGACCACTTGGAACAGCTTCCTGGGGCAGCACTCCGCAGACGTGATGGAGGCAGCACGAAAATTCTTCTTTGCTGCCCTCACCGCCACCTGGTAGGCTGAAGATGCAGCTCTGACCTGTGTCTGATCGTCTTCAGAGTGGGATTTACGCCATCGGCGCTCTAGCCTTCTCACCTCTCGTTTCAGAGCTCGCAGCAATGGAGTAAACCAAGGTGCTGTGCGAGCTCTGTTCAAGTGAAGAGGGCGCTTCGGGGCCACTCAGTCTAATGCCCTGGTGATTGCAGCATTCCAGTCATCCACCAAGGTTTCGACCGAGCTACCGTCTGCGTGTTCCAGTTTCCCAAGTGCGTTCAGGAATCCATCCGGATCCATAAGACGCCTGGGGTGGACCATCCTAATAGGTCCTTCACCCCTGCAGAGGGGTTGTGGCACCAAGAAATCCAGCCCTACCAGAAAGTGATCTGACCATGACAAGGGGGTGGTGGATATACCCCCGATTTCCAGATCATTTCCTCCCTCTCCGGAAACGAAAACCAAGTCCAGCGCATGACCGGCTACATGGGTAGGTCCAGCCGATACAGGATACAGCTCCCAGGAAGCCATGGTCTCCATGAAGTCCCGATGTGCCCCCATGATGGCAGCCTCCGAATGCACGTTGAAGTCCCCCAGCACCAATAGCCTGGGGGACCACACACGCACATCAGAGACCACCTCTAGCACCTCAGCCAGGGAGTCTGACGTGCAGTGGGGTGGACGGTACACGAGCAGAATCCCCAGACTGCCCTTTGGACCCAACCTCCAGTACATGCACTCAATAAACTTGGTCTCCTGGAGAGGGAGTCTGGTAAGAACCATGGACTCCCGGTAGATAACAGCCACTCCCACTCCCCGTCCTCCAGTCCTCGGTTGCTGGGCATACGTAAACCCAGGTGGACACAAGGCTCCAAGAGTTGGAGCAGCGGCCCTGTCCAGCCAGGTTTCCATAATACATGCCAGTTTCTCTGTTCAAAATGTCCAAAGTGGGTTACACCAACAGAATCTCTGCTAAGTCACCTTAGACCGAAAGGTGGGATATGCATCTTTGACAATAAGATATTTTAAACATCTTATCTTCATATTATTAAGTTCTGAACCAAATCAGATGCTTAATAGGCACTTAACAATATATTTTCATGAGGGTTAATGAAAGATATCCTCAGTTTCAAAAATAAGGGCAGTTGGATATGAACAGGAAAGATTTAATGCTTTAAAATGGTGGAGAATTTACCAGAATGCGAAGAAATGCCTCCCTTCTTTCTTCCCCCATCTTTTTAAAAAATGTACATATCAGGCATTATGCAAAGACTGAAGAGTCCAAAAAATATCTTCACTTGGGCTACTATAATCTTACAGCATGTCAAAATCCTTTCTGTTCATGCCTGAGGGTGGTTCCCCCCCCTTCTGAAACTGGGGGTGCCTTTTGTACAACCACATTAAAGTGGCTCAGGAACTTGACCCCTATTGATGGGTCACAAGCAGTTACCCATTACCTATTAATAGTTACCTATTAAGATGGTCTGCCCTCAAAGGCTGATGGATCCTCTTGGATTCCAGGAAGCCTTAGAGGGGTCTATGGCTGGTACCGTCGACGAACCTGTTGAAGCCCTGGTTGACAGATGGAATCAAGACCTAACCAGGGCTATCGACACGATTGCCCCCAAACATCCTCTCCGGCTTGCTTCTAACCAGACACCCTGGTATACAGAAGATCTGAGGGAGCTGAAGTGGAAAGAATGACGACTGGAGCGCCGATGGTGGAAAACTCGACTCATGTCCGATAAGACATGTCATAGAGAGCATCTTCACTCCTATGGGGTGGCAATACGTGCAGCGAAGAAAGTTTTCTTCTCTGCACGCATTGCGTCTACGAATTCGCGTCCAGCAGAACTGTTCAAGGTGATGAGGGGTCTAACGCAGACACCTTCCCCCCTGAACCCGATTTTAGAGCCTACGGTTGCTCGCTGTGATGCCTTTAACGATCATTTCAAAGATAAAATTTCTCGGATAAGAGCCGACTTAGACGCCCTCATTGTAGCAGAGGCAGATAATGGAGTGTCCAGTAACTCCGCAAGTAGAATTATACTGGATCAGTTTCAGTTGGTGAGTACCGAGGACGTGGACAAGCTGCTTGGTTGAGTGAAGAGGACTACTTGCCCTCTCGATCCCTGTCCTTCCTGGTTGGTTGCTCAAGGAGGAGATGCAGTTGGATTACAACTACAATGTATTGTTAATGCATCTCTCCAGGGAGGGAATTTTCCATCCTGGTTGAAAGAAGCGGTGGTACGGCCGCTTCTAAAAAAGCATTCCCTGGATCCCTTGGACCTTAACAATTACAGACCAGTGTTGAATCTCCCATTCTTGGGCAAGGTGATTGAGAGGGCGGTTGCCTTCCAACTCCAAGCAGTTTTGGATGACACCAATTTTCTAGACCCATTTCAAACTGGCTTCAGAGCAGGATACGGAGTTGAGACTGCTATGGTCGCCTTAGCAGATTATCTACGCCTGAGTAGCGACAGGGGGAGTGTGTCCCTGTTGGTGCTTTTGGACCTCTCAGCGGCTTTCAATACCATCGACCATGGTATCCTTCTGGAACGCCTGAGGGGACTGGGAATCGGGGGCACTGTGCTTCAGTGGTTCCGGTCCTACCTCTCGGGTAGGTTCCAGATGGTGATGCTTGGGGATAGCTGCTCCTCCAAAAAGGAGCTGCTATGTGGCATGCCACAAGGAGCTATTCTTTCCCCAATGCTATTTAATATCTACATGAAACCGCTGGGAGAGATCATCCGGGGGCATGGGGTGGGGTGCTATCAGTATGCTG
Organism: Shinisaurus crocodilurus; assembly: GCA_021292165.1. Taxonomy (NCBI): domain Eukaryota; kingdom Metazoa; phylum Chordata; class Lepidosauria; order Squamata; family Shinisauridae; genus Shinisaurus; species Shinisaurus crocodilurus. Next base: position 84,080,904 of record CM037878.1, read on the forward strand.
ATGACACCCAAATATATTTCTCTATGCCTTCAGCAACAGCGTCAGCCAAGGACAGTGAATTAATGCCTGGAGGCAGTAATGGGCTGGATGAGGAAAAATAAACTGAAACTGAATCCAGACAAGACGGAGGTTCTTGCTGTCAAAGGCCACAACCTGGGTTTGGAGGTATGTCAACCAGTTCTGGATGGGGTTACACTCCCCCTGAAAGACTGTGTTCACAGCTTGGGGGTGATTCTGGATCTGTCGCTCCAAATGACATCTCATATAGATGCGACGGCTAGGAGTGCCTATTATCAGCTTCGGCTGATACACCAATTGCACCCCTTCCTAGAGTTGGAGGACCTAAAGACGGTAGTGCACGCGCTGGTAACTTCAAGGCTTGACTTCTGCAATGCGCTGTACATAGGGCTACCTTTATACCTAGTCCGGAAACTTCAACTAGTGCAAAATATGGCAGCCAGATTCGTTACTGGTACACCTAGGGGTGCCCACATCACACCAGTTTTAAAAGCACTCCACTGGCTGCCAATCAGTTTCCGGGCAACGTATAAAGTGTTGGTTATTACCTTTAAAGCCCTACATGGTTTGGGTCCAGGCTACCTACGGGATCGCCTTCTCCTGTACAATCCGCCCCGCATACTCAGGTCCTCTGGGAAGAATTTACTTCGGCCAGCCAAAACTAGGCTGACGGGTGTTACCCAGAGGACCTTTTCTTCTGCTGCTCCCAGATTATGGAACGGCCTGCCGGAGGAGATTCGTCAACTTACCAGTCTTTTGGAATTTAAAAAAGCCATAAAGACTGATCTCTTCCGGCAGGCCTATCCGGCGGAATTTTAGGATGCTTTTAAGATGTTTTTAAGATGTTGATGTTTTAAAGATGTTTTAAGATGTTTTATAATGTTTTTAAGTAGTTTTAAGATGTTTTAATAGTATGTGTTGTGTTTTGATTAGTTTATGTATTTTATATTTTTGTTGTTCCCCGCCTCGATCTAGACGGAGAGGCGGGTAAGAAATAAATTTATTATTATTATTATTATTATTATTATTATTATTATTATTATTATTACAATCATAGGTGCGGGAAGGAAAGCAGAGGATCTTAGAATGGTGTTTCTACAAATTGTTAGGTAATAAACATAGAAGATGCTGGTTGGTATAGGTTCGGTAGTCAGCCAGAGATATTGCTTCTCACCAAGGGCCTCTTCTTCACACATTCCAAAATTTCTTTATGGAAGATGCTGCCATATGAGCATGAAATCCATGTGTACATTGTTATATACAAAATTGCTAACATGGACTTTTCAGTGTATATACACTCCAGTTGTGGTTTCCATGTAAGAACTTGCAAGTGTGTACAGCCTTGAGCAGCTACAGAACCCGAATCAGGTTTTATCAGTTCCCTTATGAACTGGTGAAGTCCTGTGTTTATACAGTCACACTTCAGAAATTATGTAGGAATGGTTGGCCAAACCAGGGTCACTACAGTGCTTGCGCACTAGGGTTGGGGGACAACCATAAGATTTCCTTGTCACTGGAAAACATTAGCAGCTACTAATCGCTATGCATAATGAGTACTGCTTAGTGCAGGGCAACGTGTGGCCCTCCAGATGTGTTGGCCTACAGCCCTAGCCAGCATAGCCAATGCTGAGAGCTGTAGGATAAAACATCTGGATGGCCACAAGTTGCTCACCTGTGGCTTAGTGGCTACAAAGAACAACCATGGTATTCAGAAGGGTTGCAGCAAATGATGTATTAATTTGAAAAGTCAGATGCTTCAACAGAGGTTGACATTTGCGTATACTTTTTTCCCTTACATCCATATTGGTTTTATTTACACTAATTTTATTGCAAACTTGTGACAACAGTCTTCTTTGATCTATATTTGTGGGAAATAAGGTGAAATGGATGTAAACCCTTTGTAAAACTAATGTAATCCAATAGAATACCACAAGGAATGAACTGCAACAAATTACAACCAAGTCACAGGGACTTAAATAAACAAATGGAAGCTGTTCTCTCATGGGTCTCATCATGTCTTATCTTGTGATATCTCAGTTTTCAACATCTTCATTCCTGGATCAAGCTCAAGGGTTTTTAAAATGCAAATGCAGATTTTGGAAAAGAAACATTTGCATCCTGCAAAATCTCTGGAACTGTAAGCTCTGCTGAATGCATAGTTTGTTTGTGCTGTGCTTGCTCCAAGAGGCTTTACTTTGGCAATGAATCAACTCAAGCTCTGTTGAAGTGCAACCTCCATTAATTAAAATGGTACATGAATGAGAGGTCAAATGCAAATCTCACTGAAACTAGTCAAAGTTGTGCAGCAGGAGCACTTGAAGGATAGTGCCATTCTGAAGCGAATTAAAGGCATTAACTATTATTATATTAAAGTTAAAAAATAGACTGGTCAGTTTGGAAGTGCAAGTATTCAGCTCATTTTTTTTAAAAGGATGAGTATTATATATTTCAGAACTTTGAAAAAAATATATTTAAAGTGTAGGAAATGAGGCAATATATACAGTGGTGGGGCAGTTGAATCTACAGGCAATTCAATTCTACTAAAGCTGCCCCTGAACATTATTACTAGTTCTGTCAGCGGTCCAGCTCAAACTGTAATTCCTTCGCTTTAAGCCCCGAAAGCAAAAATGATATACCCCAGGCTACTTCCCGCCCAAACAAGTTGAAAACGTTACACATTCCATGTGTCAGAACGGGAAGCCGGCTCACTGCCGCACTTTTCCTTGAGGGCACTGAGTAGTACATGAGCACAAAGAGAGCTTTAGTTGAAAATGGAGATCCTGACTTGCTCAGATTTACAGTGTATGCCATATGCACGCTTTCTATTTTAGATTTTAAAAATAAATGCCCCCCTGGGAAAAGCTGGCTGTAGGTCAATTTAATTTTAACTCACCTCACTACAGCTCTTAACAAGGCCCCCTTTCTTGAAGGAGGCCTACCATTCCTGGCTGTTTCAATTGGATCTGAATGCATTCATTCCTAGTACAATACTATGGCAAAGCTGTGTTTTTAAAAGCACTATCTTAAGAGTCAAAGCAGTCTTTAAGTAGCAAAACAAACAAACAAACCCCAGCCTCCTCCAAAAATCTGAAACCAGGAATGCTAATTGCTTTAATTATTATATTCCAGGCTAGGTAACACTTTCTATTTCACAGGTTTTGTCTTTACTTCAGAACTTTTCTGGGTTGGCTCACACAAACAAGCAGCACCTAGGGCTGGTTCACACATTACATTGTTGGGGTTTACTGCCAATGTAATGTATAAAGCAGCCCTTATTTTCTCCCACATACTCATTTCCCCAGGTACATGACAGCAGGGAGAAGACATCAGTGTGAACTTGCCACTTACCGGTACATAGCCACAGCCATTTCCATGATCGCAGATGCTTCTTCAAGCTGCCACTATCATTTAAATAGCAGCAAGTGTTGTGATATGTATCACTTCACCAGCTGTAGCACACTGTTTACACATGGAAAGAACAGAATGGCTGTAAACAAGTTTGTTATGTCTTTCTGGGCTCTCGTGTTTTTCGCATGGGAAGCCTAGACCGTGGGAGCATTATGAGCTAGTCACATGGTTTGTATGTTCTGATGACGTGCTAACTTGTTTTTCTGTCTGAAGCCATCTTCGAGAGAGGCAGGACTGCTTTCTCTCTTCTTCTTTGTTCTTTTTGCTGGACTTTTGTCACTGCAACAATGTAACTTCTTTGCTGAGGTGGAGTGAAGCTCAACTTACTCCACTGGATGTAATGCTTGCTATGCATTTATACTCTGCACATGGACTGTAACTAGGAAATGTATACTCTGTAGAACTTTACTTGCTAAGTGAATAAACAGGTAGAATTAGACCTGTGGTGTTACAGAGTGTTTCCTGACTCCATGGATTAATCTGCAAACGGGGAAGCTGGAAGCAAGTTGGATTACAGGCAGGCTGGGCTGGCATCTTCACAACACGCTGCACGCTGCGTAAAGGGGGGAGCTGAGATCTAGAAGATCTGTGTGTGGAATAACAGGCCTCTGCTAGCACACAGACAGGATTTTAAATCTCCCATGCGCACACGCACTCTGCTGCTCACGCACACACGCACCAACAGCAAGTTCACTGTGTAAGCAACAATCTCACCCTGGCATATGTTTTCTGGCATATGGAGAGAATAGGGGCCAAAACAAATATGATGCAAGAGACCTGCAACTTTATCTCCCAATTGTTGTTATCATTTTTAGTTTGGGACTCCACATTTGATTGGAACAGGGGTGCTGAGCGCAGAGGGTTAGAGACCTGCATGCCACTTCCTGAAACAAAACCAACCTTGCTACAGGGCTAAGTTTGCTCTTAGCCCTGTAACAAGCGGGAAAACAAGTGTCTGTATCATGCCTGTATTTTTTCTGTTATGGGATTAACTGTTTTTTGGAAGGCAGGGGCATTTAGGACAGAAAAATGGCAAAAACCAGAGGCTCCCATGGTAGTTACCACAACTCTCCCAAGCCATGTCTCTTGTGGCCCTCATGCCACTTGTTTGCATGGAATCAGCCCTACAAAGTGTGTCTGTATACAACTCACAATTCATTTACCTGTTCTCCTACCAGCTTGATTCAAATATGGAAGTGGCAGCGGTGGTGGTGAAACTGAGTACTCCACCATCGGTCCATCTGACAGTTTTATTCTTGGCAGGAAACCATCTGTGCAAATTTTTTTGTGGTGTGCTGAATCAGGATGTAGGCTTCTGGAGCATTCAGATGAGTTTGCCACCTCCACGTTCAACCTGGGCTGATAAATAGAAGACATCCAATGAAAATAACAACATAGATGTGGTCATGTGAATCAGCCCTTGACAAATGTCACACATGATTCAGAATCTGAAGACAGCTTAGCCAAATTAGAGTGCTGTGTAGGCTTAAAACAAAGCCTAGCCAGCACCTAATGAAAAAGAAGTCACATTCAACCTTATAGCCTTCATCATGCTGCAAATATAAGCTTGAAGTCAGACCAAAAGTTGGATCTCTCAGTAAAATAGTGTCTAGTAGTGGGGGCTTCATTTTAAAACTAAAAATATCCTGCTAACAATCAAGGGAACTGGTGTTATGACACAACAGTGAATCAATCTTTTACAACAGGAAACACTAACCCCCTGATAACATTCTGCTAACACATCAAGGAAATCAAGCCAACCTATGGGGAATTTAACACTGTACAACCTACTCCTCACTCTCTCTCAATATTAATAAATTATAAGCACATATGCTCTGTACACTGTTCCCAGGTGGTAGAAGTGCAAAGCTTCATAATGAAAACTGGGACTAGTAGAGAAAGTCTAATACTGAACACAACAGGAAGAGAAGGTGAGGGAAATGACTGATTTTATAAAGTAGCCCCATCTTTGTGATCTCAGCATCTTGTAAGTGCAGTACAGTTTTATATAGCCTACCACTTCTAACAACTCTAACGCAATGTCTAAGCAGGGACAATTAAGTCTAATTTTATTGTGTCTATTTAACAACTAAATAGGATATGAGCAGGGATGGGGACTCGGACTCGGGGACTCGACTCGTGAGTCGGACTGAGTCCCCCCTCTGACTCGACTCGGACTCGAGTCCCAATATTTTTAATGGGACTCGAGACTCGACTCGGGACTCGAGCCCAAGGACTCTTCAACATCCCTGGGCTGTGCCAGAAGGAGTGGAGAGGAGCGTGATTGCCGGCGAAGAGCGCATGGAAGGGAGGCGTGCTGCTGCTCGGCCACTATGGATGGCTACCAGGAGTGCAGCCCCAACACTGTGTCAAGATTTATTTTGATTGATGTGTTGCGTACTTGGGAGAGGCAGAAGAAGGACCTGAGATTACTCTGTGTGGCTGCTCTGAGTGTGTTTCTGGTTCCAGCAAGTTCATCACCAGTGGAGCGGGTGTTCAGTGAGGGTGGGATTGTGATGAGATCTCACCGTTCCAGAATGGGGGCCAAACATTTAGAAAAAATCATGTTCCTCAAATGCAACATGCATAAGTTTTAGGAAGTACAGCAAGTTTATTTTTTAAAATCATTTTCCTAAAATGCAACCTTTCAGACATTTTGGGTTTGGCTGCCTCTGCCTGCCTGTCTGGGGTTCCCAGCCTCCTCTGCCTGCCTGGTCTCTTCTTGACCAGTTCAACAGTTGAATTGTCCAAGACAAAGGGCACTGCCTGCCTGCTTTGGGGTTCCCTGCCTCCTCTGCCTGCCTGGTTATTTTGGGTTTTTCTGCCTGGTCTGTTCTTGCCAAAATCAGTTGCAGAATTTTGAAATAAAAAGGCACACTTGTGCCTAGAATTTATTTAAACCACACATCTGAAGTAGCCTTATTTTGTTGGGAAACCCCCCCATTGATTTTAATAGGGACTCGTGGAGTCAGCTTTGGGAGTGACTCGTGACTTGTGACTCGTGAGTCACCATTTTGGACCAAGGACTCAGACTCGGACTCGAGACTCGGGTCCAAAGACTCGTGACTCGACTCGTGACTCGAGACCAAGGACTCTTCAACATCCCTGGATATGAGATAAAGGAGAGATGTTTTTTGGACTCTGAAATCAAACAGAAACAGACCAAATCTTGCAGTCAACTGGTATAATGGAAACTTTTTTGTAGATGGCTAATCAATTAAAATAACTATGATATCTTCATAAACATATTATTCCAAAGAGGTTTAATAAGGTATTAATTCCCATTAGAACAAACAGATAATTAATTTTTCATATATTTCCCTTACAGAGCAATCCTATGGCAGTCCTACAGTATCTAGAGGGCCATAGCTGGGACTCCACAGTCAGAGCACCCTCTCCCTGACTCGCAGCCAGCATGAAAAGAACCACGCTGGTTGCTCCTCTGAGGTCGCAGAACGGTGTTAGGGGGCATTCCAGGGGGTGGGGAGAGGAGGAGACTGATGCTGCCAAGATAAAAGGTATCCTGGCACTGCCTCAGCCTCCTTCTCTCACGCTCTGAAGCGCCACAGTTAGATAGCCAAAATTGGCTGTCTAGCTGCTTTGCAAGGCGGGAGGAGCGTGGAGATGACCTTTGGCCTCCATGCTCCTCCCACCCTACATAGGATGCCCGTAATACTCCAAGTTCTGAGGGTTACAGGCATCCCCACAGGATTATTTATTTATTTATTACCGGTAAGTGCATTCCTACAATCAGGAGATTTAAAGAGCTTGTTTATAATACACTGTCAATAGAACAGAATCATTCAAAGAATATTTTCACAAAGGATAGCTTCAACTAAAATCTTATTAAACATCTACATTACTAACTAGCGGCATCAATTCAGATTTTCAGGCTACTTTACTATAAAGCTCATATTGTACAAAAAGTCTTCTAGTACTGAGCCCAGAAACTGAAAACATAGACATGTTCTCGCATAGCCTTCTTCCAGAGTCACAGTTGTGGCAAAGCGAAGTTTCAGTGGTGTCAACCATCACTTGTTTCAGTTGCTGAAAAGTTGCTTTCATCTACAGTAATATCGTGGCAATTTGCTCATAAGACAGGCAATTTTTAAAAAGATAAAAGTATGGTGAAAACATACGCGATTGTACATGCCATTGATGGATGCCTTGCTGTAGATGAAACACAGCCAAGACAAACGAACATTTTCCAGAGAGTATTCCGCATGGCTAAGCGGTGGCTATCCTTTACAGCTGTGTTGACCCCAAGATGGTTGACAACACTAGATGATAGATGTGGTACCTTAAAGCTCTCCTAGAGACTCTTCCATTGACCCTGTCAGGGAGAATGATTTCATATTTTTTAAGTAGTGAAAAAAAAGCCAAAAGGTAATTTAACTGACTTTGATGGTCCTATTTATGGAGATGATCCCTCTGCTCAGCCTGCCTGTTCATGCACAGCCTAATGAGGTGATGTCTCTGCTTACCACCTGCTTGTCTCCGATCCAAGTCTGAACTACTGTTCATACTTTTTGCCTGTTAAGTGCTGCGAAAACAGAACTTTAAATTAGTATGAAGTTAACGCAGGGGCTTCAGACTCTGAGAAGTCGACCATTCCTACACTGGCTGCTTATCATTTTGAAGCATAACTTTTCTTTATCAAGAAGCAAAAAACTGCAGTGGAAACGCCTACACCTAAGGAATATTTCCAGATGCCAACAAATGTTAACTTGCCAGGAACTGGAAAGTGTGTCTTAGGTGCTGGTCTTGTCTAGACTAGATTATCGTAATTCTCTGACAAATGACATTTCTTCCAGCTGCTTAAACAGCCTTTACTAAAGAGCTGTCTCCCAATGTTTCTCTGTGCTTGATACACACATTTGAAAACAAAATTTATAAGTCACTGTACTTTTGCACTTGTGAAATGCTGCCTAAAAGTATATTTTATATTTTATCTATAGATTTGTACCCCACCTTTCTACAACAGTTCCCAAAGTGGCTTAGAATAGTTTGGTCTAGGACTGGCGTCAAAGATAGGCATGGTTGGGCACCTGCTGGGGGCCCACACCCCAGCAGGGTGCACTGACAAGAGCCCCCTGGACTCTCTCCTGCTCCTTCCCCTCCTCCTCCCCTCCCCATTGCAACCTGCTTGCTCAACTGCCTCTTGCTCTGGCCCAGACAAAGGTGGTGGTGTTTGTTTGCTCATTGGCTCTCTCCCTGTCAAGTAAGCAAGTGGTGGCAATGGTGAGAAAGAGCAATAGCAGCTGGTGACAATGGCTGTGAGAAGGCAGACTCACTGAGGAAAGGGTCCATTGAAGATGTCCTGCGTCCTGCCCAAGGGCCCTCCAAAACCTGGAGCGGACACTGGTTTGGTCTCATCCAGTGTCTTATGAGATCCAACAGAACTCTTGATGGCTACAACATGTAACTATACTTATGGATTCCTTACCCAAGAAAGCTTGCCTGGTGTCCACTATTACTGACTGGCTTCATACAATATGACAATGCATACTCAAGGTGGAGTATGGGTTGGGTCTGGGTTGTTATTGTACTGTGGATTGTTGTTGAAATGTGGGTTGTTGTATTGTGTGAAGCCAGCCATGCTAACAAACCATGGTTTGTTAACCACAAACAACACACAGTTCACAAGCCATGGGTTCTCTTCATGGGTTGTTCATGATTAGCAAACCATTATTTGTTAGTGTGGCTGGGTATTCACAACACAACAACCGACATTTCAATAACCCACAGTACAGTAACAACCCACACTCAACCCATACTCAACCTTGAGTGTGGGTTATCATGTTGTGTGAACCCAGCCACTATATCTCAGGCATCAGGCTAGGATCTTTTTATTCTCTCAGACATTTTAATGGTTTGCATTACAACTACTGGAAGGATGTTGCTATTACAACAACACTGGAAATGACGTTTTCACTGCTGTTTGCCATTTCCTTATTGATTTTAATTCTATTATGGTATATTTACAAAGCTATGAAGGGCAGTATATAAATGCCTTAAATAAAACAAACAAATTTTACTTCCAGTAATCCTGGTTCACAGCCGCATTTCTTCCGAACTCAGTGAATCTCATGGAAGGATCTCCATTCGGCTCTCATAAACACTTGTCTGGTCTCTATCTTATGAGATCAACAATTACTCTTCTCACTAGATGGCCAGTCGGCTGAATACTATCAAGGGAGCAGGGACACAAAGTAGATCTCTGGGTCATTTGCATGGATTCCTGACGCCTAATTGTTTAACATTAGCAGCAACATAATGACTCTCTCCCACCACCCTTTTGCCTAATTAGACTGCTGAAATGAAGAAAGCTTGAGGTAAACAGGAGTGGATTTTTTCTGTTCAAGGACTGTGAGCTGCATTCAGTTCCGGTACATAAAACAAATTCATGGACTCAGTATTCTTTAAATCTTAGTGCAAGTGTTTTGTACAAGGCTCTGGTTGGCTCTAGTAAAAACCAACTTGATTCCACAAGGCTGACACCTGCCCACTCCTGCTACAGGGTACACGTGGAGAGTAAGGATAACATTAATTGCTGCACTGAAATGCTATAATATAATCTTGTCTTCTGTCATCTAGAAGCCATGGGACAGGGTAAATTGTTCCTGAAATTCGTTTTTCAGTGCCAGAATTTGGTAGGTAAAGAAACTAGGCTCTGTAGCTTTTTTTTTCTTCCTAGGAACAGGAAGTTATAACAATCTAAGCATATCTCAGGAGGCAAAATATTGCTGTGGTGTTAAACCTCAGACTAGAGATCTTTTGATTATTATTTAGACAATGCAGAAAGCAATTGTACCCCAGAATACAATAATAGGAAGTAGAAATTCACTCTTTAGAAGAAAGTATTATCTTTGTAAGGCAATAAAGACATTCTGATGCTTGAAGCACCATGTCAGCTCAAGCCCTATCCTCCACAATGAGGATTATCAAAGCAAACCACTTAATAGCTTGGAGCAAGCATGCACAGCTTGAGCCTTTGTGCAGCCCATTGTATACATTACTTTAAAAAAAATGCAGGCCTCACATTTTTAAAGCAGGCTAAAAAAAGGTTAAGAAAATACAAATAAATTTTTGTTCACCTGTAATGGGCCAAAGGAACAGCACACCTTTAAATAAACTGTACCATCTATTGCTAATGTTTCTATTCTCTAAATCCTGGAGGCAGAATTTGTTGTTTTGTGAGTTTATGTTTTATATTTGATGAATAATTATTTTTTCCATAACCTGCTTTGAGTGTTAAAAAGGCAATATAAAAGAAAGAAAACATTTGTTGAGATATGGACACTGCAATCCTATGCACGTCTACTTGTGAGCAAGTCCCACTGAGTTCTATGGGGCTTACTCCCACAAGGGCCATTTATGGACCAAAAACCTATGGTACAAACCCTTTACAATCAAAAGATGGCACCAAACTCTTTAAAGACTCTTAAAAGACAAAGAGTCTATTGCACTGCGTTGGAAAGAGCATTATTATGACCTTTTAAATTGTAAATCTAAGGTGGATAATGAGATTTTTTCGCAAATCCCGCAAAAACAAATTAGAGAGGAACTTTCAATACTCCCCACTTTGGATGAAGTAAAAAAAAGCCATTAATCAAATGAAGAATAACAAAGCTAGTGGACCAGATGGGATTCCTGCTGAAATCTTTAAAGAAGGGCCCCCCGAACTTGTACAACATCTTCATAAACTCATCGAAAAAATCTGGATAAGAGAAGAGATCCCAGAAGACTTCAGGGATGCCATAATTATCACCTTCTTTAAGAAAGGTGATAGAACAGACTGTGGAAATTATTGGGGCATTTCTCTCTTAGCTACCGCAGGTAAAATATTTGCCAGGATTCTTGCAAACCGTCTTCTATCTATTTCAGAAGAGATCCTCCCTGAAACTCAATATGGTTTCCGCCCCTCTAGAGGGACAGTAGACATGATTTTTACTGCACGTCAGCTCCAAGAAAAATGCCGGGAGCAAAAACAACCCCTTTATATGGCATTTATTGATCTTGCTAAGGCCTTTGATACTGTAGACCGAACAGCTCTCTGGACTATCCTTATGAAAATTGGATGCCCCAATAAATTTGTGAATATCTTGTGACTTCTCCATGACAACATGACGGCTATGGTCTTGGACAACAACGGCTCTCATGGTGCTCCATTTAAAGTGGGATCAGGTGTTAAACAGGGATGTGTTATTGCCCCAACATTATTTGCTATTTTTATCGCCATGATTTTACATCTTGTCGAGGGGAAACTTCCCGCTGGTGTGGGAATTATATATCGAACAGATGGAAAGCTTTTTAATCTCAGCAGGCTGAAAGCAAAAAGTAAGGTAATTACAACCTCCATTGTGGAACTTCAGTATGCTGATGATAATGTGGTCTCCGCACATTCAGAGGATGATCTCCAAACTATCCTAAATGCTTTTGCAGAAGCATACGGAAAACTTGGTCTCTCACTTAACATCAAAAAAACCAAAGTGCTTCATCAGCAAGTGCAAGCTAACCCTTTGGTGATGCCATCTATCCAGCTTGGCGGGGCAATACTGGAAAATGTCGATCATTTTCTCTATCTTGGCAGCTATCTTTCTGTTACAGCTAACATCGACAGTGAAATCCAGCATCGTCTGAGCTCCGCAAGTGCCGCGTTTTCTCGAATGAAACATAGAGTGTTCGAGGATCGGGATATTTGTAAGAAGACCAAAACACTGGTTTATGAAGCCATTGTATTACCAACTTTATTGTATGCCTGCGAAACATGGACTATCTATAAACATCACCTCCAACTCCTTGAAAGGTTTCATCAACGTTGCCTCCGGAAAATCCTGCGAATTACTTGGGAAGATAGGCGAACAAATGTCAGTGTACTGGAAGAAGCAAAGACTACTAGCATTGAAAAAATGATCCTTCAACGCCAACTTCAGTGGACCGGTCATGTTGTTCGAATGCCTGACTGCCGTCTCCCAAAGCAGTTACTTTATTCCCAACTCAAGGATGGAAAGCGGAATATCGGTGGTCAATATAAGAGGTTTAAAGATGTTCTTAAGGCTAATTTTAAAAAATGCAATATAAACATTGAAAACTGGGAAGCTCTGGCCCATGAACGATCTAACTGGAGGTTGGCCTTTCACAAAGGTTCTATGGACTTTGAAGAAGCCCGAGTGCAAGGTGAAAGGGAGAAACGTGCTAAGCGAAAAGCACGTCAAATAAATCCTTTACAGGACCATCTTCCATCTGGTAACCTGTGTCCTCACTGTGGGAAGCTGTGTGGATCTAGAATTGGCCTCCACAGTCACTTACGGACCCATCGCTAGAGTCTACACAATTTTCTTTAGAATTTTCCTCCTTTTAAAATCTCCTTTTTGTAAATTTTCTTTTTTTTTATCCTGGAAGACAATCTTACTCGGTCACGAGTGATCGCCTGACTGACTGACTCCCAGGTAAGTGTACCGTATATAGGACTGCAGTCTTGGGAGAGTTACTGAAACCAGATATACAGCATTCTGTAGAGAGCATTCTGTGTTATAGCCAATGTTAATCAAATGTGGCAGTAACTTACCCTAATCACTTAAACAAAAAATGTATAATAGGAATAGCACTCGGGAGGGTACTAATAATTCAACATAAGGATAAGGGCTAATGTAGGGGCAAGATTACATGTGCCTTGCATATGACAGAATGCTCTCTTGCATATTACTCATTCATTTAATTAGAGCTTGAGCAAGAGAAACTCTTGATGGATTATCCTAAAACCTAGTAGCTGTTCCACATCAGTGCATAGCTGGGGGAGGAACAAATGCCGTGGTTTATAAATGCGAGAGCATGCTCACATTTTAGAAATATGTTACAATGGTCCAGTAATTAAAATATAAAGGCAAGCTGTGCTAGTCTTTCCATAGATCAGCACTCATTTGGTTTATTAAATGGCATGTTTTTAGCAGACTCAACCTTTAAAGTGTTTCCCAGCAAGAGTATTGTTTGCATGTTGATTCCTGGAGGGAGTGAGCCTGTTTACGCTAATTCTCCAAGACAGAATGAACCCTTTTAAGGGTGGAACTATACACTACACGTAGTTCATTTAGGGAACAACCCTATCAAGTTTAGACAGAAAAAAGGCCTACAAATCCCAGCATAGCTGGCTGGGGCATGCTGGGAGTTGTAGGCCTTTTTTCTTACTAAACTTGCATAGGATTGTGCCTTTAGTCGTCGTCGTCGTCTTCTTCTTCTTCTTCTTCTTCTTTTTACACAGTGCAAAAAGTGGTTCCTTTGCCATTTCTCCTAACAACATATTTCTGCTGAAAAATCAAAACTCTCCACAAACTGTTTTTATCCCACTGGAGAAAAGAAATAGATACCCGTATCTTTCCCCCAATGGGGATAAAAGCAACTGGGGAGGAGCATTTTTAACAGAAAACCAGCAGCACAAGGGGAAAGAGCTAAGCAACCCTTTCATCCCTCCCTTCAAACTGCAGCCTCTGTTACTGCATTCTTTAACACACAGCATAGAGTGTAGTCCTTAGACTAGGGAGATCAGGGTTCAAATTCCCATTTAGGCACAAAGTTCAATTGGGTTACTAACCTTTGGCCAGTTACTATCTCAGCCCAACCTACCTCACAGGTTTGTTGTGAGTATAAAACAGTGGGGAGGTCCCTGTTCACCACCCTGAGCTCCTTGGAGGAAGAGTGGGGTAACAACAACAACACCCATTAATAGGGTTGGAACCAAAACAGGGCCACTGAGAAAACAGAGAATGGTATCCACATGCTTGGCAGAACCCCAAAGTATGCAAAAGTACAAAACAAATGTACTCCATAGTCCACACGCAAACATAGTCCAGTGAGGACTGAGCATGCTCATTGGCCCCTAGGAGCCTTGGATGTTGAGTGCCATGGGAAAAACAAAATGGGGGCGGGGAGAGTGAATTGGCATCTCTTCTAGCTGATAGTATCCTGGGGGAGGGCATGGTTGGCTAGCACCCTAAGCAGGAGCACTCCTATTAGGGGACGGGGATAGACATCAACATTTTGTTGCAGGTACCACTTGTAGTAAATAAATAATGAAATCTGTCCCTAAAAATCACCATTGTATAATTTCAGAAACTTAGAAAATGTACTTTTAGAATTGAACCAGAAACTTTTCTCCCACATCCCTCCTTCTATAAGAATAGTGGGATGCGATCATGGCATGTATGTGGGAGCGGGACCTGCCTTTCAAGTTTGTACTAGGCCCCGATAGCCACCAAGTTGGACGTCTTTAAAAGGGGATCAGACAAATTTATGGAGGAGAAGGTTAACAATGGCTACTAGTCCTGATTGGCTATATGCTTCCTCCAGTATCTAAGACAGTATGCCTATGTACACCAGTTGTTGGGGAACATGGGCGGGAGGGTGCTATTTCACTCATGTCCTGCTTATGGGTTTCCTGCGGGCAGCTGGTTGGCCACTATGAGGACAGAATGCTGGACTAGATGGACCTTGGTCTGATCCAGCATGGCTGTTTTTATGTGCTTACACATTGTACACATGGGGTACAAATCTCCAATTCACTCAAGCAGTGGAAACAAAATTTAATAGGTAAACGCAACAATAACCTGGCCCTAAGCAGGGATATGTTATTTGTCCTTTCTCACTCCCTTAACTCATTGGCAGCCTTCCACAGAAGAAAGCAGACTACAGTAGAACTGGATCAGCCCACATACCCACTTTTAGCTGTTCTATCTAGCAGGGATGTTGAAGAGTCCTTGGTCTCGAGTCACGAGTCGAGTCACGAGTCTTTGGACCCGAGTCTCGAGTCCGAAATGGTGACTCACGAGTCACGAGTCACGAGTCCCTCCCAAAGCTGACTCCACGAGTCCCTATTAAAATCAATGCATTTTCCCCCCAACAAAATAAGGCTATTTCAGATGTGTGGCTTAAATAAATTCTAGGCACAAGTGTGCCTTTTTATTTCAAAACTCTGCAACTGATTTTGGCAAGAACAGACCAGGCAGACAAACCCAAAATGTCTGAAAGGTTGCATTTTAGGAAAATGATTTTAAAAAATAAACTTGCTGTACTTCCTAAAACCTATCCATGTTGCATTTGAGGAACACGATTTTGGAACACGAGTCCTTGGTCTCGAGTCCCGAGTCGAGTCTCGAGTCCCATTGAAAATATTGGGACTCAAGTCCGAGTCGAGTCAGAGGGGGGACTCAGTCCGACTCACGAGTCGAGTCCTCGAGTCCGAGTCCCCATCCCTGCTATCTAGCCTTTCTGCTGCCCCCTTTCAATCTATTGGTTGTGGTTTGTGTCAGCTGAATAGGTACATTGTTGTAGAAGACATACTTAGCACTCCATCCATCCATAAATCAAGAGTTTGAATGTTAGAGAGCTTAATGGAAGACTACCTTCATTCTGCTGCATTTTCACCACAGTGTGCAATCATGGTTCTGGAGTAATGCATTTGGAGATTACTCAAAACACTGTACTAAATTCATGACACCACAGTGATGAATTGCAATGATGTTATTTGGAAATCATTTGTAAAGATGGAGAAGGAGACAGGAATATTTCAAAATGCTAACTCCTCTAACTGGATATTTCTAAATGTTTGTGACAGCTGTGATATTTTTTAGGCAGACTTCAGTATTATTAATTTATTTTATGTTGTTGAACCAGTGTATGAACCTTCTCATAAGGAAAAGCTCAAGATGTGCTTTTTGGAAAAAATTATGAATACTTCCTTGGCAATGTTTTAGAGGAAAATTTTAGGGAGAATTCAGAACATAGACCAACAGACTTGTCACTTGGAGATTAAGTGATGAAGTCATAACAATTTTTCCTCTGAAGTAGAGTGATGGGTAAAATAGTATGAGGAACAATAACTCACTTATGTAATAATTGGTATCCGGTGTTCCCTGGCTACTGAGTATCATTTAATTGTCTATCATGATCATAGTGCAAAAGCATGTGGTTTTAGTCTGCTGTGGGATGAAGTGCATTGAATACCCCATCTCATGTGTTTGTAATTCCATTTTGTAAAAAAATCTTAGGAGGGACCATTCACAAGAGCCACTTTTGGAATATGTAATTTAATTAACAGCCATTTTTAATACCTGAAGATGCATTTGAAATGCAATGGTTTAAAGAAAAATCAATCCATTTCCCCCTTCCATCCCGAGAAAATAATTTTTAAGGAAATGTGATACAATGTGTAGATTCAACAGTGTATGTAGTTTTCTCCCTAATGGCCAAAACTGTCTTCTACAAATGCACAATTTCTTGTCACTTTTTCAAATGACCATGAAAACATTCTTTAAAAGGACAATAAAAGTTAGATTTGGCTGGGGATGGGTGTCATACACCCATCCCCAGCCAGTGAAATGATCTTTGGGTTTTTTCAAAACTTGAAGATCTGTTTTCATCTTCACCCTAAATCCCATTAGCTTGCATCTATTAATACCACAACAGCTATCCACTTCAATGGGGCTTGAGCTGGCCAAGTACTTTGATGATCTGACTTCTTAGACATACATAATGTAATCCTAGAAACTGTATTAATGATTAAAATCAGTACAAGCGGAAATATTCTGCTTAGTAACAGCTAGAAGAACAGATTCCCATATACCCTGAATCATTAATACTGGTCCTAGGCCCTTCTTTTGTCAGAGATGAGGACTAGAAACTTAATTGGTTTTTGAAAGAGGACATAATGTGCTTTGAGACCACTAGGGAGATAATTAGCACTGTCACTCTAATAGCCCTGATCTCCTTTTGAGGAGACAAGGGCTCTGAATTCAAGATCCTGATCTGAAGGCCAGTGTCTGTAAAGTAAGAAGTTTAAAGCTACAGAGGCGTACAATCCTCTTGATACTATAACCTATGTTTACTCACAATATGGGCTTAACTGCAATGTGTGCTTGAAAGCTTGCTGTTTCTCTCAGTGGTGCAGCTGGGCTGGACCTTAACCTTGGGGCCAAGGTCCAGGACCCAGCCCCAAAGTCCACCCAGAGAGCAGGAGCTGCAGAAGCAAACTCCTTTTTATTCCTGTAGTCATGACAATGCTATAATTTCAGTGAGTTTAAAATGCAAAACTGTACATGCTCAGAGTTTGTTTGTTTGTTTTTAAATCAGGGTTGGCAAACACATTTGTTGTAACTCTCAGGAACAGAAGCAGTTTTAAAGCATGGAATGGCTTTAATTGGGATAGGGGTAGGGAAGAGAAATGTTACTTGTGTACTTCACAACTGAATCCATATGCATGACCATCTAAAGAGGCCTCCCTAAGACCATGAAGTGCAGGGTCTAAAATTACCTAGTTGCACACTGACATCTGTATTTATTTTATTTATTATATTTATACCACACCTTCTTTCCTGCAAGGAACCCAAGGCGGCTTACATAATCCTCCTCTCTGTTTTATCCTCACAACAACCCTGTGAGGTAGGTTAGGCTGAGAGGCAGTGACTGGCCCAAAGTCACCCAGTGAGTTTCATGGCCGAGCGGGGACTAGAACCCGGATCTCCCGAGTCCCAGTCCAACACTTTACCACATAGACGGCATTTTTTGTGGGAAGAGGGGGAAATGGTACACCTATTACATCTGCACTTTACAAGTCCCAACCCTTTCTAAAGAATGTACTGAAGGAATGACTTTATAAGTTGGAGAGGGCTCGATTTTGCATGGGCCTTCCATTTACATTCTTGCATAGCACAGCTGAAGGTCACACCAGCCACAGCTACAGGAGCTGAGGCAGAGCTTGGAGCCAAGGAAGATTTGAGGCTCTCCCATTGAAAAATACAATATTTAAATTGCTTGGCTCCCTGCCAAGATTCCCCCTCTCCTGACCACCCTTTCTTCATTTATATGCAATTTCCAAAATCTGCAGTTTAAACAAAGCGCCTAACGGTGAAATAAGCAATACAATTCCAGGGATACCCCACAGACATGTTTTAAAACAAAACAAAACCATCGCAAGGGGCAGAAAACTAGGGCTTGTACGTGCATAATATATACACACACGGAACAAGATGAAATATGCAAGCATCTAAGCAATTTAAGGGCGCAATCCTATGCAAGTTTAGACAGAAACAAGGCCTATACCTCCCAGCATATCGCAGCCAGCATAGCTGGCTGGGGCATGCTGGGCGGTGTAGGCCTTGTTTCTGTCTAAACTTGCATAGGATTGCACCTTAAGTGGAGAGAGAAAATGGGACAGGACCGTCTCCTTCAAGGAGCTGGCCTCGGGTAGAAACTTGTTTCTCAGGCATATCGTGCAAGCAGGCAAGAAAACCTCCTTGTTACATTATCAGTTGTCAAGAAGATCCCTTAATTTCCCCCAGTTCTTCTCCCTTGGTCTTTGCTTTTCTCTCTCCCCATTCCCTGCACACACCCACTTACACTGTGAATGAAAGAACAGTGGCTGTGAGGAAGGGCTATTATGCAGATTCATGAATTTATAAGAGAGAGAGAGAGAGAGAGAGAGAGAGAGAGCACCACCAAAATACATTTCCTCTCACCTTTTTCACTCTATTGTTCAGCAAGCGGGAGTGCTAAAATACAAGAGAGAGAGAGAGAGAGAGAGAGAGAGAGAGAGAAATATGGCCCACAAAAGTTTTCCCACAGTCTTTAGCCTCTTTGGGATGCTAATCCTATTGAGAATATTTATGCCGGCACAACAATGAGGGGGGATCCCAAACACAACCCCAATAGAGCCAGTCCTCCTGCTGACTGCCCCCCTGGCACAGCAAAGGCACTTTCTAGAGACCAGCTGCCTGTTGCCATAGTAACCTCTCTGCAGAAGGGCAGCCCTGGGCACCACACTTAAAATACTTTAGACTCACCACATGCTTAGCCAAAGAAAGGCCGAGAGCTTCCATTTATCTCCCTGGCATCCTGATTAACCTAGGCAAACTACATCATTCGGGTTTCAATCAAATGCTCCAGCACAGGATGAAGCCTTCCAATATTGTGTGAAGAGAGATGTCTTTGCTGCCAAATCTGTATATATATTTCTGAAGAGGGGTGTGTGGGGGGAAACAACATCAATATCCTTTGCTCTAGATTTTAAGAAACACGTTTGACAGATACGGAGAATTACCGTATACAGGATAAGCATAACAACAGCAAATGGCTGTTGTGATTGTCGTGGGAAGCAATAACTAATCGCATCTGGAAAACTGGTAACTGTAGAGTCTGTGTGTGCGCTGCTCAGTGTCCGTGTGTTCCATCTGTACTTCTGTAACTAGTACCTACGATTGAAGGGCTCTTCATACAGTTTAATCTCAGGAAAACTCCCCATTCTTGTACTGATTTTCACACCTTCAGTGGAGAAGAAGGGAGAGGAAATCACGCTTCTTCACCCCACTCCCCCCCCCCCGCCATGCATTCAGGCGAAGATGCGGAGGGAGCCATCTTTTGCTGAATGTGTGGGGGAGCAGGGGCAGTGGACATGATGGTGATCCACCCTCCACATGTTCGGTATGTGTACGCTCAAACGCAAGGCTTTATCGGAAATGCACACATTACTTTGTCAACTAAAAATAGCGCTCTTTGGCCATTCACCTTCGGCATGAGGGTGGAGAACAGGGCTGTGCTTGCTGGCCCCGCCACTTCCATCTTGTTCCTGTCTACCAAAACCACTGCCTTCCACACACTGGATAGGGAAGGTCAGGATGGCTGCAGGGTTCTAGATCACATGGGGAACCTCCGTGTGTAGAGCAGGCTCCCTGCTTCACGCTTTCTCTGCTCAAGCGCATGGAAAGTGGTGGGGCCACAGACACATGATGAAGAGGGCAGGGCCAGCAAGTGTG
This sequence comes from Shinisaurus crocodilurus, assembly GCA_021292165.1. Lineage (NCBI taxonomy): Eukaryota > Metazoa > Chordata > Lepidosauria > Squamata > Shinisauridae > Shinisaurus > Shinisaurus crocodilurus. The sequence continues at coordinate 84,101,132 of CM037878.1, forward strand.
TCCCTGCACTCCCCCTCACCCAACTGTAATCACGTGAGGGACCTAGCGGGCCGGTTCACGTGATTGCCGCAGCCAACCGTGGCTTATTTAAATATTTTTATTGAAATATTCAAACCCCGGTGGGGGGTTCTTGTGTCATCCGAACCTAGGCAGCAGGGGTTGTTGGAGGGGGAACCCTCAAAAAATCCTGCAACAGATCATGGGTTATTTGAGGGTTGTTGAACCCTCAAAAGAACCTCCGCTGCCTGGGTTCGGACAACACGGCCAAGCTGCGGTGATCGTGAGAACCAGGTCAAAGACTGAATCGGGCTATTATGTTTGAACGTCACTGCAACACTGAAAACCTTGCCAGTTGTTTATGTTTCAATGGCGCTTATTCTTGGGAAAGTCAGCACAGGAGAGGGGCCGCACTTGCTTTCGGGAATTGCTTTTGGTTGGATGGGAATGGGGGTACTGATCCCGCTGGCTTCTCCCATGGGAGGTGGGAGGGACGGCGGCGGCAGCACCACAGCCTCCCCCTCATCTCTTCCTATCCCCTTCTCCTTCTCCATTATTTTTTGTGAGGGGGCAGGAGGAGCTGTCTTCCCCCCCCCTTTTTTAATAAACGATCTGTGCTGGTTCGCTCCTTCGCACCTGCGCATAGATGGGGAGACAACTTTTTTAAAAAGGGCCATTTCCCATGCACACATCACCTTTCAAACTCCTCCTACTTCTCTCGCAATTGCATTTGTGTGTAACACAAGCTCATGTTTTCAACACAGTAGAAACTGCGCTGTAGGAGTTGTAAAGATGTACTGTTTTTTTGGCGAGAGGTTTTTACAGAAATATCAAAAATCATTGGTATTAATTTAGAGGTCTGTCCAAAATTAGCATTGTTATCAATAACGGAGAAACTTATTTGCGACCAAAATACGAAGGAGTTAATTGTAAACTTGTTAACTGCAGCTAGGCTAATGATAGCGAGAAAATGGAAAGAACAACATGTTTTCCTAATAACTGACTGGTACAAGTTTGGGACATAGCCCTGAACGATAAACTAACTTGTAGTATCAAATGCAAAAAAGGATTGCTAAAGAAGAATAATTTTATGGATATATGGAATCAATTACCTGAGTACATATTAATAAAGGGGAAAGGGAGCATGCCTTGTCAGGATATGTTATATTTTTGGAATTTGGAATTCATTTGATCAAGGGGATGGAAGTATATTAATTGGTCCCTTGGAGGGTGTGGGGGTGCACTTTATGATTTATTGTATGCTATTTATGTTATATTTTTGTGTTATTCTTGTATTTTGTTATATTTTGTTTTGAAAAGTAAATTAAAAAATATTTTTTTAAAAAAGAAAAAAAGAAACTGTGCTGTATTCATTAGCATGTGCCCCAACAGTGATAACTGCATTTTGCATAAATACTGCAACAGAGCTCCCTGATTAATGGAAGGATCTCAAGCGTAGATCCACCCCTGGTTTTAGAACTGGGCTTTTTTTTAAAAAATTGATAATCGATTGCAAATGCTTTTTCAGTTCACAAAAGTCAATGCAGTCATTGGGGGGACAAGGTTTCTATTTCAAACAAAACATGGATGTATAGGGGGAAGAGGAGGGAAAACTCTTCCTCAACTCTCAGTACCAGCAGCCATTCGAGCAGGCTGTACCAGAATGAGGTGAGAGGGGAAGAATGGCCATTCCATCAGCCCTGCTAAAATACTACTACATTTTTTCCTCTTCCCTACCCATCCCCTTTTCCTTGTGTTGTGTCTTTTTTAGATTGCATCCCTACAGGCAGGGACCATCTTGTTTAGGTTAGTTTACAAAGTAATTGTTTGTAAGCCACTCCTGGAGCCTTTTTGGCTGAAGAGTGGGATAAAAATACTTTAAATAAATACATAATCATAAAATATTTAGGGTGAGAGAGAGGAGGAATGGGCAGGAGAGAGACAAAGAAAGCTATAATATTGGTTTCAAAATCTGAGGTGTACAGCCACTGCACTCACGACCGCAACTCACAACCCCTCTTCCCCTAACTTATAGAATTTCAATCTCAAACCACAGCTAAATATTGGTATAAAGCCATCAGTGGGTCCCATGTTTTCTTAAGAGACTGAGGAATTTATTGGATAGCTTTCTTTTTGGACTGTGCGTTGAATGAGGCTTGGTTATTTTGGCATGAGGGGCATGCTGCAAACATTTCACATCGAGCTTGTGCTTACTCTTTGGCTTGGCAGAAATAGGTACACTCTGTTGCCCTGGGGCCTAATCTCTCATTTGTATTCAGTCCAAGGTAGCTGCTGAGCAACCTCCTACTAAGCTGGTAGATGCTGAACTTAGAGATGAGAGAGAAAGCGGTTAGGTGATTGAGGACCAAACTAGATGGGACTTAAATGTGTCTTGGCATTTAATGTGCAGGTTTGAAAAATGCAAATAGCATCAGCTAGCAGGGTCTGATAATTATCAGGATCTCTACAGGCATGGAGGGAGAATGACAAAGTTTTAAATATCAACACCCATACAATTCAAAAACATAACATCATAGAGAAGCAGAAATATAGACTGGGTTCAAACAATACGATAACCCAAACTCAAGGGTTGAGTATGGGTTGAGTGTGGGTTGTTGTTGAAAAGTGGGTTATCGTGTTGTCTAAACCCAGCTGTGCTAACAAGCCATGACTTGTTAACCATGAACAACCCATGAAGGGAACCCATGGTTTGTTGTTGGGTTGTGAACTGTGGGTTGCTCACCATGGTTTGTTATCTCAGCTGGGTTTAGACAACACAATAACCCACATTTCAACAACAACCCATGGTTCAATGACAACCCACACTCAACCCTTTAGTGTGGGTTATCGTGTTGCCTGAACCCAGCTCCCTGAAGGTCAATAGGTTGGATCTAGACTTCATCATGCTTAGAATACACCCACAGAAATTAATGGAACAAGTTAGTCATGACTAGCTTTATACCCATTGATTTCAATGGCTCTATTCTAAACATGACGAAGTCTGGATCCAACCCAATCTGTTTTGTAAAACAATTTGATTTTAAAAGAAAATCAAACTGTTTTCTTCATTGATTACTGTAAAAATAATATATCACAATGTGAAATATTGTTTTTCTCTACATTTTTCTTGAAAGGTTTATGTTAACAAATATGGTATATATTTTGTAACACCCTCGCCCCCATATTTCATTCAAGTTTATTCTTGTATCAGAATTGGGTAATACAATGAATTGGCATTATTTGCTTATTTTTAAGTACAAGAGAAAAGGTGTTTTTTTTTTAAAGGAGAGAGAGAACTCAATGAAACAAGTTAAATATTAACATATGAACAGAGAGTATCAATTCTATTTGTAGTCTTTATTTGTCAGATTGATTTATATGTCCTCTCACCACTTAATTTTAATACATTTTTGTGGACTGGTTAAGGAATTCCGTCACCTTCCTTGAATTATTTAAAGTCCACTGATCGACAAAACCTAGTGATAATTGCTTGCTCTTCCTCCAAGGTTGCTATTACAAAAGAGCCTCTGAAAATACACATTTTTCTTTCCTCCAAACAAGAGGGAACATCTTGATAACAGCCAAATGCACACTACATGTGCACTCTGTTTTTAAAAAGTAAACATAACAATGGAATCATTTGGTTTTAATTTACAGGCTGGCCTAGAGAATTTCCCCAAGAGGGGATATGGAAAGAAGCCCATAAATTATCAACAAACTCTGCACGGTTTTAGCTGCATCTCTCCAGATGAAGAGCTGCTCAGCTATAATCTCTAACCGTGTCGCCCATAAAAAAGATAACATAAACTTTGGCAGCCTTGTGCACTACCTCAGAGGAGAGGCTCAAAATGTAGGCATACTGGATTTGGCCTGTATACACTCTGAGCTACGCACCATCTAGTTGGCTACACTCTGCTTTCAGGAAAGAAAGAAATGTCACAGATGCCACAGAGGCTTACAGGACTCAATGCTCCCAACAGCTCATGAGTTTCAGCTTCCTAAAATATTACTTGATTTCAGATACACTTGTCTGGATAAAACATCTGCCTTACTTTTATGAGCTTCACCTAAAAAAAAAGGTTACTTTGAAAGCCCACAAAGAAAATCCTATAATAACCAAAATAAATGTCAGAATGGAACTTTTTCACACCTGGTATAGGAAAGGAGGCATCTCTAAAATGTGTCACTTCTAAGTTATTCAAGGTTTTATTGGTCAAAATGATTTTCTCATTGTGATAGTATCTTAAAATTTAGGATTCATTGCCTGTCATATCCCACAGAATTCATAGTTTTTTTACTTAAGTATTTATAAGCAGTGAAAAGCCTACCGAATAATGGGAAATCTGGTTTGGTACTCACTTCCTCATTCCCACATTCATCTAAACTCTGATTCAAGTCCTGTTCAGCAGGGCAGTTATTTCTTCTTTCCTTAGAGGGAGAGCTGTGTTAGGGATGCAAATAGATTCAGAGATGAGAAGGGGGATTGGTATAGCACAGCCTTCTCCAACCTGGTGCCCTCCAGATATTTTTGACTCCAATTCCCATCAGACCCAGCCAGCATGACCAATGGTCAGGAGTCCTGGGAATTGTAGTCCAAGGCATCTGGTGGGTTCCATGTTGTGGGAGGCTGGTATAGCAGCTTCTGCTGTCACAAACCAAAGATGGCTCCCTGGCTCAGCTTGTCTGAGCGTGGAAAGCTAAGCAGCGTCAGGACTGGTTATTACTTGGATGGGAGACCCCTCCTCTAGTTTCCTGCATTGAGCAGGGGGTTGGACTTGATAGCCTTGTAGGCCCCTTCCAACTCTATCATTGATGAAATCTATAAGCAGGAAAAAACGGAGACTATACTAAATAGTTTCTAGGAAATTAATGATCCTATTAAAAAAAAATCTATGGGATGAGTTGTTCTTTTGATTATGGGAAGAGGAATGAGTCAGTCCTACCCAAGATCCCTATCTGTCAATCCAGAGATCACACCTGTGCTTTTAAAAACTACTCAGAAGCAGCAAGAGATGATGCAGCCACTACCGCCCACTCTGTTGCTCCATCAGGATGCATTTGTGTGCATCGCATAGGCTCCTACCCGGTTGGACGGATCCACCCCAAACTTGGCACGCATACTCCCCATCGCCCAAGGACAAAGACTGGCGGGTTAAAATCTCCGAAAAACCCTCGCCGCGCCTTGTACGACCCAAAATAGATGAGAGCCAATGGCGTCGCTTGGAATGCTCGCAGGGGCCATTCAGGAGGCTTTATGCAAATAGCTCCAACCAGCACATAGAATGTTGGTATGCACTGCCTCCACAGGGGCCCAATCAGAGGCGGATATGCAAATCTCTCCTACGTCTAAACAGAATGTTCATATGAACTGCAGCCGGGGCCTACACAGGGGTGGGGGGTGGGGAAATTTCGAACAAACGGTGCCTATAGGAAAATGATGACCCGGGCAACGCCATTGTGTAGTCTCGGGACACACACACACACACACACACACACAGGGATTTCATTGTGCGGTCCTGTGGGGGTGGGGGTGGTGCAGGGAATTCATTGTTGTGTGGTCCCGTGGGCGGGGAGCAGGGATTTCATTGTGTGGTACCGGGGGGGGGGGGAAGCAGGGATTTCATTACGTAGTCCCATGGGGGGGAAGCAGGGATTTCATTGTGTGGTCCGGGGGGCCAGGGAAAACATTGTTGCATAGTCCTGGGGGGGGGGAAGCAGAGATTTCATTGTGTAGTACCGGGGGGGGGACCACACAGGGAATTCTTCATTGTGTAGTCCCGGGGGAGCTGGGATGTCATTGTGTAGTCCCGGGGGGGGGGGAGCAGGGATGTCATTGTGTGGTCCGGGGGGGAGGGGGAGCAGGGATGTCATTGTGTGGTCCGGGGGGGGAGGGGGAGCAGGGATGTCATTGTGTGGTCCGGGGGGGAGGGGGAGCAGGGATGTCATTGTGTGGTCCGGGGGGGAGGGGGACACAGGGAATTCATTGTTGCATAGTCCGGGGGGGGGGGAGGAAACAGGGATTTCATTGTGTAGTCCCGGGGGAAAGGGAGCAGGGATTTCATTGTGCAGTCCCGGGGGAAAGGGAGCAGGGATTTCATTGTGCAGTCCCGGGGGAGCTGGGATGTCATTGTGCAGTCCCGGGGGAGCTGGTAGTCCTAGGGGAGCTAGGATTCCATTGTGCAATCCCGGGGGAGCTGGTAGTCCTGGGGGTGCTGGGATTCCAAGAGATTCCAAACAGCGGACATCTACCTTAAGGAATTTCGAACAAATAGTGCCTATAGGAAAATGACGACCCGTGCAACGCCGGGTAAAGCTAGTGTATTAATAAAGGGGAAGGGGAGCATGCCTTATCAGGATATGTTATATTTTTGGAATTCATTTGATCAAGGGGATGGAAGTATAAAAATTGGTCCCTTGGAGGGTGGGGGGGTGCACTTTATGATTTATTGTATGTTGTTTATGTTATATTTTTGTGTTATTCTTGTATTTTGTTATATTTTGTTTTGAAAAGTAAATAATTTTTTTAGAAAAGAAAAAATGTAGCGTAACACCATATGTATTTTTGTTGAACCTGCCTTCAAGTCAATTGTTCACATCCTAACCATGAAGATGCACAACAAGTCTTCCACAGTTTAATTTAAGTGTTGTTTTTTAAAGCCAAAAATCTTCACAACCAGACGGAGGGTACATCCCCCATTTACATTGATAAGCGCAAGTCTTCAGTGGCTTCTTAACACTGATCTGCATCACTCATCCATCTTCCATACTTCCTCCTCTGGCTATAGCAGCTGTGCTATAGCATCTGAGGGCCAATCTTTAAAAAGTTGTGCAGTTGCCCTCTGTGTCTCAGCCAGCAGAAGCTATAGCAAGCAGCCTAGCAAGCCCTCTCTTGGTTATAGATTTAGGCTTATTTGCATCCAGTCCAACACCACAGTTTTCTGCAATCTGCTATGTATTTTGGTTTCTCAGTCACTTTCTTTCAAGTGCCAGCAGCATTCCAGCAGTGTTCTTTCAACTAAGGAGATTTCACTTGTCTAATTAGAGATTCAGTGTATTTCAGATTGAATGGACAGCATATTTAGAAATAAAAGACCTGGTACATAGCTTACATAGGGGGGGCGGGGCGGAGGGGGGGAGAAAAGGTAGATTGGGATCTACTGGTAGATCTCTGGGTGACTTGCAGTAGATCTCCAAGGGTTTCTGCTAATACTTTCAGGAGAGCAAGAAAAATTGCAAGGAAAAAAAATCTCTAACGTGGCTAGCTTTATGTTAATTGCTAATCTCTCAGCCTCAGTGTTCCTCATCTGTACAATAGGGCTACAAATTTGTTGCTTTTGACCAGGCCTTTGTTTAGCTCTGCTCTAGCATTGTGTGAGAATCCCTGATCTCCGGTAATTAACATGCAAATTTGTATATATTCCTTAGGCCCCTGCCCCTCGCCCATTTCCACTCTACCCAACACAGAACCTACTGAGTTACTAATATATTGATTTTTTATAGGATACTCACACTGAAAAAATGCCTGCTGTTAACAATAAACCTGAACTGAAGCACTGTATGTATGTCCATGCCCAAAGGTCAGGACATGCTGCCCCTGCAGGCCCCAGTCCTTCCAAGGTACACACTTTTGTTTTGTTTGAAGACATGTCAACAAGTCCAAGCATGGATGGGCACAATTTTCTTTCCTTTATGGGTTTAGATTGTATTTTCGTTCCTTTAATGGGCTCATATTGCAGACAGATAGATAATCTACCTACTCAAAAGATAGAACTATACAGCTTGACGTGGAATAGGTTTCTCACACTTTTCAGGACAGGAGTTAATGCTGTTGGGATTTACTCTGTCCACTATAGATGAAGGCTGAAAGAAGATCAGTAAGCCAGGAGACTGGTGATGCTATAGCTTCAGTAGGTTCTTCTCAGAGGTGTAAGGGTTGGATCCAGGCTATTCTGTCCATTCTGCTTTAGATATATGGCTTGTTTATCAATGGCTTCTGTGTTATATTGAGGAGAGTGGATCCAGGAAAGAAGTACCATGAAGGACAGTGCCAGCTCCAGGTTTTTGAGGGCCCTTGGGCAAGACACCCTTAATGGCCCCCCTTCCTCAGTGACACTATCTTATCACCACAGATGCCACCACCAACTCCTCCTGCTCCTCTTCCTCTTTTTCATCATTGCTATTGCTTCCTTCCTTGACAGGCAGACAGCTAGCAAATAGGCAGTGGCACCTGCTATTTCTTATAGAAAGTGGAACACCAGTCGGGCACATGAAATAATAATGGCAATAGGACTGGCTGAAAGAAGGGGGAAATATGAGTTGTTTTTTTATAAGAGTCTGATCCAGCCAAACCATCTGAGAGAGAAAAAAATGAATGAACACTGTTGCACATCCCAAGTTAACAAACTGCAGGTATACATAGCCAGACTTTTGACCCAAACTAGGCATTCTAAATATATAACTCCAGTTCTGGCCCACCTGCACTGGCTACCAATTTGTTTCTGAGCCCAATTCAAGGTGCTGCTTTTGACCCATAGAGCCTTGCATGGTGTGGGACCCCAGTACTCCAAGGACTACTTTTCAGTATTTGAAAATATTTGAAATTTCATTTAATATTTGATTTTTATTTATATTTGACAGTAGAGATTTGGCAATGGACAGTGTGACATGCAGTGGCAATTGATGGCCTATTAATTAATTAATTATATTTATATCCCACCTTTTTTCATACAAGGAACCCAAGGCAGCTTACATAATCCTCCTCCTCTCCATTTTATCCTCACAACAACCCTTTGATGTAGGTTAGGCTGAGAGTCAGTGCCTGACCCAAAGTCACGCAGGGAGCTTCATGGCTGAGTGGGGACTAGAACCCAGATCTCTTGAGTCCCAGTCAAACACTCCAACCACTACACCACACTGGCTTTGACATGTTATGCTGTATAGATTTTGATAACTGTGGTTGGAACTCTGAAAGAATTTGTGGACAGCTTATGACATTTGATATCTGGCCAAAACAAAAATCTAACACACTGAGATTTTGAAGTCATTCAAATTCAGACCGCTTTTTAAAATTTGAAATGTCATCAAAATGCCCCCCCCCCAATGCATCCTAGTGTAATGCATCATCTTACCCAATAGTTTGCTTGTTAGATGTTGCTCCACAAAGGGCAAGGATGGGCTAGGTTACATTGAACCAGGAGAAACACCTTTGATTAATGGGTAATGTGTAACTTACTTTGTCCAAAAATGTCAGCAGAAATAGCCAGATACATGTAACAATGTACTATGTGATATTTTAACTTCTCCACCTTCATAAATCCTTGGAGAAAATAAAATGTCTTGCTTGCCTACATATCAAATTACTGCTTAGCTGATATTTCTCATCTTCCTGTGTTGAAGAAGGGAAATTACACAACCAGGCCCATTTTTCTCAATGTGCATGTGTTTTAACAAGTAGTTCACTTCATTTTTTGTTTGCAAAAGGTACAAGGCAGGAAATAAGATAGTGCCAGCAATTTGGCAATGGAAACAGTCCAATCATTCTGGGATTGGAACAGAGCAATTTTGTCCCATGATATACCTCATGGCCATCTTGTTGCTCCCCATGCCTCAAAGGAGAACAATGCTGAGGTGCATCCATTTTAAATGGCTTCCCCTCAGCTCTAGGAGCTATCCCTGCTAGCTTGCAGTCGCTTGAGATATTTTAAAACCTAAACTCACAATAGAAAGACATCAAGTGAGTACTTCATATGCCAGGGAGTCTGTTTGAAGTTCTTGCCACAACAGTTGGAGACAAACCACTTTTTAAACAGAATCCGGCTATCTAGCTGCTTTGCTTCGCCTCCGCGCTCCTCCCGCCCTGCACAGGATGCCTGTAATCCTCCAAGTTCAGAGGGTTACCGGCAGCCTCATTGGATTGTGCCCTTATTCAGTTTTCTCCTGGCAACTCTTTATCTTGCAGCTATTTCAGCTTAGAAAAATGTAATCTTTTGTATGATGTACCGTATATATATATATATATATATGTATATATATTCAATACAGTCACTTTAAACTCAAGATTTTATGTTGACCTTAATAATGATTGTCCTTCTTCATCAGGATTAGGAATGAAAACTGGTTTTTATAGGGATGTTGTTGAAATTACAAAAAATGTTTCTGAGAAACTGTGTGTGTTTTGCAGGCTTTAACATGCCCCCTGGTGGTACACACATCCAATCATCAGTGACTTATCAGATCATTTTACCTAAACGTTCAGTTTCACTTGATTACCATGATAGCATTCCATTGTAGTTATTGCAGCATATCTCCACTGGATATCTGCAATTAAGGCAACATTCTTCGTCTCTTCCTTTATAAACAGAGATGGTTATGGTGTATAAATTAAGGAGATATGGAAAAGGTGATCTCCCCACCATCACCACAAAATTTGACAGGCTATTAAAAAAGTGCATTATAAAGAATAGAAAAGTGTGGAAGGTACTTTTACCGTGCTATTGTGAAGGCTTTAAGCCTCTGATGGAAAAAAAGTGTCTCTGAATTTAAGTTGGTGACCTTACAGCGAGTTAAGAAACTACCTTAGGCTAGTTCTCACTAAAGTCTCTGATCTTTACCACTTCAAATTGTAGGGGTGGGGGGTTCACATGAACTGGAAGGCACACAAAAAAGATCAACTAAAGTGATAAAAGGGAACACCTTGCCTATAAGGACCTATTAGTTTATAAAAAGGACAAGTGAGGGGGGACATGATAGAGGTGCACAAAAAAATGCACGGTGTGGAGAAACTGCCCCAGCAGAGCCAACATCTACCGGCCTGCGGAGCGGGGCGGCGACGCCCCTGTGGCGACGACACTAAAGGGGTCGCCCCTTGGGGGGAGGCACGAGGGCGAGGGCCTACCCCCCTGTCTGAGCTGGGTTGGGGTTTTAGGGGTTTTAGGGGTTGGTTTTAGGGGTGGGTCTCCCGCCTGATCGGCGGAAGCAGGGGGGGCATGTGTTCATCCCAGGGAGATGATGGGGGGGAGTTCCAGGGGGCAAAACATACCATTGTTGAGCGGCAGACACTGGCAGAGTGCTAGGGGCAGGCCATGCCGATTAAGGGGAACAGGGGATCGATGCTTAATATCTATCCCCTGTTCCAGGCCTGCCCAGAGCCAAGGGATAACTGGGTGTGTGTGGCTCCTTCCCCACCCTTGCATTTGCTGCTGTGTAATGCCAGGTTCGTTACCCAAAAAACATCTGTAATCCATGACATGATCCTGGATGAGGGGGCGGACCTGGCATGTATTACGGAAACCTGGCTGGACGAGGCCGCTGCTCCAATTTTGGCGGCCTTATGTCCGGCTGGTTTCTCGTATGCCCAGCTGCCAAGGGTTGGGGGACGGGGAGGGGGAGTGGCTGTTATCTACCGGGAGTCCTTGGTCCTTACCAGACTCCCTCTCCGGGAGACCAAGTTTATTGAGTGCATGTACTGGAGGTTGGGTCCAAAGGGCAGTCTGGGGATTCTGCTCGTGTACCGTCCACTCTGCTGCACGACAGACTCCCTGGCCGAGGTGCTGGAGGTGGTCTCTGATGTGCGTGTGTTGTCCCCCAGGCTATTGGTGCTGGGGGACTTCAACGTGCATTCGGGGGCTGTCCTCACGGGGGCACCTCGGGACTTCATGGAGACCATGGCTTCCTGGGAGCTGCACCCTGTATTAACTGGACCTACCCATGTAGCCGGTCATGTACTGGACTTGGTTTTTGTTTCTGGAGAGGGGAGAAATGATCTGGAAATCGGGGGTATATCCACCACCCCCTTGTCATGGTCAGATCATTATCTGGTGGGGTTGGATTTCTCGGTGCCACAACCCCTCTGCAGGGGTGAGGGACCTATTAGGATGGTCCGCCCCAGGCGTCTTATGGATCCGGATGGATTCCTGAACGCGCTTGGGGAATTGGAGCACACAAACAGTAGCTCGGCCGAGACCCTGGTGGATGACTGGAATGCTGCAATCACCAGGGCATTAGACCGAGTTGCCCCAAAGCGCCCTCTTCGCCTAAACAAAGCTCGTGCGGCGCCATGGTTCACTCCGTCGCTGCGAGCTCTGAAACAAGAGGTGAGAAGGCTAGAGCACCGATGGCGAAATTCCCGCTCCGAAGACGATTGAACACGGGTTAGAGCTGCATCTTCAGCCTACCGGGTGGCGGTGAAGGCAGCAAAAAAGAATTTCTATGCTGCCTCCATTGCGTCTGTGGAGTGCTGCCCCAGGAGGCTGTTCCAAGTGGTCCGGAGTCTGGTCGGTCCAGTCGCTCGGACCCACTGGAACAGTCAAAAGCCTCCTGTGAGGCTTTAGCGAAGCACTTCGCAGATAAAATCGATCGGATTAGGAGTGGGATATCGTGCGTCGTGGACACAGGGAGAGAGCGGGAGGAGGCCAATGGCAGACCGGTTTTGTGGGATCGGTTTCGGCTTCTTCCTTCTGATGAAGTGGACAAGGTGCTTTCATCTGTGAGGCCGACCACCTGCTTGCTTGATCCTTGCCCGTCCTGGCTGATAATGAGCTGCAGGGAGAGACTGGGTGAGGGGATCAAGGCGGTGGTGAATGCCTCCCTCGAGGAGGGAGTGATGCCATCAGCCCTCAAGGAGGCAGTAATAAGACCGCTTCTAAAGAAGCCCTCCTTGGATCCCCAGGATTTAAACAACTTTCGCCCAGTCTCCAATTTACCATTTCTGGGCAAGGTGATGGAGCGGGTGGTGGGTGCTCAGTTGAAGGCACACTTGGATGAAGCTGATTATTTAGATCCGTGCCAGTCGGGCTTCAGGTCTGGACATGGGGCGGAGACGGCCTTGGTCACCTTGGTGGATGATATGAGGAGGGCCTTGGATAGGGGCGAATGCTCCTTTCTAGTCCTCCTCGATCTCTTGACGGCTTTTGATACCATTGACCACGGTATCCTCCTGGACCATCTGGAGGGGTTGGGCTTAGGAGGCACTGTATTGCAGTGGTTCCGGTCCTTCCTCTCTGGAAGGTATCAGAGGGTAGTTCTAGGGAGGAGGCATCGGACCCTCGGCTGCTCACTTGTGGAGTGCCGCAGGGTTCCATCCTCTCCCCGATGTTATTCAACATCTACCTCAAGCCGCTGGGAGCTATCATCAGGAGGTTTGGGGTACGGTGTCATCAGTATGCGGATGACATGCAACTCTACCTCTGTTTTAAATCCTCACCGAGGTTGGCCGTTGAGACCCTGTCCAAGTGCCTGGAGTCAGTGGCTGGCTGGATGGGAAGGAACATGCTGAAACTGAACCCTGACAAGACCGAGGTATTTCTGGTGGGGGACAAGGGGAGGTTAGGGGATGTTGACCTGGTGCTGAATGGGGTACATCTCCCCCTGAAGGACCAGGTCCGCAGCTTGGGGGTCATTCTAGACTCCCAGCTGTCCATGGAGGCTCAGGTGGCAGCTGTGAGCCGGGCGGCGCTGTATCAACTCCATCTGATATGGCAGCTGCGCCCCTACCTTCCTAATCACCTGCTCCCATCAGTGGTTCATGCCTTGGTCTCCTCTCGCCTAGACTACTGTAATGCGCTCTATGTGGGGTTACCTTTGAAGACGGTTCGGAAGCTTCAGCTGGTACAGAACGCGGCAGCTCGCCTGATTAAGGCCAGCCGCCGGCGTGATCATATCACGCCAGTGCTTAATGAGTTGCACTGGCTACCAGTTGCTTGCCGAGCCAAATTCAAGGTGTTGGTTTTGACCTTTAAAACCCTACACGGCTCCGGCCCAGTTTATCTCAAGGAGCGCCTCCAGCAACATCAAGTAGGCCGCTCAACAAGGTCTGCCACTGGACGGCCTTCTCCTTATCCCATCAGCCAGAGCAGCCAGGCTGGTGGGGACTAGGAAGAGGGCCTTCTCTGTGGCGGCCCCCACATTATGGAACTCCCTCCCTAGTGACCTTTGCCATGCCCCCTCCGTGATGAGCTTCCGCCGTGCATTAAAAACATGGCTGTTCAGGCGGGAATATGGGGTGGGTTAGGTTTTTAAAAGAATTTTTATATTGTTTTAATTATTATTATATTTTATTGTATTGTTTTATTGTATTTTAATTGTACATCGCCCAGGGTGGCCGGGTGACCGGCCAGATGGGCGATTAATAAATATAAGAAATAAATAAATAAACTGGATAGGGAGACGTTTCCCTCCCTCTCTCATAACACTAGAAGTCAGAAGCCGTGATGGGAGATTCAGTACCAACAATGCATAGGAAATAGTTCTTCACAATGCATAGTTAAACTATAGAATTCACTGCCAAGATGTAGTCATGGTCACCAACTTAGAAAGCTTTAAAATGGGACTAGGCAAACTCATAGAGGATAAAGCTATCAATGGCTACTAGTCATGATGGCTATATATTACCTCCAATTTCAGGGGCGGTATGCCTCTGTATGCCAGTAGCTGAGGAACATGGGTGGGCTTCCTAGAGGCATCTGGTTGGTCACTATGGGAAACAGGATGCCAGACTACATAGGTCTAGTCCAGTGATGGCGAACCTATGGCACAGGTGCCACAACTGGCACGCAGGGACCTCTCTGTGGGCATTCGAGCCATCGGTCACCAGATCGCGAAAAGACTGTCCCCTTCTGCAAAACACTAATGATCTTGTTCTTTCTCACAGTGTGGAACAGAATGGTTTTCTTCTAGAATTCCTGTTACAGAATTCTTTTCTACATTGTTATCACATTTAAAAGATTTTGAAGAATGATGCACAGAGCATGGCTTGGATGTAAAGCCCTAACAGTTGACCTGAGTGCTGCATGTGTTGCTCTCAAACTAACGGCGTATGAGCCAAGGTTTGACAAATTATCAGCATGCATGCAATAGCAAAAATCACATTAATTGTGCAAAAGCAGCCCAATGCAAACTTTTACCTAATGCAGTGTTTGCAGTCCAAGACATAAAGTGTTTAAAATGTGTTAAGCACCTTTAGCTTTCTTGTTTATCTTGCTCATCTTAGTACAGGTTGACCTTTACTTTTACTAATCCGGCACCTGTAGAAGCAGGGAAAGGACCCGGAGTAAAGCTTGCCAGGACCGGTGCAGGACAGTTTGGCGCCCTAGGTGAAATAAAATTTGCCCCCCTCCTCTCGTGCCGTGGGGGGGGGCTCCGGAGCAAAGCAGCCCTGCTCTGGAATCCCCCCCCGCGCTTCCGCCACCACCACCACCACCACCACCTACTTTCCCCCTGCCCTGGCTGCCGCCGCCTCTGAGGAGGAAGTGATGCGACAGGACCCCCGCGCTGTTTTTTGCTGGGGAAACCAGGGCAACGGGGCTGCTGTTTAAGCCCTGTTGCCCTGGTTCCTCCCGCCAAAACAACGCGGGCGGGGCTCCGGAAGTGACACGGAGAAGGTAGGTGGCGGGGGGAGTCGGGGGGTGGGGGGGAGTCCGGGGGGGTGGGGGGGATTCGGGGGGGGAGTCCAGGGGGTGTGGGGGAGTCACTGGGGGCGCGGGGGGAGGGGAGTCATGGGGGTGGAGGGGAGGGGGAGTCACGGCGGCGGTGGAGGGGGAGTCGCGGGGGCGGGGGGAGGGGGGAGTCGCGGGGGCGGGGGGCGGGGGAGTCGCGGGGGCGGGGGGAGGGGGAGTCGCTGGGGCGGGGGGGGGAGTCGCGGGGGCGGCGGGCGGGGGAGTCGCGGGGGCGGCGGGCGGGGGAGTCGGGCGGCGGCGTGCGGCGGCGGCAGCGGGGGAGTTCGCGGGGGCGGCGGGGCGGGGGAGTCGCGGCGGCGGCGGTGGGCGGGGAGGCACGGCAGCGGGGGAGTCGCGGTGGCAACGGTGGGCGGGCGGGGGGGAGGCGCGGTGGTGGTGGTGGCTTCAGCGGGAGCACGGGCGGGCGGGTGGCGCGGCGGTGGCAGCGAAGAGGAGCGCAGAGTTTCTGCGCCCTCTTCAGCCACGCGCCCTAGGCAACCGCCTAGTTTGCCTAGCGGTAGCGCTGGCCCTGAAGCTTGCCCCATACAATTTCAGTCTGGCATATAATCATATTACAAGTTGAGAATCCCTTATCCAAAAATACATGTGCCTAATTATTTAAAAAGTTTGTATAAATTCCCTTCAGGCTATGTGTACAATGTAGTACTATAATAATTTTTTGAGTTTATTTTTTTTTCTTCCAAAAAAGTGTTTGTATCATTGAAAGCTCTGTTATTGTGTTTTTCTTTAAAGACAAAAGAAAAGATGTTAATTAGTTCGGACAACTGTATGAGTTGTTTTTCTAAAACTAAAACCTCGGGTATTCAGGTTTAATTGCAGTGTTGGCACTTTGAAATAAATAAGTTGGTTTTGTGTTGCAGTTTGGGCACTCGGGCTCAAAAAGGTTTGCCATCACTGGTCTAGTCCTTATACATACAACCCATGAGCCATCGCAGCTCAGTAGTACATGTTGGAATCTCTCTTCTGTGCTGACACTCAGCAATCGTATGTCCAGCTTCCCAGAATCAAGGCATCGTGACCCTACAGCAGGTGATACCTTTGCTTCACTTTACATTAATAGTGTTGGTTTCAGTTGTAAGGCCTATGAGCAGGGATGGGAGACCTGTGGCCCTCCAGATGTTGGACTACAACTCCTGTTGCTGTTGACTATTGGTCATGCTAGCTGGGGCTGATGGGAGTTGAGTTCAACATCTAGCCCATAGGCCACAAATCTACATATGCTACTTTATATCTATATAGGCAAGTTCAGAAATAGCACTAAGATTTATTTAAGTTTCACAGGAGGCAAAGCTAACCAATTAATTTCTCATCCAAATAATTTCAAATAAAATAAATCCTTCAGTTAATGTACACTCTGACCCAGATCATCCCAAAACAGTGGGGAAAGTTTTTTATAAGGTTAATTGCCATGCAGGGGAAGATCTGGGCGGCAGGGGCGGGGGGGAGAGGGAGGAATGCTGCAGCATGTGGTGAGATTTAACTGTTCTCTCCCCGGCTGCAATCCCTCTTGAAAAGGGATTCATTCCCTGCTGAATGGCAATTAAGTTGAGAAAAAACAGTCTTCCATTGGCACCAGTGGGCATTCAAAGTTCTATGGAATAGATCTAGGTCCCAGGGAAATAGATTCGGGGCTGGAGCCCCATGGGACCTGGGCAGAGCCGTATCTCACAGCCCGGAGAGTTCAAATGTCTATGTGCCTGGAAGCCCTTTTCCTTTAATCTGAATTCAGTGAGAACATCTTAATATACATCTTTTCTTCTTTTTTGAAAACTTAGTCTGTACTGTCTTTCCTTCTATAAAGCAGGATGCTATTCTAGGTTTCAGTTCTGAATCCATTTTTTTTCCAGATTTCCTTCTTATTTGCTTTCCTTCTCCTTTCACACACACTCCTTTATTCTTCCTGCTGTGTATTAGTTAATGGGGAGCCTGAGGACAGGGCAAATCTGTTCTAAAATTTAGTGAACAGTGCCTACTAATTTATGTAATATATAAATGAATTATGATGAAGACAATAGCAATTATGTAAGGCAATTTTAGGGATAATTCATCCTGAGAACAGGTTCCTGGGCTACCATGGCATAGATGAAGCATAGAAAATATAAGTATATGTAGAACAAAATGACCATAAAGTGCTGATTTATCAAAAATAATAACTGTTGAAGACAGTCATTGTTCTAAGGTATAGTAACACATAATTAAAGGAGATTATAGTTACTGGATTCCTCGTATGTTCAGAGGAAATGAAGCCAACATGAGAAATATCAGGAAGAAAATTACATATACAGGACAGGTGCAGGGCAGTTTGGCGCCCTAGGCGAAATAAAATTTGCGCGCCCCCCTCTCATGCCGTGGGGGGGGCTCCGGAGCAAAGCAGCCCTGCTCTGCAAACCCCCCCCCCGCGCCGCCACCACCACCACCTACCTACCTACCTTCCCCCGCCCTGGCTGCTGCCGCCTCCGAAGAGGAAGTGACACGATGGGACCTCCACGCTCTGTTTTTTGCCGGGGAAACCAGGGCATCAGGGCTGTTTAAGCCCTGTTGCCCTGGTTCCTCCCGCCAAAACAACGCGGGCGGGGCTCCAGGAGCGACGCTGAGAAGGTAGGTGACGGGGGAGGCGCGGGGGTGGCTTCGGCGGGCGGGGGAGGCGCGGCGGCGGCTTCGGCGGGCGGGGGAGGTGTGGGGGCGGCTTCGGCGGGTGGGGGAGGCGCGGCGGTGGCTTCGGCGGGCGGGGGGCGCGGCGGCAGCTTTGGCGGCTTCGGTGGGCAGGGGAGGAGGTCTGGTGGGGGGGCGCGGCGGCAGCAGCGAAGAAGAGCGCGTTTCTGCGCCCTCTTCAGCCACGCGCCCTAGGCAACCGCCTAGTTTGCCTAGCGGTAGCGCCGGCCCTGTACATATAGGATGTATCCATAAATCCTTCAACTAAAGGATACCATAATGTCTTCTAACTGAATGCTGTCTGTTTCTGCTTCCATTTTAAATAAATCAAGTAGTGTTTGCATAAATTAGGAAAAAACACAGCTTGCTTGACTTGAGTCATACAGTGCTCTCAGGCACTTTTGACATTCCATAGCAGTGGCAGGACAAGAAGCACAAGGATCTTTTTGGGTTCCATCTGAGGATGGGAGATGTACATTTTCTTTACAGAAAGATGCATATTTTCTAGATGTAGGGATGGATCATGCTTTCCCTGCTCCACCTTTGGCTGAGACATGAAAATAATGTCATTTCCCCCTCTTTACAGCATCTATTGCATGCCTGGATTTTTTTGTGATTATCCCTTCTTAAAGATAACAGTGTGGAGCGCATTAAGATGTCTTGACTTGTGCAGGAGAAACTCTTCTGGCTTGTGCTCAGTATCCATAATGACATCATCACATTTACAGAAAGGGATCCACAGCAATGTGGACTTCAGAACAGTGTGTTTTGTTTAGGTTTTAATATGCAATTCCACAGTAAGTGCCAGTTGTATTCTTACGGTCCTCTTTATCAGGCAGATGTTCACATTGGTAAGAAAAAACCTGAAGAGTCTAGCCATCACATCTATTTTATCACACTGTTTAAAAGTTATGGGTATGTTAACACCATGGGTTAGATCCAGACTTAATCATACTTAAGTAGACCCATTGAAATTAATAGGACTTAAGCTAGTCATGACTAACATTAAGTCCCATTTATTAAAATGGGTCTACTCTAATTATGACTAAGTCTGGATCCAACCCAAAATCTTGCTTTAGACATGGAATGATAGGCTGTGACAAGTGTGACATGGTTACAGGGATCCTTCTTTGGAAATGTCTAGAAAATCAGGATTCTAAAATCACGGAGAGCGCCTCCATGGATAGAGGAGGCTCTACTCTGCAGATAGTCAGCCAAAGTGTAGAAAGTGGTAACAGCAGCTAGTGAGGAAGGTAGAACTAGCACATTCATCCCTTCTCCCCCTTTTTACGTGTAGAGCTTTCATGCAAGAAGAATAGGGCTAGAATGTACATGTAAAAGGCACTCTACAGAGAGAGAAAAAAGCTGCTTCCAACAGCAGCAACATGATGTACAGTGCATCTGTACAGTGCACCTGCATCATCCACAGACCACCCAATAGATTGCCAGCACTATCTGCTATGATCATGCCAATTGCCTCTGCAGGGGGACAGGACACAGACTTCGGTATCTCTTTCCAACTTTCTCCACAACAGTGATCAGTACTGTTCTGGCAAAATGTTTAGTAAAGCAGATACTCATTGCAACAAACATGAACAGAGCCCATACTACTATGTATGAGAATCTCTGAATCAGGGCTCATGTCTCCAAGCGAACTCAGTACAAAGTATTGTTTCATCCTGAAATGTAGGCAAATTTCAAATGCATTACTGGATTCCTATGGCCTGTTCTAGCAGACAGTGACACAAAAATGGATAAAGGCTATCTATTGGTTTACAACAGAATTCATAACAAATAATCCTGTTAAAGATTAAATTTGTTTATTTTACAGTTTTAATGAAATTCAGAAAGCTAGTATGACATCAATCGTTCTGGATATCTGGCTAAAACAGCAGTAGTAGTACAGTTCCATTCTACTGATACAATTGTGTTTGGGTTGTTGTTTGTTTAAAAATGAATACAAAACAACAACAACCAAAAACTGGGATGTACATCAAGATGGCACTTCATCCTGCTGCCTTATTTAAAGTAATCTCTTTGGTAATTTGACCATAAACCTATCCTTGACTTCAATTCCAATATTTCCCCAAGTATCAATTTAATTACAAAAATCAACTTAACTCTCCAAGTTCCTTAGTATTTCGAGACTAAAATAGATAGTATTTAAAGCAAACATATATATTTTTTGCAGTGAATGTCTAAAACTCTACAGTGCATAGATTTACATTAGATGGCTCTATGGTATGTCATATAGCATAGATTCTATAAGCCAGGTCCACACTCCAAAAGAATTTGGTTTTTGTCATTGAATTCAACAGAACAAACACAGTCTTAATTCCAAGCACCCTAGTTTAACTGGGTTCTGGAATAATATTAGCATGCAACTCACACTTAATCCTCCTATAACAGTGAAATATGATATTAAATTTGTGGAATTACATACATTTCACAACAGCTTTCATAAATTTCAGCACCCAGGTGACTTTAAATATTCTCTCTAATAGGTATCTACAAAGCCCTACAGAAAAAAACATGTTCCCATCACTTATGCACTTCACACCATGCACATTTCTCAGAAAGCAAGGATGGGATTAGGATTATGAAATAAAACAAAAGATTGTTATATTCTGCCAGAACCTTGATATAAATGGTCAAAAATGGTATTTCCTTTTAAGATATGCCAATGTATTAATTTCCTATAAGCATAAAGAAATACTGAATGTGTCTCTATTTTCAAGAGGCATATCAACATCAAACTGCAGGGCTATACAAACCAGCAGTAGTGCAATAAGATATAGTTCCAAAGAACACCCACAGAATGAACACTTCAGCTTCTAAAAAGCAACATCCTCTCTGAACATGCCTGTCCCACCAGAGCTGCATATTGGCGAACGCTTTCTTCATCACTTGGCCCCTTCCGCCTTCTCTTATACACACTGTAACGCATGGCTGTTCTCTTATGGAGAATCCAAACTCGATCTAGTTCCTTCACAGTCCCTTCATCGTCTGTAAAGGGAAAAAGACATATTAATGCAGTGACCAAATGAACAGGAAACACATTATATTTTGTTGGTGGTGGTAGAAGTGTTGATATCTAACTATACAAAGCAACAGCCTTATTTTTAAGAAGTACATAATCTGGTGAAATTTCCACTTAACAATTAAGAAGGTGACTTAAAATACTGGGGTGTGGATTTATGTTGCTCTTCAAAACTCAAGTTTTGATGACTGAATGTCATCAGTTGGGGATATCACTACCTTGCACTAAGAACTTATTAAACTTTCTACAAAATATATCACTGGTTCCTCCATGTTAGCCCAAGGGATGTATGGATGTTGTAAAATCCGTTCCATCTATGTTTCGTGGATTGTCAGGCGACTTTCATTCTGTTGTCCGCTCATTGATAGAATCGGATTTTGTGCAAATGCGTTTGTATGCATTTGCGCAAATTCGTACTCCCAAAAATGCACAAATCCCCCCCAAATGCTTATTTTTATGCTTTAGCCTATGGGGGAACTGCACATTTTTGTTCGGTGTTTATGTTCCGTATTTTTCTACGACTAAATTTGCTTAAAATTATGGAAAGTAAAAAAACTAGTCCACAAGTCTGCAGAATCCGTGTAACTTGGGAAAAGCCAGTCCACTGCAGCATCCATGGGTACGATTCTTAGAAATTGGAACTTATTTGAGTCTGTTGTGGATTTCTCCGACATCCCAAGTTAGCCCTATGCAGGCCTTGTGCATGTGAAAGAATCCAGATACGATAGAGAACGTATTTGTTCAGTATTGTTACCAAACAGTAGGCAAGCTATGGCAGATTTGAATGGCAGTTAGGAAATAAAACCAATTTTCCTAGGGAAGTCATTCAAAATCTTTTTTGTTATTAATCAGCCATGGTTGGCATCTGGTTGAGATGGTTTGGGGAAGAATAAATTCCCGCTGCAATGCTACATGATCTCTGAGAATTCTTTCAGAACTACAATAGAGAAAATTTATTACTGTAAGCTTAGGCTGCACAGGAAAGGGCCTCAGAGTCACAAAAATGTCTACTCTAAATGCATTAATCATGAGTGAAAAATAAGCTCACCCGGAGTGGTGTCTGCATGCTGTTTCCACAACAAATTAAAACCTAACATTTGAAGCTGTATTACCTTAAACGTTTGCTGAAAACCCATACCAGGGTCATACACTTTTATGTGAAGCCACTCTCCATTATTGCTGAATAAAGTGATATTTCTAGTATTGCATTTGTGCAATTTTTCAAAAAGCATAATGATTTTAGGGCTTATTCATTCATTCATTCTTTCGGGGCAGGCATCTTTGATTTTATCTTTCCTGAGTTAGAAGGGCCAAGAAACATTAAGACTTCTCTGCCTTTTAATGTCAGTCATCGTGGCAGCAGCTGCTTCTTAACACCAACATACAGGTACAGTAACTTGTGTGGGCATTATGGGATATGCACGATTGAGCCAAATCTAGGGCCCAAACTAGGAGAGAGTTAGAAATCTTGACTCCACCTTGGAGTCAGGATAGGATGATACCTAAACACCTAGAACAGTATCCTATACTGCTGCTGTGCTCCCCGTTTCTTTTTGCGCCAGCAGGAACAACTTCTTGCACAACTGTGAATTAGCAGTATTAGAACTAACCAGGGTTTTACTTGTGCGTTAGGGTCATTTCACAATTACATTTAGAAGGTATACTCGTAAAATATTTTATTTTGCATGCAAAAATGCAAAGCATGAACGTGAGAGACTCCTGTTTGTAAAGGAATGTTTTTATACAAAGCGCACAATCTAGAAGATGAAATAGGTCAAACACTTGATAATTTACAGAACATTGCCAGGTAGGTGAAAGTTACTGTGTAGTCATTTTTCTGGCAATGGGAAAATGAATGTGTGATAAAAAGCTCTGGCATCAACAAGATTGCAGCTGTCAGTATGAGGAGTTCAGACTCCAAAAGATGCTGATATCCTCCAATGCCTTCAGTATTAGGGTAGAACATTACAAATACCTAAAAATCCTTTCCATTTGTGAACATTTCCAAACTGTTTCAGTGCTGATATCTATAAACACTGTATTGTTAGAATGACCAATGTCTATTCATTTTGTCTAGATGATTGTAGCTTACTGTGCATAAGAGCAACTTGAAGAATCAGTAGTCCTGTGGTGCACAGCATGCTGAAATTTACTTCTCCATTAACAATCACTGGCAGTCTCTTTTCTTACAACCAAGTCACAAACGCTGATTTGGCTTTTCTACCGCTTTTTGAAATCCATTAGCTTTTTGAAGTGTAGCCAATTTTTCTCCAGCATTTATTTATTTATTTTCTTTTACCAGTTCTACCACTCACTGGTGCAATTTCCATTCTTTAGGGAAGCTTTGCAAAGAATGTTTTTAAGTTCAGCTTCAAGATGGGACATAACCATAAAGTGAGTTTAACTTCTTAAAAGGAAGCGGAAGACTTATATTTACAACACCTTTAGGCAAAATATTAGTTGCAACCTTAACAGTTCTGGCGCCAATTCGCATCTTTAAACAAACACCCACACAGAAACCTTATTTCAGGACTGCTCATTACTTTTCAATCTCATTCCTTTTATTGAACACTGAAACCCGATACTAGAAGAACATTCCTTTCTGCCTTACATTGCTCCTGGACTCATGTTTTATTTGCTGTACTAGATGCTGCTGTACATCAGCCTTATTTTACTTGCTTATGTTCTCCATACTGGACTTCAGTTTTGTGACAGTGAGTGAAAGTGAAACTATGCATATATTTCCCTCTCATCAGAGACAGGAATAAATCATACCTGAGCTGGAATCAGAACCTTATTAGCTATAGTTTCTACATTAAGGGAGCAATCGTATGGCCCCTAGACAGCGCTTGAGCCGTCATAGCATAGTTTGGATTCCCAGATCCGAGGTTGGAGACAGCTCTCCAACCTTGGAGCTGGGAATTGGAGCTCCAACACTCCCTCCTCTGCCCTCTTGCAGCCAGTGCAGAAAAACCACATCAGCTGCTCTCCAAGGTCAGAAAAGTGACCTTGGAGAGGGCTTAAAGGGAGCATTTCAGAGGGCAGGGAGGGGAGGAGACTAGAGAGCCAGGATATGAGGTATCCTGTAGCCAGTCCAGCCTCCTTCCCTCCACCCTCTGAGATTCGCCAGCTAGATGGGAAAAAAGCCTGTCTTTTGGAAAATGCAGGGCAGGAGGACAGGGAGGCAAAGATAGCCTCTCCCACTTCTCCCACTCTGCATGGGATGCCTGTAAGCCTCTGAGTTCGGGGGCTTATGGGCATTGTGAAAGGATTGCACCCTAAATAATCAAAGGATTTTCATTTAGCTAACCAAGCCACAGATTTGTCTCTAGTTGGGTTCTGGGTACATCTCTGAAGTATAAAAAGTAAAAAATCAGAAAGCCGCTGTAAAATTCTCACCCCTCCCCAACCAATTCCACCAGAAGAGAGCAAAGATGGTCTCTTAACACATATGCCCAGTTCAATGTCGACATGAGTTGACTTGATGTTCACTTCACTGCAGGACAATTTATTTTTTCCAGTTCCTAAGGAACTGGGTTTTGTTGGGGAGAGATATGAGCAAGAGAGTATATAAGTACAAGGAACAGTCTGAGGTGTCAAAGCTACAGTAGTATCATATCTCAGGTGAACAGGATGGGTGGAGAGAAGGGCAAAGAAGGTACTAAAACAGTGTCATAGGAACTTTGGCTGGTTCCCCTTCACAGAATATAACTGATCAAAGACAAAACAAAAAAATATTTTCCTTGAAACCAGAACCTATTTATGACAAAATGGTACAGGACTTTGCAGGTGAACATCTCTATCCTTCCGCCCACTTTAATTTGAGCCAGTTTGCTAGAACTCAAGCCAGAAGTAGTTTTTTATTGCCAGGGCTCAACCCAAGAACACATGAAGTAATAAATAGCCACTGAGTGTTAGTAAAGTGCCTATTTTTACTCATAGCACTCAAACTCCACACAAAAGCCATTTCCAGGCTATTTTCTGTTAAGGCACCTGCAGTAAATGCAAACAGCTAATTAGAGTTCACTGCACCCTTCCCCTATGACTCAACCTCAGAGCAAGGAAATAGTATTTGGGTCTCTTGAGCCACTCTCTCAGAACCTCTGGGCAATTTCTAATCACCAATGGGTGACATATTATTCACAAGCCTGACTTATTAGGTGTGTGTTCTTTCTCTCTCCCCACCCCTTCACACACTCACTCTCTCTCTCTCTCTCTCTCTCTCTCACACACACACACCAATCTGTACCATGCACCATATCCTCCTTCCTCTACCGTTGACCATATTAACAAACATTGCAAGCTGTGGTGCAATCTCCCCGTGCAATGTGAGAAATGCAGCCATTTGAATGTTACAGGCCATGTTTCTTATGTTGCTAAAGGAATGAGAGAAGCCATAATAATAGTAATTCTCCAAATCTATAAGAACTTAATGGTCATGTGGTAGGAAAAAGTATAAGTTAATAATATTCTATTTGAACCATAACAATAATTAACACCAGAGAATGTAAAGGTCACATTGATTTTGAAAAGTTCAAAGATATGTAAGATACACAGAAAAGATGAACAAGTCCAGTTCAGTACTTTAAAAAGTAATAAATTAATTAGATCACTTTAAAAAGTTTTCTAGCTCCAGACTTTTACAATAGTATTCCATATAAATATAAATTTAGGAATAAACTGTGTGATCAAAAACCTGCTATAAAAAACTACTTATCAAAGTATGATTTATGCTATCTGTCAAAGAGAGCCTTTTCAGTGTAGCTTTAAGTCAACACTAAAGTAATCTCAGATATATCTTTAAGTTTTTACAAAGAGTACCAAGTAAGAACCTCTGTCACCACAATAGCACAAGTAATTTAGTCAGTTTGAAGCTGGCTATTGTTCTAGTGCCAAAAGTCATCCAGAGGAGAAAAATATTCACTTTATTCATTTTAACCCTTAAGTAAGATGGCTTTAACTGGTTTTAACGAAACATAAAAAGGACAGGTTGCTTACCTGTAGCTGTAGTTCTTCGAGTGGTCATCTGTGCATTCACAGACATATGGGTTCTCTGCGCCTGCGCTGAGATCGATCGGAAACTTCTTTAGCTGAGATGAGCCAGGCGGGAGCCCCTCCCCCTCGCGCGTGCTCCTTAGAGCGGCTCCCGCCCGTCTCCTCAGTTCCCTGAGACCGCCTATTGCGACCCTCGGGACCAAGGATGATTCAGAACCTCAATATATTTCTACAATACCAAATACCTTCCTTCGAGCCCGATGGTAATCGAGATCGAAAAACAATAGTAAAATGGGCCCATCCCGTTTCCACCTGGGTATCCATTGAACTCGATGCAGACACCGAGGGGGGAGGAAGGGTGGGTTGTGTGAATGCACAGATGACCACTCGAAGAACTACAGTTACAGGTAAGCAACCTGTCCTTCTTCTTCGTGGTCTCTGTGCTTCACACACATATGGGTAGATTAGCAAGCTGACTTACCGAAGGTGGGTCGGTGTCGGTAGTCAGATGGTGATCGAGGACAGAACCGCTCTCCCGAATGCATTCTGCGCTCTGGCTCGAACGTCGAGGCAGTAGTGCTGGATGAAGGTGGAGGGTGAAGACCAGGTCGCCGCCCTGCACAAGTCCGTCAAAGAGACTCCTCTGCCGAATGCCGTCGAAGTCGACATGGCCCTAGTAGAATGCGCTTTTACTGAGTCCGGTAAAGCACGATCGGCAAGTTGATACGCCAGTTTGATAAGTGTCCACTAGCCAGGAGGACAGCCTTTGCTTTGACACTGGACAGCCCCTCTTCGGTGGGCCGTCGCAAACCAAAAGTTGTTGAGTATGCCTTATGGACTCTGTCCGCGCTTTGTAGAAAGCTAGGGCTCTACGGACATTGAGGCTGTGCAAAAGCCTCTCGACATCCGATGACGGAAAGAAAGCCGGGAGTATAATGTCCTGTCCCAGATGGAATTCAGAAATGACTTTAGGAAGGAAAGATATGTCTGGCCGCAAAACGACTTTATCCTTATGAAAGGTTATATATGGAGGATCAATTCGGAGCGCGGCTATTTCGCCGACGCGCCTCGCAGATGTAATCGCCACGAGAAAAAGGGTTTTCAACTATAGAAGGCGCAAGTCTGATTTCGCCATGGGCTCGAATGGCGCTTTTGTTAATGCCTTCAAGACCAGTTGGAGGTCCCATCCCGGTATAATATTTCTCGTCGGAGGACATAACCCTAGTTTTGGCTTCAGTCAGCCAAAACTAGGCTGACTAGCATTACCCAGAGGACCTTCTCTTCTGCTGCTCCCAGATTATGGAATGGCCTGCCGGAGGAGATACGTCAACTTGTCAGTCTTTTGGACTTTAAAAAAGCCATAAAGACTGAACTCTTCCGGCAGGCCTATCAGGCGGAATTTTAGGATGTTTTAAAGATGTTTTAAAGATGTTTTAAGATGTTTTTAGGATGTTTTAAGATGTTTAATAGTATATATTGTGTTGTTTTAGTTTAGGTATTTTATATTTTCTGTTGTTCCCCGCCTCGATCTAGATGGAGAGGCGGGTAATAAATAAAATATTATTATTATTATTATAAGTTTTTTAGACCCTTCAAAAATTGTTTAACTAAGGGATGAACAAACAAAGACATTCCGGTCGAGGTCGTTCGGTAAGCCGTAATCGCAGCCAAATAAACTTTAATTGATGAAAATTTCAACCCACGAGCCATCAGTGAGTGCAAAAAGTCGAGGACAGTCGATACCGAGCACGTCATAGGGTCCTTATCCGAAGCTAATACAAAGGAGGAGAAAGCCTGCCACTTCCTCGCGTAAGAGAGCCTTGTTGAAGGCTTACGTGCTGCCAGCAAAACGTCTTTAACTGCCTCAGAAAGGTCCGTACCCATCGTTATCTGATTCTCCAGGCTGTGAGACTTAAGGAATGCAGATTCAGGATGAAGTACCTTGCCTCGATGCTGTGTCAATAGATTGTCTTGAAATGGTAATTGCAGATAATCTCCCTGGGACAGATTGAGTAGGTGGGAAAACCAAGGCTGTCTCGGCCACCACGGGGAAATCAATATGCAATTTGTCTTGTTTAAAGATATCTTGGCTAGTACTCGTGTTAGGAGTGGAATTGGAGGAAATAGGTAGTAAAAACCATCGTTCCAGTCCAGCAGAAATGCGTCGTCATCGATTTCGGGTCCGACGCTGCTCTCCTGCAGAATAGGGGACAGGCCTTGTTCTCGCTGGTTGCGAACAAGTCTATGTCCGGCCGACCCCAACGTTGGAACAGCGAAGTTAACACTTGCCGGTCCATCTCCCACTCGTGGGACTGTAGAGACACCCTGCTCAGCGTGTCCTCTAGCACGTTGGTTTTCCCCGCGATATGAATTGCTACGGATGACATCCGTCGAGGTAGAGCCCACTCGTAAAGTTGTAGTGTCAGTCGTGTGAGACGCATAGACCTTGTGCCTCCTTGCTTGTTTAAATACGCCACCACTGTGGTATTGTCTATCACGATCTGAATGTGACGTCCGAGTGCCTGCAGCGCTCGCCAAACAGCCATCAGTTCCAGCCAATTGATATGCTTGGAGGCCTCTGTCGAAGTCCATGTGCCTTGCACGACTTGATCGTCGGAATGGGCTCCTCATCCTAGCAACGACGCGTCCATCGTCAGCATTCGGCTCGGTATCGGCGGTTGAAATGGTATGCCGTCGAGTAGGTTTGATTCCTGCTGCCACCACCTCAAAGACTCTCTTACGGCTCGTGGAACTGGTAGACGAAGGGAAGGTCTGTCCTTCTCTGGTCTGAAGGCTCGGACAAACCAGGTCTGTATCGGTCGCATGCAAAGCCTCGCATAGCGTACGACTGCGATGGTCGAGGCCATGTGCCCCAAGAGTCGCTGTATCGTATGAGCTGACGATATTGGTTGTTTGCATACTTTGTTTGCAAGGGTAATTAACTTGCTCGCCCTTTCGTTTGGAAGATACGCCCGACCATAGAACGCGCTTAGCCTTGCTCCTATGTATTGGATCTCCCTCACGGGCAGGAGAACCGACTTCTCTGCGTTCAGGCAAAGCCCCAACTTGTGCATGAGATCAAGTCTCTTCGAGTGTGCTTTGAAGCTCGAGCCTTGACGACGCCACTATCAACCAGTCGTCGAGGTAAGGGAAGATGGTGATGCCTCTTGCCCTTAGACTCGCACAAACCACCGCTACACACTTCGTGAATACCCTCGGCGCTGTGGAAAGTCCGAATGGAAGAACGACGAACTGGTAGGAGTCGTCTCCCACTCGAAACCGAAGGTATTTCTGGCTGCTCTCGTGGATGGCGATGTGAAAGTACGCATCCTTGAGGTTGATGGATGCAAACCAATCGCTCCTTCGGAGTAAGGGAAGGATCGATTGGAGTGTGACCATGCGGAATCTTTTTGGTGGAATAAAAAGATTCACCGTTCGAAGATCCAGGATCGGTCTGAGTCCTCCTCCCTTCTTCTTCACGATGAAGTATCTGGAGTACAGGCTGTCCTCCAAGTTTCCTGCGGGAACCGGCTGTATCACCCCTTTTTGAAGGAGGGTTGAAACTTCCTCCAGTAGCACCCGAGTTGGGCGGGTGGTCTTGATCCCGAGGAATGGGGGGAGGACTCTGAACTCGATCCTGTACCCTGTGCTCTATGATGCTCAGCACCCATCGATCCGTCGTGATGGTCCTCCAGGATTGGAGGTGGTGGTAAAGTCGAGAGCTGAAGAGAGTAGTCTGAGGTGGTGCAGAGGTGTCGTTTGCGGACGCGAGAAGTGGTTGGAGCGTTGGCCGTCCTTTGGTCGGGCCGACAAGGGAGTCAAAGATGACATCGGCCGAAGTTGCCTCCCCTCCTGCTGCCTCTGGACCGCTGTTGCTGGAACGGTCGCTGCGGAACCTGAGGCTGTGGTGCTCCGGGTCTTCGGTTCCTGCCCCTGTACTGACCCGACGACTGATATTGCCTGGTCGGGTACGGGAACCGGGACCAACGCCGTGGTCTGAAGGATTGCGACGGTTGCTGCCGCACGAGCCCCATTTTCTTGGCCGTCATCAAAGCCTTCTGCGCCGAGTCGAGGGAGTCATCTGTGGCGGCGTTGAATAACCCCTCGCCATCGAAAGGGAGATCCTCGATCTTCGCCCTATCGTCAGGAGTCAGGGCGGTAGAGCGAAGCCAGGCATGCCTCCTCAAGGCCACGGACCCAATCATCGACCTGGCGTGACTGTCGACTTGGTGCCGCGCTGTATTCATTTGCAGGGCACCGATGCTAGTCGCCTCCTTAATGTATTGCGCCGCCAGGTCTCTCTTGTCATCCGGCAGATGACAAGAGAGCCATAGGAATCTAATGTCTTACCCTCATCTGCCGGCGTGGTGTGCTGCTTTCCCCCACGAGACTGCGCTGACTTGACTATGAGCGAGTTTGGGGTCAGATGGGAAAACAAACTTTGCTCCCTCCTCCTGGATCTTGTACATCGACTCAAGGCGTTTGGCCGTCGATTTAGTAGAGGCCGGAGTCTTCCAGGTTTCTTGCACCGTCTCCAGCAGTGTCGGCAAGAATGGAAGGAGCAACTGGTTCGACTGCGTCGTCTTAAGGACAGCATAAATATCATCCTTGGCCTTTCCTTTCGATGATTTCGCCTCAACTCCCAGGGCTGTCACCAGCCGGCTGACATGCTCCGCGAAACTCCCCATGTCCTCCCATGGGGAGACCGCAGTCCTTGGACTCCACTTGCGCGTCCGGCGAAGTGGAGTGGGAGGAGGAAACCGCCGAGTCCGAATCAGACAGGTAAGCCGATCCCGATGAGGAGTGGCCTGCAACAGCAGTCGCAACCGGTAGACGCACGAGAGTCTGTGGTTGAGCCGTCGATGTCGAAGCAATTGGCTCTCCAACAACTTCAGTCGGGGCACGAGACGCAGCCGCATCTCGATGTGGTGATGGAGAGTGCCCTCAGCCACGGTGCCTGTCCGGGGAAACGGAATGTCGGTGGTAATAATGACGTTCCAATCTCTTGTGCCTTGGTGAGCGTCTCTACCTCGAGTAGTAGCTCCTAGAACACGATCCCGAGTAGTAGGAGCGCGACCTCGACCTCTCATCTCGGTAGCGGGAGAGTCGAGATCGAGGGCTCGAAGCCGTGGAGACTGAATCACAAGCCCGAATAGCGCGGGGATCGTGACCGGCGGCGGTATTCTCTTCGGCGCTCTTCTGCGTGTCCAACCGACGGAGACAGACGTGGTAGAGGACCCCAAACGGGGTCTATCCAGTGCCTTCTGTTCCTCCAGTTGGACCGGCGAAGCCACAAGCTCTCCCTCTGACAGAGAAGCTGCCGCAGTCATCGGCTCTTTTTCGGTCTCTCGGCCTCGAGGAGACGTCGTCGAAGCCAGAGTGGACTGGTGGGCAATCGGTCCCAAAGCTCGATCCCGAGCACCAGTCAGAGCCTCCATCATTTCCACCGTTCGCTTCGAAACCACCACAGTGGTCGAAGTCGACGGGCCCGCCATCTCGCCAGCCGTATCCGCCATTTTTCCCCTTAAGGCGCTTCGCCTTGTCTTTACGGGCCTTCTTGGCGAGTTTTTTAGCCGTTACGTCGGTTGACGGCTTCTTGGTCGACTGGGATCCCCCAGGTTGTTCCTCCGGAGCGGGGCCTTTTGCGGAGAGAGATTGCTCCCAAAGGAGGGCTCTCAACTTCATCTGGCGGGCCTTTCTGGCCTGTTTGGTAAAGGCCTGGCAATTTTTACAGGCCTCTACAACGTGCTCCTGCCCGAGGCACAGCAGGCAGAGTGTGTGTTTGTCAGCGGGGGGGATTTTCGTCCCACACCGTTGGCATTTCCTAAACGGTGCCTTAAGAGGCATAGTTAGAAGTAGTCAGAAAGATAGAATATAAAGATAATATAGTAACCAGGACAAGAATGGGGGAGAGAAGGTTTTAGGTAGGATTTTTTTGGAGATGTTTTTTTTTTTTTTTTTTAAAATAAGAGTAGAGAGCGAAAGAGAATGTAGAATAATAAGTTTTATGAGGAAAAATTAGCTTTTTTAGAGATCAGAAAAGATAACAAACTCAGCTTTTAGAATAGTCAGAACGGAGAGAAGAACCTAACGACTCGTCGCAAAGGCGGTTGAAGAGGAACTGAGGAGACGGGCGGGAGCTGCGCTAAGGAGCACGCGCGAGGGGGAGGGGCTCCCGCCCGGCTCATCTCAGCTAAAGAAGTTTCCAATCGATCTCAGCGCAGGCGCAGAGAACCCATATGTGTGTGAAGCACAGAGACCACGAAGAAGAACCAAATGGGCTCTGCTGCTGTTTAAAGGAGGACAAACTGTTGTGACAAATGAGCAAGACACACATCTCAACTATAACAGAAATGGAACCGACATTTCTATTCAAGAAAACACCATTGAACCCGTCAATATCAATTTTACAAGTTTATTTATTTATTTATTGTATTTATACCCCGCCTTTTTTTGCCGCTACTGATCTTCTCAGAAAACACATATGCAACATATCATAGTACACAGCATAAAAATACTTTAACTTTACATTTAATGTTTTAGTTATAAACTTTACAACTAAGGGAATGTTTGCCACCTCCTATATTTTAACACCTCAACAGGTTTCGGAGACGGTGGCTACTATGATGCATGTTGGAACACAAAAACGAGCAGCATGATGTTAATTTTGAAAGGAACCTTGCAACTGATGTAAATAACAACTCGCTACACATGTGCAGTTTTGGAGATATGGCCTCCCTCTTGCAGTTGCAAGCATGCCAGTTATTGTTCTCAAGTGGCAAATATATTGCACTGCCTTTCTCCACTCCCTATCATATATCTGAAAAAGGGTTGTTCTTGTAAACAGAAGTGTTTACAAAAGTGTTCTTGCACTTTTTCTCCAGTTTTTGGATCAAAAAGCCTTCTAGTCTTCAGACAAAGCACAGGAGTTGAAAATGAAATGGCCTAAATTTAGCCTAAATTATCTTTCTTTAACTTCCTTTATTAGACTAGCTACATGACATAATCACTTTCCCCAGCACACCCACTTGACACAGGGCAGAATTCTGAAAGACTGGTACATTTCTCCTTGAACAGCTTCCCAAACATCTTTAAAAAGCCAAGTTTTTCAGCAGTCCTACTCTCCAACAACTACATTAGAAGCTTCCTTGATAGCTTACGATTGAATTAATTTTAGCAAGTCATACTTACAAATCTATTTTCTCTTCATATTCCTTTCAAGTATTTCTGCAAGACTGACAACCCAGTTCCATGGTTCTGTCTTGACTTTGCATTGCTGCTGCATATAAAACCTAGGCCTGGAAAGCTGAGCAGGATTGGTTGGCTTTGATAAGCTAGCACTGGTCCCCGTCCCCCCCATCACATCACTCTTACCTTTGACTTGAACATATTGGGTTGGATCCAGATTTAACTGCACTGCAACTGGGTTTGCAGAAGCTGACTTCTCTATTCCCTCCTGCCCCTGGCAGTCTATCTAGCCCCTTAAGAGGGCTATACAGAGGGCTGAATGGGATAGGCTGTGATGCATGGAGAAGTGGGGGGTGCCTAAAAATCAGGTGGATGAGGGGGTGGGGAAGTCCACTTCCACCAGCCCAGTTTCACGACTAAATCTAGATGCAACCCACTTGCTCTTTTTTCCTTCACCTTGCTGAAGTTATTTTACTTCCCTAGACTGAGATTACCACCACCAAAACCTTACATTTTGTATACAGGCATACCTTGTTTTACTGCGCTTCACAGATATTGCGGGTTTTACAAATTGAAGTCAGCAGCCATCAACATTGAGGCAAGACCCTCCACCAGCAAAAAGATTACGACTCACAAGGCTCAGATGATGGTTAGCATTTTTTAGCAATAAAGTATTTTTAAATTAAGGTATGTACATTGGTTTTTTAGACATAATGCTATTGCACACTTAACACTATAGTATAGTGTAAACATAACTTTTATATGCACTGGGAAACAAAAAAATTCATGTGGCTCACTTTATTGCGATATTCGCTTTATTGCGGTGGTCTGGAACCGAACCTACATGCCTGTACATTGGATAAGGTGGGGAGATTGTGTTTCCACCGTGGCAGCTTTCCTAATGACAGCTTATTCCATACATGTTATCAGAATAAAGGAAAGGAACTTTGGCTCCATCCTCTTGTGTGAAACAGGGACACTTGCCTCTCCATCTCAGATCATATTGCCCAAAGGAACTGAATACAAGGATAGGATTGTGTTCCTCCTAGTGCATTCTCTCAGACTTGGACTTCTGGAATTCCGCCATCCCAAATGCTGCCTAGTGGATTGGTCAGCCCTATTATCAGCTTAAAGTAAGCAGAGTTGTAGCTTAACTTCCCCTGCATGGAATAATTATGTCAATATAGTAAAAGGACTAGGAATGAGTGAGCAATTCATTTGGTTCGTGTTTCAGTGCGAATTTACCAAATTTGCACTTCCCAAACTTAAACACATACTAGAATACAGTTAGCTACCTTTGGCAAAGTAATGTTAACTACTCTAATAAAAGACACAACTGTACCACACCAACGGCACAAAAGTGCTGATGAATGCTCTTCTGCCAGCAGCAGGGCTAGCCTGCTACCAGTGCCAGGAGACAAGCTGTTTTATCACATGCTGACTCCATAATACTTATGGTCCAGTCCTATGAGTCACTGCCATAGTACAGTAGCTGAAAAGACTGCATCCTAAAAGTTAAACTCCTGTTAAAACGTGTTAAAAATTAATACCTTGCACTTTGTCCTGTGTAAAATAACTAAGTTTCATCCTGTCCTGCCCTCCTTTCTTTAGAGGTGCAGAAATTAATTCTCGATTGCTTATGTTGTTTCCAGGCCAAATCCAATAATTTTATTTCTCTCATGTTCAATTTCATGGCCTGTAAGATCAAACCACTCTCTTCTTCCCCATTCCCCTTGCAAAACTTTAAAAGCAGCAGTGTTGCTTCTGGCGCTCCCTAGAAGCCACTGGATTCAATTATGCTGTGGTCAGTGGTGTTTAGTGGTTTGTTGTAAGTTCTGTGGATAGTTTTTACGACTAGTATAAGCAACAGGTCTTTCATCCATGCACCCCAGAACAGGTTTATGAAAGAGTAATTACATGTAAGATGGAAGCTCAATCTGATAAAATATAGAATCAGTTAAAAAGCAGATTTTAAAAAGCAGAACATTTATTTCATTTATAAATAAATAAAAATTAAATATATATTCACAAATCCAATCATTCTGTCTCAGAAGCCTGGTAGGTAAAGAAGTAAACAGCGCATTAGCTCCAAAAAATGGGAGTTTATAATGCCATACATTTTCATTCAAATATATTCTGGGTGTGCGCCATGCCAGCCATGTATTGTGTTTAAAAGCTATGGCTAAGGCTAGTGCTTCCTGAGGTAAAAAGCAGCATAGAAAACACATCCTTCCTCTCAAGCAATAGTATTCTCTAGAGGTGCTGCACATCATCCCCATCAACTTAATATGGATGGAGGTAAAGGGGTACTGATGCATATATTTCTGATCATATGTGCACTTCTGTTTTAGGTGCACATGCCTACATGAAAAAACATGCACTGCATTCTTGAACATGGCCGCCTGGTAGTGTTGCCAGATTCAGGACAACACAGTGTTGAGCCAACCATAGGAAGTCACAGGGACATCCTCCCCACAAAAACACAAAATATCTGTAAGAATGCCTTAGAATTATCCCTGTGCAGGCATACACATTAGAAGCATTAGGATGAAATCAGTCAGTCAGTCAGTCAGTCATCTTTCATCCCAGTGGAATGTACAGCTCTGTAATTTTAAAGTGATCTTTAGACCTTTCCACATAGTTTGTTTCCCAAGAAATGCTTTAAGAGCAATTCCTGTGAAAGCATACACATTGAACACATTACACTGATGCTGGTTTCCATGTGATATTTTTTTCAAAATAGATCCAGGAAGAGAAGCTGGCAGGAATTTGAAATCTTATGAAGTTACTACTAACATATTTACTTTTACACACACACTCACTTTATCTGGAGGAGGACCAGTTATTAGCCAGCATTAACATATTTGTGCTTGAAGAACAAACATTCATTGTTTAGATAATGATGTTCTCTTCTCTCTACTAAATCTTAACAGCACAGCTAGAATTATTTAACAAGGTCAGTGACTCAAAATTTCACCTACCTATTAGCATTTTCCTTCACATACTAGAAGTGGAGTTGACAAATTTGTTTGGATTCAGCTCATTAGCACTATCTCTACTGTTTAAACATATTTTATGATCAAGGATCATGCTGGATTATGAACTTCAATTGCCTTCAAGTGTTTATAAAGTTAATTAAAAACAGATGCAAGTTCCAAAATGTAAAAAGCTGAAGCAGTTGCTGGGAATAATCAACACAGTTTTTCCCTCTGTAACATGTAGAGCAAGAACCTTCAGCCATGGTAACTGTGGGGACATAAGCCTGTTTCACAGCTTTTATTTCTTTCATTAAAGTTTTGCTTGCTATACACACTCATCACAGGAAAATATACACTAAAACTGTTGATCCATCCATCCTCTATCAGAAATAAATCTAGAAGTGTCCTACTGAAAGCCAATGTATTCTTAAGTTATTTGGGTTACAACCCAGTACCATTAAAATACATGGACGTTTTGCTGCTGACTTCAAAAGGTACTGGCATATATCTTTTTGTTGATATTTGACTATATGTATGTGTATACACACACACAGCTATATAATCCTTCTCTCAACTGCCAAATGACATTGATCTTTTTATGGGAGCGGGGAGAGAAAAATAGAAGAAAATCGTAAAACTGGGGCTTCCCCATGTCTTCTACAAGCCCATAGAATAGTTTATTCAGTGGATGTTGAAGACTTCTAGTGGTAGTTCACAGCTATAGATGAGAGAAAAATATAAACTCCATCCTCTTAGCTACTCTACTCTGGCTAATACTTTATAAATTGAGAAGTCTATCATGCTAAATTATGAACTATTACAGTATGATACCTACAGGTCTTGTTATGGATAACCATTTCATGTGAAACAGAACATACCATTGTCTGTCTAACCTGATGTTTATACTCACTGTATTTTAATTAAAGGACTTATTTTACTGACAACTGTAAGGAGGTGTTCTGCAGGAAACTGGCCCTGGAATGGAGCACTGCTTCCTTAAAGGCAGCAGCTACACAAACCTCAAATGACTGTAGCTCACAGCAGGCCTTCTGCTGTTCAGCATGTCGCTATGTTTTAATTTCCTTAAACCACAGGACACAAGTCTGAATTCAGATTGTGTCTGGGCTGATGTATTCAGTATGGACGGAGATGCAGATTTTTATAGTTTATCATTTCAAATAGGTATACTTATGCGATTTCATATTCTTTAGGCTACTGTTGTCTCCCTTCCAAGATTATAATGCTGCCATCTTGGATACTAGTTTACTCATTCTGCCAGTATTCTCTAGACCATTTATTAAAAGCAGCACAACCTTTTTCTCTTTCATTAGCAAGGGCAAGTTGAACAATTTCTTGCCTCAAACCCATTCATTCCCTTTTCAATTTATGATGCCCTCTACACTTCCTGTAATGTCCTCTTCACCTTCTGTAATACCAAGCTCCTATTATTTTCATTTCAGAATGGATTCAGATTTTACATGTTAACCAAAGTAAAATAGCTCCTGAATACTGGTGCTACTCAAGGCAAATTTCATGATATACAATTCTTTGATTGACTCTGGGCAACACAGCAAATTCATATTTTTATGGATAAAGTCTTCAGAGCCAAAGAAGCATCTTTATGTTTCCATGAAGAACCATTAACTTTCACAACAACATAATCTAGAAAACAGTACTGTCAGTACTGTGCTTACAAACAAAATTAAGGTGTGTGGTTTTTCTCCAAAGGACAGTGCCTAGAAAGGTCTCAAACTGAAAAACAAAACCTTCTATGGAACAAGTATGGCCTTTCATATAGTATTGGTATTATTTGATACTGTAAGATTGTGGCTTCACTCATATAGTCCTCGGGGAAAGACGCTGAAATAATGCAATGGTAGAGTGGCAATGGCTTCTCCCTCCCACATCCACACAGAAGCTCCCATGGTGCCTACCCCTTCACAGTAATGCCACATTGTGCAGATACTCCTTAGAGCAATTTGGGAGATAAAAAATTACTCAAGGGGGCATTTGTATGGAGGAGTCAGTTCATATGGAAGATTGGAAAGTTGGGTACTTACTGTGAAGTTCCATTCTGATTCAGTGCGCAGGAGAAATCCATCATTGGTTAACTCCTCCCACTGCCCAGGACAGGCAAGGAACATGTGACCAGGCTTTTTGCTTTGGTCCTGGCCTCCATGACTCCTCCAAGCCAGTTCTTACTAGCCGAGCATTTGGACAGAGTAGTTATTGAAGAGCCATTAATGTAGTAAGCCAAAAGAAAAGGTAGAAAGGAAAAAAGGGGGAAATCCCTCTATGGATATTGGCACATTCCATCATAATAGTGTCCATCGGCATGATCAGCCTGCCACAGGGTGCAGCATGGATGTCTCCCGCGCACCAAACCAGAATTGAATTTCACAGTAAGTACCCAACTTTCCATTCCCATCTGGTGCAACAGAGACATCTATCATGGGATGTACTAAAGTTACTGTTCCCATAGGGCGGGACCTAAGGCAGGCTGACCCTATGGGTGAGATAATACCCGTTGTAACGCACTATGTCTGAAGGCTGCTTCAGCAGAAGCATATTTGTCCATCCGATAATGCCTTATGAATGTGTGGTGTGAGGACTATGTGGCTGCCCTACAGATCTCCACTAAGAGGGTGAAAGTAGAAAAAGCCACGGAGGCAGCTGCAGCCCTGGTGGAGTGTGCAGTAAAGTGTGTGGGTTTAGGGAGTTTGTTGTTGTTGTTGTTGTTGTTTGAAAGGAGAAAGACTAAACTAGAAAAGAGAGGGAAATGTACTAAAATAAGAGATAGAACAAGGATTGAAAGAACAAAAACAAGGCCTGGAATAAGAGATTGTTGAGGAGATAAGAACAAGCTCTGTCCTGGGAAAAAGCAAGGAACGAACTGGCTGGGAGAAGCCACGGAGGCCAGAGCCAAGGCAAAAAGCATGGTCACATCATGTTCCTTGCCTGTCCCGGGCATTGGAAGGAGTTAACCCATGATGGATGTCTCCTTCGTACTAGATGGGAATATCTGTGTGCTTGTGTAGAATGGGGAGGGGCTGTCACCACTCTAACACTGATCTTTGGTGAATCTATGAACAGGAAGATTGAGTTTGTAGGATGACTTACAAATAGAACGAGTACTTAAACACTATGTATAAAGAACATCATACTAGAACATACTAGATCATCATACTATATCATACTAGAATACTAGAAGCAGCCATCAAATGAAAGTTATATACCTACCAGCTTTTAAGTCCTGATTGAAGCGAGAATATTTTGAATGCTCAAGGGAAGGAAGGCACTGCTCAATGGGTACCCAGACATATGTCTCTGGACACAGCAACTCAGAAGGTCTATACTGGCCCTAGAAAAAGTGGAGAAAGAAATAGCATGCCAATTTTAAAAAATCAAAACCAAACCACTCCAAATGTTTTTTGCTCCAGATCATCTGCAGTAGTAATAGAAAATCTTAAACAAAATAATCCCGCCACAACACACAATGGCAGACATACAATTTCTCCAACATATATGTATTCCTTCTGGTGTGCCTCCCCCCCACCACTTTTTTTTTTTTAAGATTAGCATTACAGTTTCATCATTAATTTCCTTGATCACTAATATTTTCCTATTTTGCTGAATTGGTACATTGACACACACTGCACATTAAAATCAATTTGTCTGACAGCTTTTAGTTTTGAGCAAATAGCTCAAAAATCTTTCAAACAGAACAGCCTTACATGCTGTGAAATTTAATGCATTTTGAGAGTAAACAAACAAATGTATCATTTTACTTCACCTGGCTTAATCATAAAAGTGAGGTGACTGGCTGAAAGAAGTTTAAAATAGAAATAAAAGTTATTCTATAAAGAAATACAAATGATGGGCGAACTTGGGACACTTACATCACAATGCAAACAGCTAGCAAGTATATAATACTGTTTAATGTTAGAGTGCAACTCAACTTCCTGGTCACACTTAGAGGATTATCTGCAGAGTCAATGAAACTGGTACCCCCACTGATACATGAACACTGTTGCCCAAAGTAAAACTGAATCTCTTCTTTAAACTTAAAGCTTCTCGACATACTAGACCTTTTCTATATGAGATTACCTCTACATACAAATACACTGTTTACAACAAAGGCTGCCTGATTGTTTCAGGTCATGGGCTCACCACTTTGGTGTCAAATTAAACATCCTAAAAATGATTCTCTGTACAGGAAAGCGTGAAGCAGCCCTTATTTTGTACTACAGTCAGGTCAGTCACCCACATCCAGAGAAGACAGTTTGTGTGCAGAATATGTTTTGACATGATGTCCACTTATACAGGCTGTGAGAAAGGTTACTTTCTAGAAAAAAGCTGGCCACAGCTAACAGTGGGGAAATACATGCATTACTGCACAGGCAGCCTTGTACTTCAGCCTCATAAGATCCTAAAAGCCATGCTGGATCAGACCAAAGGTCCATCTAGTCTGCCATTCTGCTCACAGTGGCCAACCAGCTGCCCACAGGAAACCCACAAGCAAGATATGAGTGCAACAGTATCCTCCCCCTCTCATGTTCCCCCACAACTGGTGTACACAGGCATACTGCCTCTGATACTGGAGGTAGCAAATAGCCATCAGGACTAGTAACCACTGACAGCCTTACCTCCGTGAATCTGTCCAATCCCCTCTTAAAGTCATCCAAATTGGTGGCTATCACTACATCCTGTAGAAGTTAATTCCATAGTTTAACTATGTGCTGTGTGGAAAAATAATTCCTTTTATCTGTCCTGAATCTCCCATTAATCAATTTCATCGGATGACCCCAGGTTCTAGTATTATGAGAGAGGGAGAAAAATGTCTCCCTATCCACTTTTCCACACCATGCATAATTTGGTACACCTCTATCATGTCTCACCTTACTCGCCTTTTTCTAAGCTAAACAATCCCAGATGTTGTAACCTTTCCTCATAGGGGAGTTGCACCAGCCCCTTGGTCATTTTCGTTTCCCCTTTCTTCACTTTTTCCAGCTCTAGTATTTTCACACTTCTTTAGGTGTGGTGACCAGAACTGTACACAGTATTCTAGGTGTGGTCATACCATAGATTTGTAAAAGGGCAGTATGATCTTGGAGTTTTATTTTCAATTCCTTTCCTAATTATTCCTAACATGCAATTTGCCTTTTTCACAGCAGCTGCACACTGGGTGCAAGTACAGTGTATCAGATGCAGCTGTAGGCACAGAAGACTGCTGACTGATGTTGAAATTCCTGGATTAAGACAAGTAAATTTAATATTAAGGACAAATCTTGTTTACTTTCTATTAGTTTTCATTTAACTTTTGCCACGTCGAGCTGGATATGTTCACACACAGATGTAAATAGATATTGATTCATCATCAGCATGTGCATGAGAAAAATAAGAAAACCATCACCTCATGATCTGTTTATATTAACATACACTGAATCTCTTACATACTAAATTTTGACAGTTCATTATTTCATCAAACAGAATATTCAGTGATAAATTACTCCACCATTATTACTCTTTTATCCATTCACTCCATTTTATACATGGTATAAGAATTTTGTTCTAAGTCAGTTGTGACTTTGTATACTGGCTGCATCTGCAAATAACACTAAACCATGTTTTGGAGTTACAACAAGGATAAACTCCAACAAACCTCCAATTCACACACTTCATGGTCATGAAGATTGTGTGAACTGGAGTGCATGGTGTGAACTGGAGTACATCTGTGTCTGTTTCTGATTAACATTGTTCATTGCGATGTCCAAATCCAGACAAACTGTGATTAATCTTGACAATGATTTGTTGAAACAAGCCAACTTCATAAATCATGGCTTTGGACATCACAATGGATTTGGACTGTCACAAAGAGCTATGGTTATCAAAGACAGAAGCAAAAGCTTCCAAACTTCTCCTCATGAGCATGAGAGGAGGGAGGTGGGATTGTGTAAGCCTGAGGCTTACTATGGCTTATCCTCATAATGCTAAACCATGGTCTACCCATCAATGCTTTCTTCATTCCCTTGCCTCATAAGAGACCATAAAGAAGTACTCCCCACTCAAGGGGCCTGTTCGCATGTCATGACAACCCACTGTGGGTTAATTTAAACAAGCCATGGGTTATTTGATGGCCGTCTAACCCTCATATAACCCCTGTTGCCTGGACTCACACGACATGACAAGCCACAGCGAGTTGGGCACCCATGGACGTCATGCAAAAATTGTGCCCACAGGCACCCAGCACAGCTTAACAGCCCACATGGGTAAATTAACCCATGGTGGGCTGTCATGTCATGCAAACCAGGTTAGGGTCTATTCTCACAACAACTTCAGTATGTGATAACTGTCAGAAAAATAATATGTTAGACTTCTAGCCCATGTGTACCCAACTTAAGGAGATTCAAAGTGATGCACCAAAATCTCAATCCTATACTTGGCTATAGAAGGAGCTCATCATGTGCTACGACTTAACATGGCCAGGCTTTCCCCCTATAATGAACAAAAGAATGAAAGCAGAACACCATAATTCCAAATAGTAGTTCCAAATAACACAACCACATGCTTATCTGGCATAATGTGTCTCCCACTATTCATGGGATATCCCACCATAAGGTAACAGCTCTCTTAAGTATCCTAAGTATTTGCACAACTATTTCTCATTTCATCACACACACTCAACATGAGAGGAAAAAGTAGGAAAGTATCTGAGGGAAAGAATATCTCACATTCTGGATGGAAACCCAGGAAGGATCTACAGTTTGGATTGCACAGTACCCAATGTGTACACAAGCCACAAACACTAACAATGACACTAGTCCATTGTAGATTTGTACTAGAGGCATATTATAACCAAGGCCAGACAAGTGGCCATTTCTTATCTCACTTGTTTCCCTTTCTTCTCCTCCTGCCAAAATGAAATTCAACCAACCTTCACCTGTCACTAGTTCCCTCTTGCAAAAGATACACTAGTTCCCTCTTGCAAAAGATACACTGAAAGAAAAATCTGTACATATGACATTCATTCAGACCAGTGTAAAGCAAGGCTGGATTTTTAACTGGAAACTTCTGGAGGCATGTTTCACAGTTCTGCCTTAAGGTTCTTTAATTGAAGTATTCTCACTATGCCTTGCTTTGTGTTCAGGTTTCTGTGCTAAAACCAATCAAAAGTATCTCTGGACTTCTGTTCCACGGCAAGGCCAAAGGTTTTAATGAAACTTAAGTCTGAAGATTTACTTTTTAAATATTTTGGAAAATCTAAGGGATTTGGTGAGTATTTGAGATGAAGGCGCATCAGCAGAGTTTGTTTTCACAGACTAAACCCAATATGAAAAGTAAAAGCTCCAAGGAAAGATAATAGTTACAAAAAAACAAAGAAGGTCAAGTACCAGTAGCATAGAACAAACAGAAAAGGTTAAACACACATTTAATTCTTTTATCAGGTAAAGCATACATCTGTGTTCTATTTTTCCACAATAAACCCATTGATCTTTTATTAAAAGTGAATTAAGGCAGACTTCATCTCAGTTTCCAGCCAGCTGCTTAAAAGAGGAGCCCTAACATTACATAAACAAAACAACCCCAAATTATCTACAGCAATGCATTAAGGCAAAGACAGCCCCGCTATGAGAAAAAAATGAGCCAGTCTAAAGGCTTATTAAATTCAACCTTTCTCTTGAAAGGGAACACCAATGGAATCCTATCAGAGAAGTACTACAGCAGACCCTTGCTCCTTGATTTCATTATATAAACAGATAGGCATTATCCATCCGCAAGAGAGTATTTTACAAGTGAGTTCAGCTACTCTGTTTTCACAAACTTTGTTTACACTATACTACGCAGAGCTGAATCAGAACCAAAGAAGGCCATAACCCCCTTCATGCATACAACATGTGAAGAGGAATCACATGCAGAAAGGGACTGGAGTGTTGGCCCGGTCCTCAATGTGTTCTGGAATCCTACAAGATCGAGGTTCCATGATGCAGAGATAGGCCACATGTGTAGGCTGTCCCTTGTAGGTCCACACCTAATGCATGTATGTTGAGGGTCGGGGCCGCAGTGCCTTGTAACCTCAGGGGTAGGGCAGCAGTGTGGCCCTGCAGTCCCATTCTATGTATGATACCTCCCTT
Source organism: Shinisaurus crocodilurus (assembly GCA_021292165.1). NCBI lineage: Eukaryota > Metazoa > Chordata > Lepidosauria > Squamata > Shinisauridae > Shinisaurus > Shinisaurus crocodilurus. Next base: position 84,145,566 of record CM037878.1, read on the forward strand.
CCCACAATGCATGTGTGAGTGAAGGGGACTAAAGAGATAAGCATTTCCTCCACCCTCCCTTAATATTCCAGAACTTACATTTGGCGAGAACTCTGACACACCTAACTTGGGCCTGGAATAATGCAAAATGTTCATTATTCTTGTTTTGGTAATATAGTTTAGGATATTTCCATTGTTTCAAAGTGTGAATCAGAAGTAAAATACTTTTTTTTTAACTCTTGAATTTTTAAAATTTTATTTAAGAAAAATTAAAACACTAACAAACATTGGAAAACATATAACAATCCACAAACTAAACTAAAACTAAAATGAACGTACGAACTTCTCCACAGCAAATCTAAGTAACAATAATTATTCTTACACTACAATTACAAAGAAACCTCGCTTTTTATCTATTGTCCAACATATTTTCTTCTTATTCATCAAACTCCCAAGCACATCAATCCTTATTTTCATAATTTCTGCAAAAAGTGTATTAGAAGTTTCCCCTCCACCATAAACAAAAATATTAACTTATTTGTAACGATGAAAGTCTAACCTTCTCAGCCTGATCCACTGTCATAATTAACCATTCTTAATGGTTAAAGAAGTAAAATACTTATTTCTGACCATTCATGGACTGGGTTCGTACGACATGACAACCCATTGTGGGATAACTAGCCACAATGGGTTGTCGTGTCATCCGAACTTAGACCACTTCCCACTGGGTGGCTTATTTTTTTGGCAACAAGCCAACCTGATAACCCATGGCTTGCTCTAGGGGTTGTTCGATCCACAATGGGTTGTGGGTCATCTGAACTCAGGAGAGCAATTTCATCGTGGGTTGGGCCTGGCTAGCAAGCCACTTGGCAAGAGCGGCAAAATCCTTGCTGCTCTTCACGTTCTTGCTCTTGCCGCCATGAGTGACAGCTCCTCCACTGATGCCCAAGTGGCACTTTGGAGCAACTGTCACTTGTCTGCCACCCTTTTTTAAAATTACTTTTTCGGGCCCCCAAATTGCACAATTGTGTTTGTTTGTTTGTTTTTAATTTGTTGGTCTTTCGCAAGTGCACTCTTATGGCTGTAGTCTTGCTTGGTCAATTTCCTTGTATGCTTCAGCTGTCAAAGGCAGCAGCAAAGTGGAGTAGGTAACATACATGGAAATTGATAAGACAAGACTGCATATAGGGTAATTTGCGCACAGTTGCCAGGAATCAATTGCCGAGTTGTCAATTGAAAAGCACCCGTAAAGGGGAAAGCAGCAGCAGCAGAAGGTGCACCAAAAACTGTGGGGGGGGGGGGACAACAGTATCTCCCACTTACTAATGTAATCCTCTCAATTTTATGTGTTGAACTGACACTTCTCAGTAATTTGGTAATTTCAACATTCCCAACAGTCTCCAGCTAGTCTAGAAAGGGGAACTATTGGCTCCTTTTCAGAGCACTTGCTGCTGCGGTTACTGCGATAAGGGTGCACACGCTCCATTTTAAATGGATAAGCCTCACAGGACCAGCTACTGTAATTCAATTCACCCCAATTCTTCAGAACAATCATAAAATATATAACAAACTTTCATACTCCTTGCTATGAGAAGTTTCTAACATGCAGCTCATTCTCAAGAGTATATTGTGGAACCCATATATCTGGGATAGTCTGAATTGCCTTCCCATGGAGAATGTAGCCTTTGTAAAAAATCAAAGAATCTGAAAGTGAAAAACAATTATTTTTTTCCATTGCGTTAATAATATTGGTCATATTTACTAAGCAGCAGCATCCCTATGCTTGTGTGCTTGTCCTGCCTACCCTCTAAGGTTTATGTGCTCCTTCCCATTCCCATCTCTGGCTAGCATTATCTATGGTTTACCATAATGTCTGAACTGGTGTAACCAATTATTGTTAACCAGAGAAGATGGGGGAAATGTATGAAGGTGAGGGGGTGACAACAGAGAGGGAGGAACACAGAACCCCATGGCGTACTTGTGATAGCCAAACTGAGCCATCATTCTCCCTCTTTTTCATTGCCCAACATACCAGTTTTCTGGTACATTCTGGTTGTTCTGCAAGCTCCTGCTTCAGAAACTTTTACTATTTTAACTGGCAAGTTCTCTTTCAAACAATAATTTAAGCTATCAAATTGTTCCCAGTTCAGAGTTTACACTAGGGGGGAAAAGGATTAAAAGTGGCAGAGAAAAACGTTTAGCACATAGATTTCATAGATCATAGAGTTGGAAAGAGCCTACAAGGCTATCAAGTCCAACCCCCTGCTCAATGCAGGAAACTAGAGGAGGGGTCTCCCCATCCAAGTAATAACCAGGCCTGACCCTGCTTAGCTTTCCACGCTCAGACAAGCTGAGCCAGCGTAAGCCACAGGCCTGTTCAATACACTCCAGGTGTCTCTCCTTGACTCTAAATTTTATTTCACACCTCCACTACTCCACACAGTCAATACAAGGGCTTAGATTGTATTTGTGGTAAATTATCAACTGTGATGTGTTGGGAGTCTGCATCCATGCAGCTGTAACAATGATCTAACTATGTACAGTAGTAGCAAATCCAAAATCTGATATAGTAAGATGCAGATATTTTTCTACACAAGTTTTGGTAGTAACTGTACAAAGAGCATTTTTCATCCTTGCAACCCATTAATATTCTTTAAGAAAATGGATAAACGGATTTAATAAAAAAAGACAAATAGTAAACCACAAACATGCAAAAGGAAGGAAGGAAGGAAGGAAGGACTGGTTCCCTATCGTTCTGAAGAAGATGCTATTAATTCTGTTTCTGTCAAACTGACCTTCTTGAAAGAAATCTGATAGCGTAGAAATTCTCATTTCCTTTTCTCTGCAGTGCAGTAGACACCACTGGACTATTCAATTTTCACTAGCTCTCCGGAGAACCCTAACAAGCTTTGCCCAAGAAAAAGAAGGGAACACAGCCTATTATATGTGGAGTGTGTTGACTTGAAAATATTGAACTGCTCACTAGAGACAAAACAGGCTTCTAAAAGATGCTTTAAGGTGTATTACCTATCCTAAATATAAGCATTCTTGGTTTTTGTAGGGATACACTGGCCTTTTACAAGCTTACGAAAAGTATCAATGACTGCCAGGTGAACTTTGTATAAAACACAGTTTTAACAGAAACACTGAAACAAGAGCTGAAAAAGACCAGTTAGGTCATTTTGTCCTGCTGGGGTAGGAAGTTCCCTACAGTAAGGGTCTCAATTTTGCAGTCTGTTCTATAGCTGTAAACATCTCAAAAGGAACTCCCCCCACAACACGAATTCTATTTTTTCCACTTTCCTATTTCAACCTATTAATCACAGACACTTTGAACAGCATCCTGCCCTACTGATTTATTTATTTACAAAACCCAAATAGTTTACGTTCCCTTTCCTAAGACTGCAAACCTATTTTTTCCATGGGTCTTGTAATTTCACCTTGCGCTGGGGGCGTCTTAAAATATAATGAAACCAAGCCTTCTTCTGAGGGTCTCCTCCAGTGCTTGCTATGGAGACATCTAGAGTACACATACTGCAGAGAAAAGTATTATGCCACTATTTTATAACCTACTGGCTTTGAAAACAAAGAACAAATGTTACAGTATTCTAATCTAGCCTTAATTTTAAAAGGCCAGTAATATGGTTTTTAAGTTAAACATTTATTTTCCTTAAATTTTTAGATAAGCCTTACCTTATCCAAACTTCAGGACAGTTTCTTGTTAGTCTTATCAGTATATTAACATGCTTTATTCATAATTACTAGTACTTGCCTATTCAAATCTTTTATCATTCAGATTTTAAAAACTGCTTTTTTATATAAAAGCAATTAAATTTTATTTTAGCACCAAACCTCCAATGCCAGACATGGCCAGGGGGGTGGGGGTGGGCACTAAACAGATTTTCTTTTTACATTTCTATGTTCCTTCCTTCAAGACATTATACATGGTCTCCCCATTGCCATGACTCATAGATTTTCATAGATCATAGAGTTGGAAGGGGCCTACAAGGCCATCAAGTCCAACCCCCTGCTCAATGCAGGAAACTAGAGGAGGGGTCTCCCATCCAAGTAATAAACAGGCCTGACCCTGCTTAGCTTTCCACACTCAGACAATAGTATAGAGTAGGTTGAGAGGGAATGACTGACCCACGGTTACCCAATAAGCTTTGTGGCTATGAGGGAATTTGAACCTGGGCCTCCCTAGTCATAGTCCAACACTAACATCCACTGCACCATGTTGATCTTCACTATGGAACCACCTCAGATGCTCATCTCAGTAAGTGAATTTTAGAATCCAAAGGATGTACACCATAACCACTCAAAGCATTGTTTATGGTAACTTTAAAAAATCCTATAGATGTATATATTTAATGGGCAGCACTATACAACTACCCTAAGACCAGCATATGTCTTTTGAAGTACAACTTCCTTCAAGCAGCTTCAGATTTTCCACCCCCAAACCATTCTGAGCTTTAAAGGTCAGCACCAGCACTTTGAATTGTTCCTAGACACAAACAGGATGCCAGTGAATCTGTTTCAACAAGGGAGTTACATGCTCCTATATGTAGTCCCTGTTAACAGATGGCTGTAATATTCTGGACCAACTGCAGTTTCTGAGCACTCCTCAAAGGCAGCCCTATGTAGAGTGCATTGCAATAATCCAGTCATGATGTAACTAAGGCATGTGTCACCCTGGCCAGATGCGCATTCTCCAGGAATGGGCTTAGTTGGTGCATTGCCCGCAGCAGGGCAAAGATATTCTTGGACATAGCTGAGACCAGAACATCCAGGGTGAAGGCCAGATCCAAGGAACACCCCAAATTCTCATCCTCAATCATTTCAGTGTCATCCTGGGCTGCACAGAAAAAAAATCTATATTATACCAAGCCTTTAAGTTTATCTATCAGTGCTTTGCCAAACCTGAAAAGCAGGTCAATGGAGCCTGACTTTTTGTAGAACTTGCTCCAAAATGCCTGCTCAGTGATAAGCTCTTTTATACTGCATTTAATAGTAAGAGATAAGGGTGGTCAACATTTGCCTACCACACACTTTCATATGTTAGATAGACTCTTGTCAAACTACCTTTCATTAAGCAAACATATTTAGCAATCATGATTGTAGGAGTAAGTAAAGCCTTGAGCATGCAGCAGTACAGTGTTTCCAAAAGATCCTGCAAATCAAATCCATAGAATGAACAAAATGTCATTCTCATATTTAAAAGAAACAAGGCAACTCTGTAAATTACTAGCTTTTCTGGAAAGGTAATTTCATGAAATACCTTTTGAAGAAAGACTGCATATTACGGTTGAGTATTTACCTCATTTGACTGCCCATTTTACTGATCTCCTTTCAAATAGCAGGGAATAGGACAACATAGAGTGTATATTTGAAATTAGCTTATCTGCTAATTAAAAATGAATAAATATATAGCAAAATAGATATACACTGGGATCTAAAGAACTGTGTACGGTAACTAGAACTGAATCCCAAGTGAACTCTGGGCTTGTGTTTCTCAAAGAGCATCTGTCATTCTACATGGCAAGCCTCTTTTGAAATGCAGAAGACTTTCAAAGGCATGCTGGCTCGTTGTGGGTTATTTAATCCACGATGGGCCACGGTGCATGCCTGGTGTGTGCAGCCACCATTTTGAATACAAACACCTTGATCAGGGAGATAGGGCGTTGTGCTGTGTTATGTGAACCTGGCCATCATGGGTTATTTAAGGGTTAAGGGTTGTTTAACCCTCAAATAACCATGATGGGTGGGTTCTCACGACATGGGGCAACCCCCAATTGCCTCAATCAGGGGTTGCATATTGAAAACTGCGGCCTCACAAGCCCAGCACATGCCACTGCTCATAGTGCCACCCACCATGACCCAGTCATGTCATACGAACCAGGTCATTTACATCCTACCTTTCCTCCTAGGATCTCAATATGGTGTATACAAGCCCTACATTTTTAATCTAACCACTGCCCTGTGAAGCAGATTAGGTTGAGAGATTGTGACTGTCCCAAGGTAATGGCTAGGTGGGGATTTGAACCACTCTGCAGTTTTAGTGCAACAGTCTACTACCCCATTCTAGCTAACTGGAAATATCTGAACTTCACTGCTTAATATATGCTGAAGAGCAAAAAGAGTTGCTGTTTCTCAGAGAAGAACACATGTCTCCTGACAGTCTCACATGGGAACATTCACAAATTATGAAGAGAGAAGAGTAATGCTTCTGCCAGCTTGGTACTTACCCTGATTATGCAAATTATACTAACTGAATACTGGGGGGGGGGGGCAGGGGACAAAGTATACAGTAACCCTAGTCACCGAGTTGTTTTCTATATACACATGAGCCTTGGTATAGAACAGTGATGGCGAACCTTTTTGAGCCCGAGTGCCCAAACTGCAACACAAAACCAACTTATTTATTTCAAAGTGCCAACACTGCAATTAAACCTGAATACCGAGGTTTTAGTTTTAGAAAAAGAACTCATACAGTTGTCTGAACTAATTAACATATTTTGTCTTAAAAGAAAAACACAACAACAGAGCTTTCAATGATACAAACAGTTTTTTGTTGAAAAAAAAATCAACTCAAAAAATTATTATAGTACTACATTGTACACATAGCCTGAAGGGAATTTATACAAACTTTTTAAATATTTAGGCACATGTATTTTTGGATAAGGGATTCTCAACTTGTAATATGATTATATGCTAGACTGAAATTGTATGGGGCAAGCTTTACCCCAGGTCCTTTCCCTGCTTCTACAGGTGTCGGATTAGTAAAAGTCAACCTGTACTAGGATGAGCAAGATAAACAAGAAAACTAAACGTGCTTAACACATTGTAAACACTTTATGTCTTGGACTGCAAACACTGCATTAGGTAAAAGTTTGCATTGGGCATGCTTTTGCACAATTAATGTGATTTTTGCTATTGCATGCATGCTGATAATTTGTCAAACCTTGGCTCATACTCCGTTAGTTTGAGAGCAACACATGCAGCACTCAGGTCAACTGTTAGGGCTTTACATCCAAGCCATGCTCTGTGCATCATTCTTCAAAATCTTTTAAATGTGATAACAATGTAGAAAAGAATTCTGTAACAGGAATTCTAGAATAAAATCATTCTGTTCCACACTGTGAGAAAGAACAAAATCATTAGTGTTTTGCAGAAGGGGACAGTCTTTTCGCAATCTGGTGACCAATGGCTCGAGTGCCCACAGAGAGGTCCCCGAGTGCCAGCTGTGGCACCCGTGCCATAGGTTCGCCATCACTGGTATAGAACAAACTGTATTATGTGTAAATAGAAAAACACTGAGAGCAACCATTTTGATTGTCATTATTTCTATAGAAATTTAAAGTTCTTTGCATTCCTCATCATAATCCTACAGGGGAATTTATGACCTCCTTTTACTGACTGGGAGCAGAAACTGAATGGGGAAGATTGAGAATTATAGACCCATGTTATGGATATAGTGGAAGAGAACACATTTCATCTACTGAGTGTGTTGGGGGACGACACCCTGGATTACTTGCTGTTAAATGGGCTTACTTTCAGCTAATCAATATAATTCTCTCTTATTACACAACAGTCTGTATAATAGACCCAAAATATCTAAATGAAAACTTGCTGAAATCTTTCAGGATCTTTAATGGGAAGAATGATAAACAATCCATCATCATACTATCATAAAGGAAACTACTGAATAATTTATCTTATGAATTACAAAACCCTGAAAAGGGTAAAAACTCTCAGAAGAGTATTTAGTATTTCACCCTATGCTAAAACAATGGAATGAAAAGATTATGCAATTAGTCCTTCAAGACCAATATTATTTAGTCTACAGCAGGTTTTGTACCTTGGTTCCAGACTGCTGATGACAGAAAACGAACATTTTATGCATTCTCTATTGAGGCAAGATGTCTGAATGTTTATTCAAAGCTAAAACAATATGCAAGTGACTGACAGGAATACAAGAGCTCTTCTAAGAAACCAAATACTGTAAGTATGCACATAGTCAGTGGGTTAAAGAAAACAAAATTAGAAAACTTTTTCTAGATATTTTGTGCCTGCTACATTTAACTGCATACCGGTAGTTTGCCTATGCATTTTCTCCTTTGTACTAAACCCCTAGGCTTGAAGTGGGATGGGTTAAAAAGTGGAACTCATGGGGGGGAGGGGAAGTTGGGGCAGGACTTGCATGCATGCCCTGCTCCTTCTCCACTTTAAGCCCACCTGACACACTCACTAAAACACATGAACTTGACTAGAATGAATGCAATATATCTCTCTATATAATCACCTGCAATTATACAAACTAAGAAAAATGAACAGTTGCATCTAACTGAAAGATTGATTTATTGACTATCTCTGAAAGTTGAATTTTTCAAAACATTTTTCCTTAATACATCTTACCTTCATACAGTCTAATGATGTGGGTAGGATCCTTGGAGAAGTTAGGCCTACCACATGTGAGCTGGCCCCTTGACCTTCTTGGCTTATAAAAGCAGCCGGGGGGGGACGGACTGGCTGAATGGGTAAGAGTGGTGATTGAATCCTCTTTATGGCAAGGTGTAATTCCAGCTTGTCTAAAGGAGGTGGTGGTGAGACATTTATTTAAGCCCCTACCCCCAAACCCCACTGTACTAAATAATTTACAACCAGGCTTCAATATTCCATTCCTGGCCAAGGTGCTGGAGCATCTTAGCTGCAGGGGTTTCTGTATGAGGCAGATTATCTAGATCCGTTTCAGGCCTGATTATGAGATAGAAACTGCTTTGGTTGCCTTCGTAGATAATCTGTGCTGGGAACTGGACTGGTGGGGTGTGTCCATCTTGGTTCTGGTGGATCTCTATGGTGGTGGCTCTGGTCCTTCTTGGAAGGGCAATCTCAGAGGTGGTGCTGGGGGACTCCTGTTCAATGCCTGGCCATTGGCCTATGGTGTCCCTCAGGGCTCTCTCTTGTTCTCCATGCTATTTAATATACACATGAAACTGCTGGGAGAGGTTTTCCAGAGTTTTGGGTTCGGTACCATCAGTATGCTAAAGACATCCAACCCTCTCCCCACGCTTTCCATTGAGATCCAAGGAAGCTGCTCTAGTTTTAAATCAGTGTCTGATGTAGTAATCGACGGGACGAGGGCAAACCAATTGAAACTTAATCCAGACAAGACAGAGGTGCTTTTGGTCAGTCAAAAGGCAGATCAGGGAATAGGGATTCAACCTGTGCTGGATGCCCAGGTTTCAGCAGTGGCCAGGAGTGTATTTGCACAGCTGAGGCTAGTGTCCCAACTGCACCCATTCCAAGTGATGTCTGATCTAGCCACAGTGACACATGCTTTAGTTACATCCCGTTTGGACTACTGTAAAAGGCTTTACATGGGGCTACCTTTGAAAACTGTTCGGAAACTTCAGCTGGTCCAGATTACTGTAGTCAGACTGTTGACCGGGGCCAGTTAGAGGGAGCCTTTGTTACAACAGCTTCACTGGCTACCAGTCTGCTTCCAAGTACAATTCAAAGTGCTGGTTCTGACCTATAAAGCCTAATACGACTTGGGAACAGGATACCTCAAAGACTGCATTCTCCCATACAAGATTGCCCAGGTTTTAAGAGCTTCTGGGGAGGCCCTTCTCTCGGCCCTGCTGCCATCAGAGATACATTTGGCGGGGACACAAGAGAAGGCCTTCTTGGTGGCTGCTCCCAGGCTCTGAAACAATCTGCTGGGGGAGACTAAGTTGGCTATCTCTCTGCTGTCTTGCCAGCAGGCAAATATGTTTTTATTCAACAGGTCTTTGGCAAGTAAGCTGGTCTGTTGCTGTAGCAGGTTCTATTGGGTTGGGCAATTTGCCTTATACTAAGCCATCAATGACACTTGGACTGTTTGTGATTTATCTACTGACCCAATACAAAGATGACACCCACAGCTAAATCACATTTTCCCCCTGAATCCCATAAAGGAGTTTTTAATTTTCCTCATGAAATTTATTAAAAAAAACAAGCTTCCATTCATAATGTTGGTCCTACTGCAGATTGAAACGAATATACAGAAATGCATGAACATCAAGATAGAACAAACCCCCACAGTCCGTTTTCTCTTTAGAGTCTCACTGGAAATGCAAGAGAATGAAGCAAGAAAAGTTCAGAAACCCTTAAAAATAATTAGAATTGCATGAATTTAATAAGGATGAACAATGGTTTTCCAACTATAAATAATTTCACATGACACACTAACTGTCCAATGATAGTTAGGTCAGCTAAAATAGCCCCTCTCCATAATTTCTCATCACATGAATGAATTCTATATGGTTCACTAAAAAGGCAACAGAATTCTCAGTATAAATATCATAAAAATAAAGTATAAATTGTTTACCACAGGCAGTGTCCTCCAACTCCCTCATATCTACATTTGAAGTAACAATCTGTTGTTTCCAAAACACTGGAAGGAAAAAAGTTGTGGCTACATCACAAGCCTATCAGAGTTCAACCCTACTCAAATGTGTTATGAACAAATTCCCTATTGTGCTTTGCCATGACAGATATTACTAGCTTAGATTGTATACATTTTAAAGCTGTTTCACTCCAGACTACAGTTTTCCTCAAGATAAACACTGCATTTTTAGCTTAATTAAGACTAAAGTATCCCAATGGTTAGTAAATCAAGATGTCACTGCTTTTTCTTAAACAGTTAGGGCATGTGGTCCTATTTAAATTGCCAAAACAGATTAAATACAAAACGCAGCAAGAGAGCTGTAATTACCCTGTTCTCCTAGGTCTTATCCATGGCTTCACTGAACTTCTCAAAGAAGTCACAGTAAACCAATTGCTTGTGTATCTGCAACAGAATCCTAATTAAATATGTATTAAAATACAACTGTTGTAAAGTTTTTAAAAATTAGTATGTAAGAATAGAATTAACAAGTACCACATCAATCTGCTTTTTCCACCTCCTTGTGTTAAGAGCTACCTTAGAAGTTGGCCCACAGAAATTGTGTTAGGCAAATTAACTTCACCTACTTTAAGGGTACAATCTTATAGGGATGCCCATAATGCTCCAAACTCAGAGGATTACGGGCATCCTATGGAGGGTGAGAGGAGAGCAGAGGCAACTCCTCTCACTAAGCAAAGCAGCAACTGATTTCAGCTGTTTAAGTGTGGCGCTTTGGAGTGGGAGGGGAGGAGTCTGAGGTGCCACCAGGATACGGCATATCTTGGCGGTGCTGGTCTCCTCCCCACCCCTCGGAATGTCCCCAAAAGCCTTTCTCCAAGGTTACTCTTATGACCTTGGAGAAGCAGCCAGCACAGTTCTTTCGGCATCGGACGAAAGGTGGGAGGGGGATCTGAGCACGGATCCTCAGCTACAAGGTTGGGGCAATTTTCCAGCCTCATAGTTGGGAATCTGAAAAATCCTATGACCGTCTAGACACTGTCTAGCAGCCATAGGATTGTGCTATAAATGTTAAAAACACATATTGTTACGAATTTTCCTGGTCTGTTCTAAGCCTCCATTTATTTCTGGCATAGCTTAGCCACTAATAATGAATTATCATAAATAGTCAATCAATGCAATTGATCTTGGCCAGTTGGCTAGTCAACTCTAGGGTGGGAGATTATTCAGACAGGTCTCCCGAGAGCAGCCGAAATATGGCCAAGAGGTTGGCAAAACAAGCTTTGGAGATATCAGAGTGCTGATGCTGCTTTGGAATGGTTACCAAGCGTATGTTCTCTTACCCACATAATACCTGCTTCACTGTAAGTCCAAGATAGAAATTGCAGGCTTGCTAGTGGTGAAGCCCTGCTATTACAAGTGGATGTATGATAGAGGGCTTAATGTCAAGCGATGTATGCTATAGGACCAACTATATACCCAAGTGTGCACACATACACATGCATCTTTCCTTTATATTGTTCCACTGTCGTGTGTCCCCCCCCACTGAGTCTCTACATCTATTTACCAAGTACCCATTATCATTCCTCTATATCTCTGCTGCTTCTAGTAAGAAAAAATGGAATGTAGAGCTAATGCAGCACAAAGCAGCACTGTCCCAAGCCTTAAAAAACCTGTACCTCAAAGCCCAGAGAAAGGGAGAGGAAGTGATAGACAGGAGGAGCCCAGATAAGCTGAGCAGAAGGTAAGCAAGCATCCCCGTTCAAGTTTCAAGGCTGGCCTAAACAAGTACCGTACTTTCAATTTTCAAGTTGTAAAGGGCTTTAAAAGTCAGCACAATCATTCCAAACTGTGCCAGAAATGGACCGAGAGCAAATGCAGCTGCTTAAGGACGGTGATGTGTGTTCCTGACACCAGGTCCAAGTTGGCAGTCTACCCAAACAGTCTAGCATGTTCTAACTAACTGTCATTTCCAGACAGCCTTCAAAGGCATCCCCACGTGCTACACATTACAGTAGGTAACGTGGAGGTTTCCAGCGCACTGATGACTGTGGCAAAGCTATGTGTGCTGAGCAGTCCTATTCTAGGACAACTTTAAAAACAGATGATTGAATCCAGGCTATATGTTCTCTCTTTGTTGTAGAGAAGCCTAAGCAATTATGCAACTAACTTCTCAAGCTTACCAAACAGAGATGGCAGTTTGCCAGTCTCTCCAATATTACAAGGCATGCCATAATAAAAGTACTCCATGAAAAGCCTTTTGGCTTTCATCATCAAAATTGTTTGGGAAACTGCAAACACAAAAAAAACGCTTAATAAAACCCTATTCTTTTGTTTGGCGCCTTGTTTAGTACAACATTTCAAAACTCTAATGGGCCCTAGATACTATTATTGGAAACAAGGCACCATCGCGGAAGCTACTTGATTCTATGCAATCTTGGACTAGAATATGGTATATCTAGGTGCCACCATTGTTACTACTGACATTTTCCTTTTAAAACAAGTTGCATTTGTCTGAAGCAGTTCAACAGTTACTCTAAAATATTATTAAATAAAACCTACAACAGTTTCTTAACAGATTTTCTCAGAAATTGTAGCATGGAGGTAAAATGCATCCTGGATTTATTCTAATCCCTTCTATGAGATTTATTCTAAGAAGTAATAAGTGGTTAAAGATAAAGGTTGTTTAGCAACCATTGTGAATGACAGTGAGGGGCAACTGTATGATCAGGCACGTTTCACCATCTAAATGAAATAAGCTTTAAGCTCGAGTCTACAGACAACTCAAATAATGAAAATTATGTTCTGGAACCCACAGGAACACATTTCTTGATCTGACTACTATCAAAACTGGCACCCCAGTCCTTACTGGAAATGCAGTCATCTATGTATGTGCAGTGCCTGGGTATCAGCCCTCTAACTCTGAACTTGTATCGCATACTAACATCGCAGGGGTAACTAAGGTTCTTGAGAGGATTGTGGCAAAGCAACTGCAGGCACTCTTGGAGGATACCGATTATCTGGACCCATTCCAGTCTGGGTTTCGGCCTGGTTATGGGACTGAATTAGCCTTGGTTGCCCTGATGGATGGCCTTTATCAAGTGAAGGATAGTGGGAGTGTGACCCTGTTAATTCTACTCAATCTCTCAGTGGCTTTTGATACCATTGACCATGGTATCCTCGTGGATCAACTCCGCAGCTTGGGCATTGGAGGCACTGTGTTATAGTGGGTTTGGTCCTACCTGTGGGGTCGATTTCAGACAGTAAGATTGGGTGACTATTCCTCAGAACCTTGGCAACTGCGCTATGGGGTTCTGCAGGGTACCATCTTGTCTCCATTGTTGTTTAACATCTATATGAAGCCGCTAGGAGCAGTCATTAGGGGATTTGGAGCCAAGTGCCATCAGTACGCTGATAACACACAGCTCTATATCCCTGTGACAACTGAATCAAGAGAGGCTGTGCAAGTCCTGGACCAGTGCCTGAACTCAGTGATGGGCTGGATGAGGGCCAATAAACTGAGGCTGAATCCTGGCAAGACAGAAGCCCTGTGGGAGAGTGGTTCCCGAGTCTGGGAGATAGGCGCATTGCCTGTTCTGGATAGGGTTGTACTCCCTTTGAAAGACCAGGTTTGTAGTCTGGGGGTACTCGTGAATCCATCACTGTCGCTGGAGTCCCAAGTGACTGCAGTGGCTCAGAGTGCCTTTTACCATCTTCGAGTGGTTCACCAGCTATGGCCTCTCCTGGACAGGGATTGTTGGCCACAGTGATACAGGCTTTAGTAACCTCAAGGCTGGATTACTGCAATGCGCTCTATGTGGGGTTGCCCTTGAGGCTGCTCCAGAAGCCGGAGCTAGTGCAGAATGCAGCAGCTCAGCTATTGTCGGGAGCTGCCCCTTTTCAGCATTACTGAAGGAACTGCACTGGCTACCTATTCACTACCGGGTCAGGTTTAAGGTTCTGGTACTTGTGTACAAAGCCTGAAACAACTTGGGACCAGGTTATCTGAGAGCACCTCATCCCATACCAACCTGCCCGGTCAATGACATGCTCCTGGTGGTTCCTCATGGACATTTGGCCCAATTGGAACTCCCTGCCTCTGGAGGTCAGGCAGGCTCCAACATTGTGCTGCTTTCGGCGCCTGCTGAATACCTCCTTGTTCCGGGAAGCCTTCTCTGTTGTCCCCATTGTAATTTTAGTTTGTTTTCACGTATTGTTTTTGTTTCTTTTATTTGTTTTTGTCTTTTTATCGTTTACCGCTCTGGAATCTGCTTGATGTGGAGCAGTATACAAATACTGTAAATAATAATAATAATAATAATCATCATCATCATCATCATCATCAAAAATAAATAAATCCTGATTTGCTGGAGTAAGTTTTAAGGGTGTAAGGATATTGTAAATTTAAGAAAATATCAAAGTTTCCAGAGATGTTCAATAAATGAATCACTACACCATAAAAAGTGGGGGAATACTTTAGTTTAGAAATACATAATGTAGTGAATTCTAGCTCTAGTTCAAACTTAGTGTGTACCAACTACAAGACCGCTGAGCAACTGGGGGGAAAGTCTACAGACTTCAGAGTTGCAAGTGTATGGCCAAGTCATTCATTTCTCAGTACAGCATCAGAACTGTGATATTTCCTACACTTTCTTGCAAAGTAGAGTATAAGCTATATTGGGAGATGGCAGAAGAAAGAACTGATGCTCCATGAAAGATAAATCGTATTTAGTTTAAATGATATGCTTCTAAAGAACACCCCTCTGGATGTTCTGGTAATGTAAATCATGGCACTCACAAGCCATTATATGAGCTACCCTCTAGTTTCAATATAATTCATGACAATCTTCTTTGTGTTTTGCTGTGATTAGTGAGTGTATAACTGTGCTAGGGCATGAATTAGACATGATAAAACTCTCCCTAGCGTCTCATTCAAGAACAGTTTGTCTCAGGCTTGTTATGGGAATCTGGAATTAATCTTTCTGGCAGCTCTCTTTGACAGCAGTAGTCAAATTACTCCTAATAACTCAGTGGCTATTAACCCCTTTCCCTTCTCCCTCAATTGACCTGAAATTCAAACCTTTAAGCACACACAGATTTTAAAAAATGGAAGGGTGGAAGGTTAATGTATTATTTCTACTGTTTATGTGTTAAGATTATTAACAAATTAACATTATACATTTTATATAAAATGCATTCAGTGCACTGCCTTAATGACAAAGCATGCATAACCTCCCATCCAGCCTGACTTAAACATGTACTGTTTGCATACAAAGCAGTGAGCACAATTACATTTCCCCAAGCTAATAAAGAGTACATGTACCGGTATATGTTGAAATATCTCTATGGAAAGCAGGCAATTTATTGCCTACAATCATGCTTTGCAGCCATTCCAATGTTTTGCCAACCTTACTGCCTGAAACTTGGGAATCTCTCAAGCTTTGATCCATGCTATGTCAACCATAGAAGATCATCTTAGAAAATCTGTGTGGAACGAACATTTTGGTTTCCATACAGAAAGTTAGCAAGGCCTGCCACTGAAAGTGCGTAGAACCACACCGTGGAGTGTCGCCATGGCTTTTAGGGAAGACAATGGAAAGTAACCTAGATGCCTATATGGACTGCCCATGCCTCTTATGCATACGCACATTCAAACTATATAGACAAGAAGCAAACTAAGCAGCATTTTTTCACTAAGAGTACTTCATTGTGGAGTCTTGGGCAAGTCTCTGTTTCTCATGCTAACTCACTCACCTCACATGGTAAGGAAGAAGACACAGTGAGACTACTGCTTTGTGAACTGCAATGAATGCTTGGGAAGTAGGGA
Organism: Shinisaurus crocodilurus; assembly: GCA_021292165.1. Lineage (NCBI taxonomy): Eukaryota > Metazoa > Chordata > Lepidosauria > Squamata > Shinisauridae > Shinisaurus > Shinisaurus crocodilurus. Next base: position 84,161,756 of record CM037878.1, read on the forward strand.
GAAACCTAAATAGAGTAAAAGCAAAGAAAGCCATTTGTGTTTTCTAGAAAATGCATGTAAGAGAGAGCTTGGCTTCTACTCTTGCAAGTTACCTTTCATTTCTGTAACATATAGCCAACAGTCTTTCATAATGCATTCAGTAATCAATAGCTAAAACTTTCTTGATCCTGCTGCTTCCTAAAACAAGTGGAGAATATAACCTACCTCACAGGGTTGTTGTGAGGATAAAATAGAGAAGAGGAGGACTATGTAAGCCGCCTTGGGTTCCTTGCAGGAAAAAAGGTGGGGTATAAATATAATAAATAAATAAGATATCAGTTTCAGAGTGTCAGCGCAGTAAAATGCCTTACAATAGCCAGGTGGTCTTTAAAAGAGTAATTCCTAAACTTTAAAACAAGGTTTAAAGACATTAAAAATATTATGAATGTTTAAGACGTAGGAGCAGCTGCACTTGCTCCCAAATTTGAAGCAACTGGCTAGAGTTCTCTGTTTCTCCAGGCTAGGCACTCAGTTCGTGGCATCTGACCAGGAATTATTGCAACTGCTCTGGCCAGTTGCAGTAGCTTTGGTGGGATTGTGTACAGCCACTTGGGCCATGTAGTATCAGTCAGGTATACCTGGGGGTATGGCGTAGTGATGAGAGTGTTGGACTGGGACCCGGGAGATCCGGGTTCTAGTCCCCGCTCGGCCATGAAGCTCACTGGGTGACTTTGGGCCAGTCACTGCCTCTCAGCCTAACCTACCTCACAGGGTTGTGAGGATAAAATGGAGAGGTGGAGGAGGATTATGTAAGCCGCCTTGGGTTCCTTGCAGGAAGAAAGGCGGGGTATAAATATAATAATAAATAAATAAATAAATAAATAAAATTCAGCTGCCTGGCTGGTATGGGGTGTGTGTGAGGAGGAGAGTAGAAGAGAAGCTTCAGTGCAGTGGCTTGTGGGTCACACTCTTCAATACAGGCAGTCTCTGCGTTATGAACGAGATCCGTTCGTAAGTCTGTCTAAGTCGAATGTGTGCATAAGTCGGAACAGATAGTGCGTGCATTTGTAAGTACAGACCATTGTATTTAAAGCAGATTTTTCCATATGTGGCGGTCCGTTCTTAAGTCTGAGTTGTCCGTAAGTTGGGACATTTGTAACCTGGGGACTGCCTGTACTCATGTCAAAATAAATATGGATAGGATTGGTCCCAAACAATACCATTAAGCAATACAAGATTTAACTGAGGATTTCAGAGAAAGCGTTTTATGGTAAATGAGGCAGGGAATACTACTTAACACCAGCTCCACACTATTCACAGAAATCATCCTATAAAACTAAAGTTTAGTTTGACCTTGCGATTGCTTTAAAAAGTATATTCACATATGCCTAAAGGGGGAAATAATCTAAACAACAGACCAGTGCCACAAATCCTGTGCTAATGGCCATCTCATTTTTTGCTGATTCAAGTTCGCTGGGTTACAAATAGTCAAAAATGTATCTATTTCATGCTATGTTTTATTTACATTTTGCCTGGCTTGATATATAATGTAACATACATCACTCAATCTCCTTGTAACTGGAAGGGAAAAAATGACTGCCAGCTCCCTGACTAAAGCTCTAGAATGTTTCTGTAGTTGCCTGTGTGCAGGTGCATAACCTATATACAAGTAAAATAAACAATAAATAAATATGGAGTAAAAATGCAGATTAAACCCAATCACTGTGGTCCTAACACACATTTGTAATATTCTGAAGGGGGGAAAAGCTTCCCTAGATTAAGTCAAGCAGTATTACTTCATATCACCACATCCTCTTTCTAGAATAGCTTAGTTCCTACGGACTTGCTTCTACTTACTGGGAAATTCAAGCTGGTACTTCTAACACATTTTGGATTAAACACACCACAAGCATCAATAGTAGGCCAGGCACAATATCATTTTTTAAAAAACTTGTGTCAGTGTCACCATGTTAAAAGCAGACAGCCATGCCAGATCAATTGTACATAGGGTACTTTTCAAGGTGACATATCACTGAACAGAATGGGTTAGGCTACTTTCAGGAAAACTGTCACAGCTCTAAAAGTAATGAACTGTTGGGAATTAGTGACATGTAGATGCAAAACAGAATACTAGACACCTTTCAAAGATGTACTGCTGCATGCCACTGCAATGACACCAACTAATCTAATCTATCCTGGCTTGGTTTAAGGCCCAGAGAAAGCAAACTATAGCATGAGCGCACTCTGGTTGTTCTGAGTCATGTCAGGTAAAGTAGAATCACATCAGATAAAACAGAATCAAAGCAGGACAAGGTCACAACAGGCAAGGCAGGGGCTGTCAGAACCTTGGACAGTGTGCTGCAGGTGGTGTTCCCTGGAGAATTTCCTCACAGAGCTGTTGTCCCAGCAAAGGACTGCAGTCAACTGAGACATTTAAAAGGAGGGCAAAGTCTGTTCTTCCAGTGGCTCCACTCCTGCTGGATGTGGACTGTAGTTCTTAAAGGGCTGGTGGCTGTTTCTGCAGCCTCATGCTCCTACATGGCTAAGGGGCAGAAGCAGCAGGTGAGGTTTTCTCAGTCACATGTTGATAAGAGGACTACATCTTCAGGCCAGGAAGATCTAGAAAAGGGTATAGAAGAGGGTGCCTGGAAGATCTAGAAAAGGGTATAGAAGTGGAGCAACCTGTGACCTGGTCTGAATCCAAGTGCTGCTTGGGAAGATGCTGGTACAGTCATGCCTTGGATTGAGAGCATAATTCGTTCTGGAAACGTGCTTGTAATCCAAAACACTCTTATATCAAAACAAAATTCCCCCCAAAAAAATTTGTACAGAGATTTAATCTTTAATCATATTTACAGTATGAGCTTTTCATCTTGTACCTGCTTTAAGGGGCATGGGCATGTCTCCTATTTATGATTATAACTGTGTAAATATACATCTAATTTGGACATCCTATGCATCAAATTACAGGAAATGAACTAGCTAACAAATATGAAATAGGTTTGAAATAACTGTATGGTGTGGTTAAAATGGTCCACCATTCCAAAGCCATGTTTTGGTTATAATTTCCAGTGGTTTTTCCACTTGAAGCCTTATAGCACTTAACTCAGTAAAGATGAACCTCTACTGCCATTATATCTTTGGTAGCCAAGGTACCCTTCATTTTGGTGTACAGTATGTCTAGATGGGTTCATTATTTTCAGAGCTGTGAGAGTTTCCCAAAAAGTAGCCTAAAGTGTGTTGTGTGCAGAGGCAGCCCCATGATCATTTTAGTTTCCCCTTTCTGCAGTTTTTCCAATATCCTTTTTTAGGTGCAGTGACCAGAGCTGTACACAGTATTCTAAGTGTGGTCGCACCACAGATTTGTATAAGGGCAGTATGATCTTGGCAGTTTTATTTTCAATTCCTGTCCTAATTATGCCTAACATGGAGTTTGCCTTTTTCACAGCAGCCGCACACTGGGTCGACATTTTCATTGAGCTGTCCACCACAACCCCAAGATCACTTTCTTGGTTAGTCACCGCTAGTTCAGATCCCATCAGCTTATACTTGAAGTTTGGATTTTTTGCCCCAACATGCATCCTTTCACACTTGCTTACATTGAACCGCATTTGCAATTTTCATGCCCATTCTCCCAGTTTGGAGAGATCCTTTTGGAGCTCCTCACAACCCCTTTTGGTTTTAACCACCCTAAATAATTTGGTATCATCAGCAAACTTGGCCACTTCACTGCTCCTTCCTAATTCCAAATAATTTATGGATAAGTTGGGATAAGCACTGGTCCCAATACAGATCCCTGCAGGACCCCACTGTTTACATCCCTCCATTGGGAGAATTTACCATTTATTCCTGCTCTCTGCTTTCTGTTCTTTAAACAGTTACTGATTCCATAAGAGTACCTGTCTTATTCCATGACTGCTATGTTTGCTCAGGACTCTTTGGGAAGGAACTTTGTCAAAAGCCTTTTGGAAGTCCAACCAAACAATGTCTACTGGATCACCCCATCCTCATGTTTCTTGACACTCTCAAAGAACTCTAAAAGGTTAGTGAGAGAGGACTTACCTTTGTGGAAGAAACACTGATTTTTTCTCAACAGGGCTTGTCCTTCTATATGCTTGCCAATTTTATCTTTAATACTGCTTTCAATCAATTTAACAGACGTTAAGCTAACCAGCCTGTAATTTCCCGTATCTCCCCTAGAGCCCTTTTTAAATTGCTGTTAGATTGGCCATTCTCCAATGGTACAAAGGCTGATCTTAGGGACATGTTACATATTTTTGTTAGAAGATCAACAATTTCATATTTGAGTTCTTTAAGAACTCTAGAATGGATACCACCTGTGCTCGGTGATTTATTCACTTTCAGTTTGTTTGTCATTATGGTTGAGAACTTCATCTTTTGTCACCACTATTTGCCTCAATTCCTCAAACTCTCTTAGTGAAAACATCAGTTCAGGCACAGGTATCTGTCCTATATCTTCTGCAGTGAAGACAGATGAAAAGAATTCATTCAGTTTCTCTGCAATCTCCTTATCCTCCTTTAGTACTCCATTTATCACCCAACAATCCAACTGCTTCCCTAGCTGGTTTCCTGCTTCTGATATATTTAAAGAATTCTTTATTGTTAGCCTTGGTGTTGTTAGCAAAATGCTTTTTTGCATCTCTTATTCTCTGCTTGCACCTCCTTTTTGCAAGCTAGTGTTCCCTTTTGTTTTCCTCATTTGGGCAAGACTTCCATTTTCTGAAGGAAGCCTTCTTTCCTCTAATAGTTTCCTTGACACTGCTCATTAACCATGCTGGTGACCTCTTGGTGCTACCTTTCCTAACCTGTGGTATACATTCTAGCTGAGCTTCTATTACTGTGGTCTTGAGTAACCTCCAAGAATTTTGAAGGGATTTAATCCGCTTGACTCCCCTTTTCAGCTTTTTTTTTTAACCAGTCCCCTTGTTTTAGAGAAGTATCTTCTTTTGAAGTCAAATGTGACTATGTTGGACTTCCTTGTCAATTTTCCACTTAAATATATATTAAATCTGAAAGCACTGTGGTCACTGTTTCCAATTGGTTCAACAACATTTACATCTTGTACTAGTTCCTGGGCAACACCACAGGTTTATATCCAGGGTCGCCTCCCTCTGGTTGGTTCCATGACAAACTGTTCTAGGGCCCAGTCATTTAGGGCATCGAGAAATTTATCCTCTTTGTCGTGACTGAAACATGTATTTATCCAGTCAATGTGGTGGTAATTGAAGTCATCCATTATTACAACACATTCTTGTTTGAAGACCTCTCTGATTTGTTTTCCATCTCAAGATCACACTGAGCATTCTGGTCTAGGGGATGATAGCATGTTCCTAGTACTAAATTAGTTTTGGAGCCAGTTATTGTCACCAATAGCACTTCTGTGCAAGAGTCTTCCCCTTTTAGGTTTTCTAGTCTGTTCAACACTATGCCCTCTTTGATGTACAGAGCAACACCTGCTCCAGCACACCCTTCCCTGTCCTTCCTATAGAGCAGTGTTCTCCAACCTTGGGTCCCCAGATGTTTTTGGCCTACAACTCCCAGCATGCCCCAGCCAGCATAGCTGGCTGGGGCATGCTGGGAGTTGTAAGCCAAAAACATCTGGGGACCCACGGTTGGAGAACACTGCTATAGAGTTTATATCCAGAGATGACTGTATCCCACTGGTTTTCTCTATTCCACCAGGTTTCCATAACGCCCACTATATATAGGTTCCCCTTTAAAACCAGGCACTCCTTTTGGCTCGGAGGCTTATAGAATTTGCATACAGGCACTTATACACAGTGTTCCTCCCCAGATGTCTCTTGTGTGTGTATCTTCTGCTTTGGCACTTAGGCCTCTTTGATCGACTCTCATGTTTCACCATATGCTCATGGCCTATTTCCTCCCCTTCAACATTTGGGCAACCAGAAAGATTTTCATTTTCATCCCCTAGGGATGATTCAACCCAAACTAGATGCTTTCCAGCTGCTGCCAGCTTTCCCTGGGATTCAGTTTAAAAGCTGCTCTGCCATCTTTTTTATGTTTAGTGCCAGCAGCCTGGTTCCATTTTGGTTCAAGTTGAGCCTGTTGCTCTTGTACAGGCCTGGCTGGTCCCAAAATGTTCCCCAGTGCCTAACAAATCTGAATCCCTCCTCCCTGTAACACCATCTCATCCACACACTGAGACTCCTCAGCTTTGCCTGTCTGGCTGGCCCTGCACATGGGCCAGGTAGCTTTTCAGAAAAAGCCACCTTGCTGCTCCTGGATTTCTACCTTCTACCTAGCAACCTAAATTTGGTTTCCAGGACGTCACAACTATGATTCCCCACGTCAATGGTACCAACATGAACCACGACCACTGAGTCTACCCCAGCACACTCTACAAAGCTATCTAGATGGTATGTGATATCCGCAACCTTCGCACCAGGCAGGCCATTTACCACACAGTCTACACGCCCATCACAAACCCAGCTGGTTTGTGTCTAATGAGTGTCTAATCTATGTGTTTAATGATTGAATCACCCGCTACCACAAGCCCCCCAAAGGCACATCCTCAGCGCAAGAAGATATTAATTTGTCTTCCAAGGAATGGATCCCTTGTAAGGGATCATTTCCCTCTTCCTCAGAATGATGCCCTCCTTCTCTGAGACCCCCATTCTTCATGACAGCAGAGGAGGTGTCACCCAGGGAATGGGACTCTGTTATTAAGTCCCCAAAGGTCTTGTCCACCAACCTTTCTGCCTCTCTTAGCTTATCCAGGTCAGCAACCTTGGTTTCAAGGTAACAAACTTGTTCCCTGAGAGCCAGGAGCTCATTACACTGAGCACACACACACGACTGCTATCCAACTAGCAGATAGTGTGATACACATGTGGCATTCAGTGCGATACACTGGATAGCCCCACACCCCTGCTGGCTTTCTACCTTCATAACTATGTTATGAAGTTACTTCATAACTTCATAACTTCATAACTACACCTTTTTGTTTATAAGCACTCTTTCACTAGCTAGGCCTGCACAGTGGCTCATGTCAGTATAGAGCTATGTATCGCTCTATCAATATTTTAGTGAATAGCTGATTGCCATCTAAAGTCAGCTAAAATAGGATGAAGTCAGGAAAACACTAAGTGCCAGCTACGTTGTGTGTGGGACTGGCAAGAGCTTTGCAATCCTTTCAGTGTTATAGTGGCAGACTCACAAGAGAATGTGGCTAAACAACATCCTGTTGGGCTTTTGCTCTGCTGTGGTTTTCCATTTCTGCTTAAGCAGCGAAGCCAAGTTTACTGAAAAAGGTTAACTAAATTCCACAGTCGGGGAACTGTGAAAAAGCTAGAGCTCAGGGGATTTAGGCTGCCAAAGCTTGACTTAGCGGATGTGGAGTTGCAGGCTACTACTGCACAACCTTTCAATGCTACTGAGAAGTTGCTGAATCCCCAAAAACCTAACCACAGGAACTGGTTCTCAAGCAGTGCACAATAAAAAAATACCTTCTGCTTATGACCACAGTCTATCAGAGGTATTTAGCGTAATGATTAATCACAGATGAATTGGCTTTTTGTTTCTTTCCTGACATTTTGGAATCCTTTCTACTGTTCCCTCCATCTGATATCAAGCCATGCCATGAGAATGAAATGGTCTGACCAACTGAAATAATTACATTTCCTGTGGCCTTTATGTAAATCTGAATGAAGTTCCATTAAAACACCTTGTTCACGTTTTAGAGAATGATCTCTAAAACATACTAAGCCGTAACATTTTCAGAAACTATTAGTTCTACTACACACGTCAATGTATACCTTTCTTAAAATGTGCAAACTCATTGGAAAAGTTTTTGAGAAGGCGGGCAGCTGGCCAAAGTAAAACAACATTGTGGGCTTAAATTGAAGCTAATTTGCATGAAAATGTACATGCCAGGAGAGCCTGGGAAATGCTACAGGGCAAGGAAGCTTAGCTTAAAAAACAAAATGAGTATCTTTTGACAACTTAAATAAAGATAAGGTTAATGAAGGACAAAACAAAAAGGTGGCAAAAATATAATTTCAACCAAAAGAATATAAAGTAGAAGCTGTCCAAAAACAAAGGCACTTTTTAGAGTTAAGGGACACAACAATATGGGCAGAAAAGGCATGAGAAGATAGTTTGGGCTTTAGTTAATTGTAGTGTGTGTGTGTGTGTGTGTGTGTGTGTGTGTGTGTGAGAGAGAGAGAGAGAGAGAGAGAGAGAGAGAGAGAACACCTGAGCATTTGGGCATGGGGGGGTTGACAGAAAACTAGAAAGAGCTCACCCAAACCACAGCAAAAAACATACAAACAAACCAGCTACTAACTGCAGGAACCAGCACACCAAGTCCCCCAGACACATTCCATACTGTAATCCCACATGGTTGCAGTGTGTACTTTAATACTGCAATTACATGGGTGGGGTCTTTCCCACCTGATTGCCACCACACCAGGAGAGCTCAAGTTACAATGAATGTAAATTTAATTACCAACAGAGAGTAATATTTCAAGTATCTTGCCACTGAGCATGCTGGAACCTTTCAGGCTATGAGGCTTACAGTCTATTGATAGTAAAAAATGTTAATTCAGTTCCCTTGTCTGCTGGAAGATTAATTTAAATGAAAGCAATTTAAACCAATGATACATCAACAAGAAAACTGGTGGTTTTAAACCAATGATTTAAATCAAGTTTCCCATTAATTTTTTGCATATTTCTTGAACAATACAAATCTGACTACTAAACCATGTTAATTTACAACTAAATAAGAGTATTATTTACACTGTTTCATACTTACAAGCAGACTTTGCATCGCTTTGTCTCACTGTATGTTTTGCATAATTTTGTTTTTACCTATCAAGGGAATGTCTTTAAAATATTTCCTTACAGGGTCTTTCTTAAGACTAGCATCCATGACAGTTTGAGATGAGCAGTGAAAATAAGTTCCAGAAATAAGTTCCACTGGGGGCTTACTCCCAGGGAAGTGGTCGTATTATTGCAGCCTAAGTATGGACATACAGGAAGATGCACACTGGGCAATTGTGTCTTCTCATGATACATGAGGGCAAATATGACTTGATAGGGATAACTGAAACGTGGTGGGATGACTCCCATGGCTGGAATACAGTGATTGAAGGATATAACTGGTTCAAAAGGAACAGAAGCAACAGAAAGGGAGGTGGAGTTGCGCTGTATGTTAAAGATACGTATCTCTGCACAGAGATACAGGAAGAGGAGCTTGGCAGCCCCATTGAGAGCATCTGGGTTAAAATAAATGGGGCAAAGAATAAAACGAACATGGCGGTTGGAGTCTACTACCGACCACCCAATCAAGGAGAAGACGAGGATGAAACTTTTGAAAAGCAAATTGCCATTGTTTCAAGGAGGCATGATGTGGTAGTAATGGGGGACTTCAACTTCCCTGATATCTGTTGGGAGACATATTCAGCCAAACATGGCCCCTCCAAGAAATTCCTGACCTGTGTTGCTGATAACTTCCTCCTACAGAAAGTGGAGGAAGCAACTAGAGGATCGGCTATCCTGATTGACCTGATTCTAACCAACAGAGACGAGTTAGTGGATAAAGTGGCAGTTTCGGGAACTCTGGGGGAAAGTGACCATGTTATACTTGAGTTCTTGATTCTAAAGGAAGCAAAAGCTGAGTGTAGCCAAACGCGTACCTTGGATTTTAGGAAAGCCAATTTTAACAAACTCAGAACAATGATAAGTAAGGTCCCATGGCAAGCGACTCTAAGCCAGTGTGGCGTAGTGGTTAGAGTGTTGGGTTGGGACTCGGGAGATCCGGGTTCTAGTCCCCGCTCGGCCATGAAACTCACTGGGTGACTTTGGGCGAGTCACTGACTCTCAGCCTAACCTACCTCACAGGGTTGTTGTGAGGATAAAATGGAGAGGAGGATTAGGATTATGTAAGCCGCCTTGGGTTCCTTTCAGGAAAAAAGGAGGGGTATAAATATAATAAATAAATAAATAAATAATGAGAAAAGGAGCCCAGGATGGGTGGGAGTTTTTTAAAAAGGAAATTTTAAAGGCACAATTGCAAACAATTCCCACAAGGAAAAAAAGCAGAGGGCAACAGAAGAAGCCAATGTGGCTTCACAATAAACTCAAAGATGACCTGAAAACAAAAAAGGACACGTATAGGAAGTGGAAGGAAGGACAGGCTACAAAGGAAGAGTACAGGCAGGTAGCACAGAACTGCAGGAATAGTGTCAGGAAGGCTAAAGCTGAGAATGAGCTAAGGTTAGTGAGGGATGCTAAAAACAACAAGAAAGCTTTCTTCAGATACATGCATAGTAAAAGACAGAGGAAAGAAATGGTGGTTCAACTACGCAATGAGGATGGCAAATTGATAACAGAAGACAAAGAAAAGGCAGAAGTGTTCAATTCCTACTTCGGCTCGGTCTTCTCCCAAAAGAGGGTCTATGACTCCCCTGGCAAACCTGAAGTGCAGACTGAAGGGGCAGAATTGCAGCTTGAGATTGATAGGCAAATGGTCAAGGAGCACCTGATTACTCTGAACGAGTTTAAATCTCCAGGTCCTGACGAGCTGCATCCTAGAGTAATAAAGGAACTGGCAGAAGAACTCTCAGAACCACTGTCTATTATCTTTGAGAAATCATGGAGGACAGGTGAAGTGCCGATGACTGGAGGAGGGCAAATGTTGTTCCTATCTTCAAAAAGGGCAAGGAGGAGGAACCTGGGAACTATAGGCCAGTCAGTCTGACATCAATCCCTGGGAAAATTTTGGAGCAGATTATAAAGAAGTCAGTTTGCAAGCACCTTGAAAACAATGCAGTGATTACTAGAAGTCAGCATGGATTTGTCAAGAACAAATTCTGCCAGACTAATCTGATCTCATTTTTTGATCGGGTAACCTCCCTTGTGGACTGTGGGAATGCTGTGGACATCATATATCTGGACTTCAGCAAAGCTTTTGACAAAGTGCCTCATGATATCCTGATTAGCAAGCTAGCTGAAAGTGGGCTGGATGGAACATCTATCAGGTGGATCCACAATTGGCTACAGAATCGGACTCAAAGAGTGCTTATCAATGGTTTCTTCTCAAACTGGGGAGAGGTAACGAGCGGGGTACCACAGGGCTCGGTCCTGGGCCCAGTGCTCTTCAACATTTTTATTAATGACTTGGATGAGGAGGTGCAGGGAATACTTATCAAATTTGCAGATGACACAAAGTTGGGGGGAGCAGCTAATACTCTGGAAGACAGAAACAAAATTCAAAGAGATCTCGATAGGCTGGAGCGCTGGGCCGAAAACAACAGAATGAAATTTAATAGGGATAAACGCCAAGTGCTGCACCTAGGGAAAGGAAACCAAATGCAGAGTTACAGAATGGGGGACACTTGGCTCAACAATACTACAAATGAGAAGGATCTTGGAATTGTGGTAGATCACAAACTGAATATGAGCCAGCATGCGATGTGGCTGCAAAGAAGGCTAATGCTATTTTGGGCTGCATTAATAGAAGTATAGCTTCCAAATCGCGTGAGGTGATATAATTCCCCTTTACTCAGCACTGGTTACGCCTCATCTTGAGTACTGTGCCCAGTTCTGGGCACCACACTTTAAGAAGGACGTAGACAAACTGGAGAGGGTTCAGAGGAGGGCAACAAGGATGATAAAGGGACTGGAAACAAGGCCCTATGAGGAGAGACTGAAAGAACTGGGCATGTTTAGCCTTCAGAAGAGGAGACTGAGGGGAGATATGATAGCACTCTTCCAGTACTTAAAGGGTTGTCACACAGAGGAGGGCCAGGATCTCTTCTCGATCATCCCAGTTTGCTGGACACGGAATAATGGGCTCAAGTTACAGGAACTCAGATTCCACCTAAACATCAGGAAAAATTTCCTGACTGTCAGAGCAATAAGACAATGGAACCAACTACCTAGGGAGGTGGTGGGCTCTCCCACTCTGGAGGCATTCAAGGTGCAGCTGGACGGCCATCAGGGATGCTTTGACCTGGATTCCTGCATTGAGCATGGGGTTGGACTCGATGGCCTGGTAGGCCCCTTCCAACTCTACTTTCTATGATTCTATGATTCTCTTTTCCCTCCCAGTGTTTGTTGGTGTTTCTATGAACTGAGTATGCGAGATGGGAGATTTATAATCCTGTGTCTGTGTGCTATCAGAGGCCTGAAATTCCACACACAGATCTTCCAGATCTCACCTTCCCCCGCGCAGCGTGCAGCGTGTTGTGCCAGTTTGACTAGCCCAGTCTGCCCTGTTGTCAAACTGCTTCCAGCTTCCCCGTTGCAGATTAATCCATGGAGTCAGGAAACACTCTGGAACACCACAGGTCTAATTCTACCTGTTTATTCACTTAGCAAGTAAAGTTCTACAGAGTATACATTTCCTAGTTACAGTCCATGTGCAGAGTATAAATGCATAGCAAGCATTACATCCAGTGGAGTAAGTTGAGCTTCACTCCACCTCAGCAAAGACGTTACATTGTTGCAGTAACAAAGTCCAGCAAGAAGAACAACAAGAAGAGAGAAAGCAGTCCAGCTTCTCTCTAAGATGGCTTCAGACAGAAAAACAAGTTAGCACGTCATCAGAACATACAAACCATGTGACTAGCTCATATTGCTCTCACGGTCTAGTTTCCCATGCGAAAACACGAGAATTCAGAAAGACATAACAAACCTGTTTACAGCCATTCTGTCCCTTCCATGTGTAAACAATGTGCTGCAGCTGGTGAAGTGATACATATCACTTTCTGCTTCACTCTGTCTTGGCCCAGCCTCACAAAAACAAAGTAGTAAACAAAAATGAAATGCCCATGTCTGATAGATAAAAGTAAGGTTTAATAGCTACTGGCCAGCCAGAGTAGACAACATTGGACAAATAGTTTGACTTGGTATCAGCCACTTTCCTATGTTCCTATGGAGTACAAAATCAAGCTGAACTCCCTTGGAGTTAAATACTGAGTTACATATTTCAATTCCTTACCAACTCTTTACTAACTTGATGTTTTTTGTAACTCCAAGGAAGTCAAATTTAGAAAGATTGTATTTCACACAAATGATATTTAACCAAAAGCTGGATCAGCATATCTCCACAACAATTATGGAACAAGTACCAGTATAATATTTTTAGACAGGTAACCACTAAAAATGCATTTTGTCAGGGCAATATTCTGTCTTGCTCAGCAGTTGGTAGCACATTTTGAAACATCACTGCATTTCAGTAACTGGTGAGAAGCTCAATTTGGGCTGGAAGGAAGTTTCTCTAGCAAAACCAAAGACAAAAGTTTTACACAAGGATAAGGGGGAGGGAGAGAGACAGACAGGATCAAAGGACATGAAAACTAGAATTTGGGGTGGAGAGACTATTCTAAGCTAAATGCAAGGATGCAACTGTCATCTTTCCTTCATCCAACATCTAAATAGTGGTCATTCTTCAACATTCAACTAAACAAAACTTTTTGGAAACAAGTGGTTTCCAAGCTTTCTGTCAAAAATTGTGCTTCCATTTTAACTTCAAGACAGCATCTTTCCCTCAACATGTTTAGGCCACAACCCACAGTTTCTACCTTTCCTCACAGATATTATTTGGTTGCAGAAGTTATTTTTATTCTTATCCAGAGCCAGTCCTATTGTAAAGAGAGGTGAAACAGGCAGCTTCAAATACACACGTGGTGGCTTTGGGGCTTAATTCCCTTGCTTGACCTGCAAAAAAAGGAGGAGTTTAGCACAAAATAGCCAGCAGACTGTGGGAGGGAGGTTAGGATCAGATTATGTGAAGGAGACTAGTGGACCTGCACAGTCCACAAAGTACAGACAGGTCACCTCAGTAGAAGAAAGTATGTATTTCATTTACTGAACTCTGATTTGATGTTTTAAAAGGACAACTTCAGATCTGGGAAAGACCTCCTCCTGACATGCTGCCAATGGGCTTGCACAAAACTGGTTATGAGGGGCTCCTTATAATCCAATAGAAAGGCCTAGATTCATAGATTATAGAGTTGGAAGGGGCCTACGTAGGGTTGTGTGAGAATTTTTCAGGAACCGTTCAGCAAGAGCAAACTCGCCTTGTTCAGCTCACGCGAGTCTGTTCGCGAACGTTCTCCTTTTTAGCTCTGTTCGCGCACCGTTTGCAAACGCAAAAAAACAGATTGGTACAAAGGGTTGTGTGAGAATTTTTCAGGAACCGTTCAGCAAGAGCAAACTCGCCTTGTTCAGCTCACGTGAGTCTGTTCACAAACGTTCTCCTTTTGCTCAGACCAGCTCACCGTTCATGAATGCAAAAAAAACCCAGAACGGGACATCCCTACACAAGGCCATCGAGTCCAACCCCCTGCTCAATGCACATCTTTCCACTATGTTCCATCAGGTGTACTTACTGGGTCAAAAGTGATGCCTACAATACGAATTTTCTTTTCCTTTTCTGGTCAGCACTGCTTCTTGAGCAATTAACTTAAGGAATAGAGTGCCTTAGTAAAAGATAAGCACACAAAGAGCTGCTCCTGAGTGGGGAGATGCCAAAAAGTTAAGGTATGCAAACCCAGAACTCTTGGTTGTTGATGGGGAAACAGCCCTAAGTTTTAACCCAACAACAAACCCACATGGTCCCAACAAACCATGGGTTGTCATGTGCAAACCAGGTCTATGTCTATACCACAGCAGTTCAAAGCTGTCCCTGGATTTTTAAGGGCTGATCAGGTGGGTCTTCAATTTGAGAATTAAAACATAGTGTCCTCTGCCTCTTTTCTCTAAACTGAAGTTTCAGATCTAATAATTCTACAAGAGGAATGTATTGGGAATTCTTGTGCTTCGGAACCGAATTCTATGCTGACTGCTTCATTTGAGGGAAGGAGTAAGAAAGAGTACAGTTGATAAGAGCCAGACAAACACTTTTTGCTGCATGAAATCTAAATGTATGAACCGATTTACACTTATACATCCCAACCACTACCACTGCACATCTATTCCTGTCCCAGATTTGTGTTTCATATGTTGCTGTGACAGAGCATACTATTCAAATCCAAAGCATTGACATTGCTGCAATTTCTGACAAAAATCATGATCATGAATCCACAATTTAATTTTCTAGCACATTAAACCTCTACAGGACCCCAATTATGCAAAAAGAGGGGATGTGATTGAGACACTCCCTTGCCCTTTCCAGAAAGTAACAAACAAGGAGAAATTAAGAGTAATGAGGGGGTGGAGGAAATCAGGCTGAGTTGTGACAAGAACAGTGGGCTGGGATTGAGAGAGCAATACAGATTTCAATGAAGCAATGAGTGGCTTCTTTAATGGCAAACCACCATGCAACCAACACACCATTAGTGTGCTACTAATCAAAGATGCTCATGAAATGGCACCTGCTGGGTATGCCTTTTACAAGGGCAAATAGCAGAGTAACGTCCCTTAGGAACTCTGTATTAATTCTATGTTATGCTCCTCCATTGTATGTTTCATTATACAACATACAAATCCATATCCTAACTTCCATTTATAAAATATAAGTATGTGTGCAGGTAATATGAACGTTTAGGCAGCAATCCTAAACACATTTACTAGGGAGTGAGTCCCACTGAACACAATGAGATTTTCTTCTGAAAAAATACGCATAGGATTGCAATGTTAGAATATTAAATGGACTTTATATTAAATATTTATATTTAAATATTGCAGATGCAAGCCACACCCCCAGGGAACAAGACATCTTCAGTTAACGCCTTCCTTTATATGGTGAGCATACCCAGGAGTCAAACACTAATTATGTATCTGGTTGCCTCTGAAAATATCCTTCTAAACATCCTCTAACCATCTGATGGACATCAGTATGGTAGTTCACGTATTTCTTGACAGGAAACTAAAGGGGGGGAAAGAGTACTAAAAACCCAGAGACATTTTTTCTTAGACACTGCACAATTCAGTGATTAAAAATATGCTTAAAAAGTTACTTTTTACTAACCAGGATCCATCCAATGGAATTAATTATTCAAAGTCCCCTCCATTTCAAAAGCAGTTTTCTAGGTGGCATATGGGCACACATTATATTATATTATTTACATTTCTATACCATCCATTAGCCAAAGCTTGCTCAGTTCTTTGGATCCCATCCCAGCCAATATTTCTTATGCAGATAGAACTGTAAAATAGTCTGAGTACTTGAACCAAACTGAATAGTAGCCAGTCTCATTATGGCGAAGCAAAAGCAGGGGGGAAGTCAACGGGAATACACAAGTCTGGCATAACCACATGAAACAGTTGAGTCAAACATCAGATTGAATTCAGACTTGCTAATAAAGCAACTTCAGTCTTACCTTATATCTCATTTTAGGGCATGAATGAATATAAAATCCCATGTAGTAATAGCTTATGTCAGAGGCCTTTTCATGAAGTTGCCTAGTAAAAGCAATTTCCCTGTAAAAGAAGCAATCATTCTGAATGGATATAAGATAATACTGGATAGATGTGTTCACAGATGCAAGCAGCTCTTATAATAAAGCAAAAAAACCCAAAACAACACACACACACACACACACACACACACTTGAATGACCTAAATTTTGGCCTATGTTAAACAAATGATTACATTTAAGTAAAGAATGAGAATAATAAGTGCAGAGACAGTTCTATATAAAAACCCAACAAACCCACCAACTCTTTTACTTAAGTGAGCCAATTTTGCATTTTGTCCTGCCAAGAAACTAATCTGAAATTCAAATTGCAAGTGATTAAAGGCACCCTTTTAACAGGTTTCCTGTTAATATTCATGCACTGATGTTCTGTAGAGGCTTGCTTGTCCCAGTCATTGTATTCAGCCAGGCTAAGACAGTACTTGTAGACTTCTGAGAAATTTGAAATCAACAAGTTTCAAGGAGAAACTTCCAATGAGTTCTAGCAATTTACATACAAATACCTATCTACATGCAGTAAATGCTATTTTCCATTTCTAGTGAGTGCTTGTTCTGTACCCATCCAATTTATATATTTGAAAGAAAAATTGCAGGATTTTCTCTTTTTCTTATTCAGTTCTGGGGCAGAAAGAGACTAGATGTGGAGCTTTCCCCATTACATCAGTTATCTGGAGGCAGTTGCTTTCATCTCACTTGGAACAACACTCTCAGCAATGTGTGAGACCGTGAGGGATGCACACAACTGCCAATTTTTCCTCATTTTGTAGTAGAATTCCCACTTAACCTTCCAGCCCTAGCCTTTGTTTAATTTTTTTCAGTATAGTAGCTGGTAACGGAATCTATATTTAGCAGGCAAAAACTTGTCTGTTAATAAGGGAGAGCCATGCTACATTGACTGGGTTTGGAGGACACAACAAGCAACAGTTGTCCGTGTCGTCTGAACCAGGGAGAGCCCTCTTATTGTGGCTTCCTCACAAAAAACACAGAACTGCCTGGCCAGAGAGGGAAAATCTGTGGCCACTCTATCCCCCAGGTCTCTATCTCCCCAAGTCTGCCTAGCAACGCACACGTCGACACTAACCTCACTGTTACAGGCTGCCGACTCGTCCCGTCCCTCTCCAAGTTTTTTCTACCCTCAGACAGCAACCTGTTTACTCCTTTTTGTATTGTCTCACCCTGGGTGGTTAACTGTGACCTTGGAGCTCGCAGTCTCTGATTGTGCCTCGCTCCAACGTGAGGGCAAAGTCCCTGTGCTTTTGCCTTGATTCACACACAGAAGAGGGAGGCCAGACTTGTAACACAGATTCTGCCACCCCCCTTCACACGCAAGGTGCACCTCTGATGAATCCCCCAGCCCATGGGGCACAGTTTAGACTAAGACAGTCCCCCTTGCTGTAAACACACCAGAGAGTGTTCTCGCTCCAGCGTGGGAGCCATGTCTCCCCGCTCAGTGTCTCCCAAGTGAAATTTGTAAATACTGCCTGGAGTTCCCACAAGGGCCACCTATCAGAAGCCAATCACTTGGAAACCAGATGGCTGCCCGCTCGCAGCTTTCCATTAAACTTTGCCAGGGACACTGGTGAGGAAACTGACATTGATTCCCCACCACTCTTGCTCACTCAAGGCACTGCTGCCTCACAAGGTGCCTCTCAACAAGCAGCACACTCTGACAGTGGAGATGCCAGGGAGGGCCAGGCAGCTGCCAAGCAGAGACAGTGGGCGCAGTTCTGGTCTGAAGAAGACATTGGGCTGTTCATCGACCTATGGTCCAGCCTGGAAGCACAGGCTCACCTGAAAAGCACTAGGCATGACAACCTCTTCCCATGGTTTTCACAGGAGCTGGCGCAAAGAGGCTACTCGTACACCGCCTCACAATGCAAGGAGAAGTTTCATGCCCTTAACAGGAAGTTCAAGGAGGTGGTCATGGCACAACAAGAGCTCTGGGGTTGAGCCCAGGACCATGGCATTCTTCGACAGGCTGGCAAGCATCCTGTTGGATTGCAGGGATGTGAAACCTGGCTACACTGCAGGGAGTGGAATCCCCTTGTCCCACCCTCCCAGGGTCCGGTATCAAGGGATACATCCCATGAAGGGATGTGACAAGGGCGAAACTCCCCCCTCCTCCTTCCAAGAAGAATCCACACGCAGGCTTCTAACTGGAAAGCTTTATTCAGGCCAGCCAGCCTAGCAATCTGGCTTAGAATTACAAAGGAGTGATTTGCAGAGTCAATCACAAACAACACACTAGTTAGAATAACAGCCATTTAGGAAGTTAGCCCATAGCTGAGAAGTTGATTCCAAACTGAGGAATTCCCCTCCCTTCCAGAGTCAACCTGCCCGCAGCCACGTCCCCTAAGGTGGGTCCTTGTACTCAAGAGCCAAACTCGCAGAGCGCCTGATACTTGTCAGCTGTTCCCTCCTCCTAAGTTGACATCTGACTCGGGGGTCTGTGATGCTGGATACACCCTTCTCCCCATCAGAGAGCTCAGCCTGCTTTCCCACGGAATTTGACACTGTCCATTTTTCTCCACCTGTAGAGTCTATCTCTAAAGCTCTCAGCCTAGGAGAGCCAGGTGCCACTTCTCCCCCTTCCAACTTCCCATCCTCCCCCTCTTCCTCCGAATCCGTTTCCAGGTCCTCCGCTGCAGGAAGAGTGGGCCCAATCCCTACAGGTTGCCTGTCCCCCAAGGAGGGAATCACCCTCCCCTGGCAACGCAGCCTCCAGATGGGCCAAGCCGTATCCTGCATGGAGAAGCTCCTCCACACCACCACACAGGTGCAGCATGCCCTCCGCCACCATCTCCAGACTGCCAGATGCATCTCCACTGACAAAGACTTCTCGTCTCGGCCCCTCAGGACCCAGATTCCATCGTGCCAGGCCATCCATTCCTCCAGAGCAAGCCGCACGCACCACCTCTGGCACCAGCTCCCCTGGCACCTACTCCTCCAGCACCAGCAGCCCCACCTCAGTGCCTCCTGCGGCACAAACCTCAACAATCTGGCCAGGGACCATTTTGCATGGTGCGAGAGGGGCACCTGCAAGGTCCTCGTCTGTGGGATCAGCCATCTGTGCAGCCATATGGACAACCTTCCTGAGGGAGATGGAGACGGAGCTGGACCTCACTGTCAAGGGAATGGATATCAGGCCACAAGAAAACACACTGCAACCTGTCTCTCCCAGTCACCTGTCCCCGGGGGAAGAGGAGCAGCAGGTGCATCACACCCTCACGGACCTGGACCAGCTGGTGCTGCGCAGCATCGTCGATACCGGACAGCAAATGTCACAGCTGACATCGAGAGGAGTCTGGCCCCCCAGTTCTCACCCGCAAGGAGTGGGGGCTGGTCCCCAGAATTCAAAATTGACATCAAATGGCTGTTGGGCACGGAGGGCGTAGGTGCCCTCGGACTATTCCCCGAAGGAGAAGGTGCTGAAGAAGGAGCACAGTGGGCAGAGGAAGAGGGGGAGGAGGAGGGGGACCTAGAGACCGAGCAACTCGGCCTATCGGCGGGACAACCCGAGGAGGTGAGGGAAGAGCCCACCCCAGAACAGCCTCTGCTCATAAACGGGCCGCACGACTATGTAACAAGTGCAAGAGAGATAGAGTGCAACTGGCCAGGGATCTCGTCACGGCCTGATAGAGATGTGCGGGGAACCCAGCATCGAGCTATTTATACGCATGGACGAGCAGGAGAACCAAAGACGTTCCACAGACTGTCTCATCGTGGTCTGGACAAGCAACAATATACGGCCAGAACCGCTGCGATTGACCGGCAGACGGAAGCCATTCAGATGCTTATGGCAGCCATGCATCCCGCCACGGCAGCGCAGCCACTTCAGCCTGGAGGACAGCAAAGTCATCTGCGGCGCGCAGAGTGGAGGCGATGGGGGAGCGGATGGAGACTGAGGGATTGAGCCAGAAGCAGTGCTGGGACTGGGAGGGGGGGTTGGGGATGGTGTGTGGAGGATACTTCGGCACAGCGGTGGGGAAACATAGGGGTGGCAGGCTGCTCATGACATGGGTGGGAATGCGTTGGGGTGAGGGAACAGGCAGTGATCGCCGCTCCTGCGGGATAGATGTGTTCTGGGAGGCGGGAAGGAGATGGGCTGAGTGACATGTACAAAGTTTTTTTCGGCTTCATTCACACCAGCTGTCTAGTAGGCAGCAAGGAGAGGGTTACACTTCGCAATGGGGGGTGGGGGAGGGAAGGCCTGGCCCATGATCTTAGCGGACCAATGGGGATGGAGCAGCTGATGTTGCGAAGGCGTGGGAGATCCTGGGATGTGGACTGGCTCGCAAAGGCCCCTGGGATACGTGACGTGCATGGGAGGGGAATAGGCCACCGAGCGAAACAACGCTAGTGATGGGCGAAACCATGCTAACGTGGGGAGGTGCTATCGTCTGTCGCGCCCATCGTGGCGCCATACCACGATTGCTTGTCATGTCGTCTGAACCCGCCCATTGACTATCCCCACCCCAACATGGTGTGTGCTCACTAGCCCGGCATCTGTTTATACAGTGGAAACATGTGCAAGGAGGGAACTTTGCAAACAAAGATGTGCATGCAGAGGCTTCTGTGTGATCTGGAATGCTCTGCAATTGGGGTTCCAGATTGCACTGCAACCTTCACACATACAGGTGTGCTCATTAAGGCTTCTCCCTACAGATGTTCACACTGGTCAGTGTGGGCTATGTCAGGGCTGGGGCTGGTGAACATGGCTCCGCTTCCCCCTCACAAATAGTTTAATGTGAGCAACAGTTCTAAATGTGGCTTAAGACAGTGTCATTACCACATTTTGCAGCAATTAATTCCATAAATAAATTATTTGTTCTATGAAGTAGTATTCTCTTTTGTCTGTTCTGAATCTATTGCTACTGAAGTTCATTTGATGACTCCAAATTCTACTATTATGGAAGAGGAAGAAAAACGTCTGTCAATCCACTTTCACTTTTATATGCATAATTTAGCCACCTTTTCCCCTAGACTAAATAGCCCCAAACTATGTAGCCTTTCCTCATAGAGAAGGTGCCCTTCTCTGTGCCTTTTCCACCTCTATAACATCAGTTGAGATTGAGCAACTGAATGATATACACATGTGGCTGGGCTACGGGTTGTATACTATGGTGACTTTGCCTTAGAAGAGCTTCCCCATGTGCAAGTCAGGGCATAGGCAAGTTGCCAATCCCTGCTGCTCAAGTAAGCCACCCACAGAAAAGCTGTTTCTGAAGGATAGGAAATCCCCTGAAACAGAATGGAATTTGGCATGGAGGGTGCAATGGGAAATCAGCAAAAATTGGGTGCACCAACATAAACAAGCAGAACTACTTTCTCCTATGGCAGCCTTTCCCAGCCTGGGTCCCTCCAGATATTTTTGCCTACAATTCTCATCTTTCCTGACCACTGGCCATGGTGGCTGGGGCTACGGCAAAGATACTATTGGATACATACCTACCTGTCTGTATAATGGCATCAGAACAGACAGTTTTTGATCCCTTTCTTAATAATCCCTAGCATGGAATTCACATTTTTCACAGCTGCCACACATTGGGTCAGTATTGAGCTATCCACCACAACTCCAAGATCTTTCCTGATTAGTCATTGCCAATTCAGAATACACCAGATGCATATGGTTATTTTTTTTGCTGCTCTGTGCATCATTTTACACTTACTTACATTGAACCTCATTTGCCATTTTGTTATTCCTTTATCTAATTTAAAAAGATCCTTTTGGAGCTCTTCAGTCTCCTTGGGTTTTTACCATGCACTGGGCAGTATCCAATGCTATCCATCCACGAGGAGGGTCCATTGCCACTACAGTTACGCAAGTGGCCAGCCCCACCAATTCCCTTCTGCAAACAGAGCCCACTGCACGCAGAACAGAGATTTAGTGCTTTCGAGGGCAAGCCCGAAAATGAGGCAGGTTGGCAGAGCTCCCTTATGCCAGCTCCACTGGTCTGCCCCGTTCCAGAAACAAGCATTTCTGCTTGTTTCAGGTTGCCCCCAGAAGCGTGAAATCTTGTTCTGCAACTTGTAGGTAATGTTTGCAGAAGGGAATCAGCAGCACTGGCCACTTGCAGACGGTCTCCATTGTATACTGTCCATTATTTAGTATCAGCAACAAACCTGACACTTCACTGCTCACTTCTACTCTATATATATATATAAAAGAAAGTGTCCTGACTGACTGACTGATTGGCTGACTGACTGACTCATCAATGCCCAGCTCAAACCATTTAATCTAGGAACATGAAATTTTGAAGGGACATTGCTTTTATGACGTAGACCCCCACTAAGGAAGGATTTTGGGAAATTCCATCCCTAAGGGGGTGAAAAAGGGGGGCAAAATCGCCCCACTCTCATATCTGCAGCTCTGCAAATAGGCCTCACCTCATAATTGCTGCAGGAGCCAACTTGCTGCAGGAGCCAATAGCAGCAGTTATGCAAATAGCCCATACGACACTTAGAATGCTCGTATGAATTCCTGCAGGGGCCAATAGGGCTGGGTATGCAATCTCCCCTAGGCCATTTAGAATGTTCTCTGAGGGGGTGAAAAGGGAGGGAAACTTTTTAAATGACGGGATGAAAAGGGAGGGAAACTTTTTAAATGACGGACTGACTGTTGTGTGGGGGGCATGGCCGCATAGGCTCCATCACGTCTAGACGGATCTACCCCAAACTTGGCATGGTCACTCTTCATCACCTGTAGACTCTCAGGATTAACCTGATTTTTCTTTAAGAACAGATATTTCTGTCACAAAAGATTTCTGCTGCCAGCACCCAGCCTAAACGTTACACTTTCAGTCAGAGACACTGCATCTTTTCCATACATGTTTCTTTTAAAAACAATTATACCAAATCCTAAAATCCATGCGAGCGAAGCCGCGGGCAACAGCTAGTTTCAGATAATTTATGAATGTGTTAAAAAGCACCAGTCCAATATACTTCTTACTTCCCTCCACTGTGGAAATTGTCTGTTTATTCCTACTCCCTGCTTCCTCTTCTTTAACCAGTTACTAATTAATAAAAGGACCAATCCTCCTATCCCATGACTGCTGTTTACTCAGAAGCCTTTGGAGAAGGACTTTGTCAAAAGTCTTTTTAGAAGTCCAAGTATACAGTATATATTCAATCACCTCTATTTACATGCTTAACACACTCAAACAATTCTAAATAGATCGTGAGATAGGACTTTGCCTTGCAGAAACCATGATGATTCTTTCTCAGCAAGACTTGTTCTTCTATATGCTTTTACCTTTAATAATGCTTTCCACCAATTTATCTGGAACAGACATTAAGCTAACTGGACTATAATTTCTTGGATCCCTCACAATCCCCTTTTAAAAATAGATATTACATTCATTACTTCCCGATCCTTTGCAGTATAGGCCAATTTTAGGGACAAGTTGCATATTTATGTTAGAGGATCAGCAATTTCACATTTTCATTGGCTTACGCTGGCTCAGCTTGTCTGAGTGTGGAAAGCTAAGCAGGGTCAGGCCTGGTTATTACTTGGATGGGAGACCCCACTTCTAGTTTCCTGCATTGAGCAGGGGGTTAGACTCGATAGCCTTGTAGGCGCCTTCCAACTCCATAATCTATGAACTATAAGAATTAATTCTCAGGTGGAGATAAGCCTTCACCACCTCTATTTGACTCAGTTCTTCAGGCTTTCTCCCTGAAAAGTCAGTTCAGACATTAGTATCTGTCCTATATCTTCTGTAATGGAGACAGATGCAAAGAATTCATTTAGCATCTCTGCATCTCCCATGAGAATAGTTGTTCAGTCTCCTATCTAAGCAAGTTCTTCCACTTACCAATTCACAATCATTCAAATAGCAAAATGCCACAAGCTGAGAACAGAAGAAAACACACACACTACCCCCACAGCAAAGTTGCCAGCTAGATGGCTAGATTATTAAAGCAAGTATTCCAAGCCACACGCTATAGACAAAAAGAATCCTATAGTCACAAGCCAATATCACCTCAATCTGTAAAGGCCATAAGAGAATGAAGTCAAGTCCTTCAGCTATCCTCTCTTAAAGAAAAGGTTACTGTGAGTGCCAGTCCCATGCCAACTTTCTCTCTAGTTGACCCAGAAAAAGCAGGCAAAACTAAAGCTATTAGATGGGTAAAAAAAAAAAATCAGAGAGAGATTACACATGCCATTATTCTTATGCCTCTAGCATGGACCACTGGCAACTTTGGACCTTGAAGAGAAAACTCCTGCAACCCACTGGGTAAAACCTAACATATCATTTCAGAATCATTTCACAGCCACCAATATTTTAGTATCATGACTTTAAGGTAGTGTTTTGCATATGCATAAGTTTTCATCTTGAGGGCAAAGCCACTCAAGTAGATTCCTTTATAAGTCATATAATCTTTCTCCTTTGGTTGAATTTCCACATCATGAAATTACAACATACTGCATTATCACCTGGTAAAATGCCTTGGATTCTTAGATTGTGAGCCAATTTTTGAAAAGACACATCCATTTTTTAAATGTTTAAGTATTATTTTTAAAATAGTATTCCTTTAAGTGCTTAACAAACAGTAATAATGCCACCAAGCGTAAGCAAGGGATTTTCAATCCTTTCTGAATAAAATTGGTAACAGCTTGTATGGTAACAAGTTCCTTTGCTGCTTCATAAGAATCCTCTATTCCTAGCATTCTTTAGGTAGTAACTCCACATTTGGACTTCTAATTCTGGAGGAAGTTCATATTTACTGCTTCTTATGCATGGTTTAACAAGCTGGCTTCTTAAATATGGGACTCATGAAAACATATTGAGCCTACCTAAACTTTACAGTTTACTATATAAAAAATTAAAAGTACTTCAGGTACCCCAAAACATTGTTAAAGTTAGCTTATTATCAAGTAATAGGCTATTAAGAATATAACAATTTGCAGCATTCCTGATGGAAACAAAGGACTTTATCTGTAGGCAAGTAACTGTGAATGTGTGTGATCAACATCACACTGGCCAATTCTAATTTTAAAAAACCCTAAACCATGCTGTATATGGCAATGAAAACAAAATAACAGGAACATGGAAAGAGTGTAAATTTGGAACCAGGTTCAAATTCTTCAGTCAAAGCAGCCAAGTTCATTAGGCAAGTTCATGTGGCCTAACCAACCTCACAGAAATACTGTGAAAATAAACAATTACTGTGTTCACTGAAATAAACTGGATATTACAAGAGATACTTAAGAACTAGCTGTGCCTTGCATGCAATAGTTTTCCCCCTCCCATGGGTAGCCGGAGGTATTAACTGTTTGGATGGGCAAGAAAATTTGAATGTTTAAAATTTGAGAGAAACTGAAAGAGAAACAGAAGAGCATATCTCAAGACAAAATTACTTCAAAGACAAAAATTGCAACCCAGTGAAGAGTCTTGGGCTTGTTCCCCTTCCCAGCCTCCTCACTGCAGGGAGGAAGTATTGACTGAATGGGTTCGTATGACACGAAAACCCATCAATGGGTTGTTGTGTTGTATGAACCCGCATCGATTTCCCCAGAGTGGTTTTGCGTGGGCAATAAGCCACCCCAACAACCCATGGGCTGTTCTAGTGGTTGTTGTACCCATGATGGGTTGTGTCATATGAACCCAGATGACTGACCCTATCATGGGTATGTAGAATTGGCTAGCAAGCCTCACAGCGAGAGTAGCAAAAAAACACCCTTGCCGCTCTTCTCATGGGGCTACCAGGCGAGTGCCAGTGCCAGCCACCCCCCAAAGTGCCTAAGCAGCACTTGGGGGCAGCTGGCACTGGCTTCCTCTACTCCCTGCGGCAAGCCATTTCAGGCTCGCCATGGCTTTTTCCCCTTTTTCTTCCCCTGGATATCATGAAAGCCAGCTGTGAAGCTATGACAGCTATGAGCAGTACCTTCAAAGGGCCCCACCAGCATCTTGGAGGGGCAGCCCAGCCTTTTTTTTATTTTTTTGCACACAAAATTATGGGGCAATTTTGTTAAAAAATTTTTAAAAAGAATTCACGCAGTTACATACCTGCGATCTTTCACAGTAGCGTGACTGCAGGGATTTGAAGCCTTGGCTGAGGCAATGTCCTGGGGGGGGGGGTGCCTGCTGCCAAGGGGGCAGCCGTTACCCCCCCTGGATATTGCCCCAGCTGAGGCTCCAAATCCATTTTCCTCCTCTTTGGTTCCTCTGAACAGCTCGCAGAAGGCAAGCTGTCAAGAGAAACCAAAGGCACAAGGGATCTTTTGCTGAGAATGGGGTATTTTTGCGGATTTACATCACCTTTCCAGCAAGATCCTCATCTTTTTTCTCCCCAAATTTAAATTCCCATTGGGATATACATTATGCATTTTGTTCTGAGCACCTAGGTGCACTCCCCTCCCCCCGCTTTTTTCAAGGGAAAAGGAGTTTTTTTGACAGCTCTGAAAGCTAGCTGTCAAAACTCAACTCTGGGTCCCTTTAAAAAGGGCAGTTTCAGTAGGAAATTGGTGTTTTTGGACAGGGACATACGACTGTTTGTGTAAAAAAAAAATCCCCCCCAAACACCCCCTTCTCAGTAAAAGGTCCTTCACCTCCTTTGTGGTGAGATCCTCCAGTTTTTTTTGGTTGGACTTGACTGGTCTCAGTATCCTGCACCTTCTCCTCCACCCTTTCCCAGGACTGCTCGGGGAAGTGGAAAGGTGCAAGCCATCCCATTTGTGGGAGCATGGAGTTTTGACAGCTGTCAACCTGAGGGAGCTGCCTCAGCCACAAGCTGAAGCTAAGCAGGTATGAGCTGGGGTAGTGCTTGGATGGGTGACTGCCTGGGCTGCCCATATCTGTTCTCCTGCATTGAGCAGGGGGTTGGACTCGATGGCCTTATAGGCCCCTTCCAACTCTACTATTCTATGATAAAGTTCAGACTTCCTTTTAAAATGAGATTTTTGAAAGGCCTAATCAGGGTTTTTGACAGGCACATTACATATATTGATGTACATATACATATACATATATATCTGTCCCCATAAAAAAAAACCCTGATTAGTCCTGAGTTTTGACAGCTCCTTCAAAACTGACAGCTACCATAAATGGGGAGGCTCATAGTTTTCCACCTTTCCGAGCACCTCGAGTCTTGGGAAAGGGTGGGAAAGGTGCAGGACACTGAGAACAGTCAGGTCCAGCCCAAAAAACTAGAAGAACTCACCACGAAGGGGATGATCTACTTGTCACCCCTTTTCATGAGCAAAGATCCCTCGCATCTTTGCTTGCCTTTGACAGCTCGCCTTTTGACAGCTGTCAAGAGAGCGCAAAGTAAAAACTAAACCTATTTCCACCCTCTTTGGGTCAATGTCCATGATTGGTGCCTGCTGCAGCAATGTCTCCTAAGACATTGTGCAATTTCCCATTTTGGACCCCTATAAAACTAAGAAATGTTTTTAAAAATTTAACAAAAATGTTTGTGCAAATTTCTTGCACTTAAAAAAAACAGTGTGGCAAATCAATGACAGCCCCACTAATGTGCTGCTTGGGCACTTTGGAGGGGCTGTCACTGGCTGTCACCTCAGGGATCACAAAAAGTGATCTCTGAAAAAGAAGGGGGGGAAGGGGGGAAAGCCATGGCAAGTGAAAAAGTGCTCACGATTGCAGTGGGGAGAGGAGAGAACGTGACTTTAGTCACCAGGTCCCCTGGGATACCAGGTGGAGGACCAAAGGGGAAGGAAGGGGGAACAACCCACGGTGAGTTCATTTGTTTGTCAGGCGCAGCATGGGTTGTTCTGCAAACAAGCAACCTACTGTTGGGTTATCTGCAGGGTGGCTTACCATGACGTGCAAACCCATCCATTGTCTGAGCCAGACTGTACCAGTATTACCCAGATGCCATGACCAAAAACTCCCATTCTTTCTGGAGATGGATCAGGGGCTTAGGTAGATACCATGTTCATATAAATACTGTATAGCTTGGATCAGATGTACATCTTCCTCACTTTGGGGAGAAACTGGATAGGGCATATATCCAAGATACTAGCTGGGTTGAGAGTTCTGCTGCTCAGTCATCTCTGAATTTTTAATATGAGACTTGGAACACATGATCAAGTGGTGCAGCTTTTTCTGGGCTGGCTGTTCTCAAACTACTGGTGGGGGAATTCCACACTTGAATGCTCCCTCACATAACACACACACACCCAAAAGACACACCCCACACATACAGAAGCCATGTTGTGGGGAAAGGTTCTAGTTTTGTATTTGCATTGTACTTGTTAGTATGGAGGAACATTCCAACACTTGGCTCCCCTAACTGCAGTTTGAAATTGACCAGAGCAACAAAAGCTATTTCACATGGCTGTTCTGATGACATATTTCAGTCCCATATGAAGTAGTCTTATCTTCCAAAGCAATGAAATACATTAAATACTGGTCAGCCCTCAATACGCTATAATTTAATTTTAAAATTAGAACCTGTGAAGTAAAAAAATTCTTACTCTTAAAAAAAAGCTAATAAGCCTTTAATCTGATTTAGACTTTCATTCTATTTTTTAATTCTATACTTTAAATGCAGATAGACATTCAAAAGATTACTGCATATTGTAAATGTCTCCTTACCTTAGTGCAGAGTAGACTCCTAAAGATAGAGAAGAATAATCAGGATCGTAGTAGAGATACACAGAGGATATACACTTTGGAAGGATGTCAATTACACCCACAGCAATTATCTTTCCATCAAACCAATACTGCTGGTGGAAAGAACCATAGCCACAATCTGGACCATTAGGTAGATTTTCTGCCTAGAGAGTACAAATCAAAATGAAATTACCATTTTTATCAGTTTACTGCTTTTTTCCATTATCTTCAGCAACAAAAACTAAAGTTTAGAAAAAACTGAAATTCAAAAAGGCAAATACATTAGGTAGAGCAAAACTATACAGAAAGAAAGCTCCTAAACAATGAAATATGTCCTTGCTGTTAGCAAATTGTCCTACCCAGATAATGAGTTCTCAGATTAAGCAAAATTACTTTTAAAAACCTGAGAAAGACTTAAGGGCCTCAAATGTTATGCTCAGCAATGAGGGCTTCACATTTCTCCATTTAACAACTGGTGCCCGAGTTTGCTTTTTTACTCTATCCTCTTCATCCCTATTTCCTTTTGTAACACGTCTTTTGGATTGCAAGTCTGTGGCCAGGGTCTTGTTATTTGCAAGTCTTGTATTTGTTGATGTTATGTAAGCCACTCTGGGAGCCTTTTTGGCTGAAGATTGGGAGTGAAAGTGCTTTAATTAAATAAATATATGTAAACAGTTATGGGAATCATGTTGGAACTGATTAGCTATATAATTTGGGGAACAAATCAATACATAGAATCCAACAGAACAATTCAAATCCTGCTCATTAATTCTTCATTTTAAAAAGATGTGGATAACCATCTGCAGTGTGTAAGCATTCTCATAAGTATGGTCTCACAAGATCATGGGGAGAAGAGCTCTTATGTGAAAAAAATGCATGTACAGAAGCAGCAGCAGAATATAAAAATCACAACATGCAAGAGCTTATTTGAAGCAATGAAAGAAATATTCAATTGGATTATACAGTCATGCCTTGGATTGAGAGCATAATTCGTTCCAGAAACGTGCTTGTAATCCAAAACACTCTTACATCAAAACAAAATCCCCCCAAAAAAATTTGTAAAGAGATTTTTAATTTAAGCCGTACTACAGTACTTGTATTGCAAGACGTCGCTTGTATATCAAGTAAAAAATAAATAAATATTAAAAATTTGCTTGTCTTGAAAAACGCACTCAAACCAAAAAACAAACAACAAAAAACCCTTTAAAATCTTTTTCTTGCCTAGTACAAGAACCCAATTAACCTTCCTCTATCAGATCAATGTTTTAGCACTCAGTGAAAACTTTGACCAAAAAAAAAAAATTGGTTTAAAATTACAATATTGTAAAATGTTGGTGGCCCAAACATTTTAAGCCTCTGAGCTGCCATGCCTCATTTCTGCTATTCAAGCATTTGTCACATGCTCCATCTCTTTCATTTTAATAAGGTACAGGCCACTTATTGCTTGATACAATGAAGCAAGTACTAATCAATTTACTGCTGTGGATTGTACTTTGTCAGACAAAAAAGTAATTCATTTTTAAAAAGCACAAGAAGAGCCTTCTCTGGATAATTTAAGTATTCTGCTATGTAGTATACCACTTGCTTTACACTCATGTTCATTTTAACTTTGAATTGCTAGTCCTCAATTTAGTTATCCCAAAACAATTAGCCTGGGTTTCATTGTACAAACAGCTCCTCAGGAAAAAACTGTTCCTCACTCAATAAATCTGACAGTTACCAATTGCCAACTGTTTTGCATTAAAACTACAGAAAGTGGATTTAGTCAAATATTTTGATACAGTAGCTCAAGAGATGATACGCAATAGAACCACTCTAATTGTTACCATGCATGCCAAAAATTCAGTGATATGGTCAAAAGTTCCTTATTTGAACTGTTCAGAATATAGTTTCCTGACTAGCTAGCCAATATTTAAGAATGTATAGAATCAAGTAACCATTGCTTAAAGTATAACTTAATCATATATTTTCACAGGGTTTGGATTCATGGTTGCAATATGAGGATCTGATGCAGGACCAGGTTAGCTTATTCTTTACTGTGAAAAGTGAAAAAGCTTCAGTATGCATATCCAAGCCTGATGAGTTCCATCTCCCACACCAAACCTCTAATTCATTATGACTATGCCACACACATCCTGATCATAGACTCTGCCTTTTAGTCTGTTCTTTCCCGTTTTCCTTAATGCTTTCAACATTATAGGCAGCCTGCTTCGGCATGTAGCTCTCTCGAATGTAAAGAGCTGAACCTGGTGTATACAACAACTCTATGTGAAAAATGTTACTTAGCATGTACAGTCCAGTCACTGTTGGATTCTTTTTTATGCAACTATAAGTAATTGAAGCACATTTCCTATTGAAAATATAACAATGAGATTCCCAAGAAATAAAATAGTATGTTTTCTAGTTAAAATGCTCAGCTATGCAAACTGATTTCTAGTAGACTATTTATTAGCATGGATTCATAGATTTCATAGAGTTGGAAGGAGCCTACAAGGCTATCGAGTCCAACCCCCTGCTCAGTGCAGGAGACTAGAGGAGGGGTCTCCCATCCAAGTAACAACCAGGCTTGACCCTGCTTAACTTTCCACACTCAGACAAGCTGAGCCAGCGTGTTTTATACATTAGTAATTTGCATTTTAAGAGGGCCATTTACTGTATAAGTATGAATATATTACAAAAGGTAATAGTTCAGATTGATGTGCATTTATTTTTTTATTTTATTTATTCAATTTATATCCCGCCTATACAGAACAGCGCAATCCTACTCATGTCTACTCAGAAGTAAGTCCCACAGAGTTCAATGGATCTTACTCCCAGGTGAGTGTGTATAGGATTGCAGCCTACATATCATTTATCCTCCTCAAATCAGGGTTTTACCATACCTTTCTATTAAAGGATCATATACCACATTAATATTGCCAAATGCTTCTACGTAATGAGTTGATGTTTATAGAAAAGAACTGGGAATCTTACATTTAGAGTGTTCTTTCCCTGGTTATATCAATAGGGTGCTCTTTACATTCAGAAACAGAGTTTCCCTTTCCAAGAGCATGTTTATCCTTTTAAGAATTTGAGGGTTATACATCCAAACTTGAACAGAAATACTGGCAAAATCTTACTATTGGCAAGGGTGGTGTCTTTAAATAGTTTATTAAGGATTTAAAAGACAACTAGAACACAATCACATATGTTTAATTTTTGAAATTATTTGCAGTATAGTGCATCCCTTTGTAACTAGCAAATGGTGTTTGTTTTAAGATGCAGAATTTCAAAAATACTTATGGCCTTGGATATGCAACCCTTTTTATTTAGTTTCATCTAATCAAAAAAATGTGCACGTGGTGTCACACAAAATTCAATTCAAGATTCAAAATGTCAATTTAAAAAAAGATCGGGGGGGGGGATACACAAACCTTAGGGGGGGGCAGGGTACTACATAAGCATCTATGTAGCCTTTCAAAATAAGGAAAATAATGGAAATCTGTTGCCTTACTTGATGAGGTGATAAAAGCTCTTTACTTATTAAGTCTAATGATCCTGATTAGCCTTCATAGCTTTCCATAGCTTGGTGGAATGTAAGCATGGTAGGGATAGATTCAGCAGAGCAAACTAACAAACTCTCTCCACACATGGCTTCATTCAAACAGCAACATATCAAATTACTGGTGCAATTACTATAACCTGACAATTTCATTACACTCATGTGGTAGTTAACTCTTTAAGACCTACAACAAACAAAGTCATCTTAGCTGTTAGAAATGAAGTAATCTGAAGCCCTGACCCTAAAACCACTCATTTCACCAGCCCTGGAAATCTATTTTTAAGAAACAGAACACAACTGAAAACTTTAGGCTTTCTTTCAGATTTTACATTTGTAAAAAAGGCAAGGGACACAGAATATAACATTTCTTTAAACTGTAAAACAAATATTCTGCTTTGATAGTTTCGAGCTTAACTTTTGCAAAGTAGGATCTAGTACAGCAGATCTGTTCATTCTTTCCCATCCAATTTCCCCCAAGTTCTTTTCTCACAACAAAAGTGAGGACTGTTACTTGCTACCAAACTGCAAAAGGAGCACTAGTACAAAGTGCTATATACTGACAGCATAGCTGTGCCATCTGAATGTATTTAAATAATTGGCTTGAGACTAAAAGCCTATGCAGGGGGGAGGGCAAGATGAAACACCCACGTGTACAATTGTTCATGTTCATAATATAAAGCTGCTTTTCTATGAACTGAACCTCACCAGGGCCCCTCATGTATTCTCGTACTGCTCTGTCTCATGAACCTTCTCTACTGTCAGGTATCACAAATAGCAGTCTGTGCTATACATTCTGCATCAGTGATTACCAGTAAGGATTAACAACCTAACCAGCTACTTGTGGCTGGGGGAAGAGACAAACTGCCTCATCAGACCAATTTTGAAGGGTTTTTAAATACTCATGTTATGGCTAATTAAGGAGATCAGACAAACTAAATTTGGTCAAGAAGCTAAATACTGTTTTAAGAACAAAAGCAAGTAGGGAGTTGAGAAAGGAATGCATTTTAGAAGCCTCATATTCAGGGCACCAGGATAGTTTGAAAGATATCAATTTGGAATTTCATGTCGATACTTTAAAAAAAAAGAGGAAATTATCTGTTGTGCTTTTAAACCTTTTAAGTCATTAAGCTTTTAAAGTCTCTTGATGTTCCATTAATTGTTTTAAAGTGGAAACATATGTCAGGAAAGGGCAACAATAAGTTTATTTTACTGAATATCAGACTTCTGGCTGTTCCGAGAGATCAGCTATTCAATGTATGCTGTATATGTAAACGCAAACATTACCCATTGCTTAACTTTGAAGATGGGCTACCACATCCCCTACATCAGGAGTGGGGAACATCAGGCCCTGGGGCCAAATCTGGCCCTTTGGGGTTCCCCAGGTGGCAATGCCCCTGGCCCCACCCCTTTCCCCGAAGCACTGATTGGTTGGTGGCTTCCTGGCTTTTGTGCAGTTATTCCCACAGTCTAAAAGGATGAAATGCCTCTCCTTAGTTACTAGTGGTAAGAGCTTTAAACGTCAATATGCTTTGACTTGGATTCCTGCATTGAGCAGGGGGTTGGACTCGATGGCCTTATAGGCCCCTTCCAACTCTACTATTCTATGATTCTATGCTGGTATTTTGGGCCCTGGCCCTTTTGTCTTCAGTTCCACCCAACACTGGAACGTGGCACCTGAGAGCTTCTCTGAAACTGAATTTGGCCCTCGAAGTGAAAGAGGTTCCCCACCCCTGCCCTATATTCATCCCACTGCCAGAGTATCAGATTCACAACTGGTTAGCTTTGTCATTATGCAATATGTCTACCAACAAGAATCCAAATTCAGTGATCTGTGGCAGGCATAGAGTTTGGAAAACACACACAGGAAACTCCAGAATGTTCAACGTGCCATTTTCACTTCATTGGAGGGGAAGCTTCTTGCACTTCAAGATGCTAAAACTCCAATTAAGTGAATGGGGATGCACACACATGCAGAATTGTTGTAAAGCCACTGCAGCACACAAGATATGGCCCACATCCAGCAATTATTAAGGAACCTATAGCCAGGTTTATTTAGGGGCAGTGAGAGCGGCAAAGAAAAAACATCTCACTACCTCTATCCAATCATCTCTTTGCCACCCAGCTGAGCTCTTTAGGGTTGTCCAGGGCCTATTATACGCTGGCCCCAGGGACATCATAAACCCCTCTGAGGCCGGTTGCAATGTATTTGCCAGGCTCTTCCAGGTAAAAATATCTTGCATCTGCCAGGACTTGGACTCCAATGTTATGGCAGTTGAATCAGGCGAAGTACCCGGAGCACAGTCTGGTCCAGTTATCTTGGATGAGTTTCAGTTGGTACAGCTCGAGGATGTTGACAAGGTGCTTGGACAGGTCAATGCAACCACGTCTA
This sequence comes from Shinisaurus crocodilurus, assembly GCA_021292165.1. Lineage (NCBI taxonomy): Eukaryota > Metazoa > Chordata > Lepidosauria > Squamata > Shinisauridae > Shinisaurus > Shinisaurus crocodilurus. Next base: position 84,196,649 of record CM037878.1, read on the forward strand.
TGTCCCTCCTTGCTTATAAAAACTAGCAGGGAGGGAACAGCCGGCTGGACCAGAGAGGTGATCAATGCCTCCTTGTGAGGCATTGAAACAAGTGGTGGTGAGGTCACGCCTGAAGAAACCCTCTCTGGACCCGGATGATTGGACTGCGACAATGGACTGGATGAGGGCTAACAAACTGAAGATCAATCCAGATAAGAGTGAGATGCTGTTAGTGGGTGGTTCCTCTGATTGGATGGAGGGTGTTCAAGCTGTTCTGGATGGGGTTGCAATTCCCTTGAAGGATAAAGTTCATAGCTTCGGGGTGCTCCTGGAGCCATCTTTGTCACTTGAGGTCCAAGTGGCCTCAGTGGCAAGGAGTGTTTTCTACCAGCTCCGGCTGGTGGCCCAGCTATGCCCCTATCTGGACAGAGATAACCTGGTTTCAGTAATCTACACTCTGGTAATCTCTAAACTAAACTATTGCCATGCACTCTACATGGGGCTTCCCTTGAAGACTGTTCAGAAGCTGCAGCTTGTTCAAAATGCGGCAGTCAGACTTATCACTGGGACCAGAAGGTCCAAACATATAACACCAGTTTTGGCCGACTTGCATTGGCTGCCAATATGCTTCCGAGCCAAATTCAAGGTGCTGGTTTTAACCTATAAAGCCCTACACGGCTTAGGACCACAATATTTGATGGAACGCCTCTCCCAACTGCAATCTACCCGGACACTATACTCAACATCTGGGGGCCTCCTCCGACTGCCACCTCCGAGGGAGGCTCGGTGGGTGGCAACAAGGAGGGCGTTCTCAGTGGTGGCCCCCCAACTGTGGAATAAGCTCCTCACTGAGGCCCACCTGGTGCCAACTTTATTATCTTTTCAGCACCAGGTTAAGACTTCCCTCTACGCCAAGGCATTTAATATTTAAGAGCTCAAAATAGCACATGGGGTGTGTGGGTTATGTCAGCTGCAGGCTTAGTTTATTAACTTGTTTAGTATTTGTCATTTTAAACTGTTTTTTTAAATTTGGTTTTAAACTTTGTAATGAAATTGTATGTTTTTATTGTTATCTGTATTTTATTATGTGTTTTATTGTTTTTATGAATTGCTGTAAACCGCCCAGAGAGCTTCAGCTATGGGCAGTATAGAAATAAAATAAATAATATTATAACAACAGACAACTGGTATATCATAAGCAAGCAATATATTATTCATCATCTTCAAAGTTCCTTTTTGGTATTTTCAGAAAGCCAATTATAAAACCTACATTCTACCATTCATAAAATATTGTTCCAAGGCAGATGACAGCTTATTAAAAATAAAATATAATCCATAACCACAACTACAGAAACAGAAACCATAAATAAAACAGCATAAAACTAATTTGAATGTTAGCACATTCAGATTTAGTAATTTGGCACTCAGGCAGAAAGATTACTTTTAAGCATCATAATGTAGACTTATATATGGTCTTGCTTACAAGGTTTGTACTGATTAATATTTTCAACAAACTTTCCTATGATATCTAAGTCACCATAACCATTGGAAGGTACAATCGTCATTAATGTACATTTATATCCCACTTTCCTCCAAGGAGTTAAAGGTGGCATACGTGGTTCCCCTCTTCCCATTTTATCCTCATAACAACCCTATACAGTGGGCTAGATTGAGAGGTAGTGACTGGCGCAAGATTTCCTGGTGAGCTTCAGGGCCGACTAAGGATTTGACCCTGGGGCTCAATAATAAAGATTTATTTTCATTCAAGACCCATGTGTTGGATTTAGCCCAATGCATCAAACTACATCTAATTTTCACAAATCAGAAACATACAGCATGCAGACACAACCCCAATGTTTTTTTTTAAAAGTTGTCAACTGCTTCTACCACTCAATCTATCAGGTGCCCCCCCAAAAGCCCACCAGCCAAGAGGCAGGTAGAAATACAAAGCTGAGCAAGGATTATGCATCTCAGCTTTTAATATATTTAAATATAATTTTTAAATATAATTAAGAAAGCTTGTACAAAACTCATATAGTATTTTTAAGAGAGCCTCAAAGAATTCAGCAAATTACAACAAAATCAATTATATGCTGGGAATCTAATTTATTGGACCTTTGAAAAATTAATCTTCTACATTATAAATATAATTGCAAACACCACCAGAACACAAACTATAATTTATATTAAAACAATACAAATATTTAGAGTAAAAGATGATTACATACCTCAAGTGGAGAGTCACAGAGGAACCGTGTGAACTGCGTTTGGGATATTTTATCAAAAGTCCGTGTCACCAAGGATACATGTTCAGCATGGAACAAAACACACACAAAACAGAAAAACAAATAAGTTAAAAGATTTTATCTTAAATGCATTACACTATATGATTTACCTAATTAAAGTTATACCTAATGCTTCACTATTAACCATGAGTTTTAATTCACAGATTAAATCTGCAAATCTTTTGAAAGTTGTCTCTTCTGTCAACCACAACAACCCTTGTGAACAATAATTGGTGGTATAAGAAATTACCTCATTATACGAACAGAGTAGTAGCCTTCTCAAATTTAGCTCTTGGAAATTCATTTTTTGTGCTGTGATCTATGAAAACTGATGCATATCTGAGTATTCTATGATGAACCAAACCCACTTTTGCTGTTACTAATTAATAAAGTAATAAATTCATCAGAAAACAGTCAGGTATGAGTTGGCTTTTAACAACTTTAGGGTGGGAATTAGAAGATTTTAAGAAGATTTTATTGAAAATTGCAGCATAGTCTAATGAAACAGTTGTGGCAACAAGGAACCCGAACAGGGTTACAGCAGAGTCAGTAGAGTCATCAGATATCCTACGTAAGTGATCCAAGCTATGGCCTACTAATGCTGAAAATCCGTTTCCTCCTCACATTATCTTGGGTGGGGATTTTCTTTCAAAATTTGTAATATCAAAAAGTACTACCAAAAATACAGGATAGGAATCTGGTAAACCAAAAATATTTTGCTTGAAAGACTAAGCCCTGGTTTAGCCATTTAGCCTATATGAGGCTGTGGCATGCTCCTCGCACCCCACATAATATAGGACAGGCACTTGATACTTGCATGATCTCTTTTCTCCACAAAAAAAGGAAGGAGGAAAAAATCATGCTAATAGTGCCTTCACATGAGAAAGCACATATGTTTAGCACCTGGCTCATACATTATAACATAAGTATCAAGGAGGACAAGGAATGCATCACTCTGCCACCAAACAAAGGCTGACTACTTGAACCAGGGCTCAGTGACTGGATTTTTGCCTACACTTGGGCCCAATCTGATTTCTCACATGTGTGAGTGTCATACTGACTAGATATCTGAGTAAAGGGGTCCTGCCTTATGGGAAGAAGTTATATTATATGGCCTTTCTGTTTTTCCTAATGTGCAGATTCTATGATGAATGGAATATTGGGAGAAGGAAGTCAGAGAAAAATTGCAGTCACAAGAGCCCTGCTCAGAGTTCTCCACACATGCATTAAATGCATGGAGAAGGTGGAGTGAGACCACTCAGATGGGCCACCATCAGCCTGCTGACTCTGCTTCCCCTGACCTTCACATGTAGAGCTAAAGGTCTGAAAAGGGGAGCATACAGCTCTAAAATGGAAGTTTGGAAGAGGGGAGCTAGCAGGGCGTGCAACATTGGCTATGGCATGGTCCCCTATTTCCATGTATTCAGAGTATGTGTGGAGAATAAATAACAGGGCAAAGATGACTACTGTATGGAAGAATCTAAGATGGATTCACTTCAGCAGCATAGTTTGTGACACTATTACGTACGTGCGGTTTGTATAAAGTGAATGACTATTCCTTGTCGATTATCATATTAAGAGAAAATACAACCAATACTCAAGTACTACCGAAATAAAACAATTCTATTAAACATAAGCCACCTGAAATCACTTTTTAAAAATAAAAACAGGATAGTTTTCAATGCATACTGAGGTGCCACAAATAGTTCTGGACAAACCTGCAAGAAAGTAGCATACAAAGATTGTATTTGAGGTCCGTTTTGGACAAGCATTCCAGCAAAAAGTGGAGAGCAGGGTAAAATTTATAAGAGGTCTAATATCTGATCATCCATTTGAAAAGATCCTACTTTATAAGGGTTTGATGTGATTTCACACACGCACAGCAAATTTAAACATAGAAAAGAGGTGGGTTTTAAAAAAATTGGGTTTTGCCACTGAAAATATTTCCCCCCAAGTTACATTGTTACACGCATCCTTGTACATTAGTGCCTGTAAATCATCCAACACATACTAAAGATGGCAGGCATGTACTTGCTGGTTAACAATAGTGTGTTGGGGCTAGGTACAAGTGAGGTGTTGCTTAACTCCTCTCCCACCCACCAACTTCTTACGCACAAAATCTAATCTTAGGATCCCACACCTGTCTCAGCTTGGAGAAGGGGAACAAACCCAATAGTGAGGTGGAGGAGCATTATGTATCCCCTTCCCATCCATCAATTCTCTTCTATAAAGAGAGAGCAATTCATGCCCCGTTTATCTTGTAATAGGTAGTACCACCCTCTGATTGTGGGCCAACCCACATTCAGGAACTGTTCAGAAAACTAAAACTTCTAAGAACAGGTTGATCCATAATCTCTGCTTGCATGGACCCATTCACAAAACCAGGATATATCACACGATAACCTAAAGAATGTCTGTTTGTGTTTTTAAAAATCTCCTTTTTCCTGTGACTACACACACCTGGTTCAGACATAATCCTGCCCTGGTGACCTGTCTGATCTTTATAGGAAAAAAACATTAAAAAAAATAATAATCTGAGGAACCTTGTTCATTGGCTGCTCACTTTCAGTTGCTATGGAAGAATTTGTTTCTTAAAACCATAAACAGTATCCACAAATTATATAATATAGCTTAAGCTTAGGGAACATATGCTTCCTGCCCATATACAAACATTATATTTCTATAGCCTTTCCCCCCATAGGCTCTGACCCATGAAAGCTTATCCCATGAAAAAAACAATTTTTTTAAATGTTTAAGGTACCACCAGATGCTTTATTTTAACTTTTCTATAACACTTGTGCTGATAGGAGATCCATGAAGCACAATTTACTATCCTATCAGAAGAAAGCAATATGATAGGGGAGGGTGGTTCAATAAATCAAGAACTCCAAAGAACTATAATATGGGTTTCTTTTCCAATGCCATCTAATTGTTTTTGGTTCTGTTCCTGCTGCAATATGTCTGTAGCTGAAAGCAAGATCTAATTAACCTACGAATGGATGGTAAATATTTAGACAAGTCCTTTGACAAATAAAAAGGAGACTTCTATAAGCCTAAGCCGTTGTTGAAGACAAGAGAACAGTGTGCGGTCTATAGTTAGTCCTTTCGGAGTCATTCACAACCAAGGTGTTCAAAAGCCTGAGTAATCTGGAGCTTTACAACAGAGGCATGAGAAAATTGTTGGTTTCATTATTCTAATTATAGCTCTGAATCCAAGAGCAGTAATGTAGTTTCCAAAGATCCATTCAGATTTGAGAAATGGGCCAATTTCTAGGTATCTGCCCTTCTTTGCTTTTATGTAGACCTTAGCAATTCCTAAATTACAGCTTAAAAAAATTAACTGGCACCAGAGGAAAAGTAATGTATTTTTGACATTGGAAAGACTTCAAGAATTCTAATTCTAGCTCTTCATTGGTCAGTAAATGCCAAAACATTTTCTAAATATTTGCTCATTTTAAAGACATTGTTGTGCAACGTTTTATGTTGAGCTATTTTCAGGTATTTAAAGTTAACATGAAATATATCAAAGTTACGGATTATGAGGTATAATCATTGCTGTGTGGTCCCTTGGAGAATAAAAAAATATATTTAACACCTGTATCTGAACCAGCTTCGATTGATTTGAAGCTTAAAACCATGTACCTGCAAAGAACCAGTCCAAAATGGCCCAACAAAGCTTGAAGATGGCCCCTATTTAACTGCGCACTTGACAGATGCCATACAATACGGTACCATACCCAGATATTCTGCTTGATAAGGGTTTTGTGTTTTTGCTATGACTGGTACCTCACTGGAGTTAAATAAGCACGCCTGCCCCGCCCCGCCCCGCCCCCAAATTGGATATTGTGATAAAGCTATTATAACATGGCAACAATATCTGACAGAAGTTCAACAATCATACTGGAAAACAAAGCATGAGCTCTACAGCTGGAAGCTAATTTGAAATACCCAACCATGAGGATGAAAGTGACAGTTCTTACATATCTTCAGTGAAGTAAAACACTCCACTGATATTTACAATTGATATGAAGTACTCAAAGTTAATCAGTCATAATATTTGGCCACTAATGTACATATTGCTAAAGGGAAAGGTTAGCGTGAATACATGTAGCACCAGACAGAAATATTTTGGCCCGCTCAACATTTCAGATTATTCCAGCATCACAATTAAATGTGACTCAAACAGCATAGGTCAATCAATTCTGCTGATGTATTAGCATATCAGGTCCCAAGTAAGGGATGTATTGCTTCCTGGCTTTTCAATGGGTCTGTTTGGATGTCATGATAAGCCAGAGGGCCTCAAGCCCACAAGTTCCCCGTACCCTCTCCTCAGCGTATCTACAAGCTGGAGATATAAGCTTTTGCTTTTAATTAACTGCAGCTTAGCAGCACTTCAAACTCAAACTGTGGCTAGTCTTAACAATGGTTTACTGAAACAAGCCAGCTTCATAATAGTGGTTTCAAGTTGGTTTGTTCCAAGTAAGCCACAGTTAAGATTAACCAATACTTGACAGAGTCAGTCAAAAGGACAAGCTGCAGTTAATAAAAAAAACAAATAAAAACAAGTTCAGATCTTCTCCTGGTAGTAATGCCAGAGGAGGAGAGAGGAGGGAGGAGTGTACACGCCTGAGGCTTGATGGAGCACATTCCCATTATGGCAAACTGTGGTTTATCATAACATCTGAACCAGTTCAGTGCCTAGGCACACATTCGGTATTCGGTAAACAGTTGACCAGTAGTGCTAGCACACTATTTTATGTATTTTACTTCTATCACAGGTCATTAAGTTCAGAAATCACAATATAGATTTTTACCTAGTATTGTATGTAAATCTGACTTTGCGCAAGTGCAATAAAAATGAAGCTTTAGGTTCATGGTAAAATACTAGCAACTGAAAACCCCTCTCATAATTACATTAGAACTACAGCATATAAATATTTGCTGCTGGAAGCTAAGTGAATTAAAGACATCCTAGTGTTCTCCCTTGTTCTTCAGTTTCCACAGCAACATTTTATAACTCCTATGCAATTTGAATGTAAGAGGTCAAATTCTGCTACTGGTCTGATTCTTCCTTGTGGTTTTAGAAGGGTGTTCATAAGGATAAACATGGACCCGACATGTGTGGTATGGGGCGGGGAGCCAAGCCTTGGGATTCCTAGACAAAGGCAACATTCAGCATGGCCAGGACCGGCATCCCCCTTACTCCCCCCTGCCTTGTTTATTCATACACACACACAGCCTTGCCCCTCTCATTCTCTCTCTCACTCACACACCCCACGTATACTTTCATTCCCCCCATCTCCTGTTCTTCACAATGTGCATCTCCCTTCTCCATTGCCGAGCTGATGGGTGCTTTCCCCAGCAAAATCGGCTGTGAGGTGTGTGGAGGAAGTGCACAATTGTGATGGGGAGGATGGTACTTAGGATGGCTCTTAGGATGGCTCTCCCCATGCACCCTCCTCCCCATTTAAATCATGCTCCCTCAGCCTGCTAAACAGCTGCTTGACAGTCTGGGGGAGCATGACTGTGATGGTGAGAAGGGCGCACAGGGAAAGTCATCCCTGTGCACCATCCTCCACATTGCAAGTGGCACACCTGTATTCCCCTACACATTGGAGCATGTGGGACTGTGATGGGGAGGCCACATGCGGGAAACAACTCAAACAGGTGAGTGTCAGGCTTGCAGGAGGAATTCAGGAGCTTAGACACTCACAGTGTGCCATAACCACGGCCTCCAAAGCAGTTCTAGAGTGCATTCATCACCATCATGCTGCCACTTTGAATGCTAGGTGATTGGGAAGGAAGCCTGACTCTGCAAAAGTCCAGCCAGCACTTTAGTCTGATTTTGACCTCAGCAAAAGGGACCCCAGTGACAGGGTTGCAAAACTGGGGGGGGGGGGAGTGCATCCCCGCCACTTCAACTAAGCCCTAGTTCTCCCAAATATGGTTTCAAGAGAAATCAGAAATATTTGGTTACTGCCTCTCCTGATGGTCATGTTGGGTTAGTGTTCCAATCCACAGATCTTCATGCATAGCAGTAGGTTGCCATTAGTTATAGATTATAGATTTCATACATAGATCATAGAGTTGGACGGAGCCTACAAGGCTTTCGAGTCCAACCCCCTGCTCAATGCAGGAAACTAGAGGAGGGGTCTGTGTGCAAGGATCTCTTGAGCATACTGACTTGCAGAAAAGGTCCCCCCTCCAGGGGCAGGGGGAAAACAGAATAAGTTCAAATATGAATTAAAGTTGGAGAAATATCTCCCCAGTTCGAAATTTGACATGTACTTTGATACACACAGTACACTTACATGAAGAGGATTACCTATTCATTACAATGGTGGTTACAACACTGCCCATATAGAAGCTCTGTGAATAACTCAGCGCTTCCACCCTTATAACGCACTCTTAGACTGTATTAATAGTGTACAAATAAATAATCAAAACATTTGAAGCTATGGATTCCTTCAAGACACTAATATCTCAACCTGGAAGGGGGTTATGGGTGGGGGAGGCAAAATATATGTTCCTACATAGATCAGTATACTGTTGATATGAACTGCTTTCTTTTCCTTTATCTTCCATTTGCTTCAGCTTCCACATTTAAACATTCAACTGTCATTTTGGAGAGTTAATAAAGAAAGGAAAGACTATTCACAACCAGTTCAGTCACATTACTGCAGCTTTTTAGACAGTGAATATTTTGTAGGTCTTTAAATAAAATTTCTTCCAAAACAAATATTTGACTAAGCCTAAGGTAAGAGCTTGTCCAGTTTCGCAGTGGAAACTGAGCAACACACTATTTTTTCCTATAAACTTGTCATTATAAAATATGCCAAAAGTAGTGGGGTAGAATGCTTGCTTCAGTAAAGCTAAATAGCAATAAAACAGTTAACTATGGCTATTTGAGTGAACTACTGTAAGACTTATGATCATGTATGGAAATGTTTTCTAACTGGTGTAATTGCCACTTGGTTTGTTTTGGTTACCTTGCAGATGTAAACTATTTCTTCAGAAGACACAGAATACCATAAAGGGACTTAATAGCCAAAAGTTAGCTTTAACAAAAAGAGCATTATGGAAACGGCATATGGCAGCCCCAAAACAGTAACACTTATCAAAGGCAGTGACCGAAGGCAGAAAAGTATTTTAAAGTTTAAACTTCATAATCCGACAAAACTTGCAACAAACTTCATTGGAACGAGGCGAGCAGTGGCATAACTTTAGTTCTGAGTATTCAAATATTAAAGATTTAAGGAAAACAGCATTACAGTGTAACAATAAGTAGCATAGCATATTCCATATATACACACTTAGTATGCTTGATGCTGTGTTCATCTCAAAGAAGAAGACATAAACACACTTAAGTAGTTGTAACAGATTACCATTGGTAGTGGAACCAGGCAAGCTTTTAAAATTACAGAGTATTCTTCATGAGGCAGAAGGGAAAGGCTTACTCAGACCAAAAGTGCTTACTGATGTCAATAATCTGAATCACTTGACAGAATAAAGCAATCAGCATTTGAGATGCATACCACCCAATCTGCTGCAGACCACATTAATCTAAGCTAAGAATGCAAGCTTTCTATTTAGCCCCCCTGAATATCCGTCCCAAGGCACATGCCATGGCAAGTTTCCACTGAAGAAGTAGGGGAGGCAGGAGGAGAGCTGATGTGGTGTTCCTAACAGAGAAACACAGGAAAACCCTGAACCTGTTTATCATGTTGCTGGACTACAACCAATTTAGAGATGTGAAGACACAGGAAAAGAACCAGAAAAAATCGGGGGGGGGGGGGGATCCCCATCTTTTCCCCAGGACCATGGCCGGATTAAGATAGGGGCTGTGGGAGCGGCCGCTCCAGGCCATTAACAGACAATCGGCCCGCAATTATAGGGACACGGCGATTTTTCCCCTTCGGAGTTAGCTCTGATCGTTATCATTCAGCATAATTAATGATTTTTTCAAGATTAGAAAGGTGTTCTAAGCACATCTGCATTACAGGCTTGAGGCAAGACCTAGCAAGAACTGTTGTTCTCAAATTAGCATTTCAGTATCTTTGCATTTCAATCACTGTTACTACATTTCTTTGTGAGAACGTCTAGCACATGGGGGGCTTGCTAGGGTCTGTAATATTCAGATTTAGAAGGGACCTCTCTCTCCAGCCTCGAGCAAAAGATCTTTCTGATTCGCAGCTCAATTGTCCAAATGCTAGTTTAACACACACACACACAAAAAAGCAACAAGAACAACACAATTATTCTTGGTCAAGCAAAGCTTCCTGACTTTTTGTTGTGGCTTTTTTTTTTTTTAATAAATAATTTGGGGGAAATTGGGAAGACCCTTACTGATAAGCTGCAGGAGTTTTTGAGTTTTTGCTCCGGCTGGTCCTGATGGCCCTCCTCTGCACAGGTAAGGTTCAAAAGTTTGACTCTTTTGATCTGCAAGTTCCCTTCTCCTTCTCCTTCTTTTCTGTAAAAGGGTTTTCCCTCTTTTGTGAGCCAAACTGAACGTAAGGGCTGTGTGTTTGTGGGTGTGGGTGTCTGCCTTTTGGGGGTGTTGATCCTCCTGCCGCCTGCAAAATGTCACCTGCTTGGCTAATACTGTGTGTGTGTGTGTGTGTGTGCACGCACGTGCGCTTTCATGGGGAATTGTGTGGCATTTTAAGTTTTATTTTGAAAAACCCCAGAGAACAGAGTTCACCAAATATCCCTCTTGGATATTTTGGACTACAGTTCTCATTTGCCTCAGGCAGCATGGCCAGTGGCTGGGGAAGATGGTTTATGTTTATTTAAAAATGGTTGTTGTGAATGTTCTATTTATGTGAATGTGTCTGCCTTTTGGGGGTGTTGATCCTCCTGCCGCCTGCAAAATGTCACCTGCTTGGCTAATACTGTGTGTGTGTGCACGTGCGCTTTCATGGGGAATTGTGTGGCATTTTAAGTTTTATTTTGAAAAACCCCAGAGAACAGAGTTCACCAAATATCCCTCTTGGATATTTTGGACTACAGTTCTCATTTGCCTCAGGCAGCATGGCCAGTGGCTGGGGAAGATGGGAGCTGGGGCCCCAAACATTTGGAAGGGCCCTGGTTGGGGAAGACTGCCCTAGAGGTTAAAAAACGTGGAGGTACTTATCATCAACAATATGTGATGAATGGTTTTATTGAGTTAACAAGCTTATTGTTTACAAAAAAAGAAATATTTTCAATATGTTTCTGTTTTGGCACTTTAATGGTAATTAAAATATTTAATTTGTTTTAATATAAAATTGCGTCTTCATTTTATTTATTTCCATAAAAAGGCCCACCAAAATCCTCAGCACCAGGCCCATAATGCTCTTAATCCGGCCCTGCCCAGGACTGTTTTTGTCCCGTCCCCCCCAATTGGAAAAATTGAATAGTTTTGCATTATGAAATATTTTCTTCTAGAATTTAAGACAAGGTGTTTATATATTGTTACCCAGCCTTTACTCTCTCCAAATGATTTCTAAAAACTATGTACCGGTAATAAGACTTTTATTGAAAGACTAGAGATATAAAATGTCTCAAAATAATGAATCCATGGGGAGGGAAGTTTTTTAATCCTCTCTGTAAGATTCCCAGAATAGTTATTTCTTCCATTCCTTATTAATATTAGTGATCTAATGTATCTTTTACCGATATACATCTGGGGAGTCATGCTCAGTTTCCCAACATGTGAGTAGAGTCACCATATCATAATATGGAAGAAAATATGCATTCTTGACAGTTTGGGCTTTGTTCTACAAAGTCCTGTGTTTATGGGCTTATTCCAGTTAGAAGCTGTAGCAGGGAATTAATGTACTTCTAATCTAAAACCCACATGTGAAAAGAACACTGTAATCCTGCCATTGTCACCAGATGCAATGAAACAGCATGTGGGTTATCCCACCTATGTTTCTTTTCTTTTTTAAAAAAATTAACTTTTAGGCTTGAGTCTATAGAACTCACTGCCACCATTTTAAATAAAGTTCCCAATTAGATCTCACCACTAGGGAATGCTGCTATAAAACCTTTTAACTGCTGCCACTAAAATAAACCCTCTCTACCTAAAAGAAACTCAGTAGCCTGGTTTTTATGGTGTACGCATAGGAATGACACTACCACTAGAGAAACCTTTCAAAATGAACAAAAAATAAGATGTTCATTAATGGAAATTATTTACAAAAGTGAATAAAATGTCACTCTTCAAATAGGTTGGGATTGCTTAAAGGTTCTTAAATCAAATATGGATGCTTACCATTCCTAGGCTGAGTCTTTCTCAGCTAGATAAAATATCAATACTTTTTTCCTTCAGATCAGATTTCCCTACTCTCCATCGCACAAACATGAACAGGTCCATAAACTTCCTTACAAACAGGAACAGCAGTCTTCCTCTGCCTCCAGTTCTTCCTGCTTCTTCTGGTTTCTAGAATCATTCAGATGTTTCAGGGACTACTTGCTCTGGTCAGACATATAGGAACCTAAAATATGTTATGTACAACTTGGTTTCCTCATAAAATTATCATGTTTCATATTTTAAATTTAAAAGTATAGTTTATTCAGACGATAATTACAAATTTACTTTTAAATGTTTTTAAATATAGCGATAATTTTATGAGAAAACCCAAGTTATACATAATATAACTTTAGGAATATAAAGGCTGCTTTATGTTCCTAAAACAGTCTTCCCCAACCTGGTGTCCTCCGGATGTTCTGGACTACAATGCCCAGCATTCCCGATCATTGGCCCTGCTGCCTGAAGCTGATGGGAGCTGAAGTCCAAAGTATCTGGATGGCATCATTTTGGGGAAGCCGATCCTAAAGCAACGAAGTGACTTTAGATCTGTAAAGAGCACTAAAAATACAAGTATTGCTAATTTCCATTTTTTACCCAAACCTCCCTGAAGAAAAACCATTTTTTTCATGGCTTCAAAATTTCTGGAAATTTTACATCTCTAAGATCCAGAGATGCAATTTATATGGTATTAACATTATGATTTACATTATGCTTTTTGCTTCTGAGCTAGTGGTGCAACCTTAGCTGTCCATGTAAACACCATCAAGGTGTGGTTCTTTTTGTACTGATGGAGATGAGCTAGAGCAGTGTTCTCCAACCTTGGGTCCCCAGATGTTTTTGGCCTACAAACATCTGGGGACCCAAGGTTGGAGAACACTGAGCTAGAGGGACAGATTCTCTATAGAGCAATATATACTTCCTGCTGCACACCTGCCTTCAGAGAAACACATTTGTGAGGAACAGGATCCCTTCATTACACTCACTATTTTAAATCTCATTCAAGCTTGTACAAGAAATGTAAAGTACTGCTAAAGCATCAAACACCACATAGTTATGCTGATTGGCCAGCATACAATGGGTAGTAATCCATCAGAGGAAATTCCACACCATTAAGGTACTTCAGCAAGGACTAACAGCCTATTTAACTGTCAGGAACTCTGTATCATTGTCAGAATAGTTTTTCTTAGGGGACTGGGTAATATAAAATTGCATGTTCATACCCACTCAGCTTTCAAACTCTAGTTTCAAGATCAATGAAGGGGAAGGCTGAAAAGACCAAAACCTGATAAATATAAGTAGTAGTTTAAACAGGTGTGCATTGCGCAAGAAAACAGGGAAAGAATTTTGGATGCATGACAGAAGGGCCATTCTAAGACTCTAACAGATAAAATGCAGATGTGATCCGATTTTTCACACATATTTCGCAAGTGTTCGTATGACTTGCTAAATTAATTTCCAATAAAGGTAGGAGGAATCCAACAAACTCAATGACAGGCATTTCCAAGACATACTGGTATATTATATTGACCCCAACTTCTAATGCTTACTGATTTTATCCAGGGTATATTTATTTTATTTATTTATTATATTTATACCCCGCCTTTTTTCCTGCAAGGAACCCAAGGCGGCTTACATAATCCTCCTCCTCCTCTCCATTTTATCCTCACAACAACCCTGTGAGGTAGGTTAGACTGAGAGTCAGTGACTGGCCCAAAGTCACCCAGTGAGTTTCATGGCCAAGCGGGGACTAGAACCCGGATCTCCTGAGTCCCAGTCCAACACTCTAACCACTACGCCACACTGGCTCTCATATCATATCAATTCTCTCAGACAACTGCATTGAGATACTTGAAGCAGATTGGTCCAGAATACATTGAATTCAGGGTCAACGAACATTCAGCACCCCAGTGTTTAGTATATTCTCCATCTCAATAGTCCCAAGATTAAGGCACTTCTATGCATTTGCTAGAAATCTCTTTAAAATCAGTTTTTTTTTCAGACTGCTTCAGCCGATACTGCATAGTGTGCTGCTGTCATACAGCTTACTTATCCAAATCTCACTTGATAGAAAAGCTAGATTACCGTAGTTTTTCCCTTTAGATACCATAGACTGGATCCACAAGCCAGCTACAGTTACATCCCATTGAAATCAATATGAAAGTTAGTCATGGCTTATGTCCCATTGATTTCAATAGCACTTAAATACAACTAATGTATTTTGGCTCCAACCTATAGCGGTCCTCACCCTACTGCTTGCAATCAGGGTGCTATTACTCAGTGTTGCCTACCTGCCTTTTATTATCCGTGGCTCTGTTTTTATTTTTACAGTACAATCCTCTGTATGTTTATTCAGAAGTAAGTCCCATTGAGACTTTCTCCCACATAAGCATGCATAGAACTGTAGCCTCAATATTTGTTTTAATTCTTGGGGACTACCTGCATGCAAATACAAGGTTGCCATGCATCTAGTTTAATGCCTCTCAGTGCTTGCCGATGGGTATTAAGATGAGTATATCTTGGTTGAGGTTTTTTATGTGAGAAGAATAAAGCTTTGCAAGAAAAAAATAGAATGTTAGATACAAAATACACAACACAGCGGTGTCCTGTTTTCAAACATCTTTCCAGGGGGGGGGGGAGGAAGTACTGTGACTGATTTCTTAATTTCATGGTTTGATCTGTATACAAAACTAAATGCGGAAAGTAAGAAAAATGGAAAGGTCCAGAAACAGCCCCTTTCCTAACAACTGGAGGTAGTGGCTTCTATCTAGAATGACAAATATATAATAAAAGTGGCAAACTGAAGATCTGAAAAACTACATGTTTAGCCACTGAATAATCCATTTTCTTCAACAGAAAGTTGCTCAGCAAAATTAGGCTATACACTAACACTGTATTAATAACCAACATATTTTTGCATTGGAACATCAAATGTAAATGTAAAAGAAAGTTTACATTTGGAATCAGTGACAGATATATCCTACTCCAAAAACTGAACTTCTCTAAAAATATTGTACAATTTTGACCCCCAATTTTTAATGAGCATCCCCCACGCCCCCCACACCCAGGGCTAACTATACAGGCAATAAATTAAGGCTGCATCCTATGCACACATCTCCCTGGAAGAAAGTCCTATTGAACATAGTGGGACTTACTTCTGAGTATATATGCTTAGGATTGTGTAGAGTCACTAGATAGCCTTTTTGGAAAATAAATGATCAATGTACTAAAAATGAACATTAATGTAAATATTTATGAATCTAGCCAGAATTATTTAATAAAAAATAATAATTATCCACTGCTTATATTTTCTACTCTGGTGCTTGGTATTAACAACTATGCCAGATGTTAATATACATGAATTGCATAATTCCTAAAGTATTTGAGAGCCAAACAAAGATATGTTTGCACTTATTTAATGGAAACAGCACATTTCTATCACCATCTTCATTTTAGGAGAAATTAGGTTTTTAAAAATCTCAGAGAAAAAGGAACCTATAGACAAACAAATCAGTTTTTTTGGTATAGGATAACCATCTTATAAAACACAGTAAATATTGCTCATCAGGTTTTTTGCTTCTAAAACCTTCGATAATCATTATCAAATACTATTTCTTTAATGTACTTATCACCCCCAGCTCTTCAGCTGGCAAGTCTCCCCAGAATGGCTTGCATAAAAATATTAAAATAAATCACCATTACACTTTTTTTAAAAAAACACTGTAATACAAGACAATAACCATCCAAGCAGATAATATGTCCAGCTTTAAAATGAATACATATAAAATTCCTGGGTAAACAATATTGAATTGTATATCCACCAGACACCATCTAAAATGGACTCATTCAGCAAGGCTCAAATCATGTCTGTTTCATTTACTGCCTCATTACTATAAAATGAAGCAATATATGGAAACAAAGGAGTGGCAAAAAATAAAGTCGATTCAAATAAGCCAGGGATAAGGGATTGCAATAAATATATTTTGAGCTGTGGCCACAACTAATTTTATGCTTTAAAAAAATATTTATACAGAAGTTAAGAAGCCATAGCCTAAAGACCTGTTGCAGCTTCTGTGAAAATTTAACACCGTGCCTTCTGTGACTTATATTTCAAGAAACAGATCCTGGCAACTGGGAAAATGCAACAAGTGATTTTGCAGCAGATGAGTCATTCAGGCTGCTGGAATGTCCAAGATCCATAATACTGCTAATTCCACATGCTATAGAGCCTAAATCAGTCATGAAATTAGTTTCAAATGTCTTGAAGATGTAATAAATTTGAGGTTTTTCCCTTAACCCTGAGCATACTTTTCTAAATAAATCCTAGACTATTCTTAAGGTCTGGTACTGACATAACATTGCCTGATCTCTTTGACAATGGCCAAGAAATTAAAAGTGTCCCTTAGTCTTTTGTGCTCCAGTCCACAACCTCCTCCGTCTCTTCCACTCAGATCCCTCCCCCCACTTTCAGCAATATCCATGGTTAGAATTGCATCTGAACCAGATTTAAGGTTAGCCATGGTTAGCTTTAAATGAGTTTTAACTCTCTTCAAACACTGATTTAAAGCTAACTATAGCTAAAGTGTTAATCCCAGTTCAGATGTAATATTAACCATTGTTAGGATTGAAAAGGACAAGGGAAATGCAAACTAAAAGAGAAATAGAGCACATGGGCCCAAGAAAGGAGGAGGGGAAGAAGCATGCAGGATTGAAGGCTGCTCCCAATCTTAAACATGGTAAAAGACCAGGAAAAGTTACACCAGCACTGGACCTGGTTCCAGTGCATTTATTTCAGAGCAATACCCTTTGGCAACATTGAGGTTTAATTCCAAATAAGTGGTTTAGGTGAGCAGAAGCAAGATTATTCTAACTGATTTAGTCCAAAGATAACATACAGAGCCTGAAATAAGAATACCACTACCCAATATAAAAGCATATCCAAAACCTAAAGCATTTCCCCACCACACACACACACTTCTAGCGTCAATTTCAGCATTACATGTCCTACTGATTGATTTCCTTCCCCAAGATCAGTATTTCAGATCATTGGGCAAAATCCAATGGGGCGCTTATGCCCCTGCCTACTCTCTTGTACCCACTGTTGCCTAAGCAGTGGATCTTGCAAATTATGCTGAGCGAGTGAGACCCATCGCTTGCACAACAGAGACTGCCCGCTTGCGCAACAGATTTAGCACTTCCCTGAGGAAGCCCCTAAATAAGTGAACGCTCATTTCTCGATCGGGACAAGTCGTCGGAGCTCCCTTATGCAAACTCTGCCAACCTGCCCGGTTCCAGAAACTAGCATTTTTGCTTGTTTCCAGTTGCTCCTGGAAGCACTAAATCTTCGTTCTGCAAGCGGTGGGCATCGCTTGTGGACAAGAATCGGGGGGGCGTAAGTGCCGCATTAGATTCTGGCCCTTATCATTATGATCCCTTACCAAATACAACTTCCTTTGGAGTGGCATCTGGTTCATTAGCTATTCAGTAAACAACTGTTTCCTCAAAGGTTGTAATAATAAGATCTGATCTTCTGTGTTGACTGAGAGCCAAGGCATCGTACTGTTATTCGTACCACCACCAATAATATGGACAAAAAGTGCATGCAGTGAACTGTACCTGGTGCTCGTTACATTCAAAAGGAGAGTCCTTGTGTATGGCCATCTGATACTTGGCAAATAAAGAGGCAGACTGGGTGAAAGATGATTTAAACTGTGGGTCCTCAAGAGAAACTGGCACTAACCTCACCTTCAGAGCAAGGGAAAACACAGGCATTTTATTTGAATTTGTCCAAATGCTCCTGAAGGTAAGGCTAGCATATTATCTCCTCAAATCCATTTCAAAGCCTCTGCCAAGGAGACACACAAGGAAGCCCAACAACCGCAGAAATGTATCAACGTTTGAACCAATACTGACACTCCAAGTGCTAGGATGGTTCTGCTCTAGAGGAACTTCAAAATACAGTTTTGTATACTATCTGAAACTGTAATGTTTAGTGCCACATCTCAGTTTAGTCACTTGATATTCCATACCAATTACCTCTTCATGTAAAAAATGTAGAAGGAATCCAGGTAAGCCAAGAAGGATTTGACCGTCTCATGTTCTAGAAGGATACGCTTGAAGTTTTCAGCTTGTATTCTGAGGAACCCTGGGGTTTCTCAATGAGATCAATACTAGAAAAGCAGCTTCCCTGAAAGACAGCTTGCTCACTACTACCAAAATTCCGCTGCAACATACAGCTACATGAGAATGTTGGATATATTCTAGGGTGAACTCTCAGTTCATGCAAGGCAACAATGTCAACCAAAGGCCTGGTCACTGCTCTGTGTGAACTGACTCTGCAGCTAAGGTTTACCCATAACTGGCCTGGTGGGAATAGATCTAGATTATAAGAAGTTCTCCATTATCAGAACTGCTAAACTTACTTAACTCTCTCCCCCCCATTCTGAATAATTATGTAAGCCAAATGACATGACTGATATCCCTTAAAATAGAGCTGTACAATATGAACATGCTCTAAGTAGAGATATGGCTTTCACTGGGGTAGGGGTTGGGGGGGGCTAGGAACCTGGCAGAAGAAACATGCATCCTGTGCAGCAACACAGCTGTCAGTCATCATGGCCATGTTTTTAAGCTCTAATGGCTACTGGGCACCTAGATATTTGCACCTCTCTAGCTGAGAAACCACCAAACAATCGGGGGTTGGGGAATGGAGAAGTGGGCATGCATGGCCATCCAGGAACCCCTGAAGGTCAGGTTGGTACCTCAGGCTGGTCAGATTTGGCAGTGTGCCTGATGTTCCCCACCCCTGATTTAGTGGGTATATCCCTGTCCTACATACCACAAGTCTTGCCCGGCTCAAACTATGTGCATCTTTGAAATGTTGTACAGTATCCTACAAAGGCGGGTGCCTGGTTGTAAGAAACCTAGGAGCAAGACAACTGGAATGGAGGCCGGGAGGGGTGGGAATCCTAGCATGGAAGAACAGGTAAAGATTAAGTCAAAGACTTGAATTGGTTTAAGGTAGCCATTCCCAGCCCGGTGCCTTTCAGATGTTTTGGACTACAACTCTCATAAACCTCAGCCAGTATACTAATGGTCAGGGATGATGGGAGTTATAGTCCAAAATACCTGGAGGGCACCACTTTGGCAAAGGTTGCTTTACGGGAAAACATTTCAGACAACATACTCTTCTTCCACTGCATATAACTTTGTTCTCCCTTCCCATCCCTTTCCAGTGTGCAACATACTTCATGGAGAAGCCCTCCAGCACAAACTCAACACAAGGTAACTGCTTCTACTGGCAAGCATTCCTTATTTGTATTAATATTTATGAACCAAACAAATCCCAGTAGAATTGCCCATAGTAGAAAGATGAATGTAGATTCCTGAAACTAGCTGTCCTGTCTAGCTGTTCAGGAAAAGTACTTGCTTTTCTATTCCTCTTTTACATCACTAACATGCAGTGCTTTTTTTCTGGAGAAAAGGGTACCGGAACTCTTGGATTACTTTCCTCGGAGTAGATGGCGAGTAATTGTAATGCAATTAATGAAGAAAAGGTGCTGGAACTCAAGTTCCGGTTATTCCCCCAGAAAAAAAAGCCTGCTAACATATAGCCCAACCATTATTGCTTATCTTTTTCTTTACGTGTTTAATTATTTGCGGCACCCATGAGATCTGCAAAACCTGCTTGTATTTCCAGGATGTTCAGTTTGGTTTAATTCATATCATTTTTGAAGTTTCT
This sequence comes from Shinisaurus crocodilurus, assembly GCA_021292165.1. NCBI lineage: Eukaryota > Metazoa > Chordata > Lepidosauria > Squamata > Shinisauridae > Shinisaurus > Shinisaurus crocodilurus. The sequence goes on from CM037878.1 coordinate 84,216,945, forward strand.
ATGGGAATTAAGTATTTTAAAGAATCATCTTTTGATTGTTTCAGAATAGACTAAAGCAACATGCTGTCTGACCTGACTGGCGGTTGGTTTATCAGGTGGGTCCTTGTGAATAACCATCTGGTAACGTTTATAGACCTGGTAAGACTCCTGAAATGTGGCTTTGAACTGGGAACTTGGTGGAGATGATCGCACCAGCCTCACCTTCCAAAGAATTAAAGATATTAATTATTGCAATAATAGTCATTAGATAACTAGGACTGTAAGGTTAAAAACTAGTTCTGCAGTAATAAAGATCAATATTTAAACAATAATTACCCCCTTCATGTATTTTAACTCAAAATTATGCAGCCAATGTTACTTTCTGCTCCACTACACTGATTTTTCAGAAAAAGAATGCTTAGTCCCAATGTAACTATTCTAAGTTTGGTTTCCAGTCACTGATCTGTAAATACTTCAATGCTTTGAAAAAATCTGTAACACAAAATCAGTTTTAAATTAATCATCCAGACATTTAATGAGGGTTATTCAAATGTAAATTTGTGTATGTGTGTATTCACACACATAAAATAGATAGAATGACAGACAGATTGTAACAGGAACAAAAAAGTCAACAAAACAAGTTCCCACCCAGGGAAATTTGGATTATTTGTGTGATAAAGCAATTTTTCATCCCAAAATGTTGGTCCTTTCCTATGAACTAGGTTTTCATATCAATCTTGGCTCTTGGCTGTTTTTCAACATCTATGTGCTATTTTGAGATGACAGGATAAAAAACATTGTTGAAGTTTCTTTAAATCCAATTCCATAGTTTAAACTTCTCTTAAATTCTATTAGCAAACTAATATCATGTTTGGGTATGTTTAAACATATGAGCAGGGCAATCCTAAGCATATTTACCACCAAAGTCTTACTGGGCTCAATGGGACTTACTCCATATTAAGCTAGTTTAGGATTCCAGCCCCAGTCACTATATGCCACAATAACTTATCTAGGCTTTCAACTGGAAAGCAGATCAGGTACACGGAAATTCATGGTGTTTAATCTTCTGATGCTAACTGACAAAAAAACCCCCCCATTTTTTACAGCTTTAAATAAATGTACCAAATTCAATAGTCAGTGTATGTTTCAATTTCACTGTTGATTTCCTCTGCTAAGGCTAATGTATCATGAACAGAAAAAGAGAACTATTTACTTTGAAACAGGCTTTGGCTATAGATCATGCCTTGCAAGAGATCAAGCAAACACGTTGTCATGGCCAGGTGCTACACTGAACAGATTCTGAATCAGAATGGCATGGCAATTGGAAATCAATACAGCAAGCGAGTCAGAGGTCATGTTAATGCTAGGTAGCAAGCAAGGAGTCCGAGTCGAGTGTCCCCCTGGGTCAAAGACAAGCTAAAACAGGAGCAAGGGTGGGTCAAACACAGAAGGCAGCACATAACAAGGTTTCAGAGAGGAATGTGGCTTGGACAACGTTCCAAGAAGGAGCAGCACAAGTCAGGGATGGAACCAGGAACTGGTAACATGAGTGACCACAAGGCAGAGGAGAACTGCAGCTGGCGAGGATATACTCTCTGATCCAGAGACTAAAGACAATGGTTCTTTGATCATTGAGAGCAGGGGGTTCTCAACCAGGGGGGAGTTCCCCCCAGGGGGGGAATTCTAGGGTTTCGGGGGGGAAATTAGGACCACAGACTGAAACTGTTGGAATACTGATCTTTCTACATATTACAATTCTACAGATTGTACATAATCTACAGGACATTACACCTTATTGTATTAAATTAAAAATAAAGATAAATATTTCACTTGTTATCTGTGGAAATATTCCATTTATACTTATATTAGACTTTTTCAATATTCGAAAATTTAAATATTTCAATATTTTCAAAATTTGAAAATTTAAATATATTTCAATATTTTCAATATTTGAAAATTTAAATATATTTCAATATTTTCAATATTTGAAAATTTAAATATATTTCAATATTTGAAAATTTAAATATTTTCAATATTATATGTATACTGTATTATTTGGAATGCAACTTTTGAGTCAGACAATCTTGGAAAGGGGGGAATGACATTCTGACATATGGTGAAAAGGGTGTATGGGGCAAAAAAGGTTGAGAACCACTGATTTAGAGCAACTGCTAAATGAAGTTCACTTGCAATGACTGTACATAAAGGGTTCACACCAATGAGTGGTATGACCCTCTGCCAGGAAAGGTATGGACAATTCCCAGGACCATTTCCTCAGGGGGAACTGATGATGTGCCTGAAGGTTTCTCTTCCCTCTCTAAGTATTTTACCCATGAGAGAAGGAAAGCATAGGACATCCTGCTCACCTGAGTATGCCTGCAAAGAGCAGCAAATCTAGCAGAACCGTGGTCAAACTTTCTCTCTTCCACAAAAATATTAAGGAGGGTGGGAGCTTATAGAGACCAATTCACAGCAGCAAGGTCAATTTCCCTAACGGCTAAAAATTGCTCTCCAGGGAGCTGTCTGGTGCTCAAAGAAGCAACCAAGAGGATGAGGATGATTATCTGTTAATTGCTTTGTGAACAAGTTATGGCACACTGTCCAAGATTAACTGAATATACAGAAAGTTTACGAAATTCTTAAGATGTGGTAGGCATCTAATATATACAATTTTGATCTAAGAAAAAATATCCTAAAATATTTAGGATCATCTGAAGGTATGCATATGATTGAAGCCAGAAGTCTTGTATGAGACTTGACCAAATGGTTAAGAATGATTTGTGAAACAACATCTTCATCCATCTAAATATGTAACTGTTCATGGCCAATTAAATATTTTATTATATTTCAAATAGATCAGATATTTCATTTCAAAATAGGATCCTAAATTTGTAACATTAAGGGCTCAATCCTATGCATGTTTAGACAGAAAAATGCCTACAACTCCCAGCATGCCTAGCTATAGCATGCTGGGAGTTGTAGAACTTTTTTCTGTCTAAACATGCATTGTACCCTAAATCACTCATTAAAGCTTTACCCATCATTATTTTAATTGCGTAGCTGGTATAGTATGTCATTCACTCAGATGGAACCACAGCACCCTCTTGTGTTTCTACAAAGAACACCTTCACTTAAGCTTCTTTTTTTAAACACACAAACCACAAAGTCCTATGAGAATAAATGGAAAAACCCAGGAAATGCCAATAATGGATATCAAAGTATTTTGTAATACCACCAATGTCTACCATTTCCCCTGTTTTTACACTTAAAGTACAACGTTTTTCACATTTGAACAACCAATTGCCTGAAAAGTTAACAGTACTGCAAAGAATAATACGATATGTCTTCATTCATGATAGGATAAGCAATATAAATATCTCAGTACCTCTAACTGGTGCAGAGCTTCAGGCGGTAAGACAAAAATGAAGTCTTCAATTGATTTGGGCTGATTTATTTTAGGGTTAGCATTCTGACCAAGTAAACTGTGAGCCTCTGCTTGAAGCGTAGGGTTCTGTGTCTGGTTTTGAAGGCTTCGCTGCAATTTGTGTTCCTTCCGTATGTCCTTGGCTTTACGGCAAGGCGGTTTACTCAAGTCAGCTCCTTTGCCTAGAATGGCAATGTATACATACTCAATGGGAAAAGCATGTGTTGAACAAACAGTCACATTCATTCACCTTTATATATTTAAGATGACTGACTATAAAAAAGGAAAAAAAGTATCGTTAAGCAAAAGTGTAAGGTGCTCTGGTGTTCTAGCTACATTTGACTACTGTGCTTGCACTTACCACTTGAAATGTTAAGCAGCACAAATATCTTCTTACTTGTGCTTAACATTACAATATTGTACCTGTAAGTCATTCTGACCAATCTAGTTGGGCAGAAGAGATGGGCTATAAAATTATTATGGCTTGGATCCTAAGTTACCTTAAAGAAGCTAACGGAAGGTAAGTTTCCTCCTCCTCCTCCCCTCTGCAGGCCACCTGTGACCACCCATAAGGCTCTCAGGGAGAACAATGTGGGATGGGGCAGGAAATTATACTTGTGTAAACTTCCTTAAGTTAACTTGGCTTAGGATCCAAGCCTCTCACTCTCTCTCTTAAAAAAAAAATAATTAAAATGTGTGCACAGGATTACATTAACTTCAATTAGCAAACGGATTTAAGAACAAAACAATATACCGTATATTCCTAGGGAGAAATGTTACAGGAACTGCACAATAACCAAGTTACAGAGGAACAGTATTACTTAATGTTAGCTGGAAACACATCTATTAAATAGGAAAATTTAAGGAGCATGGTCACGCAGATACCTAGAAGTTTAATACCTGCAATTAGGAATTTAAAATAGTTAGTCGAGCCCACAGCAGGACTGGCATCAAAAATAGTGGTGTCACATAATTTGAAAGACAGAACTATGACTGAAATTTACTTTACAGTTAAAGAACCATTTTCAGTTCTCTCTGCCTTTCCACTGGATATGGCTTTTGAGTTGGGTCTGCCTCTGAGACTGACCAAATGCCAATATGGATACTCTTCTCTTTTCTATTTCACAGAGTAGTTACTAAGGCCCTAAAAGATCACTTACAGTCTTTAAGGTGCCATAAGACTCTGTTTTTGCTGCAACAGACTAATATGCCTATCCCTCAGAAAGCTAACACAAGAAATGTTATTCCTGTAAAATTAGCTTTTCCAAACATTGTAGCCAAAAGGCCTCCATCTTCCCATCCATTCATCTATGGAAGGCTTTTGATTTAGCAGAGGAATCCTGCTTGAAGAGACGGAAGCAGCTTTTGCCACCGCCCACGCTGTTCTGGAGAGGACCCCACAACCCTGCTGAGCAGATTTTTGGAGGGTTCAGGGGGCTACCCAGGGAAAGGGGAAATCAGTAAAAGTCTTCTGCTAGCAGGAGCACCCTTGGAGCAGAACTCCCACCAGCAAGAGGAAAGTCTGGATCCAAGCCAGTGTTCCAACCAGTGATACAGAAGCATTGAGTAGCACATAAATGCAGCACAAACTACAATTGTATCTACGTCCTTTGGCCTGGGACCTAACTAGTCAAATCTGATACTAGCACACTTGTTAAACACACATTTGCAGGTACCTTTAGAGTGAAGGGCCAACTAAAATGAACACGAGTCACACAAGGATACAATTATGACCTTATGCCATTCCCATTCATCTCCCTGGGGCTTGTTCAGAAAATGTTCCCGGATAATTGTGCCCAATAAATGCAACCAGTAGAGTACTGGTTTTAACACATTTCACCCATAGATGTCAAGGCTCTTGACAAACATAAGAATCCTCCCAAAGTGGAAGAAGAAAAGCACAGTTTAATGTTGGGTTTCAGATCCTAGTTAAATGGGAATTCTGGTTAGTGTTAGCTGTAGATAAGGCTGATGCCAACAATTCCCTTTACTGTGATTAAGAGGGAAATTTGTGCCAGATAAATGAAAGGCTGCAAGGATGGAGTGTGTTTTCCTGTGGCTGATGTGAGGGAGCCAGTGTTACTTCTGCACTGGACCATATTAATAAATAGTGACTAGTAGTAGTAGTAGGCGATCACTCATGACCGAGTAAGATTGTCTTCCAGGATAAAGTTACAAAAAGAAAATTATAAAAGGAGGAAATTCTAAAAACTTGTGTAGACTCTAGTGATGGGTCCGTAAGTGACTGTGGAGGCTAATTCTAGATCCACACAGCTTCCCACAGTAAGGACACAGGTTACCAGATGGAAGATGGTCCTGTAAAGGATTCGTTTGACGTGCTTTTTGCTTAGCACGTTTCTCCCTTTCACCTTGCACTCGGGCTTCTTCAAAGTCCATGGAACCTTTGTGAAAGGCCAACCTCCATTTAGATCATTCATGGGCCAGAGCTTCCCAGTTTTTGATGTTTATATTGCATTTTTTTTAGATTAGTCTTAAGAACATCTTTAAACCTCTTATACTGGCCACCGATATTCCACTTTCCATCCTTGAGCTGGGAATAAAGTAACTGCTTTGGGAACGGCAGTCAGACATTCGAACAACATGACCGGTCCATTGAAGTTGGCGTTGAAGGATCATTTTTTCAATGCTAGTAGTCTTTGCTTCTTCCAGACTACACTGATATTTGTTCGCCTATCTTCCCAAGTAATTCGCAGGATTTTCCGGAGGCAAAACTCGTCTTCAATCATTTCTTAAGGAACATCTACCTACGGAACCTCTTGATAACACTTCAAGAGTGTTATCTAAGCTGAAAACCTTCATTACTGCAGCTTGTGAACAAACTATTGGATATGAAACTAAGAAACATCAGGATTAGTTTGATGAAAATGATAATGAGATTAAATTGACCAAAAAATTGTGACTGGGTACACACAACACGACAACCCATACTCAAGGCTGAGTATGGGTTGAGTGTGGGTTGTTGTTGAACCATAGGGTTGTTGTGTTGTGTGAGAGCTAGTGTGGTGTAGTGGTTAGAGTGTTGGACTAGAACTTGGGAGATCCGGGTTCTAGTCTCCGCTCAGCCATGAAACTCACTGGGTGACTTTGGGCCAGTCACTGACTCTCAGCCTAACCTACCTCACAGGGTTGTTGTGAGGATAAAATGGAGAGGAGGAGGATTATGTAAGCCGCCTTGGGTTCCTTGCAGGAAAAAAGGTGGGGTATAAATGTAATAAATAAAAAAATAAATAAAACCGAGTCACTATATATTAAGATGGTTAACCACGAACAACCACAGTTCACAACCCTACAACCAACCATGACTGGGTTCACACGAAATAACAACCTATCATGGGTTGCTACCCACGATGGTTTCTCATGTCGTGTGAACCCAGATTGATTCCCACAGACTGGCTTGTTTGAGGGCAACAAGCCACCCTGAAACCCCTTAGCTTGTTCTAGGGCTTGTTGTACCCACAATGGGTTGTCGTGTCATCCAAACCCTGGCAACCGACCCCATTGTGGGTACCAGGAATCGGCTGATGACTAGCTTGGCAAGAGCGGCAAAAAACCCTAGCTGCTCTTGCTAAGCATGCTCGAGCACCCGCCAGCGCCAGCCATTCCAGAGAGCTTCAGCTATTGGGCGGTATAAAAATGAAATAAATAAATAAATAAGCAGCACTTGGGATGACTAGCACTGGCTGGATGCCCCACTGCAACTGCAAGCCCTGTTCAGGTTGCTGCAGTTTCCCCCCCCTTTACCGGGTTTTTTCAGGAAGCATGAAAGCCAGCTTGACAGCTAGCTTTCGCAATACCAGTTTTGACAGCCACTGACAGCCCTTTCAAAGAGCCTGAGCTGAACATTGGAGGGGCTGTCAGTGGCTCTGAGATTTTTTTAATTACAGTTGCACTTGTGCAACTGAGGACGTTTGCATTTGCACAAGTTCAGGAATTTGAAGCTTCGACCAGGGCAATGTCCAAAGTGCAGCAGGTCCCAACCTTGGACATTGCCCCAAAGAGGCTTCAAATAGGTTATTTTCCCCTTTGCTTTCTCTTGACCACTGTGAAAAGGCATGCTTTCAAGAGAAAGCAAAGGCATGAGTGATCTTTGCTCACGAAAAGGGGGTGGTGTGATTTACAAGATTTGCAAGAGCTTCCACTCCCCCCCCCCCTTTATAGTCCACAGGCTGGCGCACATTTTGCACTTTATCCTGAGATTCTAGCTGCTCAGGAAAGTGCAAAAGTGCATTCCACCCCCTTTTTCTGGGGGAAAGGAGTTTTGACAGCTAGCTGTCAAAACTCTGGGTCCCTTTTAAAAGGGGTTTTTGACAGGGCAATGGGTGGCTTTTGACTGGGACATATATATATATATATATATATATATATATATATATATCAGTGGCTATATATATATGTCAGTGGCTGTCAGATCTTTCATATATATATATATATATATAAAAGAAAGATCTGACAGCCACTGACAGCCCCTCCAAGGCACCACTCAGGTGGCTATCTAAAAAAAAGGGTAAAGGAAAAAAAAGCCATGGTGAGCTGAAAACTGCTTGCGATTGCAGGAGGGAAGGGGGAGACAATTTGGTCCTGCCACAGTGTTCTTTGGGATACGTGTGAAAGGACTGAGGGGAAAGGAGGGGGAGGGAGGGGGCTGCGACAACCCACCCCTCACCCTATACCCAGGTGGGGTGTTGCCGCCTCACCTAGTGACCTTGGACATCTATTTCACCTCAGGATCTGCCCCGCCACCCAGGTGCACCTCCCAGATAGCCAGTGCCTATCACTACACCACTACTGGGATGACTACCACCGCTGGGGCTCTCGTGCCACCCAGCCTGGCAAAATTAATAGAGGCTGTTCCTTCCCACTATTTTATCCCACCTATAGTGGGTTTTTCCCTTCAGGTATGCTGCCACAAAACTCCCAAGTAGTCTGTGTCCCTTGTGAGGCACGTGGGGTTAACCAAAGCCGTATCTATAATTATAGATGGAAAACGGGCTGTTTACACACAAAAAGAACAAGATTTATTTTGGGAACACAGGTAGGATATCAGGGTCAGGGAACTTAAGGGATTCAGGGGTCAAATATGGGTTTCAGGCAAATACAGGTAATTAAATATTTTTCTAGATGTAGCACTTCTACTCTACTAACAGACTAATTTCTCAAACCTTCTTATCTCTCTACCTCCCACCTCCCTTCTTCCAAGTACAACTCTTACTCTCTAACTCCCTCACTTAACAACTTAAGCATGCTGGGAGTTGTAGGCCAAAAACATCTGGTGACCCAAGGTTGGAGAACACTGCTATATACAAACCTCAGTAGGTATTTCCCCTTTACACAGAACTAGAATCGTCACAGGGGCCAACAAGCCAGCAACTGTTTGTCGGGCACACCAAGGGTTGTCTGGCCAACAACCAAACCACTGTGGCTTATTGCCAGGGTGGGTTGACGTGAAGTGCAAACATATCCCATGGGTTCTCTTTATGGAATGTTCGTGATTAACAAACCATGGTTTGTTAGGACAGCTGGCTTCACACAGCACAACAACCTGCATGTCAGCAACAACCCATGGTTCAATGACAACCCACACTCGACCCATAGTTGAGTATGGGTCGAGTGTTGTGTGAACCCAGACAGTGTGTTAAGACTAATGTAAATTTTTAGTGTAAATGCAGTCGAAGTCCATTAGTTAGAAAGACCCTTGGATTGCTGATGGCTTAAAAATTCACAGACTTGTATTTACCAACCATAAGAGAGAAATTACACAAGACAAAAGAAGAAAAATAGATGCAAAGCTAGCTTACCATTTTTTTACATCAAAAAGGATATTAAAAAGAGCTACCTGGTTTGGGACTTGAATGACCGACTTTAGTTGACTGCAATGGTTTGCTGGGGTTGGCAGTGACTTTCTCATTACATAATTCAATATGTTTGGAGTCTACTTTCTTCACACTTTTTTCTCCTTTTATTTCTTCCTCTTCACTCTCCACCTTCTTCGTATGATCAGTATTGAGTGGTTCTAGTTCTAGTTCAGACTGGCTGGTGCCTGGTTCACTTTTTAGCAAAAAACTGCAGCCATCAGCATCTTTGGTGTGGGAATCCATGGGCTCCACTATAAATAGTAATCATGAGAACAAACTGTCAGCACAAGAAAAAGCAAAGTTGAAACATTTTATTTTATTTATTTATTACATTTATACCCCGCCTTTTTTCCTGCAAGGAACCCAAGGCGGCTTACATAATCCTCATTCTCCTCTCCATTTTATCCTCACAACAACCCTGTGAGGTAGGTTAGGCTCAGACCTGAGAGTCAGTGACTGGCCCAAAGTCACCCAGTGAGTTTCATGGCTGAGCAGGGACTAGAACCCAGATCTTCCGGGTTGATGCAAAGCAACTATCACATTAACAGGAATCAAAACCATTTTGTAACTACAGCTACAAATATACATAGGCACTTGCATAACAGTTTTTATATACTAACTGAAATTTTAAAAAGTGATCGGTAAAAATCAGCTGATCAGCATGTTATTTTAATATGACTCTAAAACAGTTAATATGCTTTATCAACTCCTCTTCCAAGCAAACAGTGAATTAATCATAACCATCCTGAAGGACCTTACCTTATCCAGAGCTTCTCAAATCCTACCAAGATTTTTTTAAAGAAAGGTATCTCCAAGAAAACATATGCTCATAGGTCCGCTGATGAAGACTTATGTAGGCTTAATTTGTAGGCTTTTATTCAGGCAATGGGACAAGAAGTTGGGTTCAATCAGATACAGCCACACACAACTAGTAGCACATATAGTAATTTGACGGTGGACATTCTAGGGACAGATCTGAATTTTTTGCAGAGACCAGAAACTGATAGCTTATATTCCCCCTTCTTCCCTCTCCATTCCTTTTTCCTTGTGTGTCGTGTCTTTTTAGATTGTAAGCCTGCGGGCAGGGACTGTATTGTTAATTGTTGTAAACCGCCCAGAGAGCTTTGGCTATTGGGCGGTATAAAAATGAAATAAATAAATAAATATAAATAAATAAATAAATAAATAGCTAACTGACCTGATCCTAACTATCCCACACTGGTTTGTGTCATCCTCTCCCTCAGCTATACAAATGAACTTCATGAAAGTTTGCGCATCTGAATCAGCTGCTCCACACATGTAAGCCAATGGCTGAATCAAGACAATTGCCTGTGTTCATGAATATGTAGTTATTTTCCTAGTAGATTTATCCAACTGGTAATTGTATACATTGAAGCTTCTCTGAACTCCATCCTCACAGAGACAACTTGAGAACGTTAGTGAACAGCAGGTTATAAGAGTTAAAATAAACCAGATTTTTGCCAAGAGAAACTGCATAACCACCTCAACTATGCCTCTACACATGCATTGGGGTTAGGTGGCATCACACAAGTTTCATGAATATTCTGAACAGCAACATGTAACAGCAAAAACAGACAGCATGAAGGAAAAAATTAATGCCTGCAGTATTCCACAAACGTATATGCTACGTGTCTCCTTCATACAACAGAATGTTTGAATGCATATCAGCTGAGAAATCTAACAGCTTCACAAACATTAAAAGGCAGACGGTTTTTAAATTGGAGGGAGGGGAATTTAAGGATAACTCATTTTAGGTCCACATCAGAGAAATAAGATGATTACTTCATTTCTACACTCTAAAATCTTCAGGATATGCTTCCAGTTCGGTAAATGTCCTTTACATGAGGGGCACTCACTTCCAGACTTTCAGTGTCTCCTCTTCAGGCTTTTTGGTTTGATTCTCCAAAGTCCACTGATGTGTGCTAAATATTCAAATTAAGTAGGCATACTCAGGATCTCTGAATAGTTGAGGCAGAACTAATCTCTGTTAAAAGATCCTGAGTATGAACTCTTGCTCTACATAAGAAACTCCATGCTACACCAGACCAAGATCCACCTAGTCCAGCTTCCTTTGCAAGAAGAATCTCAGCAATCAGCAGGTACTAGATGATCCACCAGCGGACCGTATCCAACCTTCTATCCTTGCTTCACATAATGAAATACATACATCATAAATACAAAAAAGCAAAGAGCTTCATACTCCAGACATAAGGCAGCACAACATGTATGAGACAAAGAAATCGACTCCACACAAAGCAGAACAGGATTTCTAAAACTTTCTAATTACCACACCAATGTGTACTATGAACTAAAACTCATAATTCATTTAGGGTGCAATCCTATGGCCGCTAGAAGAGTCTAGATGGCCACAGGACAATTTGGAGTCCCAGCTCCAACCTCAGAAATGGCTCCGAGGTCAGAGCTGCGGCTCCGAATTCGGAGCGCCCTCCCTCCGCTCTCACGGCCGGCACAGGAAAAAAATGAGCCGGCTGTGGCTCCAAGGACAGAAGACCAACCTCGGAGTTGGCATTTGGTCCAGGGGGCGGGGAGGGGAGGAGAGAGGCTCCACTGGCATATGATGTATCCTGGCGGCACCTCGGCCTCCCCTCTTCACAAGCAAAGGAAACTGGCTACCGTATTTTTCGCTCCATAAGACGCACCGGACCATAAGACGCACTTACCGTATGGCACCCCCCCCCAAAAAAATTTTTTAAATCAGCTGTTCTGCGGGGAATCAGCTGAGAGGCGGGGATTCCCCGCCCTGCCCAGGAGTCCTTCGCTCTTCCAGACCAGCAGAGGAAAGTAAAAAAAAAATATTATTTTTTTACTATATTCGCTCCATAGGACGCACAGACATTTCCACCTAGTTTTTTTTTTGGGGGGGGGGGAGTGCGTCTTATGGAGTGAAAAATACGGTATCTAAGTCTTTTGCACGGTGGGAGAAGCACGGACGCGACCTTTGTCTCCACGCTCCTCCCACCCTCAATAGGGTGCCCATAATCTTCTGAGTTCAGAGGGCAGCCACATTGGATTGTGCTGCCTGAAAGATAACTATGGCTCTGAATCATTTACACTCAACTGACCCATTGATTTCTAGCTGGAAAATATTTTTTTAATTGTAGAACACATTAGCAGCTAAATTTAAAGGCCACTTGTTACCTTCATTATCTATTTTGGAAAGTTCCCCTTTAGTTAAGAATTTCAGCATCTTCTTTAGAACCTTCTTATGAGATTTGGAAGGCTGGAAAAGTAATGCCTGGCATCTAAGAAAAGAAACAAGAATATAGTCAGCGTATCTCCCAATTAATACGTATATTCAATGATGATTTGATTTGTACTATATGGTCAATTAGTCTAGGTTGCATGAACCAGTTTAGGTATTATTGTCTAAAATATCACATGATCAATAGCTCATGATCTTTTGATGTATCTGTGATATGATTGGAATTATGACAACTATTTAAATCATCTGCGTGAGTAGGCTGCAGAGTTACATAGATTTAGAACCCAGTGGAACACACATCGTTTCAAAGATTTCAGTACTGTGTAATTGCCATGATAAATATTTCTATAACACTCTTCAGCACACAGGGCAGTATCCAATGGGGTGCTGCGCCCCTGCCGATTCTGTTACTCCCCCACCGATTTGGTTCCACAAGTGGCCCATCTTGTTGATTCTGCTGCACAAGAGGGACCCATTGCTTGCGCAACAGAGTTTAAGGCATCCTACCTAGAGGAAACCCCAAAACAAGTGGAAACACTCATTTCTGGATCGAGACAGGTTGGCAGAGCTCCCTTATGTGAGCTCCACTGATCTGCCCTGTTCCAGAAATGAACATAGAATTATAGAAAAGTAGAGTTGGAAGGGGCCTACAAGGCCATCAAGTCCAACCCCCTGCTCAATGCAGGAATCCAGGTCAAAGCATCCCTGACAGATGGGCGTCCAGCTTCACCTTGAATGCCTCCAGAGTGGGAGAGCTCACCACCTCCCTAGGTAATTGGTTCCATTGTCTTATTGCTCTAACAGTCAGGAAATTTTTCCTGATGTTCAGGTGGAATCCGGGTTCCTGTAACTTGAGCCCATTATTCCGTGTCCTGCAAACTGGAATGATCAAGAAGAGATCCTGGCCCTCCTCCGTGTGACAACCCTTTAAGTACTGGAAGAGTGCTATCATATCTCCCCTCAGTCTCCTCTTCTGAAGGCTAAACATGCCCAGTTCTTTCAGTCTCTCCTCATAGGGCCTTGTTTCCAGTCCCTTTATCATCTTTGTTGCCCTCTTCTGAACCCTCTCTAGTTTATCTACATCCTTCTTAAAGTGTGGTGCCCAGAACTGGACGCAGTACTCAAGATGAGGCCTAATCAGTGCTGACTGAGTAAAGGGGAATTATCACTTCACGCGATTTGGAAGCTATACTTCTATTAATGCAGCCCAAAATAGCATTTGCCTTCTTTGCAACCACATCACATTGCTGGCTCATATTCAGTTTGTGATCTACCACAATTCCAAGATCCTTCTCACTTGTAGTATTGTTGAGCCAAGTGTCCCCCTATCCTGTAACTCTGCATTTGGTTTCCTCTCCCTAGGTGCAGCACTTGGCATTTATCCCTATTAAATTTCATTCTGTTGTTTTCGGCTCCAGCCTATCAAGATCGCTTTGAATTTTGTTTCTGTCTTCCAGAGTATTAGCTGTTCCCCCCAACTTTGTGTCATCTGCAAATTTGATAAGCATTCCCTGCACCTCCTCATCCAAGTCATTAATAAAAATGTTGAAGAGCATTGGGCCCAGGACCGAGCCCTGTGGTGCCCCACTCGTTACCTCTCCCCAGTTTGAGAAGGAACCATTGATAAGCACTCTTTGAGTCCGATTCTGTAGCCAATTGTGGATCCACCTGATAGTTGTTCCATCCAGCCCACTTTCAGCTAGCTTGCTAATCAGGATATCATGAGGCACTTTGTCGAAAGCTTTGCTGAAGTCCAGATATATGATGTCCACAGCATTACCACAGTCCACAAGGGAGGTTACCCGATCAAAAAATGAGATCAGATTAGTCTGGCAGGATTTGTTCTTGACAAATCCATGCTGGCTTCTAGTAATCACTGCATTGTTTTCAAGGTGCTTGCATTTCCGCTCCTTTCCAGTTGCTCTCAGTTGCACTAAATCTCAGCTTGCGGAATGAAATGGGGGGTGCAACAGAATTGTTGGGGTGGAGCTTTGGTAGTTGTTCTTTACAACACTGTGATGCAACTAAAAACATTGTATGCATAGAACAGCCTATTCACCTGGCAGCCAAAGGTGACAATGAATTGCATTCAGATGAGTGAGCAAGCTGGCAGAGTATGGACAGAGTGCCCCGTCCCTCCTCTGTGCCCAGCATAGAAACCAAGTTGACCACAAAAGGAGGGAAGCCCCTGTCTCTGTGCTGCACATAGAAATGTACTAACTTCTATGGACTTATTTACAAAGCTGGCACAGAGAGTTACAACTTTCTCAACTTGCTAGATCATAATCACTATTTATCCTCACAGTAATCACAGTAATGGTCGAGATAGGTTCAATAACATGGCCAGCTACAATCTCCCTTTAATATTCATAGTAAACTGATTTTTGAGTATGTCTACTGCACAAACTAGCATTCAAGATATATTGTTAGAGAGAAGATACAGAAGCACTGTACATAATAAGTTCTTACCTTATTGTATATTGAGGACAGCATGTTTGATTCATAGTGGGCTTGTAAACGTATTTCCCACTCCTATAAAAAAAAGCCCTGTTAAAAATGCATTTTATAGATACTTAGAATATGCTTAAAATGCGTAACCTGAGTGATGTTTTATATGGTGGATATTTTGCTAGGAATCCAAACCAACCTCAGACCCAGCTCTGATCTGCCATGTTAACAGTGGACTACATTGCAGGGCTGCTGTAAGTTATTATCTCTCAGCACAGCCCCCCAAACTGTAACACAAATATACCACCGGACCACTCTGCTGAGTTGTTGCACAGCATTCACTCAACCTGACATGCATACTCAGCATAAATTATACTGCAGGTCTGCCATAAGCCAGTTTCCCAGCTACAACCCTTGCAACCAGCAATATATAGATAACAAACTGCGTTTACCTTACAATTTGCAGCAGCAGGGGTATTTTTAAAAAATGTGGGGTGAGGGAGGGAAATTAAATGTTTCACACTTAGATTGGAGTTTTAAAAAGCAAGAACTCCTCCCTTTGCTGCTACCTTTGCTTGGGGATGGACAAGCTGGTGCCCAATCACAGCCATGTCAAAAACTTGGATTTCTCCATTTATTTCTAAGGGCAGCTCTCACTTTTACCTGAAAGAACATATAAAATGGGTTTCTCAATGGGAACCAGCAAGTGACCTACCCGACAGCAGGATGGGTCACTCTACTTTGTATATCTCTGTTCTCCTTTGCTCTAACAGTCCCTCAGCCACACTCTGCTGTGAAAGCTCCCAAGGGAGGCTCATTAAGAGGAAGAGGAAGAGACGCCAGGCGGGTCTCGCATCCCCTTTGAGGGCTTCTCTCTGAGGACTCAAGGAGGACTACTTTTACACACATTTACCCTTCTTTTCTCTCTCTCTCTTTTTTTAAAATAAATCATAAAGTGCACACACACCCCCACCCTCCAAGGGACCAATTAATATACTTCCATCCCCTTGATCAAATGAAGTCTAAATTCCAAAAATATAACATATCCTGACAAGGCATGTTCCCCTTCCCCTTTATTAATACATAATCTAGTAATTGATTACATATATCCATAAAATTATTATTCTTTAGCAATCCTTTTTTGCATTTGATACTACTAGTTAGTTTATCGTTTAGGGCTATGTCCCAAACTTCCTTATACCAGTCTGTTATTAGGAAAACATGTTGTACTTTCCAGTTTCTCGCTATCATTAGCCTGGCCGCAGTTAACAAGTTTACAATTAACTCCTTCGTATTTTTGTCACAAATAAGCTTCTCCGTTATTGATAACAATGCTAATTTTGGACAGACCTCTAAATTAATACCAATAATTTTTACACATTTACCCTTCTGTCGAGCACCCACTCCCATCCCAGAACAGGGGCCTTGTATCCTCTGATGGAAAGAGACGAGGCCGCTCCCCAGTGGACTACCTTTTTGTGTTCGTCTCTTCCAATTCTCTCCCAAACGGCCTCTCCTGCCAGCTGATCTGTGGCATTTTGAAGCCTCTTGGCCTGCCACAGCCATACACACTCTTCCACGGCCAACTCCTCCTAAGTCCCCTGCTGGCACTCAGCTTCACAGTGCCAGCAGGTTATGCCAGTAGTGGATGACCGTGCCTGCGAGGAGAAGGGCTTCTCCCACCCAAGCCCCAACACCTCATCTGCACAGGTTAGCTGTGGGAGTGCTACTGGCAGCTCAGGGGCAGCAGTCCAGCTTTCAGCAGCTGCCTCAGGGTGTTGACCACTAATGCGAGCCCTGACAGGCAAAGGGGTTATCCAGATCCACCCCACCCCACCTAGAAACTTAACTAGGGGTAAGCGCATGGAGGAGCTGAGAGCCCATACTCTCCCTCCAACACAGCCAAATTGGTTCTCTCCAGATGTTTTGGACCACAACTCCCAGAATTCCTGACCATGGGCCATGGTGGCTGGGGCTGATGGGAGTTGACGTCCAAAACATCTGGAGGGCACCAGGTTGGGGAAAGCTACTCTAATAGAAAGTCACTGAGCTGTCATGTATTTTCAGCCGAGATTTTATCAGTTTTCTAAGAGGTGGCACGCCACAATTTCACCATATATCTGAGGCGCCAGAGCCCTTAAGGGCACAATCCTATGCATGTTTAGACAGGGGAAAACATCCTTTAACTCCCAGCATTTCCAGCTAGCATGACTGGCTGAGGAATGCTGGGAGTTGTGGGAATTTTTTTTCTGTCTAAACATGCATAGGATTGTGCCCTAAGTTGTCAGTTTGCCTCAGTTTAGGAGTTGTGGTTCAAATGGCTGAAGCTCAGTGGCAGAGCCCAAGTACAAGAGCCCAGATTCAATCTCTGGCATTTCTGGTTAAAGTCAGTCCTAGATAGGAAGGCTATCAGAAAGACCTTAGAGCAGGGCTCTCCAACCTTGGGTCCCCAGATGTTGCTGGACTACAGCTCCCAGAATCCCTTGCCATTGGCTATGCTGGCTGGGTATGCTGGGATCTGTAGGCCAGCATCATCTGGGGACCCAAGGTTGGAGAGCCCTGCCTAAGAGAACAACTTCTAGTCAAAAGAGAAAGTGCAAAGCTGCATGAACCAATGATCTCGCGCAATATAAGGCAGCTTCTTATATCCTAGGGACATAAATCTGAATGCAGTCTCTGCTACCACAGCCATTATCACTGTTGTTGCTCATCAGAATTTTAAAAAGAACAGTGATGAAGACTAAGAAGCCAAGGCTCCAGCTACACAAGCTGGAAGGCACTCAGCCAGCATTACTGGAGATATTTTCCCTTTCAGTTTCTTCATAATCCTAGCAGAAGTTTATAAACTTTTTTAAAAATTACAATAAAAATGTACAGTTACTTAAATTTCATTATATAGTGTTAATATTTAAATATTGAATTCAGCCACACCAACAGTGCTCAAAAGACATGTTTTACCTTCGCCATCCTCTGTCTATAAGATCTTGGTAATCTTGAACAGTCAGTGAATGAGCCCACATGCCTGGAACAAATATTCATACAAGATACTGAAAAACCTTTGCCTCAAATAATGGGAACAAAAGCAGTCTCTATGGAAAGCCACTATCAGTGTAATAAGTTCACCAGCTTCACCTACATTTCTAGCAAGACAAACACTTCAGAAAACACTGTTGAAAACCTTAATACTCAAGTTAAAACTTTTTGTGATCAACATTAAAATCATACTCTCAACTGGCTTTGCTACATTCACCCAAGGTTTCCCCAACACCCTGTATTTATTCTCTGTCCCACAGTCCCACCCACCAGTCCTCTTCACTATGCCACACTGCCTCATCAGTTACAAGGCAATGGTTGAGCTGAATCATCCCAGTTATGTCCTAAAAGTCTTCCTTTGACCTGTCCCATTCATTCCTCCCCACTCTTTCTGTGAACTATTATCTCACAGGCATTTAGAAACTCCTCCAAACCTAGCTCTCCATTTATTTATTCGCCATTTACTCTGCTCCATTTCCCCTTACTCTTCTGCCACCATCCTTCTACCCAACAACTCCCATTTTCTTTCCTCGGAGTCCTCGAGCTCCCATCTCTACAATCAGCTTCCCATTCACTCCTGCCCACACCTAAGCCACTACTCTTTAGCCCAGGTGTGGGCAACTTGTGGCCCACAACTGCCTGCACCCTTATCATTGGCTGTGTTGGGTAGGGGCTGATGGGATCTGTAAGCCAAAACCTCTGGAGGGCCGCAAGTTGTCCACCTCTGCTTTAGTCCATGTTCCCAAGGCCCTCTATGTCTGCCTCCATGCACGCTCTCCAGTGCCTGCCCCATAAGTAACATGGAAATATAAATGGGGCTGGGGGAGAGACTGGAGACGAGACAGAGAACTGGCTAACTATCAATCATTCTGATGAAGTGGACTCTAATCCATGGACGTTTACATCATAATACATGCTAAATTACTGTGAGCAGGTTTCTTCTTTTAAATCCATGCTGCTCTGCACCAAATTGCAGGGCAGTGGCTGAATTACACCTGCCCCCTTACCTTCAGTGACATCTCCTTAGCTATTGTTTTTCGAAAACGAAAGGGGGGGCTGACGTGGGGGGTCAGGAGGTGTGGTTTGTGGATACCATTAAGGGTCCCCTTACCACTGCCATTACCCCTTAATTTGAGCACTGTTGCAGAGCTGTGCATGATACATGCTAGATTCACCCCATCACCAGCTGCCGTTCTGGGAAGCAGCGGGGGGTGGGGGCGCTACCCTAATTCCTGACAGCAACTCCTTCAGGACCCAAACCCAAAGGCCAGCCGGGGAGGCTGCTATGTGGGGCAAGTGCAGGGGGGGGGCGCACCAGTCAGTCTTCGTGAACAATAAGTGAATGACTAAAAAAGGCAAGTCAACGCCGCTTTTGAGGAAGCGGGTGAATTTAACGTGTCCGGCCGCAGAATCCCCTCCCCTCCTTCGCCCTTACTCCTCCTCAACGCTTCCCGAGCCTTCTTGCTTCCCTTTTGCGCCCCATGCACCGCACTCTTAAGGATCACCCACCCCCCGTCCCAAACCTCCGGCGTCGACCCCCATCCTGACCCGCACCGTGAGAGAGGTTGCCGGTATCGTTCTTGCAATAGCCGCAACGGTAGCCGCCGTCTCCCCCACAGTACTCCACGATACCCGGCGAACTTCCTCCCACCACCGCCATCTTCGCCGGCCGGCCGGCCTCGAATAACCCCGCGCCCGCAGTCCTACCACGGGCTTAGGGGCACCAGGAAGCAGCGGGGCTAGCCGCCGCCATCTTAGCAAAGGGCAAAAGTCTGGGTGGAACAACGTAGGGGCTACAGTCTCTATAGGTTTTCAGAACGTCTTCCGGATGCAGATTGCAGATCGCAGATCTTCGAATCCTCCATGTGCGGGGCCAAATTAAATAGGAATCAACGTAAGCACCTTTAAAAGGGGGAGGCTTAAGGGGTTTGCTTGAATTGCAATTCTTTAAAAATATTCACGCCCCCTGCCTAAAAAAGTAAACTATTTAGACAAAGTACGTGTCATTTCATTTTTTCTGGCGGGGCTCCTCTGCCTTTTAAAAAGTTGGGTCAGAGGGAGATGCAATGATGAGTTAGTGTGTCACCTGCTGAATTTCTGCATATTATGTTTTAGAAGCATAATAGTTGCAAGCTCCCTTTTCGCTGCAATCTTTTGGAAGCAACAGGTGATTCTATCGAAAAGAGCAGAAAATAAACGACATAGGGTTGAGGGGTTACCATTACTCAGAGTGAGGCGGCTGCACCAGGCAGCTGATTTGGGGTGTCAAAATGGGGCAGCACATCGTTATTTAATAATGTTGTTGTTGTTGTTGTTGTTGCATTTTTACTACTAGAGAGGAGAGGCACTTGTGGGATTTTCTGCCTCAGGTGCCAAAATAACTTGACCAACCTTGGGTATTATGCACTTTGAGATAGACTACCCTATACATGTTTATTCAGACACAAATCCCATTCTGTGGACTAGGGCTTACTCCCAGGTAAGCAGACATAGGACTGCAGCCCTATTTTCACTTTAAGTCATTTTAAGTGTGGGGAAATGACATATAAAGGATTTAAATAATTATTTAATATATATTCAATAGATTCCTTTACATTTTGTGGTCAAGTGTGCACTTCCCTTCCATTGTTCCTGCTAATTGTCCAATTAAAGTCTGTCTTTTCTGTCCCAGTCATATAATCTTACTATAGAGCAAAATTTTGCTTTAAGTAGGATAAACATTACTGAGACTGCACAATCCCATCTTCTTACCCAGGAGAAAGTCCTATGGAACTCAATGGGGCATAGGAAGCTGCCTGATTACCAGGTCAGACCATGGGTCTATCTAGCCCAGTATTGTCGACACTGACTGGTAGTGGTTGTAGGCAGGAATTTTTTCAGCCCTGCCTAGAGATGGCCTGGATTGAACCTGGGAGGCAGGAATTTTTTCAGCCCTGCCTGGAGATGGCCTGGATTGAACCTGGGACCTTCTGCATGCAAAGCAGCTGCTCTACCACTGAGCCACAGTCCCTCCCCAATCTTTTGTAAAGATTGCACTGTTGGATTGAGAAGAGAGTGGGAGTACTCAGGTTCCAAATTGTTAGTTCTTTGCAACATTTCCAAACAAATTAAACGCATGTGCAGTTTCATACACTAAGGGCACTTCTGACAGATGTGTGGGATTGCACTTTTAGGGCACAATCCTATGCATGTTTAGACAGGAAAAAAGCCCTGCTGGCTGGGGCATGCTGGGAGTTGTAGGGCTTTTTCCCCCCTCCCCCCTAAATAGGATTGTGCCCTAAAAGGCACATAAACTGAGGGCTAATAAACTGAGACTCAATCCAGATAAGACAGAGGTACTGTTAGTGGGTGGTTCGTCTGCCCAGCTAGGCAGGGCCAGCGCTACCGCTAGGCAAACTAGGCGGTTGCCTAGGGCGCGTGGCTGGAGAGGGCGCAGAAACGCTGCGCCACGCCACCACGCAGCTGCCGGACCCCCCCCCCGCCCCGCAGCCGCCGGATCGCCCCCGCCCCGCAGCCACCGGCCCCTTCCGCCACCTCCCGCAGCCGTTGGCCCCTTCCGCCACCCCCCCCCGGAGCCCCCCTGCAGCCCCCGCAGCCCCCCTGCTGCTACCTACCTTCTCCACGCCGCTGCCGGAGCCCCGCCCGCGCTCTGTTTTGGCGGGAGGAACCAGGGCAACAGGGCTTAAACAGCCCTGCTGCCCTGGTTTCCCCAGCCAAAAACAGAGTGCGGGGGTCCCGTCGCGTCACCTCCTCCACGCTGAAAGGACGCGACAGGACCAGCGGACGGAGAGGCAGGCTCGGAGGAGGAGGCCAGGGCGGGGGGGGGAAGGTAGGCGGCGGGGGGGCGGGGGGTCCAGCGGCTGCGGGTTTTTTTTTTGCAAAGCGAGGCTGCTTTGCTCCGGAGCCCCCCCACGGCACGAGAGGGGGGGGCGCTAAATATAATTTTGCCTAGGGCACCAAACTGCCCTGCACCGGTCCTGCAGCTAGGTGATATTCAACCAGTTCTGGATGGGGTTGCACTCCCCCTGAAGGATCAGGTTCATAGTTTGGGGGTGCTCTTGGATCCACAACTGTCACTCGAGGCACAGGCGAACTCGGTGGCACGGAACACCTTTTATCAGCTTAGGCTGATATACCAACTACGTCCTTATTTGGACAGAGATACCCTAGCTACAGTTATCCATGCTCTGGTAACCTCTCGTTTGGATTACTGCAATGCATTATACGTGGGGCTGCCTTTGAAAACGGTCCACAAACTTCAGCTGGTCCAAAATAGGGCAGCGAGATTATTAACGGGGACTGGCTGACGTGAACATATTATGCCAGTGCTTTCTCATCTGCACTGGCTGCCAGTCTGTTTCTGGGCCAAATTCAAAGTGCTGGTACAGTAATACCTTGGATTGCAAGTAACTTGGTCTGAGAGTGTTTTGCAAGACAAGCAAATTTTTAAAATAAATTTTGACTTGTTCAAGCAACGTCTTGCAAGACAAGGTAGCGATGTAACCGCTTGCCTTGAGCGGGCGTAGCAGGCTGAAATCGGCCCCGCTCACACCCGCCAGAGACTCGCTTTGATATAAGAGTGTTTTGGATTACAAGCACAGTTCTGGAACGAATTATGCTTGCAATCCAAGGTATTACTGTACTAACATTCAAAGCCCTAAATGTCTTGGGGCCATGGTATCTGAAGGATCGTTTCCTCCCATATGTACCTGCTCGGACGGACACTAAGATCTTCTTCAGCGGTCCTTCTCCGAGAGCCCCTGCCAAAGGAAGTGAGGCAGGTGGCTACCAGGAGGAGGGCCTTTTCTGCTGTGGCACCCTGGCTGGTTGTGGAATGAGCTCCCCAAAGAGGCTCGCCTGTAGCCTACATTGTACTCTTTCCGGCACCAGGTGAAGACCTTTCTATTCTCCCAGGCTTATTAATCATTTTAATCATTTTAATATTGTAGTTGTTTTAACTCTGCTATTGTAATTTGAACTGCTGCTGCTAGCTTTATTGTTGTTTTAATCTGTAGTTTTAAATCCTATATTTATATTTTATTGTATTTTATGGTTTTAACTGTTGTGAACTGCCCAGAGAGCTTCGGCTATTGGGCGGTATAAAAATGTATTAAATAAATAAAAGTGCAATCCCACACATTTGTCAGAATGGAGTCCCGCTAGGGTCAGTGAAGCTTACTCTCAAGCACAATTTACTTGCGAGCAAAGCACAGTAGGGCAGCCTTCCCCAACCTGGTGCCCTCCAGATGTTTTGGGACTACAACTCCCAGCATTCCTGACCATTGGCCACACTAGGTGGTGCTGATGGGAACTAAAGTCCGAAACATCTGGTCGGGGAAGGCTGCAGCAGGACTTATTTCTCGGTAACTTTGCATCGGATTGGACTATAAATGTTTCTTGACTTCTTCACTCTCTTGCCTTTACCAATCGCCCATCTAGATGGCCCTTTATAAAAATAAAAACAAACAAACAAAACCACCTGGAGTTTTATCCCAACCAGCAACGAGGGCGCAGGATCGTCCACTGAACCGAACATAAAACTTGCACGATTATTTCAGAGCAGCAAGACAACGAAAGGGAACCTGTAATACACCCTGTTTTGAGCTTTTCTTTGAATCTTGCCGTTCTGGTGGAAGAGACCCTAACGCGAACTGCTGTTTCGGGGCATGAGGGAGAAAACCCTTCGTCCGCTACATTTCATTTCTTTCTTTTTTCTTTTTAACTAACAACAGACATTGCACTACCGTGCCTCTGTTTAGAAGCATTCTCGATACAGGGCAGCGGTAGTAATAATAATATATATATTTTAAAGGCAAGTGGGCGGAGCTCAGGAAAACAGACAGCCAATGTGTGCCGCTTCCGCCATCTTTCGTTTGGGCTTTATTAGCTAACCAAGAGGCGAAGACGACCTCGAGCAGGTGGGCTGGCACAGCCGGGAGGGATGCCAAGTCGGGGGCGGGGGTCTTTTGTGCGCCGTTGGGCGCCTGCCTTTCCCCCAGCGCAGGGAGGGAGGGAGGGACGGACACGAGGAACTGCTGCTGTCAAGAGCGGCCACGTTATCCCACCGCCCGTCGCATCTTCCGCACTTACCGCTGGACACTTTCCCCCGGGAAGAGCCGCAGTAGCCGCACCGGTAACACGCCCTCGTCCCTTCGTATTGCACTGCGGAGTTCATGGCGCCCCGTCCAGTCTCCGCGTCGTCGATCTCTCGCCACGCTTCGGGAGTTGCGGCTGGCTCTCAGACGCCGCTTGGGCACTACGACGCCTCGACACGGGATGAGGCACACAAGCCCGCCCAGGGGAAAACGCCACCCCCCTCCAAGCCTTAATGTTCCTCCCGCCTGCCCGCAAATAACGTTCGTTCCCCACTTGTCTCGTGTGTGTGTGTGTGTGTGTGTGTCACTTTTTTCCACTCTGGAAGCATCCTCACAAAATGACTACTGAACGGTCACTTTCAGGCACGTGTCTCGGTGTAGCAAATCGTCTTGCGGTGCAACGTCTCCGGCTCTCTTAACGTCAGCACCGGCTGCCACCTGTTTCACCATCGCGACTACGAGATATTACACTGAACTGTCTCGTCGTTGGATAGGGAATTTCCGCGTTTCTACTTAAAGTCTTTTATTATTGTTAGTATTCATGGTCCAAGGTGGAAGTGAGAGCTGACCCTAAAAAGCAATGGAGAAACCCCACGATTTTAGCATACCTCTGATCGGGCAGCCGCGTGTCCCCAGCAAACGACACGGGACGAGTTCATGCGCTCTCTCACTCAGGTTTTAGGTCATGTAAAATAAAATAAAATCCCCCCTCAAAACATGTTGGACTTGGCAAGCCCATTTTCTATGTCCATGCAGCCCATTTTCCCACCACCAGCGGGGAGGTTGTGAGAACGAGTGGCTTCCAACAGCCCTGCAATGTAGTAGGATCACCACCGTTCATAACATAGGGAGCTGCCTTATACCGAGTCCGACTACTGGTCCATCTAGCCCAGTAACCAACAGGCAGTGGCTCTCCAGGGTTTCAGGCAGGATTCTTTCCTTGCCCTGGTGATGCCAGGGATTGAACCTGGGACCTCCGCCAAGCAAAGGCACCAGTGATCTTTGCTCCTGAAAAGAGGGCAGTGGGATTTACACCCCCTTCGCAGTAAGATCCTCCACTTTTTCTTTTTGACCTGATAGTCCTTAGGGTGATGCATATTTTACACTTTTTCCTGAGACTCTAGCTTCTCAGGAAAGTGCAAGAGTACATCCCACCCCCTTTTTCTAGAGAAAATGAGTTTTGACAGCTAGCTTATGGGCAGCTAGCTGTCAAAACTCTGGGTCCCCTTTAAAAGGGTTTTTTTAAACAGGGCAATGGGGGTACCTTTGTTTTCCCTTGACAGCTCACCTGTTGACAGCTGTCAGGGGAAAGTAAAGGGGGAGAAACCTATTTGGACCCTCTCCAGGTCAATGTCCAGGGTTGGTACCTGCTGCACTTTGACAGCAGATATCCCCCAGGACATTGCCCAGGTGAGGCTTCACTTTTTCAGACCCGTGCAAGTGCACACCTCCACAAATCTGATTATTAAAAAAGAAAAATACTTAATAAAAAAGCTGTGCACTTTGGGGGGGGGTGTTTTTTTTTCTCCTCTTAACAAAGGGTGGCCAACCAGTGACAGCCCCTTCAATGTGCTGCTTGGGCACTTCAAAGGGGCTGTCACTGGCAGCCGCACGGGCAAGATTGCCGAGCATTAAGTGATTGTTGCCACTCAACTTGCGCCTCGCTCGCCACAGGACTTTACCCAGCTGGGATCAGTCATCTTGGTTCGGACAACACAACAACCCACCATGGGTAAAACAATCCCTAGAAACAGCCCGCAATTCTCAGGGTGCTTGTTTGAAAAAACAAACCAAGCCACTGTGGGTAAAGTGGGCTGGGTTCGATCGACTCGACAACCAACCATGGCTACTTACCTATGATGGGTTGTGGTGTCATCCAAACCAGGTCAATTACTTTTCCCCCCACCTAAATTGGGTCGCTCAAATGAAGAAAGCTTGGGATATCCAAAATTGGGCTTCTGTGTGAAAGGATTGCAAGCTCATTTTTCTGGTACTGAAAACAATTCCTAGGCTCAGAATGTACTGAGACACCTATAAAAAAACTAATAAATCTGAGCATACATCTTTCACGCCAGACTCTGATTGGTGGATCTTGGACTTCTAGTAAAAACAATGACAATGTTTCTCCCAGGTATGCCACTTCAGATTTATTCCTTTCACCAGGAACGGCCTCTGAGGAGTACAGCACAATTGTATATACATGTCTATCTTGAGATGCAGAGGCAACACTGTAATGGGAGACATTGAGGCACATATTCCGCTAGCTGTGTAGGTTTTATGATGCAGAAAGATGGATGCATCAGGCTTGCCTCTTCATCTTGCATTTTCTGTCCTTCCCCTCTCTATCCATTGTCATACATAGATGAAGTTCAAAATCTGATGTTGCTAAGCCAGCACAAATACCTTTGATTAACAAAGACAGACTAGACGTTTTCGCCCATAGAGCTCAGTTACAATTAACTGGTACTGAACACTGTAGATTAAAATGCAACAGAGCCGGAAAGGGGCAATTATAAACCTTTGAATGAATGCATAACAGAGAACAGAAATGCAAAAAGATACAACCTTTTATTTCAAATTAATTTGCTGTTACAGCACATAAACCATACTGTATGTTGCATAATACAACATCATCAATTGGAAATAACCTCCCTTATTCAGGTAAATGTGCAATACTTAAACAGGAAAGCTTAGCTAATTTCCATTCTGCCATTCTCCTGGTCAAACATCATCAGGAAACTGGACAATACTTAATCCTCTTATGGAAATTTGGGATACCTGCATAAAAACATGAAAAAGATTAAGAATTGCTGTGGACAGCTAAAATACAACTCACCACAAAGCAAGTTTTATTACATTTGAAAGTGAGCAATACAAAAGTGTCATTGCAAATAATGAATAATTCTGTGATTAGGTACCTTACATTCAGGTTGGCTCCATCTCTTATGTGGCAGGAGGAATCATGGGTTGTGAAATTTCAAAAGTCTCCACAGTCGTCTAGTAGGAGAGAAGAATTGGCTTCTAATAAATTTGTTTAATTCATTATCTATATAAAAATATGCATGAGTAAGTATTCTGCCTTTTCATCCAGCAGCACCTAAACATATTAAGTTCTTAAAAGCAGAATTGCGCAGCATTCATCACCAGCTAGCAAAAATACTTGATCTCCTCATCACTAATTCACTTATTAAACTTTACCATAATTTAGTGTAAGATTTTGCAATGCAAAAAATGGAACATACACAAATCTTTATTAACACAGCATGAAATACTGTTCTTTGCAAATAACTATTACCACTTTACCATCTCAGTGATGTCATGATTCCACTTGGCCTATTAAGCACAACATTGGATCCTACACTTAAGCAATGTGTTGCATATGCTTAAAATGGGAGAGTATGCAGGATTTAAGGAGAAATGGAGAAAAAATGGGTCTTACATTTTCTTCCAAGCAACATTGGTAGGAAACTGGCTTTACCTAGTTTATGCACTACTACACAGCTATGACATTTAAGTCACAGAAAAATGGTTCCATAATATAGATTACAGGTCTCATTGGAACAGTGGTTTCATTATACCTGCCATTCTTGATAGCTCATTGATATAACTGCTTGTTTCCGCACTTGATCATCCTGGTAGTTTTCTCCATCTTTTGGATTTAAAGGCTCTATCAAAATATCACATTTTAAAAAATTGTTTAAACATTTGTTTAAAAATAGAAAAAGCAAATATGCTAAAGCAACACACACCTGTATGCAAGCTTAGTCAAATTTAGGGCAATAAAGTGTTTACAATTCTTTAAAAATTACCTATTATAGGAAGCCTGTCCTGATCTATCGTTATTCTTGCATGTCCATCCTAGAAGAAACACAGCTCAACTTACCAACAAGGTAGAAAGAACTACTCAAATATGAGCAATACACATGAATCTGAAATGTGGCAGATTCAGACATATTCAGAAATCATTTCCCATTATGAGAATAAGGGCGCAATCCTATGGTCTCCCCACACTGTCTGGTGGGCCAAAGGATTATTCAGAGCCCCAGCTATAAGGTCCTGCGAGCTCGGAGCTGGGACACCGAATGCCAAGGCCCAACCCCACTCCCCTCGCAGCTGGCACAGAAAGAACCCCACCAGCTGCCTCCCCAAGGCCAGAAATCAGCCGCAGAGAGGGGGGAAAGGGGCATGCTGGGGGGGGGGGGAAGGCTGGGGCTTACGCTGTATCCAAGTGCTGCCCCAGCCTCCTTCCCTCCCCCTCCAAAGAGCTTCATCTACATGGCCAAAAACTGCCGTCTAGATTAAACGGACGGCACAATGCACACCTTGCATTGGATGCACGTACGCCTTCGTGTTCAGAGGCTTATGTGCATCAAGGGCAGAGGGCACTGGACTGTGTCCTGTTCTCCCTTCCTTCTTTTCCTCTGTTACGTATGAGAAGGAGATGGAAAGCTTCCATTTGCAGTTTTAAACCAACCGCAATTATCATGAGGTTCAAGCTTGGGAGCTGTGGATTCTTTACTCTATGGTTAGTAAGAACAAATCAGGATAATCCATATTTAAAAGGCTTTTAAGAATCAGGCTATGTTCCCTATGATTTTCAAGTCTTGATTTCAAAGCCCATTTGATGACTGGAAGAAAGCAGGTTCAGAGATATGGTTAAAGCTTAAAAATACGAGCAGGATTTCAGGATCAGGAGTGTAGGCACCACATGAGCAGATTACAGAGTTTGGAATTACATGCAACTGTCAGCAACCCAGCTTAAATTTAAAATAGTTAAATTATTAAGTTTACTTTGACACCCAACTTAAATGTGCTATTACAACATTTATAATTTGCGCTAGCAATGACGTTATGTGAACAGAAATCAAGTTCCAAAGTATGTGCAAGAGACAACCCAACTAAAGTTCCACTTGCAGATCTTAGGTTTACAATATGGGTCACTAGCACTTGCGCAATGGGAAAAGGCATCAGAGCTCCACTAGTACAGCAATTTCTGCTAATGGTATGTTGGCCTTAGGAGGCATACCCATTTTCATTTTACGGGAGTTGGTAATATAGAATTTTCCACACAAGGAGGGTGTGCATGAAATCACCTGGCTCGTTTCAATTTTTTGTGAGCAGAAGCTCAATCATGTTCCATATTTGGGGTTATCAGTCACAGAACACAGGTATCAGCCTCAAAATATGTGACTTAGCAACTTACAGTTATACAAACTATTTGTTAATTACATGTAGCTAAAGTGAGAGTTGACTTTCTAGCAGCCCTCCAAGATTAAAACAAAAAAAAAAGACAAGTCCTGTACTTCTTTATAGATCTGCCTCAGAGAAAATTAAAAACAATGCCAATTACATGCTGCGCTAACAAGAAGGTATAAAAATATATTTTGCTTTATAACTGACAAAACATTAAGGCTTCCAAATGTTTCTCCTTACCTTTACTAGGAATGATACATGAAACATGTTTTCCACAGTTCGTGCAAAAGAATTTGGATCAATTACAAACTCAAGGAAGGATATTGGAGTATCAGCTATAGAAATAAGAACATGGTAAGAACATTTTGTGCTACTTTTATGATTTCTCTACCTCCTTCCTCTTTTGTTTTCCTTTCTCTCTCATCATGCACCAACATATATACCTTTAAAATGCAGGAGATCTTTTCTCTAATCCTGTATTTCCTTTGTACCATCCATCTTTCATTTAGAGGCAGATCCAAACTGAGGCCTGCATGGAAGAAGGAACTGCAAACAGTTCCCAATACAAAGCCTGGGAGATACATACAATCTGAACCATGCTTCCCATAAAAAGGTATTATAATGGGAGAGGACTGCAAGTGGATGGAGCCAAAGCAACTTAATGGGTGAAGTAGCCTTCCTTAAGCACTCCTTAATTCGGACAAGACGGAGGAACTGTGGGTAGGGAAACTGACTACTCTGGATAGAGGCTTGCAACTAGTTCTAGATCAGAGATTCTCAACTGGGGGGAGTTCCCCCCAGGGGGAGAATTTTAGGGTTTGGGGAGGGGGAATTGGGACCACAGACTCAAACTGTTGGAATACTGATCTTTCTACAAATTACAATTCTACAGATTGTACATAACCTACAGGACATCTCACCTTATTGTATGGCACAGATTAAGTCAGACAATCTTGGAAAGGGGGGAAATGACATTCTGACATACGGTGAAAGGGCAAAAAAGGTTGAGAACCACTGTTCTAGATGGCCCTTCAGGGGGAGTATAACCCCAAGTACACAGTTTGGGAGTTCTCCTGGACTCAGTGCTAACTAGGGAAGCTCAGGTAGTGGCAGTGGCTAGGAATGTACCCTACAAGTTTAGGCTGGTACTCCAACAGCGGCCCTGTCTGAAGAGAACAGATCTTGCTTGAGTTATTCATGTTCTAATGCAAGGATGGTGAATCTCCAGCTTATGGGTGTGTGTGTCTTCATCCAGTCTTAGAGCTTAGGGGGGGTTGTCTTCATCCAGTCTCAGAGCTTATGGGGTGTGTGTGTGTGTGTGTGTGTGTGTGTGTGTCTTCATCCAGTCTTAGAGCTTATGGGGTGTGTGTGTGTCTTCATCCAGTCTCAGAGCTTATGGGGTGTGTGTGTGTCTTCATCCAGTCTCAGAGCTTATGGGGGTGGGGGTCTTCATCCAGTCTCAGAGCTTATGGGGGTGGGGGTCTTCATCTAGTCTCAGAGCTTATGGGGGTGGGGGTCTTCATCCAGTCTCAGAGCTTATGGGGGGGGTCTTCATCCAGTCTCAGAGCTTCTGCCCAGACTATGCCCATTCCCCTCAGGCCCTACTCCTCTCCCTAGTCCCCAGCCCCATTCAACTCCTGAAAATCTTTTATCTCAAATCAACAGATGATCGGAAATAAGAGATCTCCCCTGCTCCTGCTCTCCCGTGCATTGTTTAGTTTTATTAAAAGGCTAAATGCAGCAGGGTGTGTGTGTCATTCTTGGGGAGGGCTCACTGCTGAGCAGGGGAGGGCTAACCATACCCAATGCTGCAAAAAAAAAAAAACCCTCAAAAATTCACCCCTCCCCTATGGCAATCAGGCTTTATAAAAGCTGAATAGAAGCATGGGGGAAGGCATTTTGAGGAGCGAGCAAGGGTGCGTGCATGAGTGAGTGAGCATGTGTGTGTCTGTATATTCAGTCCCGCCCACCTTTGCCCCACCCACCACTGGATTGCAGCCTTCAAGAGCTTCTCAGAAATGGAATTCGGACCTCAGCCTAACAGGTTAATCACACCTGCTCTAGTGACTGGATTACTGTAATGCTACCTTTAAAGATGGTTAAGAAACTTCAACTGGTACAAAATGCAGCCACCGGAGTACCAATAGGTGCTAGGGCAGTCAGATCATGTGACACTTATATTATACCAACTGAGTTGGTTGGCATTGCATTTCCAGGCCCAATTTAAACTGCTGGTATTGGCTTTTAAACCTCTAAACATTTTGATTCCAGGTTACTTGAAATACCATCTTCACTCATACCAACTTGCTCACGCTCTGACTTCAGTGTTGGAGGCCCTGTTTGTGTGCCTACCTGTAAGAGCAATTAGGATGGTGAGCACAAAGGATAGGACTTTCTAAGTAGTGCCCCCTCACTTGTGGAACTCTATTCCAACTGACATCTACCAAGCCCATTGTCATGCCCCTGCCCATGGGCAAAGCGTTATAGCAGTAAGTATATGAGGGGAGGGGGGAGTGTGAGAGGAGTGTGGAAAGTTGAGATGTCTGCTGATTGGCTGAGAGTGAGAAGGGGGGGGTGAAGCCTGTGTTACATAAACAGTGGGTGGTGCTGTTCAGGGGAGAAGTCTGGAGAGAGGGGGGAGAGAGAAGGAGAGAGAGTGGTTTTTGTGAGAGGGTTGAGAAGTCTGAGTGGAGTCTGAGGGGTTTTTTTCAACATTTAGAATCTATTAACATTATCCATTTCCCTACCCTTAATTGTAAATAAATAAATTTGATTCCTTTTAAAACTTAAAAGGAGTGGTCTGAGTTAGTTACCCTGAAGGGGTTGGTGGCAACGGAGGAGATCAAGAGTGTTGATTTTTGAAGCGCTTACAGAGGTGGTGGGTTGGAAAAGGTGGAGGCAGAGGGAGGTCTGACACCCATCATTACAAACTTTCAAGCAGGCCCTAAATATTTACCTTTTGACCTTGACCTATAGTCGAGCTACTTTGTTGGGTGCTATTGTATAGATGGTACTAGCTGGTTTTTATTGTAAACATTTTGAATTTTATTGTTTTATGTTTTATGGTTTTAACTTCCGCTTAAAAGAAGGCTTACATATTTTAAATAAATAAATAAATAACATTGCAGAATGTTCCTTCATTCTGCAATGAGGAAAGAAGGAATATTGCATTTTCCCTCTCCAGTCACCAGGGCTAGTCATAAAGGAGCAAGTAGAGCTCTAACTAGAACTACAAGATGTCACATGTATACTTACGATCGTCTCTGTAATAGGCTTGTAAGAATCCCAAGATTCTCTCTACTTCTTTTTCCGTAGCTTCTTGATGAGATTCTTCCATTTTCTTCAACTAAAAACATCCAACAAATTAACAAGCTATCATTCATTAACTACACAATATAGTAACCAGCATTCTTCCCACCCCCATAATATAGCTTATGATAGTTTATGTCAAGGAAAGAAAAGTTTTGTAACAGTCATTAAAATCAGCTTTATTGTGTTATCGAATCCAAGAGTTCTACCCAAAAATGGAAAATTCCAGCATTGCCTACGATAGAAGAATGGTTGGTCAAGAAGGTGGAGCTGGCAGAGATGGCCAAACTTACGTCATTAATTAGAGAAAAGACAACATCTACATTTACTGCTGAGTGGAAACCTCTAATTGACTTTTTGCAGGGTTTAGAAAAAAATGATTTGTTTATCTGTGGTTTTGTAGAATAATAGAGGATAAATTGGTGACAATAGAAAAAATAAGATAAATTTGCGACAATAGAAAAAATAAGATAAATTTGCGACAATAGAAAAAAGAAAACTTTTCTGTATAGATTATCGACTACAGAAACTATTTGTTACTTATATTTGCTGTAGAAAAATTCAGAAGTCCATTTTAGTTTTGTTAATTGTTAATTGTCATTATATTTTGTGTTCTTTGTTTTTATAGAAATAAAAAGATTTAAAACCTAAAAAATCCAAGAGTTATACCATAGAACTCAAGTTTATAATTTAAATACAATTTTAAAAATTAACAAACATTTGAAGCTTCAGTGTGTGAAAGATTTTCTTCAGGTGCACTTATTCAGTTTCTACTGAGAGGCGAGTATGTGCAAGTACAGACACATGACCTGATGTCTTAATTAAATACCAGTATGCAGGAAAGCTACCACATAGCTTTCAAACATGGGACACACCAGTTTGAAGAGAATGTTTTCAGTGCTGTCTTAACACGGTTTTTAATGCATATTTTACAAAGCACGATATTGCAAACTCTGCCACATGATGTGTCCTACATATGTATAACATTGTTGTAAAGAGAATAAATTACACCCTGCTCCAGTAAGCCAGATCTGAACTTCTGCATGAATTAGTCATCTGCACTGGGTCCCACCATCTGCAAAAGGTATCTTGTCATGGATATGAGTTTATGCTTGCATTCTATGCTGCTATTATACTGTGAATTTCAATCTGAAACATTTCCGACTTCGAAAACTGCAGCCTTACGCTTCCTGTATCACACACGTACACACCTCGGCAGGCATTGCTCTTCTTTCATCTGACCCTGCCTTCTTTCGCTGCAACACAATTCGCGTCCTCTCAACAGGAGGATCAGCGGTAAAGCTTCCCAACCTAAACCAATTAAAATGTAACACTTATGAAACAATGTTTCAAGATTGCAGAATACGACTTCTACTTGCAAGTAGTGCTAGGAAAAATTACATGCATCTCGTCACATGAGCTTCAAGAAATAAATAAATAAATAAATATGGTACTGGATCCTGAGAAATTAAAATTTCTCTGAACTCTATACAAAGTCGAATTGGTTGCAATTAGGCTTACAATTCATTATTAATTTGGTTGCCTGTGGAGATAAAATTACATCCAGGTGTGTAAAAATGAGCCCAGTTCAGCTGCTCTGAACTGTTCACTTCTTTTATTCTTCCTCTGAGCTTTAGAATGCTATTAGCTAGAAGCAATACAAGAAGAGTCTCCTACAAGGTCTCCATAGCACAGTGGTGTGTAAACAAAAGTATGAGTATAGGTCTCTCTTCCTTTCCATAACCCGTCTGGACAGAATGCCTTCTTCCCATTGTGGAAATCAGGGATAAAGGCAATTCCTTGCCCTAGTTTAGCCTGGGTCAGAAGCAGCCACCTTGCCCCTGTTGTGAGCTCTATTTTGTTAGAGTTATTTAGGTTGTGTCCAACCGGACTTCGGGCTCCAATAGAGAATAGCAAGACAACTAAGATGGGTCTTCAGAACTTTATTGCAGCGCTGGTCTGCCTCTCCATGCAAGAAGAGACAGCCCCGCCTAGGAGTAGAGCACTCACTTTTATACTGTGATACAAACAAGTACAGGATATCACGCGCGCATAGCCTAACACCTCATTTTGTCTCTGCGTGCAAGAAGCTGATTGGTTTATTTCCTGTTGCAGTGCAAGCATGCCTATTGACCTTCTAGGGACTTTCTTACCTGTTGAGGTACTGATTGGCCCATGGCCTGTTGCCAAGCAAGTTATCTATACTTGCCCAAAAGGGGCTTTTCCTCTTTGTTTCCTATGTGCATGACCTTTGATAGGCTGGCAGCCGTTACCAAGCAGTTTAGACTAAATATGGTTGAGAGGGACTTTCCGAGAGACTTCCTCTGGGCGCCATCTTACAACCTTTGCCCAGGGTGCGGTCTCTGCTAGTCAGGCTCTCACTTACAACACCCCAGCAGAGCCTGTTAACTTCACATCTGGACTTCGCATATGTTCCTGAGGAAGCATGATAGGAAGGGCAAGACAATGAAGTGTCTCCAGTTCCTTCCTCTCTCCATCTCAAGAGGGCTAGTGACCCACTGAAACTTAACAGACGAAGACCCAAATGCTATGTTCAATTGGCTGAGTGCTCAGGCAGTACTCTAAGGGTATATGGGGCTCCATTCTACTGGCCATTTGAACTTGCGATAAGGGATTCCAACCAGATTTACACTCAGTACAAAAAAGGTTCAGCATAGTACATAGAAAAGTAGAGTTGGAAGGGGCCTATAAGGCCATCGATGTACTCGGGACAGGAGTGTGGACAGCACAGCAGATATTGGGCAAACACCTTCCAAGTAACTGCTTCTAAGGCTGCCTTAAACATATAATATTGGCTCCTCTGAATCAAATTATGTTCTAGACCCGCCTTCAAATCCCAAACATTAAATCCTCTACAGGGTAGCACTTGTGAAACATGTCACACCAGACTAATGTGAAGGAAGCCTCAAATAGACTTACATGAAGTGGAACACTGGTGCTCTTCTAAAGTATTTTTTGGCTTCTTCACCAAATCTATGCCAAGCATTACATGGTAAAAATCCACCAGCAACCTGCTCCTCTTCACTATCACTTCTTTCATTTCTTTCACTTTCCAGGCGGTTTAAGCCCATAAACGTTAACTGTGGAGATAATGTATTGTGATATCAGTTTCCACTAATAGCAAAAATTCACATCACCATGAAATAAAAATCCACTTTCTAGAAGAAGAAAAAAGATGTACGAAGGGAATATCAAGTTAGATCCTCCAGGCAAGAGAGGCAGACCCATTTTTTGGTTCTTTTCCCCTACTAGTAAAACTTATCACCAGCTTCGCAATTCCAACTGAGGATTATGCAATGTTGTGTCTCTGTCTGTAGCTCCAACTGGCCAGAAAAGCATAAAGGCAGCTGTATAGTGAAGACAAAGGAGACTTTCTCCATTTTCCAAACCCTGACAGTATGGTACATATACACTTATTTGACTTGGTCACAAGGGGCACCAGACAACAACTGCTGTTGGAGCAGAAGTGAATGTTGGCATGTTAATTCGACAACTGTGCCAGTTACCTGCCTGATATACCAAGATAATCCTGAAATAACATACGTATTAACTTTTGTCTCAAGCCATTGAGATCACTGCACTGCTTTGAAATGATCACACACAGGGTAGCCTAACTGACAACACTGCAAGACTTCTGCGATCCCATACAAGTATGGGAAGACTGGGGAATGTGGCACTGGGCTCAGAATTTGATTGCCCAAGTATCACAGCTTACAGTTAAAATAAGCAGAAAGTTTCTAGCTTCTGTACAGATGGGCTGTAAAATACATGAGCAATGCTTGGTAATCTTATTCAGCTACCACTCTGATTTAGGGGACCCTGTATGGCTTCTTGGTCTTCCCTCTCCATGACTAGCAAAACAGAAACAAAATTAACAAGCAAAGTCTACATAATTCAGAGAATTTAAGCAGGGATCAGAATCCAGCTTTTCTTGATACATAATTTAGTTTGTGTTAGAGAATTGACTTGTTTATTGTTTTAGGTACAGAGACCGGGTTCATACAACATTATAAGCCATGGTGGCTTATAAGCCATGTTTGTTTCAGAGTGGCTTGTCGTGTAGTCTGAACCTGGCCAGAGTGGCTTGTGCATGGTTAACAAACCATGCTGCTGGGTTCAGACAACACAACAAGCCACTCTGAAACAAACATGGCTTATAAACTACCAAGGCTTATTGTGCTGTGTGAACCCAGTCACTGTAAAATCATGGTTTGTGCTAACCATAGTGAAGAAGCCACACCGTAGTTCTTGCTTCCAGATGTACAACGAACAATCCTTTTGAGCCACTTGTCTGTTTTCCATCTACTTATGACTCAAGTTTCATAACTTCACTCTCATCTACATGATGGTGGCCTCTCGAGGCAGAAGTGGCGAGAGTGTTGGACTGGGACTTGGGAGATCCGGGTTCTAGTCCCCGCTCGGCCATGAAACTCACTGGGTGACTTTGGGCCAGTCACTGACTCTCAGCCTAACCTACCTCACAGGGTGGTTGTGAGGATAAAATGGAGAGGAGGAGGATTATGTAAGCTGCCTTGGGTTCCTTGCAGGAAAAAAGGCGAGGTATAAATATAATAAATAAATAAATAAAAATAAAAACTCAGTCTTAATAGAAAATCAGTTAGAGCAAACTGTGCTTAACAAATCAGCTTCAAAGTGTGGTTTCAGACCCTGGTTTGTATGCCCAAAACAAACCCTGGTTTGTGAAGAAGCTTGTTTTCACACAAACCATCGTTCTGCTAAACAATCCACAATTTTGCATTACATCTGAGCCCAGAGTGACCTGGTTTCATACAATCAAACAACCCATGGTTTGTTAACTATGTGTAGTTTGTCAGCATGTGGGAACAAGTGACCTGGTTCCCTTCCACTTTCAATTAACAACCCAGGAATGGAGTGTTCCTGAGTTGTTTCGTGCTATATGAACTCAGAAATTCTGTTCCTGGGTTGTTAATTGAAAGTGGAAGTGGTAAATGGGCTGGAGGCAGCACGCTCAGTCCCGCCAATTTGTGGATTAAACAACCCAGGATCTGGCCATAACCTGTGAATTGTCTGATTATGTTCTACCCAGCTAACTAAATCTGACATTTCAGACTACAGGGTTTATGGACTTAAGTACACTTTTAAACACTGCTGCTAATCTTGCTTGGTTTCCCATTTTAAAACTTGCTCATGTGATGTAATACTAGAAAGAATTTTGCTAATAAGCTGTAGGTCACCAGAAAGAATGTGAAAGAACTGCTATGTAATAACTCTTAAAAACAGAAAAAAAACTTATATTACTACATAACTAATCACTGCAAACTTACTAAATCTTCAGCAAATGCAGATGGATCAAATACTGTCATATCTGAGTGCAACTGGCTTGCTTTTTCCTTTCCTAGATTTGAAGCCAAAACTAGGAACTGAGCATCCAAAGCAGCCTCCCTTGCCCGGGACACTGTTATGAAAGAAGAAAAATATTTTGCTACTGTCAGAGGTAAATTAAAGACAAAAATGGATTTTCATTATCCCCCAATTCTTGAAGAATATCTACTGCTTCCAAGAGCCCACGGTTTTATGGCGATGGCCCAAACTGGAGGCTTACAGTCATCCAATGCAGAGCGGGAGGAGCAGCAGCGGCAATCTTCACCTCCCTGTCTTCCTGCCCTGCATTTTCTGCTAGATGGGTTTTTTTGCCCATCTAGCTGGAACGTCTCGGATGGGAAGTGAAGGAGTCTGGAGAGGCATCAGGATAGCTCATATCCTGGTCTCTCCAGTCTCTTCCCCTCCCCACAAAACACCCCTTCTTGCCCTCTCCGAGGTCGCTTTCCCGACCTCGGAAAACAGCTTGTGAGGGTTTGGGGAGGGGGGCCGGCACTCCAATGTCAGAGCGCGATCTCTGACCTTGGATCTGGGAATCCAGACAACCCTATGGCCCCTCAGATGCTGTCTAGGGGCCATAGGATTGCTCCCTTAAGCATTCAATGAGATATTAGATCAGGAAATTGTTATTCCTTGCAGGAGATCCAATCCATGTCTGCCTCTAAGTTTAAAGCTAAGACATAACAGCATCCTAATGTCACATATTCTGAATGCACTTGCCTATGTGACATAAGGGCTGTTGAAAACCTATTATTCTAGTCCCTTCTCCGCCACGAAACTCACTGGGTGACTTTGGGCCAGTCACTGACTCTCAGCCTAACCTACCTCACAGGGTTGTTGTGAGGATAAAATGGAGAGGAGTAGGGTTAAGTAAGCCACTTTGGGTTCCTTGCAGGAAAAAAGGTGGGGTATAAAAATAATAAATAAAAATAGTAAAAAATTATGTTCTATGTTGTCACCTGGATAATATTTCAAAAAGAAGCTATTAAACCCCTTCTTTAACAAGATGCACACTGGCCATCTCA
Source organism: Shinisaurus crocodilurus (assembly GCA_021292165.1). Taxonomy (NCBI): domain Eukaryota; kingdom Metazoa; phylum Chordata; class Lepidosauria; order Squamata; family Shinisauridae; genus Shinisaurus; species Shinisaurus crocodilurus. Next base: position 84,255,950 of record CM037878.1, read on the forward strand.
TCAAAATGATTTTAATTGAATGACAATGTCAGACACATTACTTTTAAGGTTATATGATCTGCTGTACAAGTCTAGGAATTCTTTTTGTAGATTACAATATGTAAACTACAAGGGTGACTAATTTATTATGGTTCAGACCGGTTATTTTATTATTTTACTGATACGTGTCTTTGAATGATTGTGCTTATAACATTGTGACAGCTTGACAGTACAATAGAACTTGACTTAATATTATTGGAATCTATTATCTATCTTAGGACCTGTTCAGAAGATACTTTCCTGGAAGACTAGGAGCAGGCCTCAGACTGACACAACTGAACCCTATTCTCCTTGCCACAAAGAAAATTGAAAGCTCAGACTCATAGTTATTTGAAAATAGGATTTTCCTGATCTTGGAAGATTAACTCTTTAAACTGCAGGTGGAAAAGTATCATGTATCACCACGTATTAACACCAGTCAGCTCCAAGTCTTCTAATTATCTTGTTCAGCAACCTCATATACATATTTGAACAAAAGCAGCAACAGGATAGATCTTTCAGACCCAACAAGGAAGGTTGTAGAGAGTTGAACCTAACTTACCACCTCCCAGATAGGAATGCATGGAACCACTCAAGAGCAGTATCAAGAACTCCAAACAGCTTCCAGTCATGCCCCAAATATCTTATCAACTGTGTCAGAGTTAAGATCAACAGGGCACGACAGCCCCAATCATCTCTTGGTAGAAGTCATCAATTAAGCCACAACTGCATTCTCAGTGCCACCCCCAAGCTAAAAGGCGGTAGCATGAAGGTGTATATAAAGCTTTCAGGCAAGCAGTTACTCAGCAACCTTCCCAAATAAAGGAAAGGCTAAGGTGGGCCCCTAGCCAGCCAGGAAATGCATATCCAGATTAGGATTTGCTTTATTAAAAAAAAATCAGAGCCTGAAAAATTGCAGACTCAAATCTGCAACTTATCCTCAGACAATAATGGGACCATTTCCCACCTACTAGATTTCACCAGTCAGGTTGTTTGAGGTTGTTACCTTATACTGCAAAGCACATCTTTTCCAGGCAAAACAGAATAGAACTAATACAAAAAAAAGGAGTATAGGATCGAAACTGTGAAGCCTCAAACTTGAGACGATGCTTACATTGGCAACTCAACACCAATCGAACCAAACCCAAGTAGTTTTTGTCTTCGATGTGCATGGCAAATTCATCACAGCAGCGGGAAAAAGTATTACCATCCAGAACAGCAGAGCAGGACAACCACTTGCAAATGCAACAGCAGCAAGAGAGAAGACCACTTTACTGCTGTCACCATCATGATGAATTTTAAATATGATCTATGCTGTCAATAGAAAGGTTCAGCAAGAGCTGAGAGCCACTTGCATTCTCCATCTGTGTTATCTCTGTGTGAGAGATAATCAGTCTGTCAAGCCTGCAAGACCTGGTTCCTTACTTTCTGTCTGGCACATTTCAACCTGGCCTGAGAGGGCCTTGATTGATTCCAGCTCCAAAGGCTGCCACTGAACTAATGACTTTAGGATAGAGCAGTTATGCACCAATTGATTTGCTAGAGTTATATTTTGAGTAATGGTTTAATAGATCATTATTACTTAATACCTTGATATTTGCAAGATATTATGGATTGTTTTTAATGTAGATTTTTGCATATTACTATTATATCATAAATACCAGGGGTTGTAAGTGTTTATGTAAAATGATTTGGACATTGAACACAGAAAGGTGATATATAGACATACATATTTTATACATATTTAAATGAGAAAAAGAGGTTTCTAAGCAATGTCACGGGCCTTGTCAATCTGCTGTTCCACAGTTCAGGGCCATTTACCCAATAGCTGTCAGACCCAATGAAAGTAAGCCCCAGAGACATTCTTCCTGCCAGCACAATTACAGCAGTTGTGTATCGGTGACACTATGAATAGGCAGAGAACCAGAGGAAAAGAGAAAGATTATACAGCAATACCTTGGATTGCAAGTAACTTGGTCTGAGAGTGTTTTGCAAGACAAGCAAAAAATTTTAAAATTTTTTGACTTGATAAACAAGCAAGGTCTTGCAAGACAAGTGTAGGGATGTAACCGCTTGCCTCAAGTGGGCATAGCGAGCTGAAATCAGCCCCGCTCACGCCCGCCAGAGACTCGCTTTGATATAGGAGTGTTTTGGATTATAAGCACGGTTCCAGAACGAATTATGCTTGCAATCCAAGGTATTACTGTAATTGTATTTCAGAAAAGAGGCTGCATTTCAAATGTCTCTTCATTGGAGAAGTGCAGGCTGGAGAAAAAAAACATCCCCGCCCCCAGCTACTTTCACCTTCTCTCATTATACCAGCTTCAATACAGTCAATAAGTATGCTGGTGTGCATTACTTTCTTGAGTGCTTGTGGGGGGTTTGGGTTTTTTTTTTAACTTTCTAGGGTTGTTGTTTTTTTAATTTCAAGCACACTTTCCAGATGTAAAGGCAATGGGGAGGGGGAGTAAAGGCAAAGACAATGATAAATACTCTGGGAAATTCCTTACCTCCAGTAAACAATGTATTAGCATCTTCCAGAGCCTCTGTCAGTTTATCATTTCTGGTACTCAGCATCAACTCACGATTTTCTAGAAAAAGAATCAAACATATGTAATGCATACCTGTAAGGCAAAAAATAAAATAGAAATAGAAATATGCAACCGAGGAAAACTACCGTATATACTCAAATATAAGTCTAGTTTTTCAGCACATTTTTTGTGCTGAAAAATGCCCCCTCGACTTATAAGTGGGTCAGCGCTCCCCCAGGACCCCCGCTGCCACCGCCAGGCACCCCCCTCCGCCCCCAGGACCCCTGCCACCACCCCCAGACACCCCCACGCCACGCTGTTCCTCTCCGCTCGCTCTTTAAAATTATTTTCCTCCCCCCCCATACCTTTGTCAGCGGCGGCTTGCTCTGCTGGCGCCTTGCGCGCTGCCATGCCGGCTCCTAGGCAGGGAAGCGGCACAGCAGCGTGAGGCGCCCGTAGAGCGAGTGGCTGGGCTGCGTCTCCCTGGCAGGGAGACATGTGGAGCCACTCCGCTGTTCCTCTCCGCTCGCTCTTTAAAATTATTTTCCTCCCCCCCATACCTTTACCAGCAGCCGCTCGCTCTGCTAGCGCCTCGCGCGCTGCCATGCTGCTTCGTTCCCGGGAGCCGGCATGGCAGCGCGCGAGGCAACCGCAGAGCGAGTGGCCAGGCCGCGTCTCTCTGCCAGGGACCCACGTGGAGCTGCTCTGCCATTCCCCTACCTTTGTGTTTGTAAGCGGAGGCTCGCGGCGCTGCCGGCGCCGCCCTCGCTTCCGAGCCGCGACGGGCATCACTTCCGGGGCCGCGACGGGCATCACTTCCGGCTCCCGGGAACGAAGCAGCATGGCAGCGCGCGAGGCGACCGCAGAGCGAGCGGCTGCTGGTAAAGGTATGGGGGGGGGAGGAAAATAATTTTAAAGAGCGAGCGGAGGAATAGCGGAGTGGCTCCACATGTCTCCCTGCCAGGGAGACGCAGCCCAGCCACTCGCTCTACGGGCGCCTCGCGCTGCTGCACCGCCTCCCTGCCCGGAGCCACTCCGCTTTTCCCTACCTTTGTCAGCGGCGGCTCGCTCTGCTGGCGCCTTGCGCGCTGCCATGCCGGCTCCTAGGCAGGGAAGCGGCACAGCAGTGCGAGGCGCCCGTAGAGCGAGTGGCTGGGCTGCGTCTCCCTGGCAGGGAGACATGTGGAGCCACTCCGCTGTTCCTCTCCGCTGGCTCTTTAAAATTATTTTCCTCCCCGCCCATACCTTTACCAGCAGCCGCTCGCTCTGCTGGCGCCTCGCGCGCTGCCATGCTGCCTCGTTCCCGGGACCCACGTGGAGCTGCTCCGCCATTCCCTACTTTTCTCTTTGTCAGCGGCAGCTTGCCGCGCTGCCGGCGCCGTCCTCGTCACATCCGGCCCCAGAAGTGACGCGTACGGGTGCAGGTACGGGGGTGGGGGGGGTGGGGGTGGCGGCGGGGGTCCTGGGGGGGCTTTGGCAGTGGCGGGGCTTTCGGCGGCAGCGGGTGCAGGTACGGGGGTGGGGCTTCGGCGGCGGCGGGTGCAGGTACGGTGGCGGGGGGTGTCTGGGGGTGGCGGCGGGAGTCTCCCCTCATACATTTCCCACCCTAGACTTATACTGGGGGCAATAAGTTTTCCCAGTTTTGGGGGGTGAAATTAGGGGCCACGACTTATATTAGGGCCGACCTGTACTTGAGTATATACGGGTATGTTAAAAAATGAATGCAAGACAGTTAACAGTCCTCAACCATATATCTGAACTACAATTGGCTTAAATCTCTACAAGTTCCAAGGATAGCAACAGGTCTGAAGTTATCAGTGTAATTGCATCAGCATTTAGAATGGGCCTTGATACATAAATACCAGTATTTTCTTCATTTAAGGGTGAAGAAGCCCTTTAAGTCATCATGATAAGAACTGCTGCTAAGGAAGGGAGATGATAACCAGACATTGAGATTGCAATGGATTGTTTATTCTTTTGGGGGATAACAATATCCATCAGAATAAAGAGGTACAAGTGGGAAGCATCAGGAAGACACCATCTCATATAGGTAAACCAACAGAAGAAATCTGAAAGGATTTGTGCCATTTACATTTCATGAGAATATATGAAAGTGTAAGAAGAGAAGCAAAAGGACAAACTGAAAGGGTGCTATTTAATTGGTGTTATTTTACTCTAGTAAACTGAGTAAATAAGGTATGTGCAAATAAAGAAACATCTTCTGACAAGACTGAAAATAAATACCCTGGAAGAGTTCAGGCATCACCATTTTATTTGTGATGATACAAATACAAGCAAGGAGAAGCAGCCAGTGGCCACTACAGACCAAATGCAAACCAAAATGGGATGGGACAGGGGGAGGGGGGACACAGGGAAAACACGTTTTTGGACACTAGATCACTTTGCCACATTCATAATGATTACCGTAAGCAAGAACAGAACAGATTTTTGCACCCTTTCCACAGGGAGAAAATTACAACTGTACATTAATGATGCTGTATAGGGCACTAAAAAAAGCATTCATTGCTAATGGCAATTACTCTAAAATAAGACAACCAATCTTAATATATGTAAAACAAAACAAGGAGTGCTTGAGAAGTCCCTTCCCCTTTAATACCCCAGTAGACACAAGGCCATTGGCCTCACTGCTACACCTGTAGAGGAAAAGGGAAGCACTTTCAGAACCCATCTACAAGGGGCACTTAGAAGGTCAGGTGACTTTAAAATTAAATGGTTGCTGGCTAAGGTAGACAAGTTTGTCATTTACAGCGTCGCTTTACATGCATTGGCAGCAAGTGGTATTTTCTTGACCCACACTTATCAAGGGGATTTCTTAAGTGTTCCTGTTCTCGTATGTACTGTTTAGTGACTTACATTGTAATGCCCATTGGCTATAAACAGTAGTACGTAACCTGACCGTCTGCCTGCCACTTCTACCCGTTCTCCGAGAGAGCGCCTCCCCCGGACGACGAGACCTGGCCGCATCTCTTTTATGACTCCAAGAGAGGACCGGGGCCAAGAGAGAGAGGGAGGGAGGGAGAGAGGGAGGGAGAACCCAACCCGCCCCGCCCCGCCCCGCCCCGCCCCCGGAGAGCTACGCGCACTAGCCCTGCCTTCTCCTCCCAAGTCCTGCGGAAGGAGCACCTACGCTGGACGGTGGAGATCAGCTCCCGGTACTGCTGGCGGAGCAGCCGCCGCGCCGTCTCGTCAGCATCATCCCCAGCGGCTTTCTCGCCCGAAGGCCCCGGGCCTGTCTGCCCTCCTCCTCCTCTTCTCCTTTCCTCTCCTCCTTCTTCGCTGTCTCGACCCCCGTCGCCATCCCCCACCTGAGCCGTCCGGCGTCGAACACGACCGCGGGCCCCGCTGTGAGCGGCGGGAGAGACGACCTGTCGACTCCGCGAGCGCAGAGATGAGTCATCGCTACTGCTACCAGCCTCGGCCATGGCTCTGCCCCTCAAGGCCGCTCTCACCGCGCACCTGTAAACGACACGGCCCAGTTTCCGCCTGTCCCTCAGCCTCTTACTTCCCGCGCATCTGAAACACGAGAAAGGGGGTGGGGATTGTACGACGTAGGCATTAGACAGAGAAAACTTCCGGTTAAAAATGAAAGCCGTCCTTAGCCATGCTTTTCTATGGGAGCAGAGCGGCGTCGCTCTATATTGTAGCAACTCAATGGCGAAAACCATATAATTTGCTTTGGACGTAATTGCTGGAAAACCAATTCAGTTTTTAGAATAGAAAATGCCAATAAGGACTGCAGCGGCATGTACTATCGAGATAGCAAAAACAACAACCCAATTTTTTATTCCTTTGCGATCTATACATAGAAATTGCAAAAGTATATGAGTATGCACTTCTACTCTTTTTCTAGCTCTATGATATACGAGGCACTGTAATAGATTCCCGAGTGTTTGGGAGAGTAGCTACAGCAAGCCGACGTGTCCAAACCAGATTGCGAGGCACCGTTCTACACGATTAACGTCAGTAGTTCTTATGCTCAGTTGCCCTCGCCTAGGCGTCTTGCACTGTTATGGGGGTGGAGATTTTTTTCTACCCACGTCATCCTTTGGATCTCGAAATGAACGGGGCCGCGGGATACGGGCCTGCTCCCCCCCATGTTTTTTTCTTTTTCCAAATAAAAATAGTTTACAATTTTGTCTTTAAAAGGCCTGCAACCCAGATTAGCCTTCCCTTCCTTTTTGGTGGCCCCCCAGAACTTTTAGGCTGAGGACCTGGCGGGTTACACAAAGCCGTTGACTATAAACAAGAGGCCGCGCGCGGTTGCATGGATTAAAACGAGAGTGCGCGCAACTATTTCTTAGCGTCTCCATGCTTGTGCTTTAATGCAGACATCCGCTACTAGTATTCGAAGATACATTTCTATTGCATATTTTTTTGAACATTTGTAAGTGAACGATGTACAAGAAAACGAGCCTTTCTCCCAATATAGCTCGGTCTAAGTTGAAGGTTGGGTCTTGGAGCAGAAGAAATTGGCAAGCAAGTAACGCTGCACCCTCTGAACCCCAATATAATTCGATGACAGCTACTAAGTATTTAAGACGATTTAACAACAAATACGTCTCATAAGAGAGATCCATCTATATTCTGACATTATTCATCCAGTAGAGGGTGGTCGCGGGATATGGTCATTTGAACACCCGGGCTACTAACAGTCCAAAGAGCCTGGTTTAATTAAGCTGCTCTAGTAAGGATAATTTACATAGAAGAATCAAACCAGAATGGAAAAAAGCCTTTTGTAAGATACCAGTTAACTACAATGGTTAACACTGTTTTTTGTTTCTAGGCTTTGACCACAATATGAATTTAACAAAAGAGCCAAATTAAAAACATAAAAGGATGACTAACTGCAATATGCTTAGCACACCTCCCTTCTGCCAGTGAACAGAGATGTTTACTTTAAACATCTGTAACCTAATCCTAAATATGTTTACCAAGACTTATTCCCTAGTATATACTAATGATTGCAACCTTAAACTGTTAGGATGGGTGAGAATATCGAAAAGTGTATAAAATAGTATTTTCATAATTTAAAATATATAAATTTGTATTACCATGTTTAAAAACTGCTTCCAATTCCCCTTTCATTGTTCACTCAACACATATAACAAGACCTTTCATTAGGAGTTCTTGCTTTGGTTGCTTAGGCTAGTGCACCTGACAGCCTCTGTTCACTCGCTTTCTGTGGAGAAAGCCAACCTAAGCCCCCTTTCTGACACACACACCACCAAGGTGGGGGGAAGGAGACACGGGGGGGGGGGGAGACAGCCAGTCTCCACAGAGACCAAAGGGGACAAACAACATCTGCATAGAATCACCCCAGGGGGAAGACAGGAAGCATCGCCAGGTTCGTCAATGCTCTCGTATATCAGCCCCATCTACATAAGACTTGAATACCTCGCCAGAGCAGACACTTCGGCACCCATAAGAAAGGACCATTCAACACCACATCCTTAATAGGATGGGACTATTAAGCAAGTGGCTTCAAAGGGACCCCACCTCACAGGGGGAAGGCATCACCCCACCTGATCCAAAAGGCCGCCCCTCAGGGAGGGTGGCAACCCACCTGATTGGCAACCCACCTGATTACGGAGGGAGGGGCTACCTGAAACACCAAGGTATAAAACACCCTGCGCAAGGGAACTGAGTTGTTGGACCTGATCAGCAATCTTGCCCCATGCTTGGGGTAAGGGAACGAAGGGATCGGCAACCCCGGGTAGCAGCACCCGGCGTGCTCCAGCTAGCTGAAATCACTGGCCGCTTGGGTTGACCGGACCCCCGGGAAACCAAGCTGAAATCACTCACAAGCCGCTTGGGTAGACCGGACCTCCGCCGGGAACCCAGCTAGCCGCTTGGGTAGACCGGACCTCCGCCGGGAACCCAGCTAGCAGCATGCGGTTGACCGGGCCTCTGCTGGAGCCCGAGCTGAACTAACTAGCTGAGAGCCCTGAAATCACGGTGTCCTTGAGACTTCTTGCTTGCTACTTTGTACCGTACTGATAAGCTGTATTGCTGGCGTGTGTCTGGGTTTGTGAAGGTAATTTTGTAAATAAACTTGTTTTATAAAAGATACTTTTGCGCCTATAAGTTATCCCTTTGTTCTGGGCTAAGGGTGATAGTTGCTGGGGACCTCGGAGAAGGCCCGCCCTAGGACTCGCTACCCCCTTAGCATTGAACCCACGCAGAAGACCAGGTTGTCGGTCTTCCACTCTTTCTTACTTAGGTTTGTGCTCCAGCCCTCTGGTTTGCTTCAACTGCTTAGTCATCTGATTTAACCAGCTGTTGTGGGTTGGGATCATGTAGGGTTTTTTTTCCAAATAGTGTTTATAAAAAATGCAAAAAAAAATAGTGGGCTAACCAGAGTAATGGGGAAGGCTGAGAAGAGTCCAGATAAATGACACCATAGACACTGAGGGACCTGTTCCCGTGGCTTACAGGGTGTGTCCCATGTTTGTCTTCCTGCCTGGGGCAGCATGAGCTACAGCTGCAGGCTGTACAGAGGAAGTTGAGAGGGAAGGCAGTGCCATTCTACCAGCCCTGCTTTAAAAAAATTATCCCTCTTCCCTCCCCATTCCTTTTTCCTTGCCTGTTGTATCTTTTTAGCTTGTAGGCCTGCAGGCAAGGATTGTCTTGTTTGATTTATTAACTGTGAGCCATTCTGGAAGCCTTTTTGGCTGAGGAGCAGCAGAAAAATACTTAAATAACAAGAGCAAGGTAGTTGTTCAGTTGGAAGAGAAGATGAAGGGGCTTGAGGCACACCTCTGTACACCTCAACTTATCAGCAGGGTGGGGTGGGGTGGGGTGGGGTGGGGTGTTTGAAATATTTTTGAAAGAGAAGTCTTTGCTGAAAGAGTATCAGAAGTGGGAGGTTTCTAAATAAGTGAGGGAATACTTAGGCACTGTAGTGGAAGAATGTGACACACATGATCTGACTTAAGACAGCTTCCTATGTTCCTATGTACATAGACATTTGGCCAGGGCCATTAATGCAGTCTCTTGCAATATTTCTGGCTCCATTAACCTCTCCTATCCAAACTCTTCCGAATCCTATAATATAGTAGCATGCTGGAGCATAAAAAGCTGTAATTTTTATGGATGCTTAGCCTGGAAACTCTATATGTGGCTGTCACAAGGTGTGTCCCCTCCACCAAGGGGGACATGTCCCTTTTTCCTATTCTCATCCCAAATGAATTATGTAACCACATTAATGCAGTAACTATGGACTTTATTAACCCTTGATACAGCACAGGATCAGACTAACTTCTTGGGGGTTGTAGGAAGTAGCTGCAGCATAAGGCAAAAAGTGTCTGGAGCAATGCTGGTAAGTGGCCATAGGAACAGGATGGTTGTTCACAGGGCGATTCAGGTAAGTATCTGCAGAATCGGGATAAATGCTCATGAAGCAAGGTAAGTAGCTGCAAGATCAGGCTGGATGCCTATACTGCAACATGGGTAAGCATTGACAGGATCAGGATGAAGGTTAACAGTACAGGTAAGTAGCTGTGGAACTAGGATGAATGCCCATAGAGGGATAAAGGTAAGAAGCTGCAGAATCAGAGAGAATGCCTACATAATGATGCTAGCCTTGTATAAGTAGCTGTAGAGTCAGGATGATCTCGTACTGATCTTGCTATGGAAGGGAGCAAGTCTTTTCTTGTCCACTTGCTTTTGTATGTTCTGACTGCAGTTGACTGCACCAGGAGGCCTCTTCTTTCCTAGCAGCCACTCTGCTTCAGCTCTTTGGCCTTCTATCAAGCCAGCAGCTCTTTTCCTCTTCTTACTATCCCTGGCTTTTGTACCTTCTGTTCTTTGTTCCTTTTCAGTTGCTCTTTCCCATCATTCCTCTTTGCTCCAGCTCTGTCTTTCTTCTCTCTGCCCTTAGCTTCCAGCATTCAGGTTTCATCCTGTCCTTCTGCCTACTTCCTCCTTCTCCCTCAGAGTCCTTGATTGATTTAAAGTGCTCCTGCCTTGATTCCTTTTCCTTCTGTTTAATCAGCCCTAACTGTGGTTGGCTACTACTGTTGGGCAACCAGGCACACCTGCGGGATTGTAGGGCTGCACTCCCCGCCCCCATGGCTCCTCACAGTAGCTAACAGCAACCATCAGTGACTGGGTTCACATGACACTACAACCTATCATGGGTTGCTACCCACGATGGTTTGTTGTGTCATGAGAACCCAGACCAATTCCTGCAGGGTGGCTTGCTTGAGGACAACAAGCCACCCTGATAACCCATAGCTTGTTCTAGGGGTTGTTATAGCCATGATGGGTTGCCGTGTCATCCGAACCCGGGTGACCAACCCCACTGTAGGTACCAGGAATCAGCTACTGAGCTGCTTCACAAGAGAGGCAGAAAAACCCCTAGCTGCTCTCGCCAAATGTGCCCTGGCACTTGCCAGGGCCAGCCACCCCAAAAGTGCCCAAGCAGCACTTGGGGGCAGCTGGCACTGGCTTCTCCCCACTCCCGGCCACCATCACAAGCTGCTTCAGGCTTGCTGTAGCTTTTTTTTCCACTTTACCCTTTTTTCCCCCTGGGGATCACCTGGGGGATGCTGGGAGTTGTAGAAGTTTTTTCTGTATAAACATGCATAGGATTTTGTCCTTAGTGTCCTTGACTAGATCTGGTGAGAGAAACCCAAACAAAGATAAATAGCTCTTGTTTATTCAAAGTTAAGAGAAAGGCATGTCCACAGGTTGACTCACTTATTCCTGAATGTTCTCATTCTCTGGGCTGTTGTTATCTAGACCAGGACCTTCCAAGTCTCCTACCCAGACTCCACCCCAGTTAATTTCTTCCTTAGAAAAGTAACCAGTGTCCACTGATGGAAAAAAGTCCCTTATTGATTTTTGTTGGAGCACAAGACACCTTGACCTGGTTTGCACAATCACCACATAGCCCACTGTGGCACCCCCGGGTGCTAGGCTGGCGATCCAAGCCCACACTGCTGCAGTTTCTCATTACGTGCAAACCCGGTGAGGGTGGGTTGTCAGGGTGGTTGTGGGTGGGGTTCTCAACCGCCCCAACAACCCCACCCTCACCAGGTTCACATGTATTGAGAAGCTATGGTGCACCGCCTTCATGGCCCCAATATTCAAAATGGCAGCAGCGGCTGCAGCGAGAAACCACAGGGAAATTCCCCCATGGTGGCGTCTCGTTATATGTGAACCAGGCCATTTTGAGGGCTATACTTTTGCAATAAACATTGCTTTCTTGTTCTGACCATGTTAAACAGCTATTTGATCCTTCCACTAGCAGCTGGGACATTTCCACCTCCTCAAGTGTTCTGCAAAGTTATAAGCCACAATGGAAAGGGCCTCTGTCACTCTTCCAAGCATCACACTTGCCACAAGATCAAGATGCTGCCTCAGGAAGCCCCACCCTTATTAATACCTTGGGGCAAACAAAAAAGGCAGGCTCACAATCGATTGAAGGATGGGGGGGGGGATCACACACACTCCAGGCACTATCATTTCTCCCAGCCCCAGCCAGAGTAGATAGGAAAAAATGCACCATGAGAAACCTGACCTTGAGACTGTAATGCCATCCCAAATATACCACTTACAACTTTGCTTTTTATGCTTACGTTCCGCTAATGCTCATAGAGAATAAAAATTAGACTAAGTTCTATAGCTCCATAGGAATCACATTTTTTTCTAAACACTATAAGAAATGCACTCATGCTTGCAATGACCACATATTTATTTATTTATTTTTACCAATTTATCCCACCAATTTCTGAAGAACTCCTGGTAGCTTACAAGAGAACGATATCTAAAATCTTAACTGGCAATTGGCAAACAAAAACCCCAGCATAAAAACCAACACAGGCTCCAGTGCATATTTCCTGTCTGCTGCTAGGGCTCAGTGGTTCGGGAACTGCTCTGTGATGTTTGTCTTGAGGGTGTTTGAGTCCAGGGAACTCCCTCTCTGCCAAGCATGCAAAAGGTGAGTGGGGACACATATCCCCCGCTTCTTCCTGGTGGGGCTCAAACACATCTGCTGCTTCCCCACCCCATGCCCTATATGTCAGCCTTTCCCAACCTGGTGCGCTCCAGATGTGGTCAACTATGTTTCCCATCACACGTGACCAATGATTCTGCCAGCTGGAAAGGGTGGGAGTTGTAGTCCAAAGCAGTGTTCTCCAACCTTGGGTCCCCTGATGTTTTTGGCCTACAACTCCCAGCATGCCCCAGCATGCTGGGAGTTGTAGGCCAAAAACATCTGGCGACCCAAGGTTGGAGAACACTGGTCCAAAGCATCTAGATGGCACCACATTGGAGAAAGCTGCCCTATGCAGTAGGGGTACTGAACCTCAAACCTGTGGGCCAAAACTGGCACACCTGTGGTTCCAATCCTGCCCTTTGGGGTACCCCAGCAGGCCCCATACCCTTTCCCCCAACCACTGATCGCCTGGTGGTTTCCCAGCTTTTGTGCAGTTTTTTCTCCCATTCTAAAAGCTTGAAATGCCTTTCCTAAGCCTCAGGTACTGGCAGTGGCGTTTTAAGCTAAAATATGCTGGTATTTGGCCCTGTCCCCTTTGCCTTTGGCCTGGGCCCGCCCACCACTGTAATGAGGCGCTCTGAGAGCTTCTCCGAAATTGAATTCAGTCCTTGGGCTGAAAGAGGTTCAACCCAAGTGCAGTGAGCCACTGGAGGGTGCTGCTGCCCACATGTGTCTCTGGCTCCTTGTATTGCCTGCCTTGTTCCCTCCCTTTGGCAACAAAGTCTTTCCTTCAGGACCTTGTTGGACTCCTTCCAAAGAATCCAACAAGGTCTTGAACTCTTGTCCCAGGAGGGCTGTGTGCCCTCTGCAGGCCTCCTGTCCAGGGACCTATGTGGCTGGTGTGCTGTCTCTCCTTCCTCCCCTTTGTGTATTGCGATCCTAACAGTGATCATGAGCAGTAGCAGAACGGGATTCAAACCCCTGCCTCTAGGGCTGCCCGCAGCATGGTGGTAGTGCGGTCACTGCGGCCTGTGCCACTGGAGCTGAAGAAGTGGTGGCACTGTGGCATCATTGTGTGCGTTGTGATGCTGGGAGGGGTCAATATTGATCTGAGATCATTGGAGAGCCAGTGTGGCGTAGTGGTTGGGGTGTTGGACTGGGACTTGGGAGACCCGGGTTCTAGTCCCCGCTCGGCCATGAAGCTCACAGGGTGAATTTGGCCCAGTCACGGACTCTCAGCCTAACCTACCTCACAGGGTTCTTGTGAAGATAAAACGAAGAGGAGGAGGATCATCTACTCCACCTTGGGTTCCTTGGAGGAAAAAGTTGGGATATAAATGTAATAATAATTAAAATCTTGACTCCCTCTGTATGTGGGTGGCACATAGGCAGCATTGCCCCTGACTGAAGAACAATGGTAGGGTTTCTATGGATGGTGTGGCCATGGCTGCCATGTTGTCATCCTTTGGGGCTTTTCCGGTCGTGTGTTTTCCCCGGAGCGCCATATCTCTTTCCCATCCCTTCCTCAACATAACTGGTGTGTAGGATTGCTCCATTACAGGCTTTCTTATCTCACATAGTGGCTTTCCCATCCCACCATTACATTTGTACAGTTGTCCAGCTACATAGTTCTAAGTATGCCTGTTTAAGGTTGAACCCAAAAATGCACAGAGTAAAAATCCCATAAGCTTGTGATCATGCTGACACCATTACTTCAACATCAATTCAGGTGTGAACAGAGGGTTTCCTCTGCTCCCCTCCCCTGCCTTTTGTAACCTCTTGCCTGTTGAAGGGATCTGGAGATCTCGAAAGCTTGCACATTCTTGGGTGACCTTTTGGTTGGCCTAATAAAAGTATTACACTAATACCGATTCTGGGATTTTTCTTTTAACCCACACAGCTACTGTTGCTTTTCATAGGGCTACAATAACAGATAAGTATTGCATTCAGTAATAAACCAAGCAATAAAGCATACTGCCCCCAGTCTGCAGCATGGGGGGGTATGTTTATACATACTGCATTTCCTTCTATGCTATGTCCTCATCCAGTAACAGAATTCCTGTAGAGAAGTGACGTGTTGTTGTAGCTTAGAGTTAGAGCTCCTGGGGGTCGGATTCCTTACACTTCACTGCTAACCAGCATAGTGTTCTCAAACCAAAGCCAATTCACATTAATAGAACACTTTCATGTGATCCAGAGGGAAGGGGATCCCTGCATAGAAAAGGAGTAACAGACAGTGAAGAACGTTGTAAGATCAGGGGAAGAAGAGGTTTCATATATATTTTAAATTGAGGTAAGTAAATCCTAAATCACACTTTTATAGCTCGTCCTGATAGCAGAAAGCTGAAAAGTGCATTGCTAGCCAGACTTTGCAAAATGTTATACAAAAAGACGTGTGTGTTTTGACTCTACAGACACACACACACACACGCATGCACAGAGACGTTAACATTTTATCCTCCTCAGCAGAATTGGTTTTGGAGCCAGGTAACCAACAAGTAGTGAGAAACTTTTATTTTACTCACGTTATAGGCTGGAGTCCTATGTGTGATGAAACCCGAGTAGGAGAGGGATGTTAACTTGAGATAAAAGAGAGCCTTGCAAACGGTGGAGGTGGTTGTCATAGTGCTGTTTTTCATATTTGCTTTTCAAGCTGCCACAGTTTTCAAAATGCTGTTTGTTAAAACTTTCAAGTTCATGGGCAATTTATTTGATTGGTTTATTTTATATTATGTTGCAGTTATAAACTTGCCCTGCTTATGGGCTTTACCCATTATCATGTGGGGTCTGTTTGCTGCTTGCAATCACTCAAGCCTTATTCTGCACAGATACGCAACCCCTTTCTCAACTCCAGTACTAGAGAAACTCTGACACTTTACTATAGCCTGTACAGACATTTGCCGCAAAAACATGCAGGGGCAGAATGAAGCCCCTGCTATCTGTCTCCAGTCCTCTACATGATAATTAAAGGGTTCTTTGTTGTCATTACTAATTTATACGGTAAATACAGCTAGCCTTTGAAGTTTATTAAAATCAAATTATATAGAGAGATTTGTATTTGTATATATACAGATTTGTATTATGCATTATAATACAGATTATTTTAACCATTTTGTATATATTGGGTTGTCGCCATTGTTAATCCTACTTAGAGTAGACCCATTGAAATTAATAGGACTTATGTCATATTCACATTGGATACAATCCATTGTCAATATGCAAGAAAGAATATGATTGGTGCATGCCTTGTGTGTTTCTCACATCCATTCTGTTATTTACTTTCTCTCCACAATTACAATTATATCTCGCCTTTCCTTAAAGGAGTTCAAGTCAACATGGTTACGTAAGAACATAAAAGGGAGTCCTGGTGGATCAGACCAAAGGCCTGTCCAGCATCTTGTTTCCCACAGAGGCCAGCCAGATGCCTATGGGAAGCTAGGGGTGGGTGGGTGGCAGGTGTCCTACTTTATAGAGGACAGTCCTGCATTTGATGAGTTATCAGAGGACAAGTCTGCTATTCGAAGAACCAAGGGCGGGGGGAGAGAGAGCAGGGGCTTTGAAGTTGCCCATCAACTGTTAACCCCTGGAGAGCAGACTGAGCAGGCACTCAGGTCACCTGGTCAGTTTCCCCATGATGGTGAGATGTATTGTATTTCTATGTAAATTATACTTATTTCTAAATTTGCATCTATACATATAAGTGAGTGTATGCAAATGTTATGCAAACTTGTGTCCTCTTTTGTCCTCTTTCTGGAGTGTATTTCCTCTTTTTTGGTGATGTGTACAGTCATGCCTTGGATTGAGAGCATAATTCGTTCTGGAAACGTGCTTGTAATCCAAAACACTCTTATATCAAAACGAAATCCCCCCAAAAAAATTTGTACAGAGATTTTTAATTTAAGCCATACTACAGTACTTGTATTGCAAGACGACGCTTGTATATCAAGTAAAAAAAAATTAAATAAATATTTAAAAATTTGCTTGTCTTGCAAAACGTTCTCAAACCAAGTTACTTGCAATCCAAGGTATTACTGTATATGTGGCCACCCTATGGGATGCCCACAAGCAATAGCCATCTCCTCCTATTATTCCCAGGCTGTTCTCCCACTGTTGTTCTTCCCGGATGAACGGTTCTGGAGAGCTCGAAAGCTTGTGCTGTATTTTGTCACATTTGGACTGGCCTAATAAAGGTATTACGGTGACCTGGCCTCTGAAGTAGGCTAGGTTGAAAGATAGTGACTAGCTCAAGGTCACTCACTGAATGGAGATTTGAACCTGGGTCCAATAACACTCTAACCACATCTCCACACTAGTGAAGAATTTCTGAGTTCTGACGGAGCCATGGCAAGGTCATTAGTTTTTGGTTTTCATTAATTCTGAGTGTTTTATATCAGAAGCTTGTTTTGTATCAAGAATTCAGTAGGGTTGCATATGTGCTGAAGAGGTGGATGAATTGCTAAAGTATGGTAAATGTCCAGATCTGGTCTGGGACCACTTTGAACAGACATTTGAACTGGATTAAATGTAAGTTTCAAAGTGTACAACTGATAAGGACCTCAAACTTGTGCTATTGCACAGTATTGACAGGGACCGTCCACTGTACTTGCACAGAAATTTACAGTCCTGCTTATTAACAGTGGCTAAAATAGTCTGATCGAGTAAGGGAAGGGTCCTGCCTCCTCCCAAACAGAAGGACTGAATGGCAAAAGCCTCTCATAAGCACCATCTTACATAGGCCTCTGGCATGTAGCCGGGATAGGCTAGCCCCCCCCCCCCAAGTTTTCTGTGCCTCCTATATTTTTATTTTTACAAGCAAATAATTAAAAATAGTTTTCAATTTTTGTCTTTGAAAGGCCTGCAAACAAGATGAACTCCTCCCCCCCCTTTTTGGCACCCCACCCCCTGAACTTTTAAGCTGACTACGGGCCTGATAGGCCTTATTGTACTTTTCACTAAGGATGTAATTCTATGTTGGTATTAAAGTGGCATGAAACTACAAGCGCAACCACCAATGTAGTTTACAATGAAGCCATGAAAGAATATAAACTCTTCCTTTCTGTTTTTTCTTTTCTTTTTTTAATCTGCACACTGAAGTCTATTGTTTTGAAATGAGCATATTAGAAATCATGGCACATTTACAAGTATACTGCTCAGCAGGTCAGAAACATCATACGAGTACATTCTTAGGCTAATTAAATTTTTCATAACGTGCAAGTTAGGACTCGGCAAGCACATTTTCTTGCTCGGATTTTGGATCAAGTACAACTAAGATGAAAGCTAAGATTTTAGTCCCAGGTTCTCCTCAAGATTGGAGCACCCCAGTTTAGGAACTTGGGAGCCTGGCTGAAAGCTGCAGGGGCACTGTTCTTGCGATTACTGGGAAGTGGCTTTTGCCTGAGATCAAACTGAAATATCCATACGGCCCTGCAGGTTGTTATTCCCGTGGGTTCCGCTTTCAGCAGTAGCATATTGCATAGTCAGTGTGTGAGAGCTATGCAGGAGGAACCTGCTTCTGACTTTATGTGCACAAACTGGTATCACTGGATTGGATATCTCCAGAATTGTTGTTCAATGTTTATTTTATTTAGAACATTTTAATATCACCCTTCATCAGAGTTGATTCCAGGATAGTTACAAGGTTTAAAAAAGAAAAAGAAAAAAGCAACTACATATAACTGCAAATAAAAGATGGGTCAGCAGGGGGGGGGGGAAAGTAGTCAACAATATTTAAAAATACATTAAAAATACTTTAAAAGTCAGAACGAATAAAAAGGACTTTGCTTGTTGCTTTTTCCTAAATTTTAGGCCAGCCTTCCCCAAGCTGGCACCCTCCAGATGTGTTAGACTGCAACTCCCATAATTCCCAGCTGGCATGGCCATTGGCCATGCCAACTGGGAATTATGGGAGCTGCAGTCCAACACATCTGGAGGGTGCCAGCTTGGGGAAGGCTGTTTTAGGCCCTAAAACAGTGAAGGGCAACCTCTGGCCCGTGGGAGGTAATCCAGCCCATGCTGGGGCCCACTCTGGACGTAAAAGAAAGAAAGATTGGTGACAGATGAACCTGCCAGGGGCAGGGCATTCCAGAACTGGGGCACCACAGCCAAAAAAAGAGCCATCTCCCATATTGTCACCCACATCATTTCAGACTGGGGAGGCACATAAGAGAAAGGCAGGTTATTTGAATTGATCTCAGAAAGAGACAGGCAAGCAGCAGAACTCTTTTAAAACTGGAGAGGGATAATACAGATGAGCTGTCTCAGCTAGAATTCAAGCAACTGTACTCTGCACTAACGGTAGCTTCCAATCTGTCTTCAAAGGCAGGCCCATATAGAAATGTATTGCAGTAGCCCTGTCTGGAGATCCAGTAGAAGTCCAATGGGATTCATTTTGTTTTTGGTTTCATGGATACTTGTTGGGCCCCCTACAAGTCCAGCACCCTTGGCGCTGACTTTGTGAATGGCCTCTGTGGGAAATGTATTATTTGAGGTGATGTCTGCTGAACTCAGTCGATGGCATTGGCTGTGTGGGAACTGTTTCACACATGTATTTGACACTGCAGTTGCCAAATGATGAACATGTTTGTGTAGACTCACTTTTGTTGTAACATGGGACTGAAGGGGGAACCACAACCATTTTTGTAGCATCAAGTGCACATTGGAGCAGAACCAGGGGTAGTTAAATATCCATAGAAGTGAAGTAGTCAGTGCAGATGGTTTGCGTTATCTTATTATGCAAGGCAAATATTAGGAAAAAGGGGAAATGCATTGGAAAAAGCTGCCTGTGAAACATCCAAACTCTTTTATTGCTCACTGTTTCCGAGTCTTTCCAGACTGTAAGCTGACGACTGCATTTAACCACTTTCTTTATGAGAACAATTACTGTTGCCCACTAATCTGGAGCCAAACTGCATCATTAAGTTGCAGTTTATGAAATCCATGGTCAACATTTGTTTTGCGTTTTTGTCAGCAGCTTGAGTCATTTGACTTGGGGCAAGAATCATTTGTTTGTTAAAGGGAATCAGGAAAATATTTTCAATGTCAAGGAGAGTTTATATTCTATTCAGGCTACCTTCAAAATTTGTTAAACCCAGTTTACACTGTTCTTGTTACAAGAAGAGTTATATGCAGCATCGCATAGCCAGCCTTCTAACCACAGCAATGCTCAACATTGCTGTTGATGTAAATATAAAAGCAGCAACTTCACAAAGTTGCTTTTGGCTTTTCAGAAAATCATAAAAGCTATATACAGGGTCTCTCCTGGTTTACATCATAGCACATGTGCTATCTCAGTATATACTCTACCTTGGGGTGTACATGGACCACAGCTGGTGGCACCCCAAGCCTTGCTGTGCAGCACCCAAGACCCACTGTCACAAGAGCCCTTCCCCTTCCATCAGAGGCAAGGCCACTGGACAAAAGCTTCTCCCAACCCCCTGCAACCTCACCTGCGATACTGATGTTTTTCTGTCACTAGTCGTGGCAGATAAAACAGCAATCTCACTGGAGATTGCTCGGAGAGGCTTTGCCCCAGCAATTCCAAGTTCTCAGTGGGCAGAGAGGGATGTGTGTGTGCAAGGGGGGAAAGAGTTTGTGGGGGGGTGTAGAAAGTGTGTATGTGCACACACATGTGCACACACATCTGGGGGAAATGTGTGTGGGAGGAAGAGTGTGTGTGTTTCATTACTGTATGTGTGTGCGCACCACATGTGCAGCCCCCCCGACCCTGCATCCAACAGTGGATGTGGCCCTGGGGGGGCAAAAGGTTTGTGCTCCCCTGCTCTAGATAAAAGCATCTTGTCCGTCAAAAACCCTGCAGTGTACTAGACATCCCTTTGTTGGTCCTGCAATCACCTCCGTTTGCAGTGTTGGCAGGAGGGGACAAACATGAGAGCACCATGGCTGGTGAGTGTAGTCCCTGGGGATTTGGAAGTGCACTGGATGTGTGCATTTGATCCCCTTCAAAACTGCCATGCATTTACTAGCTTAGCATCTCTAGACAGAAATGTGAAGACCTGCCACATTTCTCTTATATCATCTACAGAAAGACTGCTGTCATTTTCATCCAGTTCATTTCTCCCTAGCCATGTGCATGTGCATGCAAAGCTTTCTTCCTGTGTCTTACTTTAGCACCAGTGTAGATGTTCAAAAGCAATTGTGTAAAGACTTTGGTATACTCTAATATAGGAGAGTTCACGCAGGTGTCAGGCTTTAGCTTCTATGTGCACTACACTCCATCCTGGGCCTGCTTCTGCCAGGAGTACAGGTGCAGTATGAACTTGGGAATACATGTGGCTTCCAGGGCTACACCATGAGAGCATATTTGTTATCCCCCAAAAATCTAGGTCCAAGATACCTTGGGGTGTTTTTCTTTATATCAAACCCAACCCTAATTTCCCTTAGTAGCAACTCAGCACTGAAGCTCCTAGCCTTACTCCAAGATTATACACAGATCAGCCTCTCTTCTACAAACAGTTACAGACTCACAGTTCTATTTGCAAATTGGGGTTCCATATGTGTGGATATTTTTAGGATCGGAGCCGATGAGTCTGGCCAACCTTTGGCTCTTCTCCAGCTCAGAATAGTAAGGTCCAAGGATAGGGTTTCTGTTTTCTCAAAGCCCAGTTCCTCTACAGAAGAGAGTTTTCTATTGGGAGGAAATTTTCCTGGAGATCTTGGACACTAACCTGCAGGCAGTAGCACCAATAACTACTGCCAAAACATTAAAAAATATATATATTACAACTAACATCTGCACTGATATTACATTATCGACTATCTGTTCCTGCATTGGATACTCTTCTTGCCCAGGCCATTTCAGGTCACAGATGAGCATCAAGAGGTGGGGAAACTGGTTGAGACACATGCGGAATGCAGAGGGGGGAAACAGACACATTCTTCTCCATCATCCTTCTGAACTAAAAGCAGCCCCTTATAGGGATGTGAGACCCGCAGGATACAATATCACAGCATAATACTGTTACACTCATCCCACTTTTCTGAGCAGTGAGAACTTCTAGGGGTGCAGCGCTGGTTGGAAGAAGGCTGCTGGAAGTTTATCACATGTTTGTAGTATTGAGTTTATTTATAAATACAGTAATACCTTGGATTGCAAGTAACTTGGTTTGAGAGTGTTTTGCAAGACAAGCACATTTTAAAATATTTATTTATTTATTTTTACTTGATATACAAGCGACGTCTTGCAATACAAGTACTGTAGTACAGCTTAAATTAAAAATCTCTGTACAAATTGTTTTGGGGGGATTTTGTTTTGATATAAGAGTGTTTTGGATTACAAGCACGTTTCCGGAACGAATTATGCTCTCAATCCAAGGCATGACTGTATACAGGTTGAGCATGGCTAGAGGCAGAGCTTTAAGCACACCAATAGACAGTCAAAGTCTATGGCTTCCACATCAGGGAGATAGACAGACCACCCCCAAATGCTGTTAGCTTATAGAACCCCAAACTCAGTTCTGTCTCTGTGTCTCTCTTTGTCTCAAACACCAGTCTCTCTTCACAAGGAGACACCTACATTGTAACATCCATAGCTGGAGGGAAGGCGGAGTCTACCTTTTGCTCCCCTTCAGGTATTTCCTAGACCTAGCCATCCTGAAAACTTAAGGGAAATGGTCTAACAGTTAGTTCCCATGGGAACACCTTACTGGGCCACTGACACTCATTCATCTCCAAGGATCTGGCCTGGTATTGGCTCAGGGCAACCCCACTGATAGCCCCACTCACAGCAGCCTGATAGCAAACCCACAGCAATTCTGCAGTGTCTCTGGATATTACAGATGTGTGAAGTATCCTATATTAGCTATGAATGATGAAAGAGCCCCATGTACCTTTGGAGTTCCGTCTGACAATGGGACCTCTTTTGTGTTTGTGGGACGGGAAAGCAGTCAAGGGGTTGGATCCAGGAAGGGACCTTCTGTAAGAGGAAAGGCTCTGCTCATGGAAGGCCCCTCAATGATTTTTGGGGATCCCCCTCCCCCACACGCACCACAGCTCACCCCATTCAGCAGGGTCTCCTGACTCTCTGTGTAGCATTTTCAGGGTGTTGGAAGGAGGGAGTGGGAAAGTCCACTTCCATCCATGCAGTTGATCCAGCAAGAATCTGGATCCAACCTTATGCCTCCAGTATAAAGGTTGTCCAGGGCATTTGGGAAGATGGACATTTCTGTCTTGACATTTCCTCCTTTATAACTATGGATAATGGTTTCTTTCATGCAGCTTAATCCTGTGCACAATTCTCACAAATAAATCTCGCTGTGTTTCAATGGAGCTTGATCTGAGGTTAGGGGACAGAGGATTGCAGCCCTTGTCCCATTACCTTTTCACTGTACATTTTCTTAGTTATTATCTGGCTGTCTGCTCTTCCTCTATTCCACTCTCCCTCTTTCTGCTGGAACAAGAAACTCTTATTCACAATACAGAAAGGCCACTCAGTCACATCCATATTGACCCATGCAGGAGGGTGTGTCTCAGCTACTGCTTTTCTCAGAGTTTATGCCCTGCCTTGCAAAAGCACACTCCGGCAGGAAAATCTGGAATGCCCAATTTGAAACCAACTGTGGCCTATCTTCAGTTTTTATTTTTCAGGGCATCATTCAACTGCCCGACAAGGCAGAGAACAGAGTTGCCAACTCTTCAGCCTGTCCCTATGAGGGTGCCTTTAAGCAGCAGCATCTGCAGACATTAGCAGATGTTTGTGTTTTGTTTCCATGCCATTAAAACCATCACCTGCTGATTTCTGCATATCAAGTGGCTGCTAAAGGCACAAGAGCAGGTCAGGCCTTATTCTCCTAGTCAGCCAGCAGCTCTAGCAGGTGATGGGAGAAGTACCTTCAACTATACCCTCCTGTCTCCATTGGGTGAGCAGGAAGAGTTGTCTGTTGGCTGCTGAGGTCTGACATGCTGCATACATTTGCTTGCTGCCATTGATCCAAGGAAAGGAGCTAAGCTTTTGGGTGAGTTGCGGTGCATTCTCAAGGCCTCCTTTGGTTCATGCATCCTTTTTTTTAAGGTGTACCAGGAATCCATTTGCAGAAAACAAATGAAACACAGCATATGTGTGCAGGAATCCTATTTTTCAGCCACATATATGTACAGCCACCAGGAATACAGGACTGGTTACAGCTTTCCACCCTAACATGTACAAGCCACATGTTTAATAGATTTCATAGGTCATAGAGTTGGATGGAGCCTACAAAGCCATCGAGTCCAACCCCCTGCTCAATGCAGGAAACTAGAGGAGGGGTCTCCCATCCAGGTAATAACCAGGCCTGACCCTGCTTAGCTTTCCACGCTCAGACAAGCTGAGCCAGCATAAGCCACAGTCCTGTCTGTTGATCTTTTTAGGGTATTTTATTATATATTTGTGATTTCAGAGCCATCGTTTTAATGTTTATCTGGTGTACTGTATTTTATTTAGGCTGTTAGCTGCCCTGGGCTCTTTGTGAGGAAGGGTGTGATATAAATCAAATAAATTAATGAATAAATAAATATTAATAATTCACTTGTAGTTCCATAATGCATGAAGTAGCATTGAGAAGACACTGCTGAACACATTTCCTCACTTTTCTCTGAAGTGAGGATGAGGGCTACAACTATGTGATTAATTGGACAGCAAATTCCACCAAGCGGATTTACGAATACAGACAGTATTTCTATCTGCATATCTCTTATCTAAGGAGCTAAGCTTTCTGATGCTTCCCAGCTTCCTGCTGCTTAATTCTTCACTCACAGCTCCTGCTTTCAAACTTTAGAATGCACAAATAACAGCCTTATTGCCAATAAGATTTATGGATCCTCCACACAAAATGCAAAGCTACACATTATTCCTGTGGTCTCCAAGTACCCTAAAGTGTTTGCAAGTGCACTGAAATCTCACTGGGAGAAAAAAAAAATATTCCTGTAGCCTCAAAGTTCCCCAAAGTGTTTACAAGTGTAACTGAAGTCTCACATTGGTGGTGGTGATGGGGAAACAATCAGCCATCTTTAAAAATAAGTTCCCCTAGCTCCTGTAAACAGATAGCTTGGCACTGCTAGCAGCTTGTCTTTATGACTGGAAAATGATAACATAGGGTATAAATAGTGCCAGAGCCAGGCTGGCCAACCAAATGAGTCAACACAAGTTGAGCTCTGTCATGAGGAGAAATTGTTTTGGTTTTGCGTTTGCCTGAAGCATTGAGGGTTTGTGCCATCTGGGGGCAACAGAAGCTGGCTTAATTCATTTCCTTCTCAAGAACCAGACAGGAGGACCTGCCGGAGCTCCCCTTCCCTTACTACCTCCTGATCCAATTAGAAGGTGTGATAATATGGTTTAGCGACTGGCCTTAAGCACTAAGTCACAAACCATGAGACACTGTGTCTATTAAGTGACTTCCTGTTACTTCTAGGTGGAGTGTATGCCTCCTTAGGTTTTCAGCAGTTTCATAGAGTTTCATAGTTGTACCACAGCCATCAGGTAAAAATACAAGGTACCTAATCTGCACCATCCAATCATCATCATCATCATCATCATCATCTGAAAAGCCTCCTGTTTCTTCAGTGGCTGCAAATGTGTACCAGGAGAAACTGTTTTGGGGGGAAAGGCCTATGTGTACAAGCCATCAAACACTTGTTTTTAAACTAGGATAGCCAGGTGTCTTACTTTGCAGAGGACAGGCCTCTATTTGAATGCATTCCCTATTTGAAGAGCTGACCTGTGCGAGTCTGTTTTAAAGTCCAAGATCCGTAAGGAGGGAAAGCAGGGGCCTTGAAATTGCCCATTAGCAGTTAACACCTGAACAGTGGACTGAAGAGGCACACAGGTCACTAGGCAAGTTCTCCTTGCTATGGTGAGATGTATTGTATTTCTATTTAAATTATAGATATTATTTCTAAATTTATAGGTATGCAAATGTTATGCAAATTGGTGTCCTCTTTTTTGGGGGGGGTGATGTATTTCCTCATTGTTTGGTGATGCATAAGTGGCCGTCCTATTTTAAACTCTCAAGAAGTCCCACCAACAGTGATCATTGCCTCTGCTTAAGGTGTCCTTTGAATATTCTCCCTGCCACAAGGGAGCTGCTCATCCAAGAGCAGATCCCCTGGGCTGGGAAAACATCTGAATGACTCAGTCACATAGAGGGGCCAATCACATGGGTTTTTCCCATGGCAGAAATAACAGTGTCCTTTGCATGTTACCTGGGCTGCATGGGAATCACTTTTTGAGAACCATTCCCACATGGCTGGGGTATCAATGGCCCAACCACATGGGTCTTTAACATAGAATCTGTACCTCCTATGGTAGGCTCCAAATAATGTGCAAAGTCCTGCTGATTCTATGGGAAAGGCCCACATTAAACATCTACATGTCTACACATAAAGCACAACGAAGAGGTGGAGATGAACTGGCAGAGTCCTCTGGTGGTAGAGCGAACTGTATCACATTGGACTGTAGGTGTGGGTTCACATTTTTTGAATATTGCCCAAGGAGGGAGGGGGGAAATCCCTACAAATAGAAAAAACACAGCAGGACTAGGCTACAACAATTCTCCCTGATATGCTTTATCGCATGGTGTTATTGTTGTCATTTTACATGGGGAATATTTTTTAAAATGGCACCCTCGCATGCAGTTTGAAGTGGTGCAGTCCAGAATTCTACCACCTAGATCAGGCCTATGCAGGTAGCTTATTTAGAAGCAGCCCTTTACAGAGCAGGAGGAAGGAACATGTAAAGGGCACCAAAGACCAGGTCACACTAGAATGTATCACTACATTCCAAACATTCTGGAGCATAGAGAGGCCTGACTCTGCCTTCCACTGCTTAAATCAGGTCAGGGTGTTCACAAGGGCAGTGCCACACATAACAGTGTTGTGCAGCAATGTTTAGAAAACAGACACACATTTATTAGAAGTTAGTTGTAAATTATTATTATTATTCCAGTTGTTACACAAATAGATTCCTATTTTTAATCTACATAGCACTTTCACATTTTGCAAATGTTTCCCTCACAATGAAGTGAGGCATGAGAAACTTTTCTTGGCACAGACATAAAGCGAGGGGGAAAGTTAATTTTTACATAACAGACTACTATTAAAGTCACAGGAGCAGGATGAGTAAATATATTGACAACTTGGCTCATATGAGGGTAAGTGAGTTTAGTTGTAGGAACATAAATAGGATCTAGAATAATCAGATGTGCAGTACAGTCCTATCTATGTCTACTCAGTAATAAGTCCAGCAGTCTACAAATCCACTTGCCAGCTCATAAGTGCACCTAGTCCTCTGGCACGCAGGACACTTGATGTCAGGTGGGTCCTTATCTTGGAGGTCTTATTTCTACCTGCAAGTTCTCCAGAGGAATTGAGGGAAGAGAGAGGATTGGTGGCGATCACAACAAATGGTTGGCTAATAAGCCAAATTAACATTTGCAGGCCCCTGAGTAAGTCTCACTGTGTACAATGAGCCTTACTCCTAAGTAAGTGGATGTTTTGAACTTCAACACCAGCCAGCGTGATTAATGGTCAGGAATCCCTGGAGCTGTAGTCCAAAACATCTGGAGGATACCATATTGGATAAGACTGGTGTATAGGATTGCAGTCTAAAGGAGTACAAGTTTGGGATACCTTTAACAGATGCGTTCTAAAAAAAGAATTTTAGCAGCGGACCTTTGGGTTCCTCTTTCTTCTTTCTTTTAATATATCTGTGAATATATCAACCCCCCAAAACACATTGGTGGATAATTCAAGATGCTGGTGTTAACCTATGATGCCTTGCAAAGATTGGGGCCACATATCTAAAGGGCTGCCTCTTCCCATACGTTCTTGCCCATGTCCTGAGATCATCATCTGAAGCTCTGTTCCAAGTGTCCCCACATACTGAGATTTGATGGGTGGCCACTCATGAGTAGTGGCCCCTGAATTGTAGAATGCCCTCCCTAGAGAGGTCCACCTGGCGCATACTCTGTTGACTTTTTGGAGCCAGGCAAAGACCTTTTTATTCTCCCCGGCCTTTTAAAATAATTTTAAACTGCTGCTTATCTTATTTTTAATGTTGCATTTTAAAATAGTCTTTTTCCCATGTTTAGCTGCTTGGATATTTATCTCTTCTCTTAAAATTTTAAATTATGGTTGATGCTTTTAAAACTTTTTTTTTTAAAGTGTTTTATCATTAGTTTATTTGTATTTGTTTTTATTATGTGTGTCACCCTGAGAGCTTTGACTACAGAGTGACACATACATTGAAATAATAATAATAATAATAATAATAATAATAATAATAATTCTATTATTATCTATTATAATTCTATTAATATTTGCACATACAGAAAATGTACTTGCTTGTTTGTTTGTTTTTCTGAATCCATATCAAGGATAATATTGCTTTAATTTTTTTTTTTATATTGGAAAGTTTATTTCCCACCTTTCCACTGTCAAAGCATCTCACAAGGCATCTTACACGGTTTTAAAAACAAAACAAAAAAAACAAGTATATTCAATAGAACAGCTGAAATAGTGATAAAAACTGAGAGAACAGCTGATAAAACCAATTAAAAAGGAACAGATGTCATTAAAAACTCAATCAGACCAGCATAAGATCTGTACAAATAAAAAAAGTCTTCACTTAGCAGCAGAAGACAGAAAATTTGGGTGCGGCCATGCTCTCTCATGCATGCTAACCAAAGTCAGTTCAGGTATAGTCAGGATGCAGAGATGAGCCTCTCCATCAGATCTCAGGGAATGGGCAGGATGATATGGGAAGAGACGGTCCTTTCACTTATGTGGGCCCAAGCCATTTAGGGCTTTAAAAGTAATCATCGGCACCTTGAATTGTCAATTGTGCCAGGACACAAACTGGTAACCAGTGCAGGTATTGTAAAATGGGTGTAATAGGCTCCCACAACTGGGCATTTATTATTACAAGAAGTCTATGTAATTGTGGAGAGAAAGCTGTACCAGACACACACACACACACACACCGCCACCTACATCATGACCTCTGTCTAGGGCAGAAGCAGTTCAGTTCTGAACAGTCATTTGCATCAACCTACATTTGCATTCACCTCAATAGGACACATCTACATACTCCCCAGTGGTCCCCCCCCCCAGCAGTCTCAAAGAGCTGCAAAGTACCCTCAAGCACCCAGGGGCACCAAGATCCTGGCAAGAAAAGCCGGTTGCACCTGTCAGCAAGAAGGGAGGGGGGAGCAAGGAGAGGGGGTAAAAGAGGGGCACTGAGCCCCGGTAGATGGTCAGAAGCAAGGTGCAGGACTTCACGGAACTGGTCCGTGACTCCGGTCACGACAAATAAACTCCACCTCAAGCAGGGTGCTCGGTAACCCGCTGTAAGCCTGAGCAACTTGCGGTGAAATTTTTTCGAGGAAACTTAGGTCTTTTAAGGTCAATACTGCCTATGCCTTCCTGCAAGCCTCCTTTTAGCTGAATGTGAATTGGAGCTGCATGCTTCATTAAGTTTTATAGACTAGTCTTGTTTATGGTGAAGTTCTTATCTGTATGTTTTTGCTACGCACCATTAAACGTGTTATAAACAAATTCCTTTCGCCTTCTGCCTAAGCTTTCGCTCAGTGCCTAGTGATAGTGGATGCTCTCCGTTCAGCCGGGGACCACTTAAAGGGAGTTTTCTCGGTACTGGTTAACCCGTTAACTCCCGAACTTGCGCAAAGGACCAGCGGTGGTCCTTCACAGTAATTTTCTCACAAGTTAAACATCAGTATAAGTAAATATTTGTTGCAGTGAAAAACCTTGGAATCAAGGATGGAAGATTTCCACTGGCTAGTTCTCAATAGGAAGAACAATGATGAAAAAAAGAACTATTGGTCTATCAGTGCCTTGTTTTTGCTTCCTCTTCAGTGTGACAACCAACTGCAAGTCATTCATCAATAGCGGTGATCCCTGCCAGACCAAGGCTGCAATCCTAAATGCAATTACTAGGGAGTAACAACTCCATGTTGTGCTAACAACACTACCACCCACAGCACTGTATGGAAACATGTTAAGCCTTGGACCTTCAGCTTTGCCTATGAGACTATGTTGGCTGTTTCTGCAAATAGGCTTTGTCATCAATTTCATGTATGCATTGGTGCTGACAAAGTGATAATAATAGCAATTAACTCATGGTATAAACAGGTGCCAAGCCTCTTGCATCACCACATTTCAAAGAGTTTCTGTCTACGAGACTCCACCTCTCCAGTGTGAATCACTGGGAAATTATTCCTAACATAGACAAACAAATTCATGAAGGATAAGGCTATAAATGGGTACTAGTCCTGATGACTATATGCTACCTCCAGTATCAGAGGCAGTATGCCTATGTACACCAGTTGCTGGGGAACATGGGCAGGAGGGTGCTGTTGCACTCATGTCCTGCTTGTGGGATTCCATGGGCAGCTGGTTGGCCACTGTATGAACAGAATGCTGGACTAGATGGACTCCTGGTCTGATCCAGCATGGCTCCTCTTATGATCATGTTCAAACAGGCCTGAAAAGGAATGCTGAATTCATACACACACACACACTTCATCTT
This sequence comes from Shinisaurus crocodilurus, assembly GCA_021292165.1. Taxonomy (NCBI): domain Eukaryota; kingdom Metazoa; phylum Chordata; class Lepidosauria; order Squamata; family Shinisauridae; genus Shinisaurus; species Shinisaurus crocodilurus. Next base: position 84,285,993 of record CM037878.1, read on the forward strand.
CTAGATCTGCCCCTTTGAAGCAGTGATAGGGTTGTCACTTATTTTTTTTACAGCCTGTGCTTCTGTGCCTTCAACAGCAGCCTGGCTTCATATAGAAGCTGCATGGCTGTAAAAACTAATATCAGAAGTAGTGCTACCATTTGTTTAAAATTAAGTTATTACACAACAGCTTAACACTACCTGCATAACACTAACACAACAAAAGAGTCTCATCCAGTTCATGTTTCCCGTACAGGATCCTGCACCGTGGTATTATCACCAGTATTCCAATGTGCCCATTTCCGTTTCATATCAGTTGCTGTGCTGTCTACACTTTTTTGAAGGTAGACAATTGTCCATTTATGTTTCTGCAGTGTCTTAAGAACCTCCTTCGTCATTCCCTAGTTGAGGAAATTTGAGTAATTTCTAATTTTTAGTTAATAAAATTCGGACAGTTTGTTCTGTTGCAGCTGCCAGCAAATGTTTTGCAAGTATCAAAAATTTCTGAGAAAAAACAAGTAGCTATTCTGTTGCCATATGTATTTTTATATCAAGCTGGGATTATTTTAGTCTTCCTGTGTTTGGGATGAAGATACAGAGAACCCATATAGATGATGAAACCATTCCAGGGTGAACTGTCTCACCTTGGAGTAGCCTGGTCATCTATCATCCTGCTAAATTTTAAGGATTTTTCAAAATGTCAGGTTCCCTCTATGTATCCATGGCGTTTTTAAAAGGATGATAAAGTAGTTTATCTACCAATTTTATCATGTGTTTTAGGGCGTTAGTTGGGGGTTGTACTTGTAATTGTATTATTGTGAATTGCCCTGAAATGAATGAAGGGTGGTAAAGAAATATTCTAAATGAATGAATATATAAATAGTTTCAGCATCTCCTTTGGCAACATTTTAAAATATAAACTGAGAGTCCTGAGATAATAAAAAGTGTTTGTAGCTCCATACATTGTGTGTGAGTGTGTGTGTGTAAAAGTGATACTAGCATAGAGTCCATAGGTCATATGTTGCATAACCCTATGTTAGATGGGAAGCATAAGAAGGTAACAAAATGTCTATTCTGTGATATATACTGGCATGTCTTTCTACCAATCCAAATCTGCAGGGATCTTTCTCTCCCTCTTAAGCAACACTGTGGGTAAGTGACTGGTTCTACTCTGTGCCTGGGGTGGAGTCAAAGTTATTTGTTCAACTGGTTATGCTTAATTTAAGGTGGGTCATTTAAATGAAGGCTCGATTCATGTGATTCGGAGGAAAGGAAGGGAGAGAAGGAAAACAAAGGTAGAAAAAACTTGTGAGGTATTGTAGCTGAAAAGAGTACGCTGCTGGAGATGTTTTTCTAAAGTGCCAAAAGGGGTCCAGAGCAACCAGATTTTTCTCTTTCCCGAAATGTAAGTGTGTTAAGAATTTATTTCTATTATTATTACATCAAAGGGGTTTTGTTTCATGCAGCAACAAGGTCTCCAATTACTAGACCAGCTTTATATGAGCACTATTTTCTGAAGCATAGTCTTCTTTTAAATGGTTTTAATGAGATAAAATCTGCATGTTTTTAAAGTCTGCTATCTAGAAATAAGTGAAATGAAAATAACATTCACTGTTATTTGAAAAAAATAATATTTAAAAGAGTAACATCAATATGGAAATGTCACAATATGTCATGTACATATTTGGAGGATTTAAGCCTAGTGGGTCTTGGAAAACCCTGTAAGGCTTCTTTGGAGAGTGTTATATTTTCAAATGTAATGCTGTGGGATTATGTTTTATAATCTGCAGCAATGTCTTAATAAAGAGATTTGTGTATTAATGAGAAGTCTAGAGGGACAATTTACCCATATTCTTCATGTTTGGATGGATATATTTTCAATGCCAGCCTGCTGAAATGTGAGCTAAGGAGCCCAAGTGGCTTCATATTGCAGTGTGCATGGGGAGGAATTGGATAGCTACGGAAAGCATGATAGCAGGGTGTAAAATGAACCAAAGTTGTTTCTGCTGCAATTTATAGGGTTTGCAGCACGAACCTAAGGATGTTTCCTCAGAAATAAGTCCCTCTGATTTCAATGGGATGTGCTTTCTAGACAGTGCATTTAGCAGTGTAGATTTTATGTCTTCTCTATACATACATACAAAGAAAGAAAGCAAGAAAGAAGCATAGGATTGCAATATAAGGTTTTTCCAGGTTGATGTGCCACTATTTTTGTGTTATTAAAAGGCAAAGGGAAACCTTTGATCTGATCCGTAGATTTCAAGTGCACTTGAACATTATTTCATTTCAATGGAGGGGCCCCATCCATTGATGCAAACGATCCAAATGAACGGGGTGGGATATTATTCAGGTCACGGAAGGCTCTGTGTATGTGCTGGGCTTTGAACAGATTACTTGTTCGGGAAACTCATATTTCACACTTCCTAATCATAGGAATGAATTATGCAAAATTATAAGAAAAGAATTAATAAACCATGGCTTATTAGACCAAGAACAAGCATCAGACCCATGTACTTCCCCAGTTGGGATTGGGCCTACTAGCTCTGTAGGGGCCCTCAGAAGGATATGGGAATAGATTCTGATTCAGACGAAGAGAGGGAGGGGGAATTTGGGAATGCAGAGTCAAGGACAGAAAGAATAGAGATAACAGAGGTGGGAGGAGAGAGTCAAGGGAAACCGGAACCCTTCTGAAGAGGAGAAGGAGGGAGAAATGGGCATGACAGATCTGGGAGATCAGTTAAGGAGGGAAGACCAATGATGGAGTGTGAGACGTTCTAAGAGGTTGGTTCTGAGGAAAAAAAGGAACCGCCTTGAGGGTTTGGTTTTTGGGATTTTCGTTACTGGGAAGGGGCGGGCAGTTAATTTTAATTAGTCTGTCTGAAACCAACTTTTAACTGGGTCGTATGGCACTAATGGACTAGTTCTATAGAAAGCTAACACAGCTTGTTTCGTTTGTTTCTAATTTCTATAAAACACTTAATCTGTAACCTACAACCAGCTTCCCTTGCTTACAGTTCAGCATAATAAATAAAAGCCTGTGATTAAAAGAAAAGTTCTCTCTGAAGGGGAGAGAGAGAAGACCTTCACACACACACACACACACACACACACACACCTCCTCTCATGGGCCAATTTTAGTGCTTTTGTTCTGGTTTGTTTAAACCAAATCTAAATGTAGAAAATGTGCCCCCTGCCTTCCCCTGGATACAAGTCAGTGATCTGTAGTTCTAATCAATTAGCTTTTATTATGTAAAAAGTTACAAGCGAGCCAGTCTTGCTTCAGGTTACACAGCAGGTTGTCTTACAAACATCTGTTTGTCTTGTTAGAGACCTCCAGTTCAGGCCAGAGATGCTAAGGAAGCTCTGCCTTCAAGGCAGATCCTTCCCCTGAGGAGTCTCTTAGTAGCCAATCACTTGGAATGACGAATTACTTTGCACTGCTCCTCCCTCCTCATTTGATGTCTAACCCTGGGATCAACACTCACTCCTTCCTCCTCCTCCTCCTCTTTGCACTGGCTCAGTGTTCCCACCTGAAGGGCCTTTTAGATGATTGGTGCCATTCCCACCTATCTCCGGCTGCTGTGGCCTTGAGACATCAGCCACCTCTTCCCCCTCCTTGTCTGAGTCGGAATCAAATCCCACATCTTAGGGCACCTCTGCAGAGAAGAGAAGCTGCAGGTGGAAAATGGTGGATGAGAGGGTACTTACGGAGAAGCTCTCCTTCCACATGCCCCCCTCACATGCACCTTTTTACACGTGATTTCGGGCAAACCCATGTTTAAAGACACAGGTCTACTATTTTCACATATAACTGGCCTTTATACTGACCCAGTTGGCACGATCATGGCATGGTCAACAAGCCACGGTGGCTTGTTAACCCCGCTGCACAAGCCAGCCATACTTAGATTTCATAGATTATAGAGTTGGAAGGAGCCTACAAGGCTATCGAGTCCAACCCCCTGCTCAGTGCAGGAAACTAGAGGAGGGGTCTCCCATCCAAGTAATAACCAGGCCTGACCCTGCTTAGCTTTCCCTAATTACCCTTGCTGGCATGGCTTGTCCTGTCATACAAACCCAGGCGGCAGGGCTTGTTCGAGAGGCAGCAACCCTCAAATAACCCATGGGTTGTCATTGGGTTACTTGTGGATTGCTGCCACTTGCCAAACAAGCCAGGCCACCCAAGTTCGGATGGCATGGCAAGCCATGCCAGCAAGGGTAATTAGGGAAGTATGGCTGGCACACGCAGCGGGAGAAATAAGCCACTGCAATTTATTTCCCTTGCTGCAATCATACGGGCTGGCCCACTTGAGTAAAATGAATCACAGCAGTGACCTGAAGATTGTAATTCTATCCACACTTACCTAGGAGTAAGCCCCATTGAATATACAGTAATACCTTGGATTGCAAGTAACTTGGTTTGAGAGCGTTTTGCAAGACAAGCAAATTTTTAAATATTTAATTTTTTTTTACTTGATATACAAGCGACGTCTTGCAATACAAGTACTGTAGTACAGCTTAAATTAAAAATCTCTGTACACATTTTTTGGGGGGTGGATTTCGTTTTGATATAAGAGTGTTTTGGATTACAAGCACATTTCCGGAACGAATTATGCTCTCAATCCAAGGCATGACTGTAGTAGGACTTATTTTTGAGTAAACATGCACAGTATTACATTGCAAGCCTCTAAATTCCAGCCTAAAGCAAAGGTGGAGAGTTCTTTATAATCCCACAGCATGGCAGCATGGTGGATGATGTAAAGTGGACATTAAGAGAAAACTCTAATTAGCTGAAAAGAAAACAACTTCATACATACGCATGAATATCATATAGGTTCTGAATTTCACAAGCCTAATATTTTTGTTCTGGTTGGAATCCCTTAAAAAAAGTCATTGGTGGAACAGGAAGTGTGTGTATGTACAAGTTAAGTCAGAGCCTTGGTTCTGCATAATTCAGTGATTCCTTTTGTCAATTACAGACTGAAGTAATGTTGCTAAAATTAGGACTGAAGATTATGCAAAAAGCTGATAGAAATGAAGACTCATTTTGATGCCTGTGGCTCACGCTGGCTCAGCTTGTCTGAGCATGGAAAGCTAAGCAGGGTCAGGCCTGGTTGTTACTTGGATGGGAGACCCCTCCTCTAGTTTCCTGCATTGAGCAGGGGGTTGGACTCGAAAGCATTGTAGGCTCCTTCCAACTCTATGAGCTATGAGATCTATGTCCGAATCTGGCCTTCTAGCTCTGTATGAGTAAGGAATATAATATAAATTCTACATCTGATGAGCAATTCAGATGCATACATATAAAGCTAGAGTGTGCGTGGGAGGGGCAGTAGTCTTACCAATATGAGGGAAATGTGTGTTGCTATTTCAGTGCTGGGAAACACCCTACATGACAGAAGCACATTATTCAAGGGGCCTCTAGGCTGCAGGGAGTGGTGGAGAGAATTACTTGTTTTGCTATACAGTAATACCTTGGACTGCGAGTAACTCGGTCTGAGAGCGTTTTGCAAGGCAAGCACATTTTTTAAAATAAATGTTGACTTGATAAGCAAGCGACGTCTTGCAAGACAAGTAGTCACTCGTAGGGATGTAACCGCTCGCCGAAATCGGCCCCGCTCACGCCCGCCAGAGACTCGCTTTGATATAAGAGTGCTTTGGATTACAAGCACGGTTCTGGAACGAATTATGCTTGCAATCCCCAAGGTATGTAGTTAACTTTCATTCGCCTGTAACTTCATACATGCATTTGAAGGTAAAATAACAATGACGTTACATATATAGTTTTGACTACTGTCTAATGCAGGGATGGGGAACATGTGGCCTTCCAGATTTTGGTGGACTACATCTCCCATCATCCCTCATCATTGGCAATGCTGGCTAAGGCTGATGGGAGATGCAGTCCACCAACATCTGTCACCCGTTTCCCAGCCCTGATCTAATGGATCATGATGTACTATTAAGAGCTTGTTGCTATGCTTGGGATCTCTGCTAGCCCCTTAATGGCCTGGCATTATATGTTACAAGTGAGTTTCCCTGTGTACTTAGTAGCATGTAGGACAGAATTCCCCGCCCCCTCACACACACACACACACACACACATTCTTCTCTTGCACAAAAAGCCTCTATTTGTACCATGGCAGCTACAGCTGGAAATGGGATCAGACTGTAAATGTATGAATGCACAAAAGGGGAACAGATCTACCAATAAAAGCATGAGCAAAAGTGGGTTTATATGTTCAGGAAGAAATTCAGTCCTCCTCAGAAATTCTTTATCACAGGTCTTGGTACATATTATCTTGTAGGAGTAGATGTTCCTGGATGCATGTTTTCCATCTGCTTGGAATAAACATCATTTCCTAGGAAACCTCAGGTTGCCATTGCAAATAATCTTGTTAGCACCAAGAGCCTCCAGCTATTGGTGCTGTGGGGATGGTAGTTGTGTGTGTGATGTGGAGGTGAGGGAGCAGTGCCAGACCAAGAAATTTTGCTACCTTAAGACAATTGGCTTCCCACCCCCCACTCCCCTGTTAGGGGCAGGGCCAGCACTTTAAAAAGTCTTCCAACACCACTGAGACACCAATTCCTGCCTTCATCTATCCAGGGATGTTGAAGAGTCCTTGGTCTCGAGTCACGAGTCTTTGGACCCGAGTCTCGAGTCCGAGTCCAAGTCCTTGGTCCAAAATGGTGATTCATGAGTCACGAGTCACTCCCAAAGCTGACTCCACGAGTCCCTATTAAAATCAATGGGGGGTTTTCCCAACAAAATAAGGCTATTTCAGATGTGTGGCTTAAATAAATTCTAGGCACAAGTTTTTTCAAAACTTTGCAACTGATTTTGGCAAGAACAGACCAGGCAGACAAACCCAAAATAACCAGGCAGGCAGAGGAGGCAGGGAACCCCAAAACAGGAAGGCAGAGGCCTTTGTCTTGGACAATTCAAACTGTGGAACTGGTTAAGACCAGGCAGGCAGAGGAGGCTGGGAACCCCAAACAGGCAGGCAGAGGCAGCCAAACCCCAAATGTCTGAAAGGTTGCATTTTAAGAAAATGATTTTAAAAAATAAACTTGCTGTACTTCCTAAAACCTATCAATGTTGCATTTGAGGAACACGATTTTGGAACACGAGTCTTTGGTCTCGAGTCCCGAGTCGAGTCTCGAGTCCCATTAAAAATACTGGGACTCGAGAGTCTGACTCAAGTAAGAGGGGGGGACTCAGTCCAACTCACGAGTAGAGTCTTGGTGTCCGAGTCCCCATCCCTGCATCTATCCCTCTCATAGTGCTACCTAAAGCAGGTCGCTTCACCCTGCTGCATGGCAGGGCAGGGTCTGTAGGGGAATGAAAAAAAAGGAGAGAACTAGGTTTTCAGGATGCAAACTAAAACAGTGAAAGACACTTCAGTTGTTTAAGAAATCTGCAGACTCTTTTACAACCCCTTGAGGAAGGCCTTAGAAAAAAACAGAGGCCGAAACACGTCGGGCTCCTCTGTTTAATAAAGTTTGCATCCTGAGAACCTAGTTCTCTCCTTTTTTTTCCGTTGCTACTGGATGCTCATCTCCTCCGGTTTCTGTCTGTAGGGGAATGAGCAAGCTAGGGCTCCAAAGCTGTGATCTGGCATGGCTCTTCAGGGAGGCTGGTGACTCCTATTTTGGTGGGGCTCCTTTTCCATTACAGGTGTTGCAGGTTTTATTTGGAGCTTCAAAAGAGCTATCTGTGGTGCTCCATGGTGGTGAACCTATTTTGGGGGTGGAGTTCATGCTTAACTAGCCCTGTCATCCAAAACTATATTTGCAGGGCACACTTCTAGACTTGGCAACAATTTTTATTGGGAACTGCTCAATTTTTATTGGGAACTGCTTTTCTTCCTCAAAGTTATTTTCCCATAGTGTATACACAGATGCCTGATGGTGGTTCATTTCTTTCAGCTGGCTTTCTTAATGTAAACGGGTGATCCAGAAACCTTCATGTCAAAATGGGCAATGAAAACAGCAGCCCAGAAAATCAGGTGAGTGTGATGATACATATCAAGATGATACATTTTTTCTGAAAGTTACTACATTTTCAAAAGTTTCAGTTTAAGATTTGTATCAGATGCTGGGTCGATGCCAGTGCTCTTCATGCATTCAGGGTCATGAATGACGTGTCTGTGTGTGGGGGGGGGAAGGAATTGGTCTCTACAGGAAAAGGTTCCTAGAGGATCAGCCTGAGATCCACATCAGCAAGGAACCTGATACAGGAAGGCCAGCTAGAGCCACAGCAATCCATCGACTGGATTAGAGGCAATCATAATCCAGCCGAGAGAGGCATCAATTTCAGCAGGTCAATCCAAATAGGTACAGTTGGGCAGAAGGGGTGAAGAAAAGGAAAGGAGCCAGGACTGGTACAGATTAGACAAAAACACAAGCAAGACAGCAATGGAGCATGGATTCAATATATATTGCCCATTTAGGTGCACTAGATTAGTTTAACAGCCTTCTTTAATGTTCTGAGTAGTGTGTGTGTGTGTGTGTGTGTGTGTGTGTGTCAGTGTCAGAGAAAGAGGGGGAAGGAGAAGGAACAGCACAACCACTGTGTTATCCTTGCTTAAGATTAATGAATACAGAACATAAGGGGGGGAATCACAATGGAAAATAATAACAATGCTAAAGAGGAGTTTTTTCCAGGGGGGGGGCTTTTCACTGCTTGGTCAGTGGGAATTAAGACATGTCAGAGTTACAGAGAGACCTGTAGGATGGGAGTACAGTGTATCAGTGTATAAACCTCTCTCTGGGCTTGTTCGCACGACACGGGAACCGCAAGTCCCCCGCGGTTCCCGTATCGTGTGCACGCCGACCGGGGGTGCACCCGCGGGAGAGCCGCGCGTGGGACGCTCGCAAAGTGACCATGGTCGGTAGATGGGTAAGCCCCTACCGCGCGTGGTCACCGTGCCGTCGGAACAGCGGGCGGCCGTCCCGCGGGGTCCCCACAGAGACGGCAGCCCAGAGCGGCCGGAGCCGCCGCCGCTCCAGCCTGTAGGGGCAAACGGCCCCTCTGGGCATCCCGGGCCTCACCCCCTACCGCCGGGAGGCCCGCACTGCGGTGCGGGGACTACGGGGTCTGCCCACGCGCGCGGGGCGCCGGTCGTGTGCGGTGCCCCGCCGGACCCCGCGGACGTCCCCGTGGTTCCTCCCCCGCCGGCAGCCTGGGTCGTGTGAACCGGCCCTCTCTCTCGTCTCTCCCCCACCCACCCCACCACACCCAGAGCAGGTGAATAGCACCAATGCTGACTTTGCTTTTGCCTCCATCCACCATACAATTCCATCACCGCTTAACCCCAATATAGTAGTGTTGGCCATTGGAGGATGAAGCTTCTTTCTCAGAGGGCCTTTTGCTAATATTCCGCTCTCCCATGCCTTCTAAATTAATCCAGCTGGGCCCAATCTGCTGTGTCCCTCTATACTTTTTAATCAAGTATCCCAAAGTGAAAAACAATATCCTCTTTGTCCCATCATTAAGAGTACTCAGTTGCTGTGTTGTTCAGTGGCAGAGCACCTGCTTTGCATGCAAAAAGTCCTCGATTCAATCCCTGGCATCTCCAGATAGATCTGGGGAAGACCCCAGTCTGAAACCCCGAGAAGCTGCTGCCAGACACTCTACAGTGCTGAACTACATGGAACGATGTTTTGAATTGGTATGAAGCAGCTCCTCCATGTTCCTAAAGTGCTGATGTGGGTTTTAATGTGGGTTTCGAATGGAATGCCATTCTGAATAGCTGGTAAAATGTAGAACAGTGTCACCGTAGAAGCTTTGTTGCACAGGGAGAAACTTAATCCAGACAAGACAGAGGTCTTGGTCTGTATAAAGGCAAATTGGGGAACTGGGGTTCAGCTTGTTCTGGATGAGGTTGCCCTCCCCTTGAAAAACCATGTTAGCAGTTTGGTTGTACTCCTCGATTCACTCCCAAACCTGGATGCCCAGGTTTCAGCGGTGGCCAGGAGTGCTTTTGCTTAGCCAAGGCTGGTGTGCTAACTATGCCCGTTCCTAGAGCTGTCTGATTTGGCCATGGTAACATATACCTTAGTTACATCTCATCTAAATGATTGCAACATGCAATACATGCGGCTGCCTTTGTAGACCGTTTGGAATCTTCAGCTGGCTCAGAATGCTGTAACTCGGCTGTTGAGCAGGGCCAGTTATAGGGAGCATGTGACTCCTGGGTAACAGTTACACTGGCTGCTGGTCCATTTCCAAACACAATTAAGAGTGCTTGTTACGACCTATAAAGCCCTAAATGGCTTTGAACCAGGTTACCCCGCCTTCTCCTATATGAACCTGCCCAAGTGCTGGGATCTTCCAGACAGGCCCTTCTCTCTGTCCACCAACATCTGATATACATTTGGGGGGAACTTGAGCCCCCTTGTTGATGTCTTCCCACCAGGAGGCAAAAACCTTTCTATTTAAACCAGGACCGGTGCAAGGCAGTTTGGTGCCCTAGGCAAGATCAGATATTTAGTGCCCCCCCTTCCCACTTGAGAGCGCTGTATTTTTTTTTTAAGGCGTTTCTGGCGCCCTCTTTAGCCCTGCGCCCTAGGCAGCTGCCTAGTTGGCCTAATGGTAGCACCGGCCCTGATTTAAAGCAGTGTTTGGCCTATAGAGCTGATTCATTTTGTTTGCAGCCCTGTGTTAAAACATCATTAAATTAAAATACATTTGAGTTTTAGATGGTTTTGTATTGTTTATTATGTTTGTTTGTTTTAACATTGTGGATATTGTTGTAAGCTGTCCATTGATGTGAGCTGATTTATTATGGATGCTTCTTGTTGATAGCTGCCTTGGGCATATTTTATGGAAAGGCAGGGTGAGGGTACAAATGTAATAAATAAATAAAAGGACAAGTCACAGGCAGGCAGTACCAGTAATACAAAATTCTTGAAATTTGGCCCATTACACAAAAGTGGAGCTGTTTACCTTCCTCTTATCCAGCTCTGGCATTTGTGATTTGGCAGAAGCTCATGGGTTTGCTTCACACTCATTACAAACTTCTTTGTAAGCCACAGTAACGTTTTGCAGCAAATATTGTTCTCTCTCTCCTTCTTTAGGTAGAAAGGAGAGGGAAAAGATGCCTGCCTGTTAGGGTGGGGGTACCATTAGCCCTATAGCAGTTGCACAGCCTGCTGCTGCACCTGAGAATCTCTGATTATGGCTAGGGGTGTCAACCAGCCCAAATTTTACAGGAGTTTTACTCTCTTTTTTAGTTGTCTGAGAATACAAAGCCAACATTACATCCTGCAAAATTTTAGTGGTTTAGTGCCAATGCACTTTGAACTATGCAAGCATACTTGCTCTGACAACTGAAAGGCTTTCCTGAGTCTAATTTGGTTTCTGAGACATTAGAAGAAATCAGTTGCATATTTCTTAGCTTCAGGTCCATCATCATCATCATCATCATCATCATCATCATCATCATCATCATCGAAACAAGTGGGTTTTTTTTTTTTAAAAAAAGGTAACAATGATATAACAACAAAAATATCAACACATGCAACCTGTTTTTCATTATTCATCACAGTTTCTGTACATATTTTAGGATCGTTGTTCCTCAACATACACTTGTTGTATACATTATAAGCTCTGTTATAGTTACAAAATGATCACTTTTCAATTATTAGCCTTTCTAGTTATTACTCCCTTCCAAAAATAGGACTTCGGACTACGTAGATGCTGGTCTGTAGACCCTGCATTAATGTATGTAATGAAGGGAAACCACATTTCTATGAGCAAGTCCTGTTTGATTATCCCTCTAATCAATTGGTTACCTTGTGTTAGTTTTTTTTGGCAAGAGCCACCTCCCAGATTTTCAGAAACCATCCATTTACAGTGTATCCTATTTTCATTTTCCAGTATCATGCTATAACCATTCCTCCCACTGCTAGTAACAGTAATATTAGGTCATTATGTAATAGCTGCTTTTATATGTCATTAAAAATAGAAGGGCTAATCATAGAATCATAGAAAAGTAGAGTTGGAAGGGGCCTACAAGGCCATCAAGTCCAACCCCCTGGAGTGCCTTGAACAGTTCAGGGAGTGCCCTGAACTGTTTGTTTTGTTCTTTGAGAAATATAATTGAACATGGCTGTTGTCATCATCATCATCATCATCATCATCATCATCATCATCATCATCATCATATTATTATTATTATTATTATTATTATTATTGATTTATATCCTGCCCTTCCTCAAAAGGAGCCCAGGGTGGTTTAAGGTTTTTAAGATACTGGTAATGCTTTGGAGTCTAAAACCATCCAGCTGTGTGCTTGTTCCCAAGCCTTGTAATGCTGATTTTATATTTGTAAGCAAGCCATTGCAAAAACAGTTCCATAAGTCTCCCATATTCCCTTTCACAAAGGAAAAGGATCCTATAAAGCCTGCCCTGCATGTTTCGTGGGAAGGGGGAGCATGAAACAATGACTTGTCCCAAGGTTATAAAAGGCGACAAGGTTGTTGTGAAGATAAATGATTTATCCACACAGCACTTGTCCCAACTGCACTGAAGCATCAACTGTGCACTTTTAAATGAGCCTGGGTCCTTTATGACTGTTGCGGAGAAGCTTAAGTTGTCACTGCCTGTTCTGCACCTGTTTGAAGGATAAACAGTTTGCATCAAAATACTTAGAAGAAAGTATTGCAACACTCTGAAAGTTCATGAACACAAACATTTGGGAGAGAGAGCGACTGTCTCTGGGACATAATAGTATGCCTGAAGTCCTGCCATGTAGAGAACTCTATGTTACTAATTAAAATAATTATTCTAGTGGGACTTAGCTGCTTTTATGGAAATAGCCTGGTCATTTGGTTTCCTTTCTATCACACTGTGGGTGCTTCCAGATGAAGCTTTTTATCATGCAATCACCCTGCCCCATTCATGGAATTTTATGGGGGTCTAGATGTCATCTTCAGTTTGTAGCTAGTGATGGGCGAATTTACCGAGTGACTTGGTTTATCAGGTGTAGTGCATGTGCAATATCAAAGTTCATCTTGGGAGCTGTAGTTTGGAATCACATGATACCATGTGTCACCACATTCTGTACCCCCCTTCCTGATTGGTGGTTTTTGCATGGCCTGCCTGCATGATGTGATGTGACATTTACTCACTGATCACTGGTATATGGAGGAGAGAAGAAGATAGACTTGCAGAGACCACCACCTCCTGTTGTGGGGGGGAAAATGATCTGCTGCATTGTGTTTGGAGAGGTTCTTAGAGAGGAAAGTTTATTAGTGAATTCAGGGATGGCATCTGAGCACAGTCAGGAATGCCAAGAAGAATGAAAGGGAGATACTTCCATTTATACTGAATAGTAACACATAGAGATCAGGTACTAAACAAGACAATTCCAAGGAAAACTCCAAGATAAGACCAAAGATCACACATTGCCCATCTTACAGCTATCATGGCTTTTACATAAGTACAGCTTTTACATCAGTACAGTTTTTTCAAGCGGGATATGGCTCACAGTGCTCTATAGCATAACAGAGAAGAGGCTAGGTACAGTCAATAGATGGTTGATTGGCTCTCAGGGCATGTTCCTGGAAGGTCAAGGAAAGATCTGACTTGCCCTTCCAGGCCTTTCTGTTAAACTGGAGCCTGGATAGAATTTACTTCTACACTCCTCTCCTCATGGAGCCAGAGCTGTAGCAGCAACAAAGATGAGGGAAGCAGTGGTGGATGCACCAGATCATTCAAGGGCTAAGCCAACCAACTCAGTGTGTGCAGAGAAATGGCATTATGTAGAAGCATACTGCATGTGCTCTGAACCTTGCAATCAATCCTGAACATAATAGCAAATTCGTAATACGCTGATCTAGGCTCGCTACAAAGCTGAGCATTACAAATGGACAAGTTTTGACCAACGAGCTGAGCTGACTAATTATGAAATTCAGCAGCATCACTATTTCTAACCCTCCTGTGGTTTTGCACTGCTTCTTCTGTCTTTTTTCTTACCAGGAAAAAAAAAATTATTTAAGGAGGAAAAGACAGAATTGTTGCACAATGCCTTTTAATTGGTAGTGCTAGGAGCCATCCATCTGGAAGCACCCTGTGTAAAACATGTTTCCTCTGCCAAAGGTTGGAGGATACAAAATAGACCCTGAGTGATTTATGCTGTAAAAGAGTAGTGTTCTGCTAAACAAAGCTAAATGCTAGTTACTTTGCAATCTGTAGTTAATTAAGAGTGAAACTAGACATCCAGATGTCTGCCCTATTTACATATAAAGTATGTATGTGTGTATTCATGTGCAAGTGGAGAGCAAAATGACCACCATGCTGCCTTACCTCTCTGTGCCCTGTTGTTTTAAGCCATTTTATTTCAGTCCAGTTTTGATTTAGGAACCAACCAGAACTGGCAGAATATTGCTTAAAGCAACTAAGCATCAAGAGGGGCGGTAGGGGTGGTTTTGCTTCCCTTCTTTTTTCATGTGAAGAATATAGTCCCACCGGTCCCCACCCCCGCTTATATGCGGATGGGGCAGATATGTCAATAAAATAGATACGGCCACCCCATCTTGTCTAATTTGGCCCTAAAACTGCAATCCTGTGTGCACGTGAATTAGGTCCCATTGAAATCAAGAGGGTCTTATTTCTGAGTAAACTTGCTTTGGATTTTATTGCACAAGCTTTAGTATTGCTTAGTGCAGGCAACGGTATAGAATCTTCAGCCAAAATCAGGTGACAAGAGGCAGATTAACAGTGGAATCCTGTACATGTCTATTCAGAACTAAGCCTCATTGTGTTCAGTGGGACTTACTCCCCGGTAAGTGTGTTTGGGATTGCAGCCCCAAATATGTAAACAGATCAGCCATAATGCAAATCACACTCTCCACTTCAGGAGACATTTCAGGTTTAGTTTTGTCCTGGCTGCTGCAAACAGTGATAATTAAATCCTTTTATATGTACGTATCTTTTTCAGAAGATTTTGTACACAATTACTTTCACTTAGCCTACGAAATTGCACATGTGCTGAATATTTGAATGAAAAGCTGTTGTGTGGCCTGCTCTGGGCAGTCCTTAACAGCTAGCATGTGTTCATCCACCCTAGTCGGCTACTTTGGCCCGGTGTTGCTGAAATCTGATTCCTGATGCCATGGGGACGACCTTTGGTCCACTTCCCAGCATTCACCTGAAGTCGGATAGGGTCCTCCTAAGCTCCTTATGGAGGAAGTGGCTGCCTTGGAATGAGTGCAGCCCTGATGAGTCTAACAGACTAAGATTTAAGCCTGTGCCAGACTGCTTTCTGTGTGTGTGTGTGTGTGCGTGCGTGCGTGCGTGCACACGGCGCACACACCAGAAAAATGCAATGGGAGATGCAGTGACAATAAAAGGTAAGAAGAACTGCTTTATTGTCTGCCTTAGCTAAAATTTATTCATTGCACCCTGTCTCCCTGTAAGTAGAGTTATTAGGAATGGAAACTTCACGTAACTCTTCGAAGCTGACTCGGAGCCAGAACTCAAAACTATGGCATGTTGCAGCAACTGCCTTAAAAGGCTGTGTGTGTTTAATGATGAAAGTACCACAGGAAGGAGATGGGTCAGTGGATGGGTGGGAAAGCAACTAGAGTCAATCGAGAATGTTTGCTAATATTCCCACCCACCCTTCAGGCTCTTTAAGTACAACTGTTGAGTTCAAAACCTGATGATGATTTTTTATTTTATTTTAAGTAATGCTTAATGAAGTGCTTGGTGATTAACTGGGAAGCTTTAGACTGCTTGCAATGTTTGCCACCCAATACTGTGGCAGTGTCTTAACATTGTTGCCAGGGCTTTACAAATTAGAATGACAAGGTTAACCTTTGGAGGAACTGTATGGATAAAAATCTTACGTAGTTTGAAGTAACATTCTATTTTAATAGCATGTGTTACAAGAGTCCATGAGTAAGGTTTTCTTGGCTTGCTTCTCACTCCCTTTGGCTCTGGGATTCTTTTTATATAATAGATGATTGATGAGCATAACTCATTTCATTTAGCTCTTAGATCAGACAAAAGTTAAACAATACTCTGAATATTTTAATTTGTTCATGTTTACTTGATCCTTTCATGCTAAAACTAAAGACCTTCTCATCGTTTTTGAACCAAAAGGAGGAAACTGCACACTGTGGTAATTTACTGCTTTATTTGATGCCTCAAGATAGTATATATTTAGTATTACTGTATTGTAAATAAGATTTCCCTGTAACATAAACACTTATTTAGGAAATCATTACTTGCTATGTTAATGTGATGTTTTAAGGAAACTGGTGCTGAGATTGTATGTTGGTTACTGCCAATTTAAAAAAAAATAGATTTAATAGGCTTCATCGTTCCTGTGACATTAACAAACCGTAAAATATCTTCCTGTTTGTAAAGACAGAATGATGACTGGTGGTTTTTAAAGCTTCTTCATTGATAATTTTGTAAATTCATGGCATTGCATTAGCCCTGAATCAAGACGTGAGCAGGGCCTTATGAATGAGGGCTTCCGTGCTGGTGATGATTTCAGATTATAAGGGCAGGGTATGTTGGTGCAGCTCTGCTTCCTGCATTGATTCAACAGGTGAACAGCTCCTGTGAAGAGTGCTACTCTTTTTACTGTTTTTCGGGAAAAGGGAATTACACTCATCACAGGAGCTGTGAATGCAGTCTAATTTCTTCCTGAATTGTGGTGGGTGAAGGAGCTACAAGACATTTAGCAATGCGCATTTGCTAAACAAAGTCCAGCTGTAACCCCTGATCTGCTTCTTGCCTAGGATGAAACTCACAAGTTCCTGAGGCAGCATAGAGCAGAAGTGCAGAGAAACATGGCAGTCCTTAAATTAGCAAAGCTGGAGATTAATTTTAGGTGGTGCACTAGGTAAAAAAAGTTAATTGAGGCCAAACAGTAACTTTTGCAATTTAATCTTGAATATATTGAAGACTGGGCCTCTAAGACTCCAATCCTATACACCAGGGCTCTCCAACCTTGGGTCCCCAGATGTTGCTGGCCTACAGCTCCCAGCATATCCAGCCAGCATGGCTAATGACAAGGGATTCTGGGAGCTGTAGTCCAGCAACATCTGGGGATCCAAGGTTGGAGAGCCCTGCTCTACATGCTTCCTTGAGAGAAGGTTCCACTGAACTTAATGTGACTTACTTTTGACTAGACATCTCTAGGGTTGCACTCTTGTTGAAAATCTTGCCATTCATCCTAGAAATTGCATTGCCGCCCTCCCCCGCCACATAGGAAGAGAAAAAACCTGTTTTCAGCAGGGAAACTGTAAGGGGTACTTTCAGATGTAGGTTTTATTGTGTAAGTCCCCCAGGATCATTCAAGGAATCTTTCAGGAGTCCAGATGAGGATGTCTTCCACTTTTAACCCTCCTGTGTTTTCCCACCACTCTTTCCGTCTTTTTTCTTTCCACAAAGAATCTGAGCTTTTCTACATGAGGTATTTATTGTGCACTTGTGATTCCTATTACAGTTGTTTATGAGTTCTTTAGACAATGTTGTGATCCTCCAGTTTTGCTTTTGTTTTTTCAGAGCACTTTCCCGGTTCTATTTTAGAGCGGGGGGAAATGGGGTATTATTTCTGGAAGCGAAAGAACAATTTGTGTATTTGTGCTGCTCTGCTATAGCATAGTGCCATGTAGTGGTTATGTAGCAGAAAAAGTAAGAGCTCTTTGTGCAGAGTTTGGATTCAGTTCTTCAAGGAAATTGAAAGTAGATACAGTACAGTGATTAACAGCATTGTGTGGCTTACACTGGCTCAGCTTGTCTGAGCGTGGAAAGCTAAGCAGGGTCAGGCCTGGTTATTACTTGGATGGGAGACCCCTCCTCTGGTTTCCTACATTGAGCAGGGGGTTGGACTCGATAGCCTGTAGGCTCCTTCCAACTCTATGATCTATGAAATCTATGAAAAGCTCTCTGTCAAGGAGGAAAAGACGGAATAGCTGAACAAGGTTGCTTAACTTAACTGGTAGTGTTAGGAGTCATCTGTCTGGAAGCACCCAAGATGAAAAAAGCAAGTGGTGCTCAGCTTGCATGCATAGTCACTCACATGACCTTTCTTTGGCAACTAGCCATTATCTTTTCTCTAGTCCAGTGGTTCTTAATCTTTTTGGTGTCACACCTCCCTTGTGAAAAATCTTATGACCCATGCCTCCCATGTGTTAACGGCCCAAAATTTAGGCTTAGGCAGAACGAGTTTGTATTTTTTAGTTTATGCTCTGTCTCTGGACTAAAAAAAAACACATATTCAATTAAATGAACGGCGTAGCTCCCAAGATTAGTAGAAAGTAATAAGGTTGGGCCAACCGCCAAGCTGCACTGCTATGTACTTGTAAAATAAACAATTTATAGTTGAGGGGCTACACACCTCCCCTGGAGTCAGTCCAAACCTCCCCTGGGGAGGCGTACCCCACAGGTTAAGAACCCCCGCGTCTAGTAGGATACTGTTCACTACACTTATTTTAATTCAATCATGAAAAGAAAAGAATCATAGAATCATAGAATCATAGAAAAGTAGAGTTGGAAGGGGCCTACAAGGCCATCGAGTCCAACCCCCTGCTCAATGCAGGAATCTAGGTCAAAGCATCTCTGACAGATGTCTGTCCAGCTGCACCTTGAATGCCTCCAGAGTGGGAGAGCCCACAACCTCCCTAGGTAGTTGATTCCATTGTCTTATTGCTCTGACAGTCAGGAAATTTTTCCTGTTGTTTAGGTGGAATCTAGGTTCCTGTAACTTGAGCCCATTATTCCGTGTCCTGCAAACTGAGATGAACGAGAAGAGATCTTTGCCCTCCTCTGTGTGACATCCCTTCAAATACTGGAAGAGTGCGATCATATCTCCCCTCAGTCTCCTCTTCTGAAGGCTAAACATGCCCAGTTCTTTCAGTCTCTCCTCATAGGACCTTGTTTCCAGTCCCTTTATCATCCTTGTTGCCCTCCTCTGAACCCTCTCCAGTTTGTCTATGTCCTTCTTAAAGTGAGGTGCCCAGAACTGGACGCAGTACTCAAGATGAGGCCTAACCAGTGCCGAGTAAAGGGGAATTATCACTCCCGCGATTTGGAAGCTATACTTCTATTAATGCAGCCCAAAATTGCATTTGCCTTCTTTGCAGCCACATCGCATTGCTGGCTCATATTCAGTTTGTGATCTACCACAATTCCAAGATCCTTCTCACTTGTAGTATTGTTGAGCCAAGTGTCCCCCATTCTGTAACTCTGCATTTGGTTTCCTCTCCCTAGGTGCAGCACTTGGCATTTATCCCTATTAAATTTCATTCTGTTGTTTTCGGCCCAGCGCTCCAGCCTATCGAGGTCACTTTGAATTTTGTTTCTGTCTTCCAGAGTATTAGCTGTTCCACCCAACTTTGTGTCATCTGCAAATTTGATAAGCATTCCCTGTACCTCCTCATCCAAGTCATTAATAAAAATGTTGAAGAGCACCGGGCCCAGGACCGAGCCCTGTGGTACCCCGCTCGTTACCTCTCCCCAGTTTGAGAAGGAACCATTGATAAGCACTCTTTGAGTCCGATTCTGTAGCCAATTGTGGATCCACCTGATAGTTGTTCCATCTAGCCCACTCTTAGCTAGCTTACTAATCAGGATATCATGAGGCACTTTGTCGAAAGCTTTGCTGAAGTCCAGGTATATAATGTCCACAGCATTCCCACAGTCCACAAGGGAGGTTACCCGATCAAAAAATGAGATCAGATTAGTCTGACAGGATTTGTTCTTGACAAATCCATGCTGGCCTCTAGTAATCACTGCATTGTTTTCAAGGTGCTTGCAGACTGACTTCTTTATAATCTGCTCAAAATCTTCCCGGGGATTGATGTCAGACTGACTGGCCTATAGTTCCCAGGTTCCTCCTTCTTGCCCTTTTTGAAGATGGGAACAACATTTGCCCTCCTCCAGTCATCTGGCACTTCACCTGTCCTCCATGATTTCTCAAAGATAATAGACAGTGGTTCTGAGAGTTCTTCTGCCAGTTCCTTTATTACTCTAGGATGCAGCTCATCAGGCCCTGGAGATTTAAACTCGTTCAGAGTAATCAGGTGCTCCTTGACCATTTGCCTATCAATCTCAAGCTGCAATTCTGCCTCTTCAGTCTGCACTTCAGGTTTGCCAGGGGGGTCATAGACCCTCTTTTGGGAGAAGACCGAGCCGAAGTAGGAATTGAACACTTCTGCCTTTTCTTTGTCTTCTGTTATCAATTTGCCATCCTCATTGCGTAGTTGAACCACCAGTTCTTTCTTCTGTCTTTTACTGTGCATGTATCTGAAGAAAGCTTTTTTGTTGCTTTTAGCATTCCTCGCTAACCTTAGCTCATTCTCAGCTTTAGCCTTCCTGACACTATTCCTGCAGTTCTGTGCTACCTGCCTGTACTCTTCCCCTGTAGCCTGTCCTTCCTTCCACTTCCTATACGTGTCCTTTTTTGTTTTCAGGTCATCTTTGAGTTTATTGTGAAGCCACATTGGCTTCTTCTGTTGCCCTCTGCCTTTTTCCTTGTGGGAATTGTTTGCAATTGTGCCTTTAAAATTTCCTTTTTTAAAAACTCCCACCCCTCCTGGGCTCCCTTTCTCGTGAGAGTCACTTGCCATGGGATCTTACTAATCATTGTTCTGAGTTTGTTAAAATTGGCTTTCCTAAAATCCAGGGTACGTGTTTGGCTACACTCAGCTTTTGCTTCCGTTAGAATCAAGAACTCAAGTATAACATGGTCACTTTCCCCCAGAGTTCCCGAAACTGCCACTTTATCCACTAACTCGTCTCTGTTGGTTAGAATCAGGTCAAGGATAGCCGATCCTCTAGTTCCTTCCTCCACTTTCTGTAGGAGGAAGTTATCAGCAGCACAGCTCAGGAATTTCTTGGAGGGGCCATGTTTGGCTGAATAAGTCTCCCAACAGATATCAGGGAAATTGAAGTCTCCCATTACTACCACATCGTGCCTCCTTGAAACAATGGCAATTTGCTTTTCAAAAGTTCCATCCTCGTCTTCTCCTTGATTGGGTGGTCGGTAGTAGACTCCAACCGCCATGTTCGTTTTATTCTTTGCCCCCTTTATTTTAACCCAGATGCTCTCAATGGGGCTGCCAAGCACCTCTTCCTGTATCTCTGTGCAGAGATACGTATTTTTAACATACAGTGCAACTCCACCTCCCTTTCTGTTGCTTCTGTTCCTTTTGAACAAGTTATACCCTTCAATTGCTGTATTCCAGTCATGGGAGTCATCCCACCAGGTTTCAGTTATCCCTATCAAGTCGTACTTGCCCTCATGTATCAAGAGTTCAAGTTCGTCTTGTTTATTGCCCATACTCTGGGCATTAGTATAGAGACATTGAAGACTATGTGCTTTATAGTCCGACTTTCCCCCTACATTTTGTGGTAGACTATCAATGGGCACCGCTGGAGCTGTTCTCTCCATTGTGGCATAGAGGCCTTCTTCCATTGGTACCCCCGAGTTTATGTCTCCCTCCCCTGTTGGATTCAGTTTAAAGCCCTCCTGATTAAGTTCCTCATGCTGTGTCCAAACACATTCTTCCCAGTCCTTGTGAGGTGCAACCCATCCTTTGCCAGCAGTCCATCTTCCAGGAAGTGTAGCCCGTGGTCCCAGAATCCAAATCCCTCACGTCGGCTCCACCTTCGTAGCCAGTCATTCACTCGGAGTATTTTTCTTTCCCTTTCTATGCCTCTTCCAAGTACTGGAAGGATGGATGAGAAAACTATCTGGGCCCCGAAGTTCTTGAGTTCCCTTCCCAGCTCTTCAAAGTCTGCCGTGATTTCTTTGTAACTCCGCTTGGCAGTATCATTTGTACCCACGTGGAAGAGAAGAAAGGGGTATGTGTCGGTGGGCTGCATGAGCCTCGGCAGCTGCTCTGTCACATCCTTAATCCGTGCCCCAGGGAGACAGCACACCTGGCGAGTCCATGGGTCTTCGCGACATACTTTGGCTTCGAGCCCCCGCAGGAGGGAGTCTCCCACTACGAGTACTCTTCTCTTCCTCTTGCTGTAGGCCTTGGTTTGACTGCCTCCACTTGACTGACCCTCAGCCTCCTGCTCGCTGTCACGTTGGGTGCCCGGTAATCCGTCCTCTGCAGGCTGTCCTCTGCTCTCGTCCTCAAGTACATGGAAGCGGTTCCATAGCTCCACTGCTTCCACAGGCGCAGAGTGTCTTGTAGTTCTTCTGCTCCTAACAGTCACCCTTTTCCAGGGAGTTCCCCCTGCGTTATTTTCCCTTGCCTCTGCAGTCTCCGACTCCGCCTCATCCTGCAGTTGCCCTTCTGGCTCCTGTACTGTGCTTTGGTGCTGTAGATCCACCGTTCTGTCTAAGAACTCCTCGCTTTCTCTTATGCTCCTGAGGGTTGATACTTGCTGCTCCAGTCCTCTGACCTTTTCTTCCAACAGCGTGACCAGCTTGCACTTGTTGCATGTGTAGGCCATGTTGATCTCCGGCAGGAAAACAAACATTGCACACCCCTTGCAGGTCACCACCACTGCTGAGTCCTTTCCTTCCATGCTCTGCTTCTGTCTTCCTAGAATATATATATATATATATATATATATATATATATGTTTTTATTTTTTGTTTTTATTTTTTTTATTATTTTTATTTTTATTTTATTTTATTTATTTATTTTTTATTTTTTTATTTTTTTTATTTTTTATTTTTTTATTTTTTTAGGGACCTCCCTCGCCGAACTCCGCTGCCAAACTCCTGTTTGCTCTCCCTGTGCGCTCGCTCTGTTCGCTCGCTCTCTGGGAGCCTGCTTGCCTTTTCACAGTCCCAGAAACAGCTGGAACCTCTCTCCTGTTGTGCTGCTGCTCAGCTGGGAGTCAGGAACAGAATGAGCTCCCAGGCCACGCCCTGCAATCAGCCCCACTTCCTGCAATCAGCTGCAATCAGCCCCAGAAGAATGTGTGTTTGCAACAATTTCCAGAGAGGTAGCCATGTTAGTCTGTTGCAGCAAGAACAACAAAGAGTCTTGTGGGACCTTGAAGACTAATGAATACACAACGCATTTGTATTGCAAAGCAATTAGTCTTTAAGGTGCCACAAGACTCTCCTTATATGTGCATGTTTGTGCTTACCATTTGCCCAACCCAAGGTAAACCTCCTCTCCTCACTTTATTTTTGAGTGTGTGTAAAAATTGTTTTTGTCTATGTGTTTGTGCCCTTTGACTATTTAGTTTCTTTTTAAGTTCTATTCTGAATCAATTAAAGTTTACTTTCTCTCCCTCTTAGGAATAGTGATACGTTTGCTGACCAAAGGGAAACATGTACTGGGCAGGAAAGAGAGATAAGGATACCCTCTAGAGCAGTGTTCCCCAATCTTGGGTCCCCAGATCATCTGGCTGGGGCATGCTGGGAGTTGTAGACCAAAAACCTCTGGGGACCCAAGGTTGGAGAACACTGCTCTAGAGGTCACCTAAGAGTATCATACCTAGCTTAAGAACAGTTGTTGTTTTTTCCTCCACAAGGATTTGTTTTGCCTTATGATTATTTGTGGGTCAATTGTTCCCCTCTAGTCAGGACAACATCAGGAAATGTTGGGGAAATATAGGGAGAAATGCTGAGAGTTCGATTAAGGCTTCACTTTTTACTTTGTGTAAAACTAAGTATTCATTCTAAAACGGGGGTGTGCAACCATAATAGAATCTAAACTACTTGTTTACTTTTTAATTGAACACTCATCCTTTTCCCACTCTAGGATGTTCCTTCAGTAGCAGAATTGGTCCAGCCGCCCAGTAATGAGAGAGAAGTAAAAAAGAAAAGGCAGAGGAAAAAGAACAGGGACAGACCTGTTGAACAGGATGACTTGGATACTTCACCTTTAGATTCTGATGTTCCATTACCACTGCCAGATAATGGCTCGCCTTTAACTGCAGGAGATATAAGGTAGGCACAGGATACTTTTTGCTTTGCTAATAAAATAATGCATCTAATGAGGTAGGCTGTTGCCCAAGAGAACTTCTGCTATAGTAACCCAGTTAACACTGCAAGGTGAAAGTCACTTAATACCCCACTAACCACCCTCTTACATTCACAACCAGTGTAGTAATAAGGCAGGCATTTATTTATTTTATTTAAGAAATTTTTCACCCACTTATCATTATAAAATAATGCCAAAGCAAGGCAGAAGCAGTAAAACGCAGTAAAATAATACAACATTGACACCCCACCCCCCAAATCAAACAGAGAGAATGGTTACAGATAAACAGTTTAATGATGCAGCAAAGAAAACAGGAAAATTCAATCAAAAGCAGGTCTTTAGCTGGTGCCAAAAGCTTGTAAGACCAGGTGCTGCCCAAATATGAGGGGGAAGGGAGTTCCACAGACAGGGTGCCCGTATTGAGAACGCTCTCTCTTGGGTTGCCACATATTAAATTCCAGGCAAGTGCAGCACCATCAAGAGTGCACCCCATTTGATCTTACTATCTGGGCAGGTACATTTCATTTCGATGCATACTCCTCGTGGTGAAGTGAGAAATCTAATCCACTTTAGCGATTGAGGGTATACAATCAGGAGGTGGTTCTTTTGGATCAACACAGACTATGAAGATAAGGTGACCTTGTATGTATAGGGCCACAACACGTTTCTAATAGTTGCAATGTACCTTTGGAATGGATTACTTTTCCAGTGGCCCATCTGGCAGTTAGCTAAGCACATCTATTCTTTAATGTGCAGCTTAATGCATTCATGCAACTACAGTGTTTAGCTTATTTTCCTTTCTGTGAAGCATGGCATTCTTTCAGGTAGGTGGCCTGAGGAAGAAAGTGAAAGGCAGGAAATGAATAATTTGTAGTGATGTTTTAGAGCCATCTAGACTTTACATTAAAGGCATGAATGCATTTAATGTATGTTTTTAGATGGCAGCTGTGAGGTAGTCCAGTCAGGATTAGGACCATGGAACTTGGATAGGTGTTTAAACCCACCCACTCACCCCCGGTAAATCTCTACCTCCTGAAGCTGCTATTAGGGCTGAGAAAGAAATTCATTGGGTTTGTAAATGTATGGTAGCTTACCCAGTTTGCACCTCCTGGCCCCGAACATGGACCTGAATGCATTTTGTGACTGGAAATCTGCACCTTTATTTACTTGCAATCCAATTTGTGCACCCCAAAAAATGTGTTTGAAAGACATGTGTGTTTGAAAACAGCGCATGAAAAAAATGCATACATTAAAAAAAAAAAAAAAGCACAGACATATTTTAGTCAATGGAGAAAAATGTGTGCTTCTCAAAAATGTGCAGCAAGTTACATACATTTAGGAAAATGTGCATGAAAAGCTCTGAATTTCTGTGTGAGAAAAGAAAAAGGGAAAAGCTCACAATCTGCTAGTTGCCGGAGTCAGAATGAGTTTTGAGGTAGAAATTAGAAAACTTCGATGAACTCTTGAGTTCTGCTGATTCCCATATCCCTAGCTGCTATTTGCACTTGGAGGGAAAAGTAACAGCCTCAGCTGGTGGGGGCCGGGGGGGGGGAGGAAGAGGAGGAGGAGGGATTGTAGCTGGGATCACTGTGAGGGGGGGAAATGGTGAACTCCCCTCCACTTTCGAGCTGTTAGTTTGAAAGTATAATGATGGCGCACTAAATGCATTCATGCATTTAATGTAAACTCTACTTCGGCCCTTAGTATTTAGTACAATTAAGAAGACAAATGGGGATCATCTCTTCTGCAAGGAAGTATAGCCAGTGAAGTATTGTGGAGGTAATTCTGAACTGGGCTGAGCATTTAGTCTTGTTAAAGTAAAAGCAACACAAATATGAGCACATTAATACAAATCACAAACCTACGAAGATACCGGAGTGATATTCTAAGGGCGATCTCTTGCATGCCAGCTTGCCTTTTCTGATTTTAAGACTGCTTTCAGGAAGTGTGTGTTTCTCTTTTCACAAATCCTTCTCTGACAGAGGGAACTGGCCTTTAGTGTCTGACTGGACGGAAAGGGAGCTCTACCAATCACTTGCCCCACAGAATCTTCTTTTTGCTGGGCTTGATGTAAATGAAGATTTAAGGTCTCAGACCCCAGACATAAGCAGGTACACAATACCAAGTGTGAACAACTATGTACCAAAATGCCAAGCATGGACAGTTATATCTGGTTTGAGGAAATACACTTGTTTGTTTTGTGTGTGTGTGCAAGGCCTTGCATTATTAATATCTTGCTTGTGACTGCTGAGAAAGTACATCCATGGGAAAGTAAGCGCATCCTGACTTTTAAAACATTGCTTATATAGTTGTAGACTGTTTGTGGGGTTTCTGTTCTGGATGGCAGCGTGTTGCTTGGGTTTTGCAAGTTTTGGGCTGCTTACATTCTTGGTGGCTTTGTTTGTTTTTTAAATAATAGTTATATTGTCTGTCCTAAATGTTGGTTCAATAAGGGCAAAAGGCAAATAGAGCAAATAAACGAGCAAATAAAAAGACTTCCGCTTATTAAAGATTTCAGCTCCCATTACACCAAAGTGGGGAAATATTATACATAGATATTCCATTGGAACAGGCCTCTTGCTACTCATGCCAGTCTTGGATCATGAGAACGTTCCTGTGTTTATAAAGACGTGTGTGCACATTTGCAAAATGCATGAGCATCAGGTTTTGATTTCTGGCCAGACAATGCAAACAATGTGACACAATCCTGATGCCAACACACATGTATGCCATGTCTTCCCATGAGATATATCACATTTAGATGTCACTGTGTGCATATACATTGGTGAGTGCTGCATGAGTGGGTCTGTGATCCCACTGTCGCCTCTCCAACATGTTCAGCACATACATGTTGGCACAGTTGTGTGGATGCTTTAAGAGTTGAGTTGAGTTGGAAGATATCCTGCAAGTATGGCTTTTCTCACCACTGTAGCACTCTGATACACAAAGCTGAACTGGGTGAAATTTTATTTTCTGTGGAATTCTGAAAGGTATAGGCGTATTGTGAGGCGTATTGGAAATCCTAGTTTTTACAGACACATTAGCCCACTTCACATGTCAACTGCAGTAAGAGGGCCCACACATAGAACGAGGCAGTGAAACCCTGCTGGGAGCTCCATTCCCAAGGTGCTGTGAATTTCTTGCCCTACCCACCAATAACCACAGATTGAGCATCAACATCTGAGAAGGGGGAGTATATATTTGCAGACCTGTTTATTTTATTTATTTATTTATTTATTATTTTTATACCCCAGCTTTTTTCCTGCAAGGAACCCAAGGCGGCTTACATAATCCTCCTCCTCCTCCTCCTCCTCTCCATGTTATCCTCACAACAACCCTGTGAGGTAGGTTAGGCTGAGAGTCAGTGACTGGCCCAAAGTCACCCAGTGAGTTTCATGACCAAGAGGGGGCTAGAACCTGGATCTCCCGACTCCCAGTCCAACACTCTCACCACTACGCCACATTGGCTAGTGAGAACCCTAGTGATGGTGCAGTTTATGTTTGGGTTCTTTGACTGTCATAGCTGACAGTGGGTCCTGTCTGGATTTGTACTTGTCTGGATCAAAATCAGGATAGCCTATGGCAGGAGTGCAGAACCTCAGGCCCAGGGGTCCCAATCCAGCCCTACAGAGTTCCCCAAGTGGCCAATTTAGATAAACTAATGAAGAGTGAAAAACCAGATATGCAGGTGTCCAGTGTAGCTGCTGGCATAATCCAACTGAATTTTTGCCTTGCCTCTTAATTCTGCCAGTTTAATTTGTGTGAGTAAGATGAGCAAGAAGAACTAAATCTAAATAAAGTATAAAGGGGTACTTCGGTATTATTAGGCATGCTGTAATTAATGCATAGAGGCAAACAACTTAGAGCAAAGAATTCCCCCACCACCCAACCAAAAATCTGCTTTGGTTTATTTATTATTTTTATTTATAAGTTTGCTTCCCCCCAGCCACTGACTATTTGGTAATTTCCTGGCGTTTCTGCACACCCCCCCCCCAATTCTAAAAGGTTGAAATGCCTCTTCCAAAGCATAGGGCTTTTCTACATGAGGCTGTTAATCCACTGTATCTACTTTGGTTTCATCACAGAATTGAGATCTGAGCATGAGATGCGTTTCGGAGATCATGAGAATCTCAAGAAATGCATCTCATGAGATCATGAGGAGCATTTGCTTTTCTGCTACATAACCTCTAGGTGGCACTGTGGGATAGCAGAATAGTGCAAATACACAAGTGGAAAAAAGCCTTTTCACAAATACCGCATTTTCCCTGCTCTAAAAAAACTTGCAGAAAGTGCTCTTTAAAAACAGAAGTGAAACTGGAGGGTCACAAGGTTGTCTAACGAACCTGTAAACAACCATGAGTATGGAAGGATGAGCGCACAATAAATGGCTCATGTAGAAAAGCCCTTAGTTACTGGCAGTAAGAGCTTCAATCTCAAATGTGCTGGTACTTTTGGCCTTGCCCCTTTTGCCTTTGGCCCCACCCACCACTGAAATGTGGCCCCCAAGAGCTTCTCTGAAAGAGGTTCAACACCCCTGGCCTGTGAGACCAAGCAACATGAACAGAACCATGTTTCTCTCTCTCTCTTATTTCAGGAGGAGGTTTAATAAGGTTTCCCTGCTAGAGATCGTTTCCTATTGTTTAAAGGGTATGTTAATATAGTGGAACATAAAACTAATTTAGATAAACTAATGAAGAGTGAAAAACCAGATATGCAGGTGTCCAGTGTAGCTGCTGGCATAATCCAACTGAATTTTTGCCTTGCCTCTTAATTCTGCCAGTTTAATTTGTGTGAGTAAGATGAGCAAGAAGAACTAAATCTAAATAAAGTATAAAGGGGTACTTCGGTATTATTAGGCATGCTGTAATTAATGCATAGAGGCAAACAACTTAGAGCAAAGAATTCCCCCACCACCCAACCAAAAATCTGCTTTGGTTTATTTATTATTTTTATTTATAAGTTTGCTAATCTAGCTCTACCAAATTGCTCTCTGCAGGGGCGCAGACAGGTCATGAACTTGTAAATCCATATTCAAGAAAATGTTGCCACTCCTAAGGTACTTGGAGCTGGTTCGCCTTACACAAGGTAGATATGTACAATCAGGAGCAGAAATGTAGTGTTCCATCCTATTTTTAAAGTCTTGTATCCAGCTTGAAACATTTATTTGGAAGTAAGCCCCACTGATTAGGATCAGAGACTTAGGAGGATTTGCAGTTAACAGCATGAACCTATTAGTAGTTGTGCTTTTGTCACTTTATGTTGCTTGTTATTATCACTTATTAATGTCTTAAGTTTTATTGTTGTTCGTATTTTGCTTTGGAAGCTTCCATAAGAGTGTTTTTACCCTTAAAGGCAGCATATACATTTTTAAAATAAATACCTACTCAGATTCTCCATTCTCATTTTCCTGTTATTGGGCTTTCTGACAATGGTGTTTTTAAATATATATATAAATCAGTTAAGAAACATAGTATCAGTACAATATTTAGTCATTAATTTTTTTGTTACATTTATATCCCACCTTTCCTTCAAGGAGTCCAATAGTGTCCCTCCTCCTCCTCCTCCTCTCTATTTTATTGTCACAAGAACCCTGTGAAGTTGGTTAGGCTGAGAGTCAGTGGCTCCTGGGTTCCAGTCCAAGCCCAGCACTCTAACCACTACATCACACTGTTGCAAATATATTCCTCAAATTTACTAGGCTAGCCTTCTCCAACCTAGTGCTCTCCAGCTGTTTTAGACTAGTCCTCCTATCAGCCGCAGCCAGCATGGTAACTGGTATGGGATGATGGAAGTTGTAATCCAAAACATCTGAAGGCCTCCAGGTTGGGGAAGACTGTACTAGGCCATCTGCCCACACATATCTTTGTTTAATTTGTGATACTTAAGTTCCCTAAAGGGGAAAAAAATCTTCTGGCTTATAAAACTTCTCATGCCATGATTACCCTTGTTAGGAACATTTTGTTGCAGGTCCCCACTTGTTCAGTATAAACAAGCAAAGTATACATCACATCCATTTCACAGGGTGCACTGGTGCAGCTGGACTGTATTAGTAAGAGAAAGAGGAGGCACTTCTTGTGGCTTTACCTCTCCCTTAGTGGAATGTCCTGCTTTGACTGAAGCAGACTCCGAGTTATGGGGCAATCCAAAAAGCAAGGTCACAAAACAGGCAAATGGTCAAGCACCAAGGTTTCAGTCCAGTAAGGGAGCAGGCTGGAGTGGTCAAAGTAGAGGCAAAGGTTAAAGCACGGTTAAGGAGCCACATATATTACAGAGTCTAGGAGCAGAGTCAAGCAGGAGTCCAAGGGTCAGTAACATGGAGCATCAATCATAAAGGCAGGGTCCAGGGAACAAGGCAGTAGGAGCTGAAAAATGGCATTGTTTTCAGCACTGCCTAGGCAGACACTGAAGGCTTATATTGCCAGAGCTTGCTAAGCCCCACCCATAGCTCAGCTGCAGCTACATTAGAGCTCTCTAGCCAGAGTCCTACTCCTGAGGAGTTGCTTTCTCCTGAGGAGTCCTCTCTATAAGTGAGCACTCCTTCTCACAGGATCCTTACTTGCCTGCCACTTGAGGCGATGATGCGCCTGAACCTGCGGCCATCTCCCCAAGGGCCCAGGCTCTTTCTGGTCTACTGACATGGATGGTGGAATGGCATCCATTTCTGGAAGCGCTATTTCCTCCTCATAGGAGGAGTCCTCCAGCGGGGCATGACAGAAACAGCAACATTGCAGCTTCTAGAGAGCCTACAAGGAGTGCAGTGATGCAGTCATCTCCCCCTCCATCAAGGCCTAAGTCAGTTCCTTAAAAGAATGCAGATGGGTATGCATAATTACCTTTATGGTGTTGACAATCTTGCTACTGTAAATAACTGTTTTTGTTATGTTTCCAAAGTTTCAGTATAATAATATATTCAGAATTAATTGTTAAAAGTATGCAGACAAGTTGCAAAAGAAAGAAAGAATGCCCAAATTTAAAAAATAGATCTGTCCTCCCATATCTGGACTGCTTATAGGGATCCTCTCTAAGCGAATTAAAGGTTGTTCATGACAACCCACCATTTGTCACCATTAACTCTGCCTTCCGGATTGGCTTTAGTCATAAATGCTGAAGCCATATCTTCCACTTACCAAATAGAGCAGAGTGTCCTGCTCTGCCCTACGTTGTCTGATAAAGTTCTCAGGCTGGTAGGCTACAATGTGTTTCTAATCCTGATTCTGGACTGATGAATAGACTATAGGAGAGAGCAATAATACAAGACCTGTGCTACCTTGGAGAAGTAAAGTAGTACAGTAAAGTGTAGTATAACAGTATAGTAAACCTGGGAAAGTGGGGAGCAACTAGTAGATTTAGTAGAACGTTCAGTAGTAAACAGATAAATTTGCAAGACACTTTAGCCCTATTCAGGCATTCTGCACCTGAATAGGGCAAACACGCGACAAGAGGGAGTGCTCCAGCCCCACCCCTCTCCTTCATTGCATCCATCGCCCTCTACTCGTGGAAGGTGACTGTCTGAAGAGGAGAGCCTCCTCTATCCATGGAGGCTCTCCATGCGAGTCAGAATACTGGAAAATCATTGAGCTGTACTAAATTTTCATCTTTTGTATATTTGAGAACTTTTTTTTTGCTCCTTGCATTCTACGTGAAACACTCCCTTCTTTCATATGTACCTACCTGAACTTGACGACCCTCTTCTGAGGCCTGTGCTCCAGGTGCCTCCACCAAATAATGTGGGGAGGGTGACCACCAGGGAGCGGCACCTTTTGGAAATGACACCCCAGTTATGGAATAGTCTTCCCAGAGAGGTTCACCTGGTGTCATCTTTTTTGTATTTTCAGCACCAAAGACGTTTTAATTCATCTAGGCCTTTAAAATAATTTATAGTCTGGGCCTCTCAGTAACATGTGTTTTAGTTTTTATTGTTTTATGTTGTATTTTCAGTTTATGTTGCATTGTCTCTGTTTTGTGAGCCAACTAAAGAATGTCTATTCTGGGGTGGCTATAGAAATACAGTTAATAAATAAATACATAAATAAATAATCGTGCTGCGGCTGCTGTTGTGCCTGTCTTATACTAGATTTGGGTCCTTGCAGGGACAAGATCTTTGCAGGCCTTAACATGGTGCAATGCAGCCTTTGCCAGCCAGGTGCCCTGCAGATGTTTTGGACTACAACTCACACCATTCCTGACTATTCGCCATGCTGAGTAGAGCTGATGGGAGTTGAAATCCAAAACATATGGAGGGCACGAGGTTGGGGAAGGCTGGTGCAGTGTGTGTGTGTGTGTGTGTGTGTGTTGAAACCAGAGAATGCCAAAAAAAAAGCCTGTGAAAAAGCCATTGAATCCAAATTAAACATCAAAAGCCCATCAGTCATGATATACATTGATGTATGGAGATTTGGATATTCCATTGGCATGGCTCTTGCAGTGTGATGCGGCCCCCTGTAAGGAGGCTTGGACTATTTCTAGTGAAGTCACCTCCTACCACCACCACCCGCCCCAGCTCAGGTTCTTTGTCTCTTGGGCCAGTAAACAGAGGCTGTACATGTTCTGAGCCACTGACTGGGTTCACATGACATGACAAGCCATTGTGGGTAACTAGCTACGGAGGGTTGCTCTGTCATGCGAATTCAGACTGCTTCCTTCAGGGTGGCTTGCTTTTCCCCAACATGCCATCCTGACAACCCATGGCTTGTTTTCAGGGGTTGTTGAACCCACGATGGGTTGGCATGCCATCTGAACCTGGACGACTAACCCCATCGTGGGTTGCAGGAAGTGGCAAAGGTTTTTTCATGCAGCCATGAAATCTGTATATGTCCCTGTTAAAAACCCTGTTTAGCCTTGTCAAAAACCCTGTTTTAAAAGGAACCTTTAGTTTTGACAGCTGTCAAAAGTAACTGATCCCATAAATGGGCTGGGCTGTAGTTTTCCACTTTCCTAGAGGCTCGGGAAAAGGTGGAGGACACTGAGAACTGCCAGGTGCATTCTTAAAACATAGATGATCTCACTGCAAAGGGGGTGGTCTACTCGTCACCCCCTTTCGCAGGCAAAGATGGTCTTGTGGCTTTGCTTTGAACTTGACAGCTTGCCATTTTACAGCTGTCAAGTGAAAGAAGAGTAACGTATTTGAAGCCTGGCTTTGTCAATGTTTGTGGATGTTGCCTGCTTTGACAGTAGGGACTTACCAGGACATTGAACAGGCAAGGCTTTGCATTTTGGGTTGTTGGAGTTGCGCACTTGTGCACTTCTGAAATACCAACACCCACCCACCCCCAAATTAATGAAAACATTTGCACACATTTCTGGCACAAGAACCAGTGACAGCTTCTCCAATGTGCCACTTGGGCACTTCGGAGAGACTGTCACTGGCTGTCACTTTGGAGATTGCAAAAAGCGATCTCCATGAAAAAAAGCTGTGGTGACCACAAAAGGGGTCACGATCGGAGCAGGGAGAGGAGACAAGATGGGTTCTGTGGCACAGGTCCCTGGGATACCCACAGGACCGAGGGGGAAGGCCCAATAGTCTGTCGAGTGCACCATGGGTTCTTCGATGAACAACTGACACTGCATAGCTTATTTACAGGGTGGGCTGTTGTGTGTGTGAACTCTCTCTCATTCCCTTGTCTTTCAATCAGTGGGTGCTAGTAGCTCACTTCTAATAAACATCTTGGGACTGGTTTTTTTGTTTGTTTTCATTTCTAAGGGGGCCTTAACCCATATTTTGAGGTTATATAGGGACTGCTGAATCTCTTTTCCCTGCCATTACAGCTATTATGCATACAACTTTTTGTATACCAAACAGTATACCCTATTTGAAAAAAGCAATGTATGATTGCATGACAGCTTAATATGCTGCACAACTTTTTTCTTTGTTCTCATGAGGCACCTAAACACATTTCTAAACAGTCTGTTAATGGCCTTGGAAAGGTGACAAATATTTGTTGCCAACCAAGTGCCCAGCTCACTACTACACATGTCCACTTCTCCAATGAAAGCAGTAAGGGCTCTGTTTGCAGAAAATAAACTACTGATCCCCATAGGTGGTGGATTCTGATTACTTGATGGCCCTAGATTAGGCCTGCACAGTATTGTGACCTGCTACATATATGACGACCCCACCCCCTGTTCTTTTAGTCTCAGGAAGGCAGTGAAAACAGGTTTACTGATTCCATACATGACTGGTACCCTGCATTCAGTTTGGAGCTTCCTGACTTATTTGAACGGGAACTAGATGGTTAACTAGGTACACTTCATTTGTACCAGTGGATGGCACTGGCAGAAAGCTGTTGCTTCCTGAGAATGGTTGAGGGTAAAGCAAAGTTGGAGGGTCTGATGATGGTGGAAGTCATAGGAAGCAACAACACATCAGGTATGCAAGTACCAATGGCTAGACTGAATCTGTGGCTTAGATTTCAGTAGGTGGGACCATAGCTCAGTGGTAGAGAAGCTGCTTTGCATGCAGATGGTCCCCGGTTCAATCCCTGGCATCTCCAGGTAGGGCTAGGAAGGAATCCTGCCTGAAATCCTGGAGAGCCACAGCTAGTCTATGTCAACAATATTGGGCTAAATGGACCAATGGTCTAACTCGGTATAAGGCAGCCTCCTATGTTCCTAGGAGACAAGGCAGAAATAGGAGTGGAGACTGGCTAGTCTGTTACAGAAACAGTAGAGCCTGAAGGTGGCCCCACTGGGACTAAATAAATCAGAGCCAAGCAGGAAAAAGGTGGAAAAGCCACTAGGCCCAAGAGTTCGAGCATCTGGTATAGAAAGAAGTTATTTCAATATTTTGTCTGGGGTGCCAAAAAAACCTACTATGCATGTTTACTCAGAACTGAGTCTCCCAAAGTTCTGTTGATCTTACTCCCTAGTAAGTTGCTTTAGGATTGTAACCTTAATTTAGGAAATACAGAAATGTGCAATAAAAAAGTTTACTAGAGTAACCTTGAACCTCTCAACCTTTTAAACTCCTGGAATAATACGGTCACTCCATACTATAGTTTTCCATCTGAAATTCAATCCTGTGCTGATGAGTTTTCCATGCTCTGCATTCATTTTAGGATTTATTTTATGTCTGTTATGGAGCAAAGGAGAGAAGCAGCATGCAATTCAATAAATTATTTAAAAATGAATCTGTAAAGAAAGTTAATCCACATATCTAACATGATAGACAGCAGAAAATGCTGAAGGAGTCTATTTCCATGTAATGATTCTCTCAGAATGTTTAAAATATTTTATGCCTCTGGTCTCTTGCCTCATGAAAGCAGACATCCAGCTTGTCAGTGCATGTGCCTGCATGGCTTTGAAATCTGTGGCCTGAATTTTATTTTTTGTGTTCCACTTTATTGCCAATTTGAAATGAATAAACATTTCCATTGTTGGCAGCCTTAGAAATGAAGGCCTCTGTGGCAATGCTGCTGAAGAATCACCCGCCACAAACCCAGTTGTGGTGTCTCCAGACGTGATGGCACTGGGGAATGTCCTGCATGAAACAGAAGACCAGGCCACATCTGACATCTTGGAAGGGGCTGAAGGAACACCTGTGCCAATGCCTTTGGCGGAGTGTGCCAAGGAATATGCTGCAGTGAGTCTTGAAGGTAGCCATGGGGGTTTGCCTATCCTGTTGCCATACCCAACCTCTGTGAAAGACACAAGTACTATTCCTGCTGTATCTCTGGACAGCGGCTCAGATGTTGAGCAGCAGCCTGCTACCACTCTTGCAACAAAGGATAAGCGAGATCTAGGTAATTCCGGCTCAGAACCAAGTCCTTCATCAGCTGCTACTTGGATGCCAGGAGCTGGATTTGCACAAACCAATTCAAATATATTACCCCCATTACAGCAGAGCGAACAGCTGAGTGATGAGAGGGAAGCACTTGTCATCTCATTACCCAAGAGTAAAGAAGGGGGAGATAATTGTATCACTCAAGAGACCAGCCAGGAGGCAGAATTTTGGGAAGTGGGTCATGAAGAGCAGGCTGTAATAAAACTAGGTGGACAGAACACAGATGGCATAGACAGCCTGGTGATGAAAGAGGAAACCTTAATCCCAAATTATCCCACAACAGGAGGTTCTTCAGACATTGAAAACTATGGAGCAGTTGTTGATGGCCAGAGTTTTGTCGGGTTGAGTGTCACCATCAGTGAATGTAGCAGTGATGCAGCAGCAAGCAAAGGGGGTGAATGCCACCAACTTTTTCCTGAGAAGTACAGGGAGCAGTCTGGGCCTGTTTCTGCCATGCCCAATATGACCTTGAAACTTCCAAATCTGCCCTTGATAACCACAGGAGAAGCAAAAAACAGGGGTTCTTCATCTGAAAAAGAATGCCCAGATGAAACCACAAGTATACAACCAGAAATCCTCTTTGTTACTGAAAGAGAAAATCACAATGTGGATTTACTGTCTAGCTATGAGCATTCCAGTGTGTCTTTGTTGCTTGAGGAGAATGAAAAGCAAAAACCAAAGACTGGATCTGCGAGCACTGCAGAGCAAGCTGGTGGCAATGAAATCACACAAGCTGAGGGTGTGAGCGGAGGAAACATTGCTGTAGCTGACCCAGAAAATCTTGTGTATTCTGTGAAGGAAGATTCTGTTGTAGATAAAAGATTGTCACTGGGGGAAAGTGCAAGAGACTTCACAAGTGAGAGTGAGCTTACTGAGCTCATTCAAAAAGAAAATAGCATACCAGAGGAAAACAAAGACATTTCATTGGGAGACAGTGGAAGTCAGGAGAGGCCAGTTTTCACAAGTCCAATTATACACAAAGAAGTAAACTGTTCCCAAGGGACACTGCTAACCTTTGATATTCACAAAAGGCAGGACAGCCCTGGCACTAACTGGGATGATTACAGGAGCTCTCTAGTAAATACTTTTAAAAGTGTTGCCAGTTTGCCAGCTTTGCCAGCTTTGGAAAAGGATGTAGGTTCCAAGTGTAGTTTGAATGCACTCAAAGATCATCATCCATCTGAATTAAGTCTGGGATCAGAGAGAGAGAAAACAGCCACAGATGAAAAAAAGGATAAAAGCCCTCTATCTGTTGAAGCAGTACATTTAGGAGGGGGGAAATGCTCACAGAGCTGTGATCTTTTACATCCCAGTGCAGATGATGCACCACTCAACTTTCCAGCCTGTAAAATGACAGAGAAAGTTTGTTTAGCAGATGCACATGGTTCACTGCTGCTGCACTCTGAGGACAATACCGTTATGCAAAGTAAGCGAGATGGATCTGGGGAGCACACATTTGCTCAAAGAGCTGAATGGGAGTTGGAAGGCCAAGCTAAGCATGAAATAACATCTGAAGGCAACGCAGCATTTGCAGAAAAAATACCAGTTCCTAAAGCAGAACTTGAGCATCAGGACTTAAAAGAATTGGCAAGTATTGCTGAATGTGTTTCAGTAGAAAAAGCAAAACTCCAGGAGGACATATCCCTTTCTGAAAGCAAAAAGCATAGCCAAATAGATTGCAGTGATGCCGACTGTGTACCTGTGACTGTTGCTGAACAAAGCAATGCTGTGGATAAGAAAGAAAGTAATGAAACCAGATGGGAGGAATACAAAACAGAAATGAAAAGTCAGGCAACTGACACCACTTTGGCTCAGAAGGCTGAAAGCATATTGGACTCCCCACAGCAAGTACAGCAGGAACAAGTGACTGAAGAAAATGACCAGAGCATGAAAGAAGATGATTTTGGCAGCCTACTCCCACAGCCCACAGGCATTGTAGAGACCAGTTCCCAGCAGCTGACGTTTGCAGACTTGCATGATAGCAGCATAAGGGAGCATAATTATGCACTAGAGAGCAACGATGGTGAAGCATATTTGGAAACTCTTCACAGAAAGACCGTGGACGTGCAACAGATGGTGGGCGTTTTGATACCATCTCCACAAGTGGAACCGGAAGATAATCCAAACTCCCTTGCCTCTGACTACAGTAATCAACAGCATATTTCCAGCACAGAACTCAAAGACCTGGATGACAACAATCTTAGAACAGTTACAAATCCTGATGAACAAGAGCCTAATGAAACATCTCCTGAAAGGAAGCATTCACTGAAGTTAAACCAACCCAGTGGCCATCAGGGGCTGTGTGAAAGTGAAATGAAAGTTACTGTAGATGTTCTACACAAACCCCAAACAGTTCTTTGTGGGCCAGAAGTGAAACCAAATGATCCCACAGCTGTCGCAGATGAAAATGCACCTTTGCCGAGTATTTCTGAATCCCTGGGTGATACCATGCAAGACGACAACCTGCAAACTCTAATATACCCACAGGCAGAAGAAAGTTGTTTTAACAAAGAAACCTTGAGCAAGCCCAAGCAGGAACTTTCTAATTCTCTGGTTTCAAACAGTTTTCATGAAGGAGCAGGTCTCAGTGGTGCCTTGGCTAAAGAACCTGTCATAAACAAGCAATCGGGTGGTTTGCATGGACTGACAGACAACACAGATCAAAGCAACACTGGTGTTACAAAGTGCGTTCCATTGACACAGAAAACAGTCACTGCCGGTGCAGTACAGCCACAGACATTGCTAGTGGATTTTAAAATAACTTGTGCAGATGATAATTCTGAGAGCAACAGGATTGACCTTAACCTGTCAAGTAAAATAACAGAATTGGCAGGGAAAAGCTCAACTATAGAAATAAAAGAAAAGCCAAATTTAGTGGATGAAATCATCCTGAAAGATGAACTTGGAAAAACAAGTTATGAAAGGGAATTTATTTTCATGGCTGCTGAAAATGCAGAAACACAGGAATATCCTCCTGTATCACCAAAACTCAGAGAAATGTCTTCCAGGGGTACATTGTGTGAAACAGACAGTATTCAGAAGACTGAGTTCCTACCTGCTGGCTCTCAAACAGAACTAACAGCCCTTTCTGCATTGGCACTTTCAGGTGATCAGCAGTCCAGAGTGAGCCAGCAACCAACAAACTCCATGGATGATGGCAGTGTGGATGAATTACGAAAAGAAGAGCCAGGAGTTACGGCATGCCAAAATGACTTGGGTACCACTTCCAATTTGCAGATTGCTGCTGCAGCTGCTACACCTATACACTTAGATGATACTTTAGCAGAGAAAAGCACAAGAGATCAAAGAAAGCCCGAAGTACTACATTTAGACACTATTCCTTCAGAGACGGTCCCAGAGAATGAATCTGTAATTCCTAACCAAGGCTTCCTTTCAGAAGAGAGTATAACCGTACAAGACTCTTCTGAGACTGGGCAGTTTGAAGGAAGTTTGTCACCATTTAATTTCATGAAGCTGCAGACAGAGATCTCTGCAATTAAAACGAAAGGAGCAAAACGTGATGTAAACTTCAAAGCGCAGCAATTTGACAGCTCGGTAGAATCTCTTTTCAGCCTTTCAAGCTTTGAAGAGCAGCTTCTGAGCCTTTCATCTTTCAGTAAGCAAGCAGGCTGTAATGAGGGCATTGCAACAAATATCACCTGTGTAGATGACAAGCACAGCAAGAGCACAGAAAACACAGGGAATGCAGAAAAAAGCGAATGTGTTTTTGTAGAGAATTTCAGCATCCCCAAGATGGAAACAGATACTCCCAAGCAGTCTGCAGGGACCACTGAAAAAGAACCTTCCAGGGGCTTTGGCATGGGCTTTTTTGATTTCAGGAAGCATATTAGCAAAATATTTGAGAAGACAATTCCAAATACTCCAACTGCAGAATTACCCCACCTTTCAGCTGAAAACAGTACAGGTGAGGAGGACAGCCCAATGGCTAAAGAAATACCGGAGTGTAAACGAGAATTAGAAAAAGCTGACAAAAGCAATGACAATGGAGAACCCAGGAGTGACCAAAAAACAGAAGGATGCATATCACCTTTAGAGGCTGCGAGTTTTGATGGAGCTACTGATGAAAGAATATCTCAGGAAGAAAAACTATTGATGAACACTCAGGATAATTGTTTGCCAGGTGCCTTTTCAGAAAAGATCCTTGTCGACGCATATTGTTTAAGTGAAGAACATCTGTCAACTTTGCCAGAATTAGACAATAAGGTGGATAGCTCAAGCAGCAGTAACATGAAGGCAGAGGAAAGTGGATGCGTTAGTGCTATAAGCAGTGACCATGATGAGAATTGTGTGAGCTTGGAAACAGGAAAGCTGCAACCAGCAAATTCTCCTAGCCCAGAAATGGGGAATCTACCTCCCCCTTCTGACAATGAACTGTCTTTAATGATTGCTGCCTCTCCAGAAGTTGTTCCGAAGAGTGATTTTGACAGAAGTACTGCTGCAGAAGCAGAGGAAGGTAATTTAATTAGTCTGTGTAATGCAGAAACAGGTTTATCTGAAGAACGGATACATTATGGAAACCAATGCTGCGACCATATGCCAAGTGAAGACAAGGGGAATGGCGAGCGTGTGGTTGACAGAGGCAACACATCAGCATCACCATCTCTTGTAGATGGTATTTGTGTACACAAAGAACAAATGGAACAGCCCAGGATGTTGCCTGGTGACAATCAGAACAAATCCACCTGCAGTGAACTTTTGGATGAAAATGCACTTCAGGGCAAAGCATTTCTGATGCTGGATGCCTCGGGAAGTACAAAATGCTTGCAGACGTTAGTAGATGCTCAAGAGAAAGGGCAGGACACAGCACTTCATGGGCTAATAGATTACTTAAAAAATGAAGCAAACCCTGATGATTTCTCCCCAGGTTACTGCAAGCCAGAACCTAGCACTGGGAGAGTGAGGTGTGTGGAAGAAGCAAATGACACCATGTTGAATGCAGCAGAAACAGAAGCAGGTATTTTTGTTGACACCCCTAAAACAGGTATTACGAGCACATTATTCACCGATGACTGTGCCTCAGCTTTGCAATCCAGCATATGCAGTCCAGAGACTGACGCAAAGAAGCCTTCAGAAGCAGCTCAAGGGATGGAGCAAAATGTGCATGCAGAAGCTGAAGTTGCTTCTGCAGATCAGTGCAGAGAAGGGAATTTGGCACATGAGAAGTCCCTTCAGGATGTCCAGGAAGAAGTATCAACCACTTCACTCCCAGAATCTGAGCAAGGCCTTCCTAGTGAACTTCAAACCATGGCCACAGAAGGATTACCTGATGAAAGGTACTTATTTAAAATTAACTGTAAAAGAAACTTGCCAGTATGCTGAAGTTCTAGTAAGACAGCATTTAGTGAAGGTGGGTCAATCCATTTCACAATTGCATAGTTCCTATTTTCCAGCCTATCTACATAAAACACACACACTATAATTCTTTCTGTAGAATATGGTCTTAGTTAAGGAAAATGATCATGAGTTGATGGAGGGAGTAACAACATACTCTGGGACCTGTAAAAAGCTGACGTTTCCACAGCCCCATTCTGCTTATTTCTTAGCCCTGACAGTTAAGCTGCGATTCTGTAAACACTTTCCACTTCTGAGTAGACAGTTGTAGGATTGCACAGTTATAGTATTATGATTTCTCAGTTGTAAGTCATAATTCAGGCACTCCCTGGTACCTAAAAATCAGACCGCTCTGCATTACAGTGAAGTACAGATTTGTTTCTACGTGCCTACTCTTATATCTCTAAAAAGGTTTGACCTGCAGGGTTTCCCTCTGCTATTGATTGAAAAAATAACCGGGGTTATTCAAACTCAGGTTGCAATTAATATATTATATTGTTTTATTCAGTGCAGATGTTCAAATGTATGGGATTTTTAATCTGGGATTTGCATGTCCCTGCTGGTTCTCCCAGAGAGAGAGAGAGCACCTGTGTTAATAATAGCTCTCTCCAGGCTAGGGAGAAATTCAGCAGGTGGACTCCCCCCTTCTCTGCTGTCCCATTCCATTTTCCTAAACTGGAAAGACCAGGGGACAAGTGGGAAATAAATGTTACATTTATCTCCAGTCCTAGAGCTATTTTTAACAGATCTTCTAACCTCATTTGGGAATCAAAACTGACCTTGCACTAATGACTAGTCTTAAGGTTTAGCAATCTTTCTCCCCTGCCCCCGTATAGTTATTCTGTAGGGTTTGTTTTTTTTTAATCATTACTATAAATTCCAGGATAAGCTTTGTATGAATAATTCTTAGCCCTATGAATTTAGGCCTCCTTCTTCACTAACTAATCATGTCCCTGCTTTTTCCATAACCTCAGCAATTTTCCTGAGCTCTGTCACTCTCTCCTTGCTGTACCTGAGAAGGACGCTATAGCAGCCAAAGACACCTCTGATGAGGCGAGAGATGACATCAGAGTAGAAAGGTACCGTGAAAAGCATTAACTGTTTCAGAGGATAGTACTGCTCTGTTCTAAGAATTGTTCTTTCCAGGTGCATGGAAAAAAAGAACTGGACACTCAAACTGCAAATTGATTTTAACCTTGCCATGTTTTTAGCACTAGAGATGCTAGAATAATATTGTGGAAGGAAACAGAGGTGTTCCTCCAACTTGTAACTGGGGCTTCATTTGAATCAACAGGGTTTAGCCAAAGAACCTGTTTTCAGTGTTAGGGCTCAGCACTG
The DNA here is from genome assembly GCA_021292165.1 of Shinisaurus crocodilurus. Classification (NCBI taxonomy): domain Eukaryota; kingdom Metazoa; phylum Chordata; class Lepidosauria; order Squamata; family Shinisauridae; genus Shinisaurus; species Shinisaurus crocodilurus. Next base: position 84,328,360 of record CM037878.1, read on the forward strand.
GGTCATGCAAATTATGTGTTTTGTGCACAGTATTTGTTCCTTCCCCTCCCCTCATGAGTAAATACAGCACATCTTCCACATCTAGAATGAAGGGCAATATGTTTCCAGGGTATATTTATTTTATTTATTATATTTATATCCCACCTCTTTTCCTGCAAGGAACCCAAGGCAGCTTACATAATCTTCCTCCTCCTCTGCATTTTTCCTCACAACAACCCTGTGAGGTAGGTTGGGCTGAGAGTCTGTGACTGGCCCAAAGTCACCCAGTGATCTTCATGGCCAAGTGAGGTCTAGAACCTGGATCTCCCAAATCCCAGTCCAACTCTCAAATCACTAGGCCACACTGGCTGTCATGATGATTTCTCATGGATGGACATCACATGGTGTGACTTCCAAGTGGGATACCAATTTCTTTTATTTGGGGCGCAGGGTTCTTGTTTCATTAACAGCTGGCTGGCATGCAGTTTCCTTGGCAACAAGATGGTGATGGGAAATGCCTCACCTATAAACATCTCTGTGTCCAGAAGCTGCTAAAGGCAGAACAGCCTTTTCAGGAGAAAAAGGGGGCAACCCTTCTTCCAGATAAACTTGAACCATGGTACCTCTTAAGAATGTAAGCCCCACCTATGTAATCCTGTTCACATCATATTAATGTGAATGTATTTGGGAAGATAAGAGCAGATAATGGAAACAGTAGCCTTAGCTGTTGCCACATTTAGGGGATTTTTCTTTTTTTAGTGGAACCTAGAATAAACGGCTGCTTAGTAAGGATATGTGATATATGTGGAGTGCACTAGATGGCGGATTGGGAAAAAAAAAGTCCTTTATGCTCTTTGTTTTTTTTTTTGGAGGAGATGATGTCACTTTTCATGAGGGGAAAAAAAAGACTGATTTTGACTACTTTGGACTCGTTGCAAGAAATTATGCATTTTGAAGCTTTTGAATGCTCAGAAAGGAGGTGTTCATAGACCTTCTGCATTCATCTTTCCGTTCTTGCTTTCTTTGCTGTATTATTAAGGGAGTGGCATTTCCTTTCCAAATTACACTAACTGTATATCTGTTTGGGGGGCTTAGAGAGAAGAAAGGGTAGAGCGTGCATATGTTGTAAAATGACAGTGGCTGACATACTTAGATACCTGTGGCAAACAGGTTGGAGTCTTGAGCAGCTGCTGTTAATTCATAAATCCACTGCTTCATACTTGCATATGCTTGAATTTTTTATCACCTGTTTTTCCTGTCTGAGTATTTGTCCCAAGTGGCAACAGCTGCTGCTTTATGCAGAACTAACTTTTTTTTTAGCTGCATGCCTGTGGGTATATACATCTTGCATACTGCATGCACAGGAATATAGAATTATGTGAAGTACAGACTCAAGAACTTGTGACTTCCCAAGGCATTTAACAGGGAACATTGCCTTTGTTCAGACTTGTTTATTACAGGAATGTATAATTACAGGAGGGAGGAAAAGCGTATCTGTTAACAGTTTGGTATCCTCTTTTAGGGGTACTAGAACTGAAGCACTGTAGGTACACTAGTGTTGCAAAGTTGGTTATAACTAATCCCTGGAATTTCCCTCCTCTTTGTTGTGAATGTTTTCCTATATCCTTTACCTTTTGAACCCAGTGTTTTCCACCTTGTGGTGATGGTGGTGTTCCAATATGGGGACTTTTAATTGTGTGGGCAAAAGTTGCCAATTTCTAAACTTTGGACATACAAGACTTCTGGTGTGTGATTCCCTGGGTCTGCTCAAATACAGAACAGCCAATGGGGCTGTTTGCATGACACAACAGCCCTTTGTGAGTTATTTAACACAGTGAGGCTGTGGTGCATGTAGGGGCTGCCATTTGAATATCCAACCCTCACTTGGGGGTTGTCGTGTCATGTGAACCCAGTGAGTATGGGTTATGGGAGGTTTAAACTACCCTTGCATAACCCATGGTCTATTTTAGGATTATGCAAGGGTTGTTTAACCCTTGCATATCTCATGCTCATCAGGTTCACATGACATTACAACCCCCAAGTGGGGGTTGCATATGCAACCTGGTGCCTGTGGGTGCCACGGCATGTCCTGGGTTAAGTAAGCGGCATGTTGTCTGAACCCGGTCACTGAGAGTTCACTGCTATAGATAGTACTTCAAAACTTAGGACCTGTCCAGAGGATAAGGAATGCCTTATACAATACAAACAAATAGCTCCCAATGATTTAAGCAAAAAAGAGTAATTAATCAGTCTGACCCAGGGAAAAATTTCCTTTTTAAGGCTCAAACTGTATATTGATCAGAGTTCTGTGATTCTGGCCTCCACATTTTGTAGAACCCTGCATCTCAGCAGAAGAAAGGAAGACAGGAGAGGCTGCTTAAGACCTTCCCCTCTAGCTGTTCCTCAGCTTCAACTCACTTTCTCCAAGCTGCTTTTTCACTTGTGGAGATAAAAATACCGGGAAGCTATGGGGACTACATATCTTTTCTTCCACCAGTGAATAAATGGCCTCTTTCCATGCTCTTCCTCCACTTAGATGCAGCCTCCCCAAGTTGTGTTTAGTTAAAGAAAACTTATGTAAAATTCCATGATTCTTTCCATCACATGTAGTTTGAGTCTCAGTGGACCACAGCTATGATGGAAAAAATTAGTCCATTCAAAGAAGCTTCACGTCAACTGTACCATCTTCTAGCTATACATCGTAGATTACAAAAACTAGATATTTACCAAACCATATGGAAAGCCTATGCTGAACACTTATACTAAGCTGACTATAAGGGTATTCTGTGTATTATACATCTGCTGATTGAAAATTTGGGGAATGAGCAGAACCTATGGACACTGACCCCTTTCCCCCAGTTCCATACCAGCCTTTTTGTTTGTCCTTACTTTGCTTTATTGTTGCTATGGTTGTATTTGTTGTGGTGTTATAAACTAAGTACAACACTCACTACAAATATTAATAAAACACCAAAACTCTATAATCTTGTGCATTTTCCAGTTGAGGAAGTTTTGAAAGACTGTATTTCAGATATTTAGTTATTTATTAATTTATATGCTGCCTTACAAAACACAAGTTTTCTCAAGGTGGCTTACACTGATATCATAAAAAACGTTTAAAACCAATATCTAGAGCCTTTAATGTAAAACAGCAGCATAAAACAATTAATACCAGTAAAAACCACATTACAATTAAAACAGAGAAGATGACAGCTTAAAAATCCAACCCATTATTTCAGTAAAAAGTGGATTGATATAAAAAAAGTCATTAAAGCCTGTTTAAAAGAAAATAGGGAGGAAGCAAAATATATGTCCCTGGGAAGGGAGTTCTATCAATGTGGGGCCACTGCTGAAAAGGCCTTGATATGGCATTGCTATGAAGGAACAGGAAGTAAAGAAAACTTGCACATCCTGTTCCTCTGCAGGACGTTTACAGCTGAAGCTACTATTAGTTTCCCCATTAGAAATTGTATTGAGATGCAAGACCATATCATTCAACATAATGTCACTACTTATTTATTTATACATTTATTGTTCTGCTCGCACAATAAAACAATACAAAGATTAGAACATTAAGCATAAAAAGCAGAGGAAATAATAATTGCAGTGTTAAAAGACCAAGGTCTGAAGTTCCTGGTGAAATGAAAAGGTTTTTGCCTGGTGCTGAAAAGAAAACAGTGGATGCAAGGCAAATCAAACTAGGCAGGGAGAGAATTCCAGATTGAGGCACTATAACTTAAAAGGCCCTATCCTTGGCCACTACATGCCTCACCTCTAATTACGGGGGGGGGGGGGGGCTGAACAAAGACTTCTGAGGATAAGGTACCTGGGTTGTGGCTTTGATACAGGCTTAAAGAAGCTATTAAGCAGGGATCTTACTAACTTCACATTTCATGGAGACTGGATTTCTCCTTTATCAAACTAGGTGCTGCTAGCCAAAGATGAAAAGTAGTGAAATACTATGATGAGTGGTGCAAGAAGCAAAGAGTGGTAAATAGTGTTCACGTGTATGGCCAACTTGCTTCTGGCTGAGAGTCAATTCATATATTATTCATTTATGTCCCAGTAGATGTGGGAGCAAAGTCTTCCCATGTCATTAAAACATAATGTGAAAAAGCACTCTTGTTTTGATTGCCTGGGAACTCTGCATTTATTTATCTAACAGTGCAATTCTGTCATCATCATCATCATCATCATCATCAGGCGATCACTCGTGACCGAGTAAGATTGTCTTCCGGGATAAAAGGAGGAAATTCTAAAGAAGATTGTGTAGACTCTAGCGATGGGTCCGTAAGTGACTGTGGAGGCCAATTTTAGATCCACACAGCTTCCCACAGTGAGGACACAGGTTACCAGATAGAAGATGGTCCTGTAAAGGATTCATTTGACGTGCTTTTCACCTAGCACGTTTCTCCCTTTCACCTTGCACTCGGGCTTCTTCAAAGTCCATGGAACCTTTGTGAAAGGCCAACCTCCATTTAGATCGTTCATGGGCCAGAGCTTCCCAGTTTTCGATGTTTATATTGCATTTTTTTAGATTAGCCTTATGAACATCTTTAAACCTCTTATATTGACCACCGATATTCCGCTTTCCATCCTTGAGTTGGGAGTAAAGTAACTGCTTTGGGAGACGGCAGTCAGGCATTCGAACAACATGACCGGTCCACTGAAGTTGGCGTTGAAGGATCATTTTTTCAATGCTAGTAGTCTTTGCTTCTTCCAGTACACTGACATTTGTTCGCCTATCTTCCCAAGTAATTTGCAGGATTTTCCGGAGGCAACGTTGATGAAACCTTTCAAGGAGGTGGAAGTGACGTTTATAGATAGTCCATGTTTCGCAGGCATACAATAAAGTTGGTAATACAATGGCTTCATAAACCAGTGTTTTGGTCTTCTTACAAATATCCCGATCCTCGAACACTCTATGTTTCATTCGAGAAAATGCGGCACTTGCGGAGCTCAGATGATGCTGGATTTCACAAAAGTAAAACCCACTGATTAAATGGGATTTACTCTGAAGTAAGTATAGGATTATGGGCTCAGTATCTAGTAGTGCTCTGCTGTATTAGCACTGGGTCAGTTTTCCCAAACTGGAGGCCTCCAGATGTGTTGGACTACATCATACTGGCTGGGGATGATGAGAGTTGTAGTCCAACACATCTGGAGGGCACCAGGTTGGAGAAGACTGCATTATATTGTAATTCCTGCCAGAAATTATTGAGAACTGGTTTGCATCAAGCTATGTCACTTGGAGGACTAAACAACTGAATTGGACAGAGAATAAATCACAGCAGTTACTGTAGTTATAGAACAATCACAATTGAAGTATTTGCGTTTATACTACCCAGGTGGAATTCTTGTTCAGTATGCTATTCTTCTATTTTGTCAGTTGTCAAGCTAAGTAAGAAACATGAAACGAAGGCTGACCTTTCTCAAACAATGATCTCATTTTTATCTTTGTTCTGCATAGGCATATAGGAGAGTGTTGGACTGGGACCCGGGAGATCCGGGTTCTAGTCCCCACTCAGCCATGAAGTTCACTGGGTGATTTTGGGCCAGTCACTGACTCTCAGCCTAACCTACCTCACAGGGTTGTTGTGAGGATAACACGAGGAGGAGAACTGTGTAAGCTGCCTTGGGTTCCTTGCAAGTGGGAAAAAGGCAGGATAGAAATGTAATAATAATAACAGCTTTTTGTGGGAGAGGGTGAAGAATGGAAAGCACAGCACTATGCAGCCAAATGTCTTGCTACTTACACCTTGGTCATCTTCAAATGTTGTTTCTCTGAAAAATGTGTGGACACTGACCCTTCAGATGTATGCATATACTGACATACTGTTTTTGAAGACCGAGCTTTATTCTTAGTGCCCATTTCATGTGTAAAATGTTGAGACGTATGGGTTTCCTACTATTTGTACATGTGCAATGGAGATCTTAGTCAATCTGATTCCTTGGTGGATGTAGCTGTATGGGGCTTTTGTCAAATTGACAGTGCAGTCCTATGCATGTCTACACTGCCCTCAGTTCCACTGAGTTCAATGGGACATACTACAGGTAAGTATATATTTCCTACACTATATTGTTTCCCTTCCTACACAGAAACAGACTTCTGTGTTTTGTTGCTTTAGATTACTATCTGGTACTATCTGCTTTCTGGTAGGCAGAATGTAGATAAGGGTCTCCTTGTAGATCTCTGGGTGATTTGCAGTAGATTGGCAAGTATTCTCAATGCCCACTTGTTTAACAACAGCACCCACAAAATTATTCCCTAAGTTATACCACCCTACTCTAAATTATACTGCTGAAATGAAGAAAGTTTGTGGCGAACCAGGTGTGGGGTTTTGTGTACATAAGAAGAGCCATTCTGGATCAGACCAAGGGTCCATCTAGTCCAGCATTGTTTACACAGTGGCCAACCAGCTGCCCATGGAAAACCCACAAGCAGGACATAAATGCAACAGCATCCTCCCGCCCAAGTTCCCCAGGTACAGAAGAAGTTTGAGCTCCATTCAATTCTGTTAAAACCAATTCCTGGGCTCCAGATTCTTTAATTCTAAGTGCACGTCTTTTGCACCAGGTTCTGGTTGGTTGAGCCTGGGATTCTAGTGAAAAAGAAAGTAGATCCCTCAAGCCTGAAGTCTGCTCACTCCTGTTCTAGGGCCCCCCAAAGCAGCTTACATCACCATTCGTAGGTGATGCACTAGTGTTGCCTCAAAAGTTTTGCAAATATCAGTATCAATGCAATGGGCTTGCTTTACACCTTCATCTTGTAGGAACTCTCCTGATTTTGCTTCCTTCCATCAGATTATCCTGCTCTATATGTCTGACTTGTGAAGGACATTATCAGTAAAATACTTTTCAAGTTTAGCACAGTTATGTGATTATAGGAAGTTTTTGAAATTCTTCACAGTGATAAGATTGTTAGGCACTCCTTCCTCTTAGAAACACCATGGCTAAGAATAGCTTCCACAGCATTTATAGGGAGTATATTTAGAGATGGAGAGTAGAGAACTTTCAACGTAGATACTTATAAAGCATGAATCCAAGCCAAACACCAGAGTATGTCTCAAAAGGCTGTCATCCCATACTCTGTTACAAGCACATAAAGGGACATATTAGGAGTTACATATACTGTTTTGAAATATGAGTGTTTTAAAAAACAATTGTTGTTTGAATGGAAGAACCACTTCTTGGATTTTGTCACTAAGTCCAAATGAAAAGCAGATAGATTACTTAATATTTGGGATTTTTCCCACCAGTTCTGGCTAACTTTCAAGTGATCTTGGGCCAGCTTTTGTTTTCAGCTGGAAACTATGCAAAATGTTGCGATCTCAGAGCATTGAAACCCAATCAGTTGAGCTTTGGTGGCTTCAGTGAACATTTCCATTGCCGAGACTTGCAGGGGTTTATGTGTCTTAGTGAGATTCTGGGGTTTTGAGCCCCTGATAAAAATTGGAACCTGAAAGAAAAAGTTCTTACCAACCCCTAAGGAGCAAGACTGCTGAGATATGTGCACAGCTCTAATTTTCAGTCACCACAAATAACTCCCATGAGTTTTACGTTCATGTGTGGAAAGTGGTTTTAAATATAAGGTTCCACTTTAGTAAAAAGGTCTATATTGGAAAATTGATATCTATGCTCAACTAATTTATTGAGCTAAAGCTGAACATTCAAGTCCTAGTAACTCAATAGGATTTACTTCTGAGTAAATATACATAAGATAGGGCTAGCTGAGTCAGTTTGTGGATCTACAAAAACCCACCCAGGATTGCTAGTTGATAAATGAGGCTAAAATGCTGGAAAGAAGAAAGTAATATTTCTATTTATTTATTTATTATATTTATTAATGGCCCATCTGGCCGGTCACCTGGCCACCCTATTATATTTTGTCTAGAACCCAGTGTAAGGGCTAGGGAAAAAAAAAGGTCCCTGAAATCTAGCAGACATCAATGATAATTGAGATTGGAGTTTTGCCAGTGGTTTCTGATGTAAGATTTGAACCAGTACTAAATCCCAGCCTCTATACAGGCAACAATTTCCACAGAGCAATGAAAGCAAGATGCCTCTTGGTACTGCTACCATAGGCACTAGCCCCGATTGTCATTGATAGCTTGATAACATAAATGTTTTCTAACTGTACCTCCTGGTTCTAATCCCATCAAAGTTAATGAGAGGAGAAATTGACTAAATCAGACCATAAGCTATTTTTAGGTTCATCATTTTCACTCCCAAGATAAACGTTTAGGGCAATATTCTATTCCACAGTAGCACAAACATAAATTAAATTGCACTAGCATGAACAATGCAATGCCAATAGCCAAACTTATACATCTGAGTAAACAAGTTTAGGATTGCACTGTTACTCTGTTAAGGATAGGTATTGTGGTAAGGAAGAATAAACACTCCCAAAGGTTCGTTTCCAGCTGACTTTGTCAATAATCAGCCAGAGCGGGTAAGTGAGGGTTAAATAATTCTTTATTGCAAATACAGTGCTGTATCTTCCCACTCCCAAAAAGAAGGTTGGAGTGAGACTTCAACAAAAGAAATCTTTCCCTTATTAGCCAGTGTGGCGTAGTGCCTAGAGTGTTGGACTGGGACTCAGGAGATCCGGGTTCTAGTCCCCGCTTGGCCATGAAGCTCACTGGGTGAATTTGGGCCAGTCACTGATTCTCAGCCTAACCTACCTCACAGGGTTGTTGTGAGGATAAAATGGAGAGGAGGATGATTATGTAAGCCGCCTTGGGTTCCTTGCAGGAAAAAAGGTGAGGTATAAATATAATAAATAAATAAATAAATTATACCTTTCTGACAGACATTTGTGTTTACAAATTTGATGGGGCCCCAGACATGCCACCATAAATTGACCTTCAGGGTATCTTCTTGACATTGAAGTGGCGGGCTAGTTTTACATAACTATCAAGCAATCAACTCTAACAGTTCAAAATTTACAAGGAACTTACAGTCTTTGAGGGGAAAAAACTTCCTCCCAGAAGTTTTTTGCCTCCCAGATTAATACTTGTTACATTACATATATTTATATTACATAGAAATTATATACTTCCCACAGTATGAAGAACAGGGGTTCCATGAATGCATATCTACTGCTCTGTAGGAGGCTAGGAGCATACCTCCTATAAGAAAAAAAACCACTGCAGTCTGCTCTGGGCCCCAGTAATGTCATAAAAAAAAGTGTCTTGTAGCACCTTGAAGATTTTTTAACAAATGTATTGTGGCATGAGCTTTCAAGAGGTGGAGCCCATTCTGCCAGATGCATCTTGTCACAAGCCAAAAGGTCTGCCAAGGGTCCCCAACTGGAGCCCCAGTGTACCTACACGGATCTCCAAGGCACCCACAAAGCTTTCCACTCCCTGCCCCTTCCACACACAAAAAAATTAAATTAAAAAACATGAAAAAAGTTTAGGACACCAGGTTTTCCTTCCTGTTCCTGAATATACTGCTGATCAGTGGTTTGGTGGGCAGGAAAAGAAGGAAACAGTTGCTTCCTGGCCCCACCCAATCTTCTTCGGTTCACACAGACCTCCCCCCCCCCACCTTTGCTCTCTCTCTCCACTCCCAGCCTCTCACCTCACTATTTCTCTCCCCTCTACCACTTTGCCTTGCTATTTCTCCCTCATTTCCAGTCTCCCCCCACCTGTTTATCTTGCTGTTTCTCCCCCCCCCAGCCTTGCTCTCTCTCTCTCTCTCTCTCTCTCTCTCTCTCTCTCCCCCTCTCCCCCCCCCTCCCGGTCCCTAGCCTGGCTCTTTCTCTCCCTCTCACCCCATTTATCTCACTATTTCTTGCTCTTCCCAGGCCCTAGTCTTGCTCTTTTTCTCTCCTTTCCAAGTCCCTTCTCTTGTGTTTGTACACACAAACACACAGCACCTTCCCAGGGAGGAGCTCTGATGGCAGAGGAGGAAGCAGGAGTGTCAGGTGGGGAATGGTGTGGTGAGCAGTGTGGTGAGCCTTGGGCAAAACTTTTTCTTTTGGGGCTGGTGGCATTTTCCTTTCCTTTGGAGCTAGAGAAAGGTGTGTGTGTGTGTGTGTGTGTGTATATGTATAGGATGAGAAGATCAATCTCACATAGGTCTGCTCCAAAGTAATTCTCACTGAGTTCCATGTAAGCTTGCATAGGATTGCAGCCTCAAATGGGTATTTTGTTGTGCTTCTGTGAGTTCAAATATGTGGAATGGCTTTTGAGTTCCTCTACCTTTACTCAGTTACTTGAGTGAATAACTTGTCTTTTGACTAACCAGGCCCCCATGGCAGCCATTATGTGACATCCTCTGAGGGAACCATTTTGTGGTGGTGCCCACAGCAGTTTCTCAAATTCCCAAATGTGCCCATGGGTCCAAAAAGGATGGGGACCCCTGTTCTACAGAAGTCCACTGGCAGTTCTTCAGTTGAAGAGAGATAACACTGAGTTCTCAAATGGCAATGTTAAAGCTCCCCCCAAAGAAGGGCTCTAAAAATATCAGGACTGAAACACATTGGGCTTTATTGAAAATGAAGTTATATTTTCCAGCATCCTGAGACACATTATCTCTGTGCATATCTGTGGTGGATAGCTTTTCTCTAACAAGGAAAATGAAAATAGGCAAGACAAGAAGCAGAGCTCCTGAGAAGGGGAAGCTGCTGGTGGAAAATATGATTCCTTCACTCCCACTTTGTCTACACTCAACTATCCAAAAGGTGCCTGTTACAAAGTACCTGTTGCTGCTCCCATGCTGGAAGCTAGTTTTGGCTTTTCCCAGGTACTGCATGATTCCTGAAGTGCTACACAAGCCTATAAACTGGTCCGACTGGAGTCCACAGTGGGGCCAAAAAAAGGATGTGTGTACCACAGGCACTGATGGCTTTTCGGTCACTTTTCAGATGCCATGTATAAAAGATAATATCATTTGCATGCTCCCCTAGAAAGATAGGGCTAAAGCAGAGCTGAAAGTTGTCTATTTCAAGTCCCTGCACAATGAGGTAGGATCCTCCAAATGCTTAATATATTAGTCCAGCTCAACCACCACCACCACCACCACCACCCCCATATATATATATATATATATAAGTCCAGCTTAGTTAGCATGCTGCAAGTAGAAATCAAGCGAGGAGTGCCCCAAAGACCAAAACAAAGACTTCTTGGTACACAGAGTAGACTTGGGATATGAGAGCTTAGAAGTCCCTCACTAGGACAAAATATTGGTGAGGAAGAAGGGGAGACGGAGAAGGCATTTTATAGGGGGGGAAATGCCCAGTAAAAAAAGAGCCATTATGGACTATAACCTCAACAATGTTATGCACTGATAATCTAGTGCAGCCTTCCCCGGTGCCCTCCCGATGCGTTGAACTTCAACTCTCCTCTGCCCCATGCAGTGGTCAGGAATGCTGGAGTTGTCCAAAATGGCTGCAGGGTGCCAGGCTGGAGAAGGCTGGTTGTGTGTTCCCTTTGACAAAGCTGCTATCTTTCTGAAGTGGCTAGAAAACTGTGCATTATTTAGGTAACTGCTTTCTATACAGATCAGAATTAAGAACTACTTTTTCTATCATACCCAACAAAGTGTTCTGAACAATTCAACAGATTCCGCTTCACCGACAGAAGTTGGTTCAGTAAACAGTCTCACTATAATTTATATCTTTCAAATGCCGGCTAGCTACTTTGGGAAGGACGTGTGGAGGGAGGAATCTGTGCCAGGCCAAGACATTTTGCAACCTGAGGTAGAGCCCAAATTGCACCCCTCCACACACACACACACACACACACACACACACAAAACTTTAAAATATCTTGCTGCACTATCAGACATTCACCCCTGCCTTTCTCAATTTCCCTCTCCCCACCAATAGTGCTGCCTGCAGAGCAGGCCTGGTCCTGGAAGGAATTTTAGTACAGGTGAGTCTGTCACCTCTGGACTTCTGTATCCTAGATGAAGAACTTCTGAAAGTGCCAATGGCCATTCTGGCTGGGGATGGTGGGAGTTGTAGTCCAACACATCTGAAGGGCATCATATTGGGGACAGAAGAATTGGATTGCTTCCTCAAACATGCCAAAAGGAGGCTGGATTGAAACAAAGTATTCCTTTTTCTCATTTTTGGGTAACTCTTGCTGTTGGCGGAAGTGAAGGAATCATATTTTCCACCAGCAGCTTCCCCTTCTCAGGAGCTCTGCTACTTGTCTTGCCTATTTTCATTTTCCTTGTTAGAGAAAAGGTGACTAATAGCAAAGAGTTTATCCATGAAATTTTTTCGTTTTGATTTGCTGGAAATTACTCAAAAAATCCCATCAGGAACCAAGCTAGAGCACATCAGCTTTAGCTAGACCATTTCTGCTATTTTACTGTCTGACTTTTCTTTTAATGTACATCTGCACACCTCTCAAACTCTTCCTCTAAGGAGCAAAGTGGCATCTATGGGGATTGTCCCAGTTTATTTTTCACAGCAGTTCTGGGAAGCAGGTTTGGGTGAGTGATGATGAGTGGCAGAAGGTCAATGGCTACTGGTCCTGGTGGCTATACACTACCTCCAGTATCAGAGGCAGTGTGCCTATGTACACCAGTTGTTGGGGAACATGGGCAGGAGAGTGCTCTTGCACTCATGTCCTGCTTGTGTGTTTCCCGTGGGCAGCTGGTTGACCACTGTGTGAACTAGATGGTCTGATCCAGCATGGCTCTTCCTATGTTAGGACACAGAGTGAGTTTTGTTTTGGGTCTGGGTGAGTTCTTGAACCCAGGTCTCCCTAGTGCAAGTCTAATTCTCTGCCCACTCCACCACACTGTGTCAATAGCATGCTTTTACTAGCTATAGGAAGGTACATGTACAAAAAACAAAGTATGTGCCCTATTGTAGAATACACAACAACCTCCATTGCATTAAGGTGAAATTAACATTAATAAGGCTACATCCAACTCACTTATTTTTCTTGCAGTACTTTCCCATAGATATACCATGTCATATTTTAGTGTCAAACATCCCAATAGTATTAAATTCCAGAATGGTACCTACAGTCCTATACCCACTGAAATCAATGGGACTTCTGAGTAGATATATCTACGTATATCTGTTAGCCTTTTAAAACAAAACACACCCCCCCCAACAACTAAGTAAAGCTAGACAGCTAACTTTTACTATTAGCAAAAGTCCATGCCAAGATGTTGTAGGTCCAGGGCTGTGGGGTGTTGAAATTCCAGAACGTGGAGGCCGGCCCCACAGCCCGAGGCTCAGTTTTCACATAATATTTGCCTTTATTTACAGGCAAATAAAGCTGAAGTCTGGGAGTGGCCGGAGCACAGACAACCCGCCCCCGTACCCAGCAGCAGTCTCTTTCAAGTTGCCCTCGCTTCTTAACAATAGCCCTAATCAAATATCACACCAGGGGGTGGGTGTGAAGTGTTAAAAGGCCAGGAGATTTAAAAAAAGAAAAAAAAAGAAAACCCGATTCGGTTTGGGGTTTTCTTACGTTGTATGAGGGGGTGGGGGGCTCTAATTTGTCATGTCGAGTGGAAAGTGTTTCGAACATTCAACACAGCGAACAGCCTATCATGACTCAAAAAGTCCTGGAAAGCAACTCCAGTAGGCGCTGGAGGGAGAGAAAAAGAGAAAGAATATATATATATATTTAAAGTAAAAACCTCCCACGTGTTTTGTTTCCCCTGGCATCCACACGCGCTGTGTGTGCGTTGGAAGGTGGTGGTGGAGGAGGAGGAGGAGGAGGAGGAGGAGGGAGCCAGTGTGAACTCTAGACATAGGCGTTCAGTAGCACTGGGGTCTTCGGGATCGATTCTTCTCCAAAATGTTTTAGAAAGGGTTGTGGGTCTGCGACGTGCCGACATTCCAGTGACCGCCAAGCAGCCGCGGATGCCTTCGGAACAACTGCCTGTTTGCTAGATCCTCGCTGCTCCTGTGGGAGAGCCAAGGGAGGAGCCTCTTAAGCTGGGCGCCTCCGGGTGTTTTTTTTAAAATAGCCATTGGCCTTTTGTGTGGTTCAGTTTTCCAACAGCTTTCGCTTCAGAGGGGGTAGGCAACGCCAAACGCAAGAGCTTGGGGATTCTTTCTTAGGCTGATGATTTACCTCCATCCCTCGTGTGTGAGATAAGTTTTGAGTTCTGCGGGATTCGACAGGGAGAAGACTTCGGCATGTCGGTCTTTCTGAGTTCAGACTGAAAGAGTGGGTGTTTTATTATTAATATTTTTTTTAAAAACCAAACGCTTCTCCGAATGGAATCGGCTCTGCATTGGAGGGCCATGGGTTCTTGTGTTTTGATTTCGTGTTAAAACTGATGAAGATCCTGCAGCGCAGTGATAGGGGTTCTTCCCCTTTAATTTTGGTAAGTGTGATTTGTTTTGGCATACAGATCTTGCAAGTGGTTGGAATTAGTGGGGTGGGTTAGAGCTTCTTAAATAACCGCATTCTTTAAAAAGTAACTTGAATTTTCTTTTCAATTCAAACGCTCACCCACCCACCCCGACCGCTGTATGCTGCATTCCATGTTCTATATGCCGAATGCCCTTTAACACACAAACTCAAAAAAATATCTTTATTATCCGGTAGCTAAAGACAGTTGTGCACATTGCTCTAAAATGTGCCTGCTTCTCTCTGACTCACAGGATGTGTTTACTAGTTCCATGGAGACGTAGTGGGATGGGTTGGTTGTGTTGCGCTGAGAAACTTCTGTCTTTTGGTTTTATGAGCTGTAAATTGGAGGCTTTAAAAAAAAAAAAAAAAGCCCAGCTAATCACAGCACAAGGAAGAGCAAGTGTTTCGCTACTTCTGTTACTAAACAGACATGCCAGACATTTATAAGGATGGCTGTTTATTGCAATAGTAATGGGGCATATGGGTTAAACATATTTATTGTGAGCTATGCTCATAAACTTTACTTATGGTGGTCTGGTGTTAAATTGTGGATCATTTCGAACCTTTAAAATCGGAACCCCTAATAGGAAATTAGGAACATTTTGAACCTTTAAAAAAAGTTATCCCAGGTTGTAATCTATGAAGTTAAGCCAAAATACTAGCATTTAAGGCTGAATGAATACCATTTTGAGCCAGTGTGGCATAGTGGTTAGAGTGTTGGACTGGGACTCCGGAGATCCGGGTTCTAGTCCCCACTCGGCCATGAAACTCACTGGGTGACTTTGGGCCAGTCACTGACTCTCAGCCTAACCTCACAGGGTTGTTGTGAGGATAAAATGGAGAGGAGGATGAGGATTATGTAAGCCGCCTTGAGTTCCTTGCCGGAAAAAAGATGGGGTATAAAATAAATAAATAAATAAATTTGATTTATGATAAGACTGAGGGTACTTCCATACGAGGCTTTGATTATGTCATCTTTGATTGTGTCATCACCCTACCTCATAATCAGGGATGTTTACGGGTGTGTGACCATATAACATCTTCTACTCCTGACCATCCTGTGTTTTCTTACTACTACTTCTGGCTTTTTCCTTAACACACAAAATTTGTTAAGGAGAAAAAGATGGAACAGTTGGCCAGTGCCTTCTGATTGCAAGCACTAGCAACCCTCTATGTGGATCCAGTCCAGATCCGTAAGTGCACATTGCAGTCCTATGCATGGCTACTCAGAACAGAAGTATGCTCTCGCTGAGGTTACATCCTGATAAGTGTGTATAGGATTGTAACTTTAGGATGCAGTCCTACACACACTTGAGAGTACATCCCATTGAACTCATTGGGATTTACTTTCAAATAAATATGCATAGGATTGGGCTGTTGCTTGGCATTCTGCCACATTTATTTCAGCCATGCTTAAGTGGCTCCAATCCTGCACCTACCTGGAAATAAGTGTCTCATGAACTCACTTGCAGTAACTTCTGAGTAAACTGGCTGTAGAGTTGTTTTCATACAGGAAGCTAAAATCTGCTTTTTAGCCTCGTCTTGCACTATCTGTACCATTTGTATGTTGTGAATGTGGAAGAGAAAACAAACATAAATCCTAATTCTTTTACTTTTTAACATCTGTATTATAGAGTGACTTGAGCCTTGTGGCTGAAAATGTGCTACTAACCCTGTTCCGTTGCTGGGGTACACCTGCTCTCTGCTCGTGATGCCTGTGGTTTTGGATTGCATGGGGCAGGGGTTCTCAAATTTTCTACCTCTGGGGGCCCTCGTAAAAGAGCTGAAAATGACTGAGGCCCACCAGTCAAAAAAATGGTAGTGTGGGGGCGGAGCCAGTCACAAAATGGTAGCAGATGGAGGCAGAGTATGGCTTAATCAGCTGGTAATTTTTTTTATTAATATCTAATCCCTCTTTGGAAATTGCTAAATTCTTTGCCACAGGTATTTCCTTGTAGCAGGGAGTTCCATAGTTCAGCTTTCCTCAAGTGAAGTGCAGACATTGATTCTGGAGGTATCATGACTCAGCCTTCCCATTTCAGGGAGAACTTGCTGATCCAGAAGCTCTAAGTAGAGGACATTTAATTTTATATTGTTTTCTTCCTCCGCATCACATGCCTCATAAAGTATTCTTATTTATCTTCTGTTATTTCTTCCCTCCCTTCTTTCGCACTTAATTTGTAGCCTACCCCCCTACACTGCAAATTTTGTTCATCCGTCCCTCCTGCTGCGCTGCGTTTACATTAACTTGCTTCTATAATAGCTTCTCTGTGTTATCCCCTTCCTCTTTATTCCTAGCCTTGCTCTCTAACCAACTCCTGCTGCCATACCTGCCTATGGCCATGGTATGGAGGGGTCAATCAAAGAAGCACTGGGCAGTCTGCAGCACTGAAACCCACCTGGAATTAGGCTGAGATCCACTGGTGGGTCATGACCCAGTTTGAGAAACACTCACATGGGGTATCAGATTTAATCTGAATTTTCAGCTAAGCCCAAGGGCAGTTCCAATATCTCCTTGCCTTTTTTTTTTATCCTTAAAACAACTGTGTGAGGTTAGTTGGGCAGAGAGAAGGTCATACAAGCATAGGAAGCTGCCTTATACTGACCCTTAGTCCATCTAGCCCAGTATTGTTGACACTGACTGGCAGCGGCTCTCCAGGTTTTCAGGCAGGAGTTCTTCCAGCCCTACCTGGAGATGCCAGAGATTGAACCTGGGACCTTCTGCATGCAAAGCAGGTGCTCTACCACTGAGCTACTTCCTTCAGTAGAGCTGTGTGGGAAGCTGTGTGGATCTAGAATTGGCCTCCACAGTCACTTACAGACCCATCGCTTGAGTCTACACATTTTTTTTTACAATTTCCTCTTTTTATAATTTTCTTTTTGTAATCTTATCCTGGAAGACAATCCTACTTGGTCACGAGTGATCGCCTACTACTTCCTTCAGTAGCACCCAGTGCACTTTGCGGGGCTGAGCAGCATTTTAGACTTAGGCTCTTATGGGGTCAGAATTAAGACTGCTGTAGCTACTGTGCCATGGTGGCATGATTGATGGTCCCGCCTGCAGTAGACTGGATTGTGCTTTTTGGCTCTCTCCATCACCCATCACTCTGTCAAATCCTGGCTTTTATGATTTGGGCATTACTGTTGCAGCATGTTTGGTTCAGCTGGTGTATAGGGTTAATAACTTCCTCCCTTCCCCCCACCCCATGCTTTTTTGTACCTCTTACTAGAAGAGCAGTAAGACAGGCGGAAATTAAACAGCTGAACCTTTTGCTGCCACGGTAGTGTGGTGCTGAATTTTATGAAGATGCTAAAGCAAAAGAAGTTGGGGTGACCATATTTGCACAAATGCAAGTTTCAAACCGAAAGATACCCATGGGCACAAAGAGCATACTTCCATTTTTTCCCTTCCAGATGATTTAGGCTGCAATCCTATACCCACTTACCTGGAAGTAAGTCCCATTGAACTCCATGGGACTTACTTTCCAGTAGACATGCATAGGATTGCACTGCCAGGCAGTATTTCTCCAAGACGGTCTTGATGATTTCCATTGGACAATTCTAGATTAATTACAACTTTAGGCTATTATCTGCACACATGCACACGCACATGCGTGCACCATTTATTTTTCATTCCGCTGTAGCACAGGCAGACCAGTTTGGATGGGCTGTAAATTGAAGTGCTTGTGTGCCATTCTGTAAACCAATCTTCTCTTCTATATTTAGTGACTCATCTTGGATTTTCTTTTCCTTGTTCCCCACTGCAATAATTTGGAGTTGGATGAATAAGTTCTGAACTATGTAAGGTGTGCCTGGAATGGGTACCACAGGAGTGGAGCTCTCCCTCCCCCCTCCAGTCATATATTTCTGGCTAATCTCATCACCTGGCAAAAGAGCTTCCTAGCTTGCCAAGATTCCAGAAGGTTGCCATAAAATCACATTTTCATCTGCAGATACAATAGTTGTCTGATAGTTCTCTGCTTCAATCCCGACTGCATATGTTGTGGTTACTTGGTAGGGAGGCTAGGACGCTGTTTTGCTTCCTTTAAGATTATCTTTAATAATCAAGTTCTCTATGGTAACATTTGCCTCTCTCTTTATTTTAGAGTCATGGTTACTGGAAATGTAAAAAGAAGTAAACCAATTTGGATAGATAAACTGGGAGCTGTAGGACTTTTTTCTGTCTAAGCATACATAGGATGGCGCCCTAAATCTCAAGTCAGCTTAAATGAGATGGGCTGGATGGTTAAATGTTAAAAGACACCATTAACAACAGTGCTATGTGTTGTTTTTAATTTAGATATTTGGCCATTATGTAGCATTTTGGGAAACTGGTGAAGTTTCTGTAACAACTTTCTGGTAATAGTTCCCCCCCCCCCCGTGGGTGCCTTTTAAGGAACCAATGGCAGTTCTAAAAGGCTCTATTGAGTTTTGACCTCACCTGTGATTGCACACTAGCATTGAAAAGGGGGTCCTGGCCTTCTCAGTTTTTGTGGACAGTTTGTGGGTTTCATATACTTTTTTTTATAAACTAGACCACTGAAGAAAACCTATGGTCTAAACATGTTCGATTATTTCTGGAACTGAGTGATACTGTACAACTTGATTTTACTCTCTTCTATTGCTTAATGACTCTGTGTTTATAGCCTGTAGAGATAAAGTAATGTTATCAGACTTTTTGGATATTATTCATTTTCACCAGCTTATCTATCCCAATTGGTTTATTGCTTCTTGGCTTTGGATATATTTCCTGTTTGGTCTGATTTGCTTATTGGAAATGTAAATGCAATGTTGGAAACTGAATATAACAGATATGACGCACCCTGGGGTGTAGGCACAGCATTCATTTTTGTCTCCTTTAGAGGGAAATTTATTTTCCTTTGGGAGAGGCACAGTTTTTCATGGCCCTGTTCAGTCATTATTTTTCTGCACAGATGAGGAGCTGCAGTCTTTTTCTGGATAGGATTGCCACCTCTCTTTACCAGCCATGCTCCTGTGCCTATAACAGCAGCCTGATGCATGTAAGTTTAGTAAGTGATGCTTTTACTGGCATGCAGATGTAATGTAGAAGGGTTTGCTTTTACCCTCTGTAGATGTCACACTGCTGTCTGTGCTGCAGGAACAGGGCCAGTTTTTGTTGTTGTTGTTGTTTTAAAGTAGCAATGATTCCGATGGCTGTAGAAGAACTGATCTTTCTGTGCAGCTACACATTGAATCCATGCTGTTTTTAAATGAAAAACATGCTCTTTTTCATAAATATGCCTCCAGGTATAATTCTTTGGGTACGAGGTACAAGTGTAATGTTTTCTGTGTGCCCTGGGGAACAGTAGCAAACAACTTCTGATAACGCTTTGTCAGGTTACATATAATGAGAAGAGACAAGTGAGCAGGAGAGGGGAAATAAGAAGTTATTGATACTTTTCTTAGTTTCTCAGTTGCCTGGATCCAGGCATTTCAGAAATAAAATCTGGGTTAGATCCAGATTTAGGTACATGCAACTGGGCTGGCTCTGCCCTCTCCTCCCCACAGCAGTCCCCCAAGCCCCCTAAAAATGCTACACAGAGGGTCAGAGGACCCTGCTGAATGGGGGTGAACTGTGATCTGGGATGGGAAGGGGTATCCCTGAGAATCAGGCAAGGGCACTTTTTGTGAGCAGAGCCCTCCTGCTAACAGAAGGTAGATCCTGGATCCACCCCAGGTGTTCTTTTGAAGGGGGAAAGATGTCTTTTTTGTGACATTCTGCCTAATTATTCCCTAGAAGTCCTCTAAATAAATGAGCTAAGTAGAATGATTTCCACAAGAATTGGATGGCTACTTGAATACTTTTTTGTGGTATTCGGTTTTATCTTTATTTTTCTAAAAAAAAAAAAAAAAAGTAGGAAAAAATGTAGAATTGTTCAGGAGAGTGTTGTGTTCCACGTTCTGTCTTTGCAGAGAGAAGACAGGTCGTGAATTTTTCACTGTAGCCAAATGAGAAGTTTTGAGTATTTTAAAGGCCATGTATAAAGGAACCTGAATGAGCTGCAACGAGCTGCAATGAGTCTTGGGCTCCTGTACTCTCCCCATTTCCTCCTTGACAGTAAGATCAGTTTGACAATTGAATCAATTACCCAGAGGGGGGGGTGGTCTCTCCTTTGTTGGAGGTTTTCTGTTGGGAATGCTCCAGCTCTAGATTTGCATCAAATGGGTTGGATTTTATGTCCTACAAGTCCCTCTCCAGCTCTATGATTCCTCAGGGTTACGCAGAACACAAGTTGAGAACTGCTGGCTCAACTTGTCTGAGTATGGAAAGCTAAGCCGGGTCAGGCCTGGTTATTACTTGGATGGGAGACCCCTCCTCTAGTTTCCTGCATCGAGCAGGGGGTTGGACTCGATAGCCTTGTAGGCCTCCTTCCAACTCTATGATCTATGAATCTATGAATCTATGAAACACTACCAGTTCTGGAACAAAGTCTCAAGGGTTTATAACAGGTTACATTGCAGGGGTCAGTAGTTTGAAGGTGATGGTAAAACAGAATATACATAGTGAGTTTTCAGTACTAACTTGTTCATTACTTACCAGATGCTAAAGCTATCCTTCTTCGGCATAGTTGGCATAAGCATCACGAAATTACTTTCCATTATAAGTAAGGCTGTTGTCCTAAAAAATCAATTGATTACTTGATTTCAAGTAATTTCAGAATAGGAAGAAAACAACACCAGTGTTTTATGTAAAATAGAAACTCAGTATCCAAAAGTGCTACATTTTAAAGTGCTGTATGTTTCTTTGAATAAGGAAAGTTATACTTGGCTTATCCTGCTATTTCAGTGGTTCTCAACCTTTTTTGCCCCAATGCCCCATGCACCCTTTTCACCATATGTCAGAATGTCATTCCCCCCTTTCCAAGATTGTCTGACTCAAAAGTTGCATTCCAAATAATATGCATATAACATATAATAACTATAAATGGAAGTGAAATATTTATCTTTATTTTTAATTTAATCTGTGCCTACAGGTATGATGTCCTGTAGATTATGTACAATCTGTAGAATTGTAATTTGTAGAAAGATCAGTATTCCAACAGTTTCAGTCTGTGGTCCCAATTCCCCCCCCCCCCGAAACCCTAAAATTCCCCCCTGGTTGAGAACCTCGTGCTATTTAGTCAGCACAATTCAGGGTAGTTCAGTTATAAATAATGACGGAGTCTATTTTTAGCCGTGTTTGCTTCTTAATTGAAGGGCTTGATTGGAATGAACTCTTTTTATTTTAACACAATTTAGATTTATGAGTGAGAAATCTTTCTTATATTGTTTTGGAAAGCAGTATGTGGCTCTAATGAACAACAGTACCTCCAAATCCAAGAATACTTGTCTTTTGTTATATACGAAAGAGCAGAGTTAAGAAATGGGTCTACATAGGAGAATTGGCAAATTTGGTGGACCCTCCTCAGTGCCAAGTCCCGATTTTATGGGACCAATGGGCAAGATACTGAGTGGGTCCCCTTTTTCTTGCCACTGTCACCACCCTCTCCACACCCTCTCTAAGGGAGACCCTCTGATTCGCATCTGCCTTCATTCTCTTGGAGGGAGTACAGTTTGAACTGGTGATGCACAATTAAGCTTTTCATCTGTTTGAATGATCACGGCAGCAGTACTTTTGGGAATGGTCACAGCTGTAGTGGGGATTGCTGTGATGCATTGTTAGCAGTGTGGACTGATGTGGAACAACGCAGATTAAAATGCATTGGACATCTGGACTGTGGACAGTTTGGAGCACTGAAACCATACTCTCAAGTTCCAGAAGCAAGAGTTGTCTGAATGAGCCACCTTGTGTTGATGAGCCACTATTAACACATCTTATTGTGTTAAATAAGACATATGAAAAGTAATGGTGGTCGTCATGGTACTTTTAGAGGAGTATTGGATATTATAAACACTGTGATTGCACTTATGACTCATTCAGAAATTTAGGAGAAACTTTTCAAATACTGCCTCACCATAATGTTTAGTACCTGCTTGTATATGTGCTTCCCTGTTGTTGTTGTTGTTGCTGTTGTTGTTTGTTCACTACCCTCAATGCTAAAAATACACTATCAAATTGGTACACATGTGCAATTTCTGCAAGCTTGACCCAGATACCTGCAAACTGTAGCACATGAGAAAGGAGTGTGCAGTTGCTGATCAAAGCATTACCCCACTGGTGACTGGATTTGCAGGCTGAGTCCATTGATCTTTTGAATGTATTTACTGTGTTCTAGCTGCAGCTGTTGTTAAGCAGCTGGGAGTTAAAGTATGAAGCATTTTCCCTAGCTGTTTCAGTCACACACAATCTTAAGCACATTTTGGAAGCAGCTTTTCCTTCCAAATGTTCCTCAAGAATTTATCTAGTAGATAGGAAAGGAGTTTCTTATTCATCACCTCTCATCAAGAGTCTGCCTTACAGTGGAATGTACTGTACTCTTTGCACAGTACATTCCACATACATGTGAGAGTGTATCGAGCTGTTTGTCAAACATTTTGTAATTATTATTAATTTTTCCAATGGAGCTGATCCAAATGTTTAAAACAAACTTCAAATTTGATTAATTTCTCAAATCCACTTGGTTTACATTGGCCTTACACAAATTCAGTTAATGTTCTAACTTGAAATACATGAGGGTTCTTGTGGTATTCCCAATGAACTTGGAGTGGGAATATGCAGATTTAAATCCCATCCAAGGGAATCCCTTCCTTGGGCTAGTCAATCTATCCTCATAGACTTTGTGAGGATAAAAGGGGTGGGGATAACGGTGTTATCCTTGGTGGAAGGGTAGAATGCAAATCTGATAGATGTCTACTCATTTATAAGGCATTTAGGGTGCAGTCTATGAATGTTTAGAGAGAAAAAATTCCTACAACTCCCAGCATTCCCCCAGCACTGCTAGCTGGGGAATGCTGGCAGTTGTGGGACTTCTTTCTCTCTAAACATGCATAGGATTACACCCTTAGTATCCAAAGTGCTTTAAAATCTTTATTGTGGTTACCCTCAAAATAATCTGAGGCAGATTATTTCCCCTTCCATTGTACTGGTGGCAACCCACAATTCACAGCCCAACAACAAACCATGAGTTCTCTTCATGACCTGTTCATGTTTATCAAACCAGGGTTCATTAGTGTGGCTGGGTTCATACAACACAACAACCCATTGTTCAGTGACAACCCACAGTTCAACAGCAGCCCACACTCAATCCGTACTGAACCTTGGATAAAGGGTTGTCATGTTGTGTGAGCCCAGTCAATGTGTAGCTCTCTCCCCAGTTTCTCTTTTCTTTTAAGCATGGTTATGAGAGTGGCAGTGTTATATCTATACCAAGGCAACAAGTTGGGGGTAGAGATGGATCTTGAATCCAAGTCTCCTGAATACAAGCCCAAATCTCTTGCCAGCAATATGTTGACCTTCCTCCCCATTCAGTTAGTGCAATATTGAAGGTTTACATGCTGCTGTCCTGGTAACTGGCAGAACAAGAAGCTAAACTATCAAGTCGATATTTTCAGGCTTTTAGTTTTTCTTAGGGTTCCTTGCCCTTGATCCTTCAAGTGTGCTATAGGCCTGCATAGACTGGTCCATCTGAATCTTACTTCCTTTTCTCCCATCGAACTCTGCTAAAGACAAGCTTGAGCACTGCGGTAATAGTTTTTCCTTATTAAAGGGAAATCTCAGATTGTTGTTTCCTTGACTTAGGAAAGCTCATCATGTGTACCCTCAATATTAGAGAATGTGAATATCCCCAGTGTTAGAGAACATCAAAACAGCAACATGGAATGGTTTTCATTAGTATGTTCTTTCGTAGATCTGCAAGATGTCTTGGCAGAGATAAGCTTTGGTAGCAAATCAGCCTTGGGTATCAGACTCAGGAACAGTCTATGCAGCTTTTAGAAAAGGACTGTGAGAGTCAAGGGTTGTAGGAAGCTAGTGAGAGAAACAAGTGACTGGTGGAGTAAGTTTGAGTAAGAATTTTCTATTAGCTGTTTTGAAGTTATTATCAGCACTAATTGGCCAGCAGTATAGTTGTCAGTTTTTGATAGATACCACTCCTAAAATAAAATGTTAGTTTCAAAAGGTTGTCTTAATATTTTTCCCCCTATCTCATTTTATGCAGTTCTTCTGTTCCTGGTGATGTCATAAAGTTGGTGCCTGATGTGGATCTTTCCAAAGAGCCACTAACCACAGTTCTTTCTGATGGACATGATACTGCTCTGGTTTCTACTGCAACAAGGTAGGGTAAGAAATTAGTTGTGGTTATAAGACCACCACTCATCACCACTTGGGCCATTCCAGTCATTCAGTGGTCCCCAGGGTTACAGGCCAGCAGTGGCCTTGTAACTGTGGACTACTGACTGACTGGAAATACCCAAGTGGTGATGAATGGTGGTCTTTCTGGATTGGATTGGAAATAAGCCATATATTGAGTGTGCTAATTCAGCTCCTCTTGCTTATTGGGATCCAGAGTTAAAGCAGCCATGAATGCAGGCTGCAGTCTCAGGAAGATGCTTCTAGTGAGAGTGGCATTTATCCTGAATTGGCATGAATCAGCCAGGGGCACAATAGTACTTGGCAGTAGACAGGAAGAAGTGGCCTTTGTACATCCATGGGAGAATGGAGGTGAACTGGCTCGATCTTTTTTAGGCCTTTTTGATCATTCTTGGCAGACCTTAAAAAAAACACAAAAGTAGATTCAAAACTATGGCTTTAGTTGCATTCTGCATTTTAGTAATGAGAGCTGATTACCTTTTGCTTTTGGTTAGGTATTTCTTACAGTTGGTTTATCAAGCAGCCAGGCAGTGAGATTATGTTTCTGTTTCTCTCTCTCTCTGTGTGTGTTTTATTGGCCATGGCTTGGTTGTCTTGTGTGTTTCCCCCCCTAAATTTTTGATCCTGCATTGTCTAGATTCACAGCAGAGATAAGAGACTGAGAAGGAGCCATATTATCCCAAAGTGTTTTGAACATCCTCCAGAGGTTGTGTTAGGAGAAATCCTTATTGTGAAAGAAATAAGAACTGAAAAGCTTCACTAATGTCATATATACTTTTAAAAAAACCATACCACCAAAATATTTGGTCACAACTTGCAGCAAGGCAGGCTTGCTTGCTCTCCAGAAGTCTGATAAAACAGTGTGCTCTCTCTTGGCTTAATACAATTAGGGAGTGGCGAATTAAAGATGTACCTTCACTGGACCAAACATGTACACATTCTTTCATCCACACCCACACTTATACACCATGCTTTTTCTGGCAAGCACAACACAAATGCTGACGACAACTATTTGCTATGATTATGTCTGTCTACAGGTTATATATGTGCATAGTCTCCCGAGTACTTGTTCATATGACTGGAAACTACATGGGAGGGGCTCAAAAAGCTTATTATGTACTGCTTAAGATGTGATGGGAGGGGGTGGGGAATGGAAGAATTCACAAGCAGAAGTTTTTCTTTCTATCTGAAGCCTGAAATGGATATTTTAGGTAAAATTGGGGGAGACACCTTCCAGTATATAACTTTTTTAGAACAATGAGCGAAATACTTGAACGTAGTGTTTTCAAATAATATTGTCACAGCCAATTCACGCTGCTGGAGATCTCTGAGATCTGTGATTCAAAGGTAGTGATGTCAAGGCGAACAGCATTGCTACTGTGTTTGCATGGATAACTTAAGATGTAATACGCTTGATATTAGAAAGTACTTTCAAATGTTGCAGAAAATAGAACATCTTCAGCTATTTGACTCAGCAGTGCAATCTGGGAGTTTGCCAAGCGTATTGCTCCTGCAGTGTGGTAGCAAGGCCTTCATACAACACAAGTCTATTACCTTCTCATAGATGTATACCATCTGCTCAGGAGTCTCAAGGGCCACAGTGTTATGTGTCACATTTCCATGTTGGATGGAACTGCGGCATTTAAGTGTGTAGGAAAAATAAGTAGCTTCTCCATTGCCTGTGTTAGAGCTTGGGCAGTTAGAGTGAATCAGTGCTCAAGAATTGGCTACTTTCTGCAGCTGTGCAATTATGCCAGCTATTAGCTCTGACAACTGAGAAAAGAAGGCGTAAGGTAGGCAATAAGGTCATGACTGTTTCCATCTATTGAAGATGATCTCCTTGTTTCATTTGTGGATTGTGACACAATTTGTGGATTGTGACACCATCATGATCAAACAACACTGATAAATTCGTTTTACTTTAGATTATTACAAATGTAAACATGATATCATCTTATCTGCATAAATCTGGATTAATTTTTTGTGCAGGCAACTCTGGTCAAACGCATTACTTATGCCACCAGTGATCAATGGCAATGGCAGTGATCAATGGCAGTAAATAAATCCCAAGGGAGTCCTGGAAGTATAGGGGCAATTTGGAATGGGTCCATTCCCTACTTAATCCTAATTCATCAATCGCCAGTCTGAGCAATACTTCATTTCCAGATGGGTACTTTAAAAGCACCCTTACCAGATGGTGTGTGCGCACGTAAGCAGTTACGTAATGCCCTTGGCCACTAAATCTGCTTCTGCTAGAGTGACAAAGAATGGAAGGCCATCTGCCTCATTCTGGACCTGAGAAATGCAGAGGAGTCATTCAGAAGTACAAGCCAACACTTGACTCAGCTTCACACAGGATGACTTTCTGACTAGAATAGGCAAATTGCATCTTCCCATTGTGTGAACAGTGAAAGACACACAATGTGCATTCATTGCACTTTCCCTTACACTGAAGTGAAATCTGTCTAGGAAAATTATCATGTGTGAAGTGACTTCTACACAGTTGAAGTTACAAGCAGGACCCACTGATCTGAGAGGGCAGGGAGAAGCGGGGAAGGTTTTTTTTTTTTTGGTGGGCACACACACACTGGCCTGGATTGCATTGGCCTCCATCTGTTTAGCACCTAAAACAAGCCATGGGTGATTTGAGGGTTTCTAACCCTCAAAAAGTCCCTGCTGCCTGGGTTCGCAAGACAAAACAACCCATGGCATGGTGGACACCATGCAAAAAAGGCACTGCGATAGCTCCCGCGGGTAAATTAAGCTCAGCTGGGCTGTCGTGTCGTGCAATCCAGATCACAATGTTGAACTATGTCATTCTTTATGAACAAAGAAAGGTTGTGTTATTTTGCTGGAGTGGTGATCTCTCTCATTTCTAATTTCACTCTCTTGACTTCATACGCTATGCTTGTTTATCTTAAGTATCCACATTGCTTTCTTTTTGTAGTTACACAGAATTATCCAGCAGCTGTTTTGCGACACTACGTTAAAAATGTCCTTGTTACACATGGTGCTTCCTTTGCATTTCTATCCTTAAATAATCAAATAGCTATAACAGATTCATCAGCAACCTCCTAACCTTTAGCTGCCTTAAAATGAATTTTAAAGCCCCTTTCTCTAACACGATTAGCCAACTTATTTTACTGTTGGTCCTGTATGCTTGTCAATAAAAGATGACCTGTAATTCTGGTGGATGGTGTGTGTGTGTAGGTAAAAATTGGGTCATTTTGTGCTAAATGTCTTCCAGATGGCAGTATGTAATAGGAGCTCAGATTCTGTCCCTCCATCTGTCCAGTCAAGATATTATATCTTTGTTTTTGTCTCTCAAGGGCAACTGTCTCAAGCCTATTACTTCATCCCACAATCCTAGCGATAACATGCTGCTCAGCATAATAGCGGGTGAGGGGTGGGGGTGGTTCTGCATGTTGGGTCATGAGAATCTTTTTCATCTACTAAACTTTGACAGGAAGGGGCTTGTGTATTCACACAAGTGCTGTGACGAGGCGTTAACATTTCAGCAGAACCCTCCAGTCCTTCCCCCCCCCAAATAAATAATTTAAAATCTCAAAATCCTATATTCATAAATAAATTAGTATGATGAAAATATGGATCATTAAAAAAAAAGCATAGACACAAGAACACTGGACTAAAATTGAGGTGCGTGAGCCCTTCTTTCCTGGCCATGTGGAGGGTCCCCTGAGCGATCAGGAATAGTTGTTTGATGAATGAACAATTCCCCCTTCTTGCATTTTTCCAAGACAAATTGCATAAATTAAACTAGAGTTGATATTCTGAATTTGGATCTCTTAGACCAAGTAAAGTCTCCTGAGTTAAATATAGACATTTTGTTCTTTTCCAAGCAGTGGATTTTTCCAGTGTCACAGGGTCAAAATAGTTGTGACACTGAGCAATATTTGAAGCCAGTGTTTTTGGAAGCACTGGTGGAGGCCTTTCCAGATTACTTTATTCTTTCTGCTTTTTTGAGTAAGTGCAGATACAGGTCTTATAGGACACCTGTTTTCAAGTAATGTGATGAGAAGCAGATATAATATCGCTTTCATGGCTTTGTTCTAGTGCTGTAAAAATGTATTTTCAAACTTTTACAGAAAGGTCCCCCAAATGATGGGACATTGGTCCAAGTGCAATTACCGGTAGTAGTCTTGTTGGTGTTGGCACCCCTTTTTTCTTGTTTGAAAGGGCCAGATCAGCACTCTTCCAGTGTTGTCCTTTAAAGAAAGGTACATATTTACCAGACTAAGGTCTGGTGCAGACAAAATGTTTTGTGTCTTAATTAATCATGGTTAAGAGATAGTGAGTGTGCTGTGGGCTCATTACAAACTTTGAAACCAGAGTTAAATATTGGCTTGCAAACCCTGGTTAACATTAAGTTCACTGAATATATAATGTCAGTTATGGTCAACACTGAAAAGGGTGTGGGGGAATTTGCATGGGAGAGAGAGGGGGAGTATGCAGGTCTAGATGACACCCCCACTGTTTTAACCACAGAATAATAAAGTATGCATTAAGCTCTGACTCTTGCAAACCAAACGAGGAAGAAATGGTGAGAGAGTGCAAGCGAAATGAGGCCCACAGCTAATGAGGCCCACAACTGTGGGGCACCCACCATGAACATGAGTTGTCGGTAGGACATGTTCAAGCTTTACTTACACATGCAGGAAAATCAGGTTGCAGAGTTCTGAGGCCCTGCAGAGAATCACATTTTAAAATATTCTGCTATGTAAAAAAACCCAAAAACCTAAACATTAGAAGATGAGCAGGAGAACTTGGCTAGAATCTTTCTCCCTGGTGTACTAGCTTTCTTCTTGCAGGGTTTTTAACGTTTTATTTTTTAACCTGGAACATTTTGAAACAATATACCCCCTCCACCCTGGAAGCTGAAGCAGTATAGTCCATTCTAGGACCTCAGGACTTTACCAGCTCATGTCTGGTTTACATGTCTGGTTTACATATGTTTACACATATGTAAACCAGACATTTGTTGTCATTCTGGGAGGACATGATTGTACGTGTCTCTTTTTTAGGTGTGGAAGGTTTTATTGGCCCAAACCAATCTAGAGAACATCAGGGATGCCTATGTGCTGTTGAAATTAATGGGCAGTTAAGCTTGAGTCTAGGCATGCTTATTCAGAAGTAAATGTAAGTGTGTATTGTACCTTAATAGTCCAATCCTATACATGTCTATTCGGAATTGTATCATTTAGTTCAGTGCGGCTTACTATACTAAGTATGGCAATGAGTGGGAGTTCATACTAGAGGTGAATTTAGGAAGTAAGAATTTTTGCGGGGGTGGGGGGGGAGGGCAGTTGTGTTGAAACCTGAGTCAAATTAACTCTTGTAGATCAAAAAGTATAAAAGATGGAGACACTGCAGGGTCTCACTGCAGTACATCTGTGTACAGTCATGCCTTGGATTGAGAGCATAATTCGTTCCGGAAATGTGCTTGTAATCCAAAACACTCTTATATAAAAACTGAAATCCCCCCAAAAAAATTTGTACAGAGATTTTTAATTTAAGCCGTACTACAGTACTTGTATTGCAAGACGTCGCTTGTATATCAAGTAAAAAATTTTTTAAATAAATATTTAAAAATTTGCTCGTCTTGCAAAATGCTCTCAAACCAAGTTACTTGCAATCCAAGGTATTACTGTACTATGATGGAGTTGGACTTGTGTGCAGCTTTTGTGAAATACTGGCCCGTGTTCTCTGAAGTGGTGGTGTCCTTGAATAAAGGACAATCATGTATGACAGGGCATATCTGTAAACTCAGTATTGATTAGACATTGTGAAGATGCATGGGAGGGCAATGCTAGTGATGCTAAATATAAGCACTATATTGTAGCTTCCTGGATATGAAGGCAGGCCAGCAGCCAGCGAAACGTCACCTTATATAACAAAGGCAGATGAGGGATATTTTTTTTCTAGAGTGTGTACTAGGTGGGACCTTTTTTCCCCAATGTCCTACATGACCTGGGCCTGCCATATCTTCTGCTGCTCATTAAGATCTGTGGATGGGCTCTTGCTTAGGTCCTGTGAGAGGTCAGGTCATCTCTCCTCATCAACCACCATCATACTTGGCTTGAGCTCCACTCACTCACCCTCCATGCCCAGCTTGGGAGGGAGGAATCAGAAGGACTGATGGATCAAGGTTTGGCACTGCCTACCCCTCTAGAAGGGGGGGCACACATGCCACCCTGCTCCCTGGTTGTCCTACAGTTTGAGAAGCTAGGCGCTAAACCAACTTTCAGCCCAATCCTATGCATGTCTACTCAGACGAAAGCCCTACTGTCCCCAGTAGGGCTTATTCCCAAATGTGCACAAGAGGTCAGATAGGCAGGGACCCAGTGCAGGTTGTTATTGGTGGTAGCCCTGGTGCTCCGGAATCCACAACCAAAGTAGACTGGCTTAAGCTCTGCCTTGCAGTCTTATTTATCTATGCTTTTAATTTGAATGTGCTTTTTAAAAAAAAATCTACAATTTTTAACTTGTATTAGTTCTCCCAAAGCTATGACTGTTGTTCTTTTTATGATATCTTGTTTTCAGTCACTTATTTGTCTTCTTGCTAGTAGTGGTGGAAACGCAGGGTTCTTGAAGGCGGAGCCCCAGGGATTTCCAGCGAGACTGAGATTGCTGCTCCTAGCAGCAGAGAGACACAGCAGAGGCGGAACTGCTGGGGGTTGGGAGAAGCTTTCGCCTCTCCTAGGAACTCCACCTCTGACACCAGTGGGAAGGTTTTCGCAGTGGTGACTGGGGTTGTTGGGGAGGCCATGCAGCTGGGCCTGGGAGGCTGTGTGCAGCCCATGGGGAGTGTGCTGTGCCCGCCTGGTTTAGATTGATTGGTTTTTATGCATGCCACCTAGGGTTTTTGGCAAATAGGCAGTTGTGAAAGAAGAAAAGTTCCAAAGTGTGTACGGTGCATGTGTGTATGTATTTATCTTTTCTAAATATTTTTATACACTGCCTTCATTCAAAGTCCCAGGGTGATTTATAAAAAGAATAAAACAGAATAAAAAGAAAATGTAAATGTAAAAAAAAAAAAAAGGAATAAAAAGAATGAAATGTAAGTATGAAGAAATAATGAACTAAAAGTCACAGAATCCTAAAAGCAGTATAAAACAGTCAGCAGGATTACAAGTGTATCTAAAAAAAAGTCTTAGCCTGGCACTGAAAGGATGATAAGGTAGGTGCTAGGTGAAGCACTGTGTGGAGTGTTCTGCAACTGGGGCACCACCACTGAGAAGGCACCTCACTTCAGATGGCAGGGGCAACTGCCCTCCACTGAAGATGTTAATGTACAGGTAGCTATATACCTATATAGGGACAGACAGTCCTTCAAGTGTGGATTTAAAAACATAATTTTGGAGCCGTCATCGTAGTAGTATTTTAGCTGCTTTTCAGGGCTACAGTGTAGCTCTAGCATGGCCAGTGGTCAGGAATCCTGGGATCTGTAGTACAAAACATCTGGAGGGCACCAGGTTGGGGGAGGAAGCTGTAGAGAGAGTGCCCAAACATCAGACTTAAACTATAATAAAAAGTTTAAAATTATTTTTAATAATAAACAGTGTAAACTTCAGCATCCAGTTAAAGGAATTTCTTCACCCATCCTCCATTAGAGCATGAGAGCAACTGTTGTGAAGTGGCTATCATGCCTCATTGGCCATACGCTGCATTCCTTCTGCTACCCACGCTCTCTTCCATACCAGACTTGCCTGTTGTCTAAGGGTATTTAGATGACAGTGATAAGCTGTGCCAGGATTCAAATTTAACACAAATGTGACCAGCACTTATTTGGTATACTCCTAAATTGGTCCCTTGACACTTTTGAATATAGCCCAATGATACTTTACTGCAACGGCTCAGGATAATTATTAGAAATAGCACATTTTAGAGATGTCTGCACAAGAGAGCACTCCTGAAATGCCGTGTGGTTGTTTTTTGTTTTTTTTTGGTTGATGGATTAATACTTAAGTTGCAGTTAATGGAGCTGTCTGCCTAGCACTCTTTGACCACCTTCAGTGAGGCTAAGGCTGGAATCATCTACCCACTTACCTGGGAGTAAGCCCCATTGAACTTGGTATAACCTATGTTTGAGTAGACATGTGTGGGATTGCTTTCTAAAGTTACAGTCCTATGCTCACTTGGGAGTACCCCCTCCTGGAGTTGGTGGAACTTACTTCTGAGTAAACAGCTATGATGGGGCTGCTTTGGTATGCAAAATACAGCTTCTTAGATGTGTGGGCAGTGCTATCCCTGATCTGTTGTTAGTGCCTGCCTCACCCATCTTCCTTCTCTGTGCATAGAGGGTCAGTGAGTAGGACTTAAGGCAGGAGACACAGTGGGGTGTAGGGAAAGAAGAAAAGGAAAGATTGCCTCTGTTCTAATATCCATTCAGCTCAATCCACATACCCTATTCTGGTGTGCATGTGCACACGAGGTTCCCACCCACCAAATCAGATGATTGGCATTTGGTTGGGGTACCAGAAGATATAAATAGTAATGACCCACATTCCATGATGTTTGAGAATCAGTAGGTTGAACAAGAAGAGCATGAAGTCTTTCACACTCCAGCCTCATCTCAGTTTGGTTGCACAAAACCCCTAGCAGCGGTGGTCCTCATCTTTGCAGATGAGAGTGAAAAAATAACTGACTTGCCTAAGGCTAACTAGTGAGCCCATGACAGAGGTTAGATTAGAACAAACCAACAATGTCTATATTTTTAAAAATACTGGTTTTAGCATGTGGAAAAGCCACACTTGTTTCCTTTTTGGAACAAATTTTGGTGATCATGTTTCACCACGAGAATGGTTTCGAATTGGAACGGTTTGTATGGTGGAATGTGGAAAAACATGGTTTTTGCAGGAAAATCTGTGAGCAGGAGTCAAGAATTTAGTGGGTTTTCTGTTGTAATATATCTTTGCTACAATGCTCCCTGCTCAGGTATCATACCAAAGCACACACATGGAGGAAAATGTTGCACCGTAACCCTTTGAAATGGCTGTTTTTCAAAATCTGCTTTCACGGAAAGGATTTTTCTTTGATGTGCAGGCTTGAAGGAGAATGCTTATAGTGGTGAATTTAAAAAGAAGAAGCTCTGTGTTATGTATAAATGGTTGATATGCTGGGTTTAGTTCCAAAAGAGTGCTTGTGATTCGGGTCAAACAAGATGTGAGTAGTGACAGCAGCTGTAGTGGATCTGTGCGTTTCTAAACCCAGGTCTGTCACAATTGCGTAGAAAGTGTGTGGGGCTCTGGTTGAAGGTGCAAGAGGACAGGCAGGTGAGGACTGCAAACCCGTCCCTTCCCGCCCCCATGGCTTCCTTCCCTGGAGCCGCTTCCCCCAGAAACTTTGCTTCCAGCCAGGACTCTGGTACCAGAATTGAGCTTGGCTGAGAATAAAGTGCAAGGTGGCAAGCCACAGGGAAGGGGAGGGTCCCACTCATGCCCCTTTGCATCAGTTCCAGATATAAACAATTGGATCCACTGTTGGGGTGCGTAGTTTGGCCTTTGGTTTGCTGCAGCAAAAGCAGGGAAGAATCTTGTGGTGCCTTGGGATGTTGGAAAAATCTGCAGTGGATTTCAGTGAGTCTGGATTTCCATGAATCCTATCTGTGGATTCCGCAGTGGACTGGCTTCCTCTGAGTCACGTGGATTCCATGGACTTGCGGACAGGTTTTTCACTTTGGGAGCAATTTGCACTCATTTGCAGTAGTGCAAATGTGCATTAGCACCAATTTGCATTAACTATTGTGGATTACTGCATTTGTGCAAGTGTGCATTAGCGTTAATGTGAATTAGCACAAGTAGAACGAAATTCTGATTTTAAAAAAATATGCGACTCCGTCAATGAGCGGACGACAGAATGAAAGATGCCTGACAATATGTGAAACGCAGACAGAATGGATTTAACAAAATCTGTGCATCCCCAATGGTGCCTTAGAGACAAACACCCTGATTCGGGGCCATACAGTCAAAGAAGTAGGCTGGTGCAGTATTTGTAACTTCCCATCCCAATCCAAGAACCAGCACTGCACAAAAAAAATAATATTTAAGCTTGAAAGAAAGAAAGAAGCTTGATTCTTGCCCATCAGCCGTTTGGGAGAGAAAGTGGAAGGAAAGTTAGATTCAGTCTCCTCCTGCTCATCCTTAGCTGCCAAACAGCTGGTTGGCAGGATTCCAGTTTACTTTACATGGTTATGTGCATGCAGCCCACTGGGGTGTGTTGTGCATACTCTGCTGGATCAGATAATTTAAGTATGACACCTCTGTCATAGGATCTTACCTACAAAATGCTTGCTGGTCTTTTTCTGAAAACTTGGCCACCTGATCTGCACCAAGTGCTAGCTTCATTGCTGGGTGAATACATTAATTTGTGTACTTTTTTAGGCTAACAAAAATGTCTGTCTTTTTATTTTTTTTTTAGGAATTAACAAGATGTGGTTGCTGACAGAATCAAGTTTTATGCATGAGCTGAAGTGCAGCTTAGAGATGGCTGCTGCAAAGTAATCTGGTTTTGATGCCACAGTGCCATAAAATTTCCAGTCTTCTCCGTTTTGCTGATAAAAGTTCCTTTTGCAATAAACCTGTTAATTTTAAATGTGCCACAACAGCCTTTGTTGTTCTCCTCACAGATCTGGAAGAATTTTTCTGCTGTTTTATTCTTTATTAAAAAGAAAATGAGAGAATATCAGGCTATAATCTAATTTACAGGGATTCTGATGTGGGCATTGCTGCTTGGTTTTCTGATACCCTGCTTCTTCTCTCAGAATGTGTTTCCCAGCATTTAATTTTAGAAGTCCATATATTTTGCCTGAAGTAACTGTAATGTGTTGGTATTACAGAGTCTGCATATGGCCAGTTACAGTGTATTTCATGTTATTACCGTATAAGGTCAATGGAAAATTTAGCCAAGGAAAAAAACCCAGGAAGCTAAGAAATAAGCAGTGGGTAAAATTGTAAAGGAAATAATTGTACGTTTCTGTGCTTACAATATAGCCATGTACATTAGCTAAGCATTGGCTTGATTTCAGAAATGGAACTGGAGAATACGCTGGGAACAAATACTCTTGTGATCCCATGTAAGTTTCGGGAAGGTCAGTGAGAAGAATAACATCCTTGAGATCATTGTATTGAGGGCCTTTCCAGACCAGTGAGGACAACTGCACAGTTGTTTTTAGCTTGTTGAGCAGGACTGAAATATCTTTCCTTAAGGAAGTGCCTCTGTTTCAGAGATTGTGGGTTGGTTGGGATGTAATAGGATGCAGTGGGTTGGTTGGGATGTAATAGGATGCAATGGTTTCCCGTGTATGCATCAGCTGTGACAAACCGTCACATGCACTCCCCTGTCCACTCTCATCCTCTTTTGTGTGCAGGAGGAGAAGATTAAAACATTCCGCTTTTGATTTTAAACTAACCACAGTTCCCTGTTACATGTTGGTGCTGAAAGAGATTTATAATCCAATCTGTGTGCTAGTGTAGCCTGGCATTCCACACACAGATAGCGGAGTGAATCTCTCACACAGCAGTAGCGTGCAGCAGACCCTGTAATGACTCATCCTCTCCAGCTTCTCCAGTTGCAGATTAATCCAGATTAATCCAGGACTCAGGAAACACTCTGTGACACCAACAGGTCCAATCTACCTGTTTTTTTTACTTATTCAAAGTAAGCACTACAGAGTATACATTTCCTAGTTACAGTCCATGTGCAGAGTATAAATGCATAGCAAGCATTAGTCCAATGGAGAGAAGTGGAACTTCACCCCACCAATGCAGAGCGTTACATTGTTGCAGTTGCAGGAACAAAAGAAGAAGAAAACAAGAATAAAATCCTTCCCCTTAAAATGGCTTCTGTCTGGAACAGTTCACTACGTCAGAGAGAAAAACAAACACGTGACTGCTGGTTTGCCGAGTTCCCAGAGAACTTGTTTCCCAGCCTTGAGTCTGAGAATAGCCTCCTGCCAGACATAATAGAACTGCTGCCACAGCCAATGTTCCCAAACATGTAAAATACAAACGCTCACAGTTTGTAGCTGATAATACATCACAACATTACATTCAAACTCTGGTTCGTTTCAATTCTAGTTAGTGAACAAGTCAGATCAGAAACCTTGGTTTCATCCTGCCTTCATTGAACTAACCAGAGTTCCCAGAGTTTAGATGTAATAGGGAACTCTGGTTTAAAATCAAAAGCAGAAGCATTTGATCTCGTTTTACATGCTCCCTCCACTGCCTCCCTCTGTTTTGCCATGTGAGCTTGAGGATTGCTGCACCTTGTGCATGTAATATGGGTGCCCAACCCAGACACAGTGCAATCACAGTTTAGCATAAACTGAAATTTAGACTCCAAATCATGATTTGTGTACTAGGCATATAGGCAGGCTGTAACTTGTGCAGTTTACATCTTTCCCCCGCCTCCCCTAATAATCCCTGGATGTTCTTCTGCACGGTATCTTTCAAAAGTAGAGCAACCACCCAAACCATGATTTGTTGGTTTGGATGTAATATCAAGCCACAAGTCTCTCCCCCCCCCCTTCAAATTGTGGTTTGCAAACTTTATCTTAAAACCATGGCTCCAGAGCCTGGTTTGGCCACATGAAAATCACATTTGTTGAATGGTGTTAGTTGGGATGTCCAGGCAGACCGTGGTTTGGCTTTGCTTCTGAACTCATTGAATCCCACTGTGACAAAATGTATTTAAAATTGTTGGTGTTGTGAAGGTTTGTGTCTTGGAGGTCCCTTGCAAGATAGTGGCTGGGTTCACATGTCACTTTAAACCCACAGAGGTTCTGAAACCTCTGTGGGCTTAAAGTTGCGCTCGGCCCCGGTTGTTCCCGACTAAGTTCCGGCACAGTGGGAGTCCGGAGGCTGCTCCTCTCCACTCAGTCCTCCCAGCAGTATCCAGGGGTCACTGCGGGAGCACTGAGTGGAGAGGAGTGGTGATGACAGCTGGCGAAAGTGCCCAAGTGGCACTTTTCGCCAGCTGTCAGAGGCTCCATGCCCTTTCTCAGTGCGGCTGCTGCTCAGCTGCTCAGCTCTTGCACTGAGAAAGCGTGCCCCCCAGGCTGCCCCCCCTCGCTCCCCTGAGCCCCACTTGCCGCCGTACACTGCTGGGGTCTGCCAACTGCCCTCTTCCCAAGTGGGAAGAGGGTGTGTGGTAGACTAGGCTGCTGCCACAGCACACCATATTGGGGGTGTGACGGGGGTGGGGCGTGCACGCACCAAGCCGGTCACACCTGCTGATGTTTGATCACGAGCAATTCCACTGTCAGGGTCTGTCCTGCAGCACCATCTGGCGGCATCTGTGCATATAACCGGCCGCAGGGCTTCGCAGGGTGTGAGCCCTGGCTGGTAAACCCTTGCAGAGTGCCAGCCCAGACCAGCAGACACTCCCAGGTGGGCTAATGCGGACCAGTTGGGGGCTGCCAGGAAAGGGCTATATAAGAGCTGCATTTCACCTCCAGCCTTTGCCACAGCAACACGGTCTCTCATGCTAGCTGCAGCCTGTTCCTGATCTCCTGCTATATCCAACCTTGCCTCGCTGTGCTTGACCTCCTGCTCATCCCTGACCAATGCTCCTGCCTCTGGCCCTGCTCCGCCTGGTACGTCTTGGTGCCTGTTCCTGCCTGTTCCTGACCCCTGCCGATCCCTGGACCCTGCCGGTCACCTTGACCCATGCTTGGACTCTGCTTGACCTTGTGCCTGTTGCCTGGACTTGCCCTCTGCCTCTGGCCCCTGTTTGGACTCTGTTGCCCTGAACCCGTGTAGGACCTTGGGCCTGTTCTCTATATCTGCCTCCATCTTTCCCAGCCCCGGCATTCCAACCTTGAACCTCGCTGCCCACGACCCGGACCCTGACACCCGCTCTCCCGACATCAGCCAGAGCACGCTGGGGATGCCGATGACAGCTGAGTCAAGTACTGCTTGGGCACTTGACCAGCTGTCACCGTCCAGAGCCCCCTGGCCAGAGCAACAGCCTTTGTTTGCCGCTCTGGCCAAGGAGCTCTATGCCCCTTTTGGCTTGCGGGAGGGTTAGCCTGTTGTCCGGGTTCAGACGACATGCTGAACCTCAGTAGGGTAAGTAAACCTTACTGCAAGCCATGGCTTGGTAGGTAGGGTGGTTAAGGAGACTCTTCTTAACCACCCTAACTAACCCTTCTTCAGTTCACACGACACGGTAAACCTCAGTAGGTTTACTCGGGCAGGTAAACGGACTGAGGTTTATCGCGTTGTGCAAACCCAGTCAGTTTTTACCCCTGAAATCTGTTTTAGGCAAAACCTGCTTACAGTGCACTGTAAAGGCAGAGAATGTGAAAAGCATCTATGCCGCTTCTGAATACTTTGGAAAGGTTTTGAGTTCATGGGCATGTAAAGGGGAGAGATATATTAGGGAGAAAC
This sequence comes from Shinisaurus crocodilurus, assembly GCA_021292165.1. Lineage (NCBI taxonomy): Eukaryota > Metazoa > Chordata > Lepidosauria > Squamata > Shinisauridae > Shinisaurus > Shinisaurus crocodilurus. Next base: position 84,367,359 of record CM037878.1, read on the forward strand.
CTTCTGCCCATTCATCTGTGATATTGAATAGCGGCCTTGTTACTACAGTTTTGTCAGCTTCTCTTATACTTCTGCTGCTTCTGCTTTCCCTGCTAACTGATAACGGGGCCCTCTCAGAGGTTGGTGCTAGGGCCATATGTAGTGTGCACATCTGCATCTTTGACATAGATGGATAGAGGCTTCTGCTATCTGGGATGTAATTTTGCACCTGGAGAGTGTCTCAGATTTAATTAAAAAAAAACAAGTTACTGGCTCTCATGGTTGAGAGCGATGATTCCCATCTGTCTCTCACTCCATCCCCTTTATAAGCAACTATTTTAGGTTATGCAAAGCAAGAAAATGTATGCAGGTATGCTAATCGGAATGTGTGCAACTGCTAGCATCTGGAATGATAATTACCACAACTGGTTTCTTCTTACCACTCATAGCAGCTTTTCCTAACCTGGTGCTCTCCAGATGTTTTGGACGTCAACTCCCATCAGTCCCAGCCGAGCATGACCAATGGTCTGGAATGCTGGGAATTGTCGTCCAAAACATTTGGAGGGCACCAGGTTGGGGAAGGTTGACTTTCCCCCCTGTTTGGCTTCAGTTTGGATGTTTATACCAATCTGGGAATGGTGATTGATTGATAATGCTAATAAAGTCCATGATGAAGGAAGAGAGATGGCATCTATCCCAGCACTGGATGTACAGGGAGTGTCCTTCTTGGTAGGGGAGAGGGTAGAAGAAAGCTGTGTAGAAAGGAGAAGGTAGTTCTGGTCCGAATAGGAATTGAAGGAATGACAAATCTGCAAACTTGGAGGGAGGACACAGACCAGAATGCCCATATACTGAAACTAAGTACTAAGTAAATCCTTGCTCAGTTTGTTGTTGGACTCGTTAGAGTATTTGCAGAGTCACTGGTGGTCTGGGATAGAGTGTATTGGATTGGTTGAGAGCAAAACAAGCCTGGGTTTTTGTTCACTGATTATGTGTGCCATATATGCCAGTGTGTGGTGGTTTGAATTTTTAAGTATGCACATTACAGACTTCATATGTCAGTTTCAGAACATAAATCATGATGCTGACGGTATGAGTCCTGCAAAGAATTAAATAGGTTTCTTCCCCTCCACCCCCCATTGCTGCTCCCTTGCTTCAAATTCCTAGATGATTTGTAATGAGAAGCAGGCAAAGTTTGCCCAGACTGGCTCATTCCATCAGGGGAACTCCATATTTAGTCTTTAGGGTGCCATAATACTTCCCCCCCCCCTTTTGTTTCTTTTTCTCTTTTTTGCTACAACAGACTAGAACTGCTGCCCCTCTGGAAATTGCCCATATTTGAACATCATTTCTTTTGTCATGGTACATTCCTATTTGGATTGTTTGTTCTGAAGCTGATGGAAGGAGACTTATTTTGTATGCACATTTGGTTGTGGCTTATGGGGCTTTTTCTCTTTTCACTGTTGTTCAGCCTTTTTTAACAACTACAAATGACCACACTACAATTGTATTATTATCTAAGTGCTGTTTGCTCTCTGATCAATAGAGGGCACTCCTATACAAAAATACACGCATGTAGTAATTTTTACCACCTGTATTCATCTATTCATTTTACATTAGAAGTATTTTCATATTTTCAAAACTCACAAACTGAATTACCAAAATGTACCCATAACTCAAAAAGAATATCAAAGTAACATGATACAATATTCCTATTTCTTCATCGTACTGAACTCTGAAAACTGAGCGCAGTGTTAAGGTAAAGGAATTGAAATGCCGCAGTTTGAGTAGTTGAAGAAGAGTCGCCATCATCTAAAATTCTTCCGCTGTTAGGGCCTTCCTCACAACCTGGTGCCCTCCAGATATTTTGGGCCACAACTCCTATCATCTCCAGCTAGCACTGCCCAACACATCTGGAGGAGACAAGGTTGGGGAAGGCTAGTGATATAGTCTATCAGAAACAAGCCCTATTCTTATTCTGATTATCTCGTTCTTGAATCAAAATGGGTGTTCACTGTGTGATAGAAATAAATAAATAGATGGTGATAATTGTATTTATCCAAGTGAAAATTGCTGTCTCTAAACCATGATATCACCATTTCTGTTGGTACATGGGGTTCCCGTGAAATTTCTGGTCACGTCTACAGCTACTTAGCTTCAGCAGTGGTGCAGTATCAGGTCTAGACTTTCCACTGGGTGCCAACCATGGGACCAACATTAATCTGGCCTCTCTGTGGTAAGATGCAATGCAGTTTAAAAATATGGGCACATATGTTTTACAGAAGTTACGATTTTGTAATCATGACTACCGTAATTATCTTGCAGCATTTCTCAGCCTGGGGATTGCCAAGAGACTGATAGCACCATCACATCTGGCCCTGACCTAAGATCCTTGGCTCCCAAACAAGCTACCGAGATAGAGCAACCTTCCGAAGAGAGCAGTAGACTGCCTGGGGAAACCAAGAGGTACTGTGTATTCTGTTTGGCAAAAGAACCCGCTTTGGGTGTACCTTGTTTTGGAGATAAATACGTTGCTGGTCTTGTGCTGCAAACTTTGGCTTGCGTTATTACTTGAGATTATTTAGTTAGTTACTTTATTTATTTATTTATTTATTTAGTAGATTTTGTATACTGCCTGACTGGCAAATGTGTTCAGTTTTCAAATATAAAACCAAGCAACAACATTAAAATTATAACAATAAAAGTAACAAAATAATACAATATTAAACATTAAAAAATATTTAAAACATGAAGAACCAACAGTAAAATTAGTAAACGATGCAGCAGATTAAAGATTAAATGCCTGCTTAAAGAAGAAGGTCTTACTTAACCTGGTATCTAAATGTATACAATGACGACACCAGGCAGATCTCCCTGGGAAGGGCATTCCACAGATTGGGGCCACTACAGAGAAGGCTCTTTCTCTGGTAGCCACCCATTGTACCATTGTGGGTGGGGGTGCCCACAGAAGAACCTCAGAGGGAGATCCTAGCAACTAAGCAGGAACATATGGGAGAAGGCGCTTCTTTAGGTAGGCTGGCCCTAAGCCATTTAGCACTTTAAAGGTCAACACCAACACACTTTGAATCAGGCCCGGAAACTGACTGGCAACCAGTGCAGTTGAGACAGCACTGGAATAATATATTTAAAATGGCCAGTCCCACTAAGTGACCTCATTGCTCTGTTCTGCACTAACTGACGTTTCTGGACAATCTTCAGAGGTAGCCCCACATACAATGCAGGTTGGAAGCTACCAGTGCATGGATATCTTAATTATTTTCTGATCAGTAGACTGTGGAAGGATGGATTTCTCCTCTCTGAAGGTTACAATCTAGAAGGACACATTTTAGAGTGCAATCCTAAGGGTGAGGAGCCCTTAAAACAGAGTGCTCCAATCTTGGAGACTCGATCCTGTCCAAAGTCCTGCTGGGCTCATGCTGAGAGGGTGAAAAGTATGGCCGAGGCATTTTTTGCCCCTCTGTCCTTCAAGAAGGGAAAATCCCCTCTTTGCTGGGGGTGTGGCTTCAGGCTGAGAGGTCTTTAGGATCGCTCCAATCCTCCGCAATTCCCTCCCTGACATACCAATTCTCCACCCCACAACAAGGTCAGAGTTCTGACCTCATAGAGGGAGCCACTGCTGAAACCTCCACAGTGACTAGGAGGAACCAGGAGGGGGGTTCCAACCTTGGAAAAACTCCTCTGAAGTCGGAGCTCTGTCTTAAGACCTCAGAAGGGTTTTTCTGAACGATCCTATGTCCCCTGGTTCGCACATAACAGTAACCCAGAGTACAGGTTGCATTGTTGAATCGTGTTGTTGAATTGTGGGTTGTCGCTATGTGCAAACCCTGCATTGTGGTTCAACTATGAGGAGTTAACCATGAACAACCCAGAGTTCAAAACCCAAGAAGAGAACCCATGGGTTCTCTTCCTGGGTTGTTCATGGTTAACAGCCCATAGGTAAACCATAGTGCAGGCTTTGCACGTAACAAGCAGCCATGATTCAATAACAACCCACGATTCAATGACAAACTATTCTTAACCCATACGCTAGGTTGTCATTATGTGCGAACCAGGCCTGTCTAGGGACCATAGGATTGTGCTCTTAACTGATATACTTGATAGATAACTCAACTAAAATCTTGGTTACAAATTAACATGGGAATACATTTTAATCACTGGGGATGAGATTGAAGGAAACATTGTGCTGCTTTCAGAAATGCACTGGCTCTCTCCTCCTCCTGCCAAACTTGATGAAAAATAAATGTAAAGGTGAGGTTTCCTTCTACCTTGCATTCAAAGCAAGAAGACGGTTTGAGTTTTACGATGAAATCACTATGGGTTTCCATCTAGCAATAAGAAAAAGGTAACTGAAGATGACAGTGTTCAGGCCATGTGAAATGAATACATCACTAACATTGTATTATCTGTGATACCGGATGAGTTTTGAACTTGTTTGTTTTGACTCTTATTGTGTTACTATAATGGATATTGTTCTATATGACAAAACTGTTGAAAAGAAAAAATAATATAGGGCTTTTTAATAGTGAAAATCTTTCAGTTTAATAAACTTAAATTATGGCCTTCCTTTAATATGCTCAAGAAGACACCTATATTATACTTTAGATAATGTTCAAGTTTATTTATTTAAGTTTAATCTATTAAAATCCAAATGTCATACTAAAACATCTTTATTTGGTTAATGGCATTCTGTAGATTTCACAATACTGAAATCTGAGATGGTGTATCATTATCTCACCGCAAACCAATTTCAGTGGACTAACTTCCCCCTCCCCCATAAATCACCTTAGCTAAAAAAGAGATCAAATACAAATATGACTAAAACACATGAAACTTCAGTATTGCATCATGTTAGTTGCAGGAGTGGCCGTTCATTTTGTTTCTATGAAATCTTTGTCCAGACGTTTCTGTGATCACAAAAGCCAGGTATGAATCATGATGTGATGAAAGACTTTGTAATGTGGAATCAAAGGGCTTTGCTTTGACCATAGTCTTCCCCCTCCCTAGTTTTTAACCCCAGCTGAAATGAGATGCATGCCCACGTCCATGTCAGGTGCAAAAAAAAAGGGGGGGGGGAAGATATCAGTCTTAATGCTGTTTAACGGCTATGTGACTTATGAATTTTCAGCCCTATTAATAGAAAGGTCAAACTATGGAACTGAGAATATTGAGCCATGCATTCCCTAGAGGACATGTTTTCTTCCACCCCACCAATTCAAGCTGGCAGCTTATGACAACTGCCCTGTGCATTACCAGAATCTGCAAGAAATGCACACATCTGTCATGCCTCAATTAGCAGAAATGGAAATCGCAAAAAAAAAAGAAAAAAGAGTGATACGTTGCCATTGCTTCCACTTGAGCGAATAGCAGCAGGAGGTCAGATGTCTCGGGGCTGTGTAAATTATGAAGCATGCATTTACTGTCCCCTGAAATGCACTGTAGCAGACCTAAAACATCAGTGTTTTGTTCTTGATGCTATGCTTAATGTTGTTCTCCATTAGCAGGAAGAGTGCAACAGCATCATGGGGGTACTATTAGATTGATTGCCAATGTAGTTTTTCTAAAGGGAATTGATTAGTGTTCCCTAAGCACTTAGTGATAATACTCTGTCCTTTATATATGTGCCATTCTGGAGACATGGCTGTCAATTGATCTGGGTTTCTTTTTCTTCCTGTTCCAGAGCATAGAAGCAAAAAGGAGAAAAGATTGATGATTTTAAGAGCAGTGACAGGATTAAACATTTAATCTGGCTTTTGTAAATTGTACAGCCATTTCGGCCTAAGGAGTGTACAACCTTTTTGGCCCCAAGCACCACATAGGATGCTGGCTCAGGGCCCAAATGCATGCCCATAACACAGGCACATGTACACCGCAGTGATCCTGGTACAGATGCTCTTTCTTCACTGATAGCAATGGTGGGAAAAGTGTGATATGTATGACATGAACCTACCTGGACACTGTGATCAACCTCTGAAGCCTTCCTCAGAGTGCCTCCTCGGAGGGAGGCTACAATGAGAGGGCCTCCTTGGTGGTGGTCCCCTGATTTTGAAATGCTCTTCCCACTTAGACCCACCTGGCACCAACATGGTCATCTTTCCGGTGCCAGGTTAAGACTTTGCTCTTCTGTCATTTGACAGCATATGATGGGGCATGTGTCAGTTGTTTTTATCAAGTGTAGTATCTTACTTTAACTGTTTTTAGCCATTTAAATTGTTGTTACATTTTATATGTTAAAAGATTTTATATTTATTGGGCAGGTTCGCATGACTAAGCCCCCCTGAGAATAAGCCACGGTGGGCTGGTTGTTCGCAGAACGATCAGGCTCACCGTGGGTTGTTCTTCCCCTCCTTCGCCCTTGGTCCTCCAGCTGGTATCCCAGGGGACACCACGGCAGAACCTGTCTCTTCTCCTGCTCCAATTGCTACCCCTTTGTGTTTGCTTCCCCCCCCCGCCTCAAAAATGCACAATTGCGGCCATATTTTTAATTATTTTTTCCAGCCCCACAAAATTATGCAGTTGTGTTCATAATTTAAAAAAAAACAAACAAAAAAAATGTCAGTCTTTCAGAGGCACGCAAGTGCACACTTACAGTTGTCAGAGATATGTAGTCCTGCCTGGTCGATGTCCTTGTAAGTTTCAGCTGTCAAGGGGCGCGAAGTGCGGTTGGTAACATAGTTTGAACTGGACAAGGCAAAACTGCATATAGATTCATTTGTGCAGTTTCTGAGCTGTCAGTTGAAAATCACCAGTAAAGAGGAGAAAAATAGGTGCACCAAAAATACGTGGCGGCAAGATCTCCCCATCAGCAATGTAATCCTCTGGCTTTTTAGTGTTGAACTAACAGTTCTCACTGTCCTCTACCATTTCAACACTTCCCCGGATCTCCAGCTACTGCAGAAAAGGAAGATGTTAACAGCCCCCACTTTTTGGAGCACTTACTGCTACGGTTACTGTGGGTCCCTGACAGATCTTTTTTTTTTAAAAAAAAACCAAAACCCTAAAGAGGTGGCTGATTGGGCCGGAGGGAATGGAGGGGAAACCACCACTAAAGTGTTTGTCGTAAATCCGTCCAGTTCCAAGATAAGCCGTAGTTGTTATCACAGTCCGAGGGTCAAAGCCAAAATATATCATTCCAAAATACAGCAAACATAAACCAGTTCGGGATCAGGCAAAGTCGTGGTCAAGGTCGTTCCAAGGTACAAGTCTGAGGTCGGGAATGTCAGGAGCGTCTGGCTGTAGCTGTAACAAACAATTGCTTCCAGCATCTGAGTGTGTTTGGGACCTGCCTTTTGAGCAGGCGCTGATTGGTAAGGCTGCCCAGCTGGGTCAGGCTGCACTTAACCTGGCCCCACCCCAAACACACTCCGGCACGGCTGGTCTCTGTCTGAGCTACTGGAGGCACAACACTGTTTTTGTTTTGTTTTTTAACTGTCAAATATTACCTTTAAAAAAACAACAACTGGGAAATATACGCAAATTTCATGGCTGGTAAGTAAATGGGGGGGGGGAGTTGTAGTCCAACACCTTTGGCAGGCACCAGTTTGGGGGAGGCTGAGCTAGACAAATGTTAGGTGGAAGACCGGTGGAAGTGACTTTGAGCACCAGGAGCACTGAGTGAGAGAAGGAACGCAAGACAGGTGGTTTAAAGAGCAGATTAGCATACAGTAATACCTTGGATTGCAAGTAACTTGGTCTCAGAGCGTTTTGCAAGACAAGCAAAATTTTTTTTTTTAAAATTGACTTGATAAACGAGCAAGGTCTTGCAAGACAAGTGTAGGGATGTAACCGCTCACCTCGAGCGGGCCGAAATCGGCCCCGCTCACGCCTGCCAGAGACTCGCTTTGATGTAAGAGTGTTTTGGTTACAAGCACGTTTCCGGAATGAATTATGCTCTCAATCCAAGGTATTACTGTATTAGAATGAAGAGTATGAGGAGGCAAATATAGGAGAAAAATTGTGAGGAGAGATGAAGCACAGTGAGACCATGGAGAGAGAAGTATGAAGCATCAGTTTAAGCATAATATGGAATGGTAAAAGAGACTAAGGGAGACGGGGGAGGAATATGGTCACTGCACTGACCAAGATGAAACAACGGGGTAGATGGGTTCAAAGCAGAAATAATTTTATTTATTATATTTACATCCTACCCTAACCAGTGAGCTCAGGGTGGATTATAGCAATCTCATCAGCATCTGTTTCTGTCCCCAAAGGCATTAACCAAAGTATTTGCTTTGGTATTGGAGAAATCAATTGAGGAAACACAGGATGGTAAACTAAAAATAATAATTCTTTTCCGCTCATCAGAGTGTTTGTGTTTAGAAGTGGAGCGAGATGAGAAATAAGATCAGGCAATAAAACACTGCAGTAATCAATAACAGTAAAATTTACACTACAGTAAAATCTCAAAATTTTTGCAGACACAGCATGAGTCCCTTGTGCAAGGCCGGCCCTAGGATAAATAGTGCCCTGGTTGAGGAATGCCTTTGGTGCCCCCACCCACCCACCCATGGTCAGCTTTGCAGGGCCACCTAGGGGGTTTATGAGACCTGATGCAGGTGTGACATTGGGGGCCCTGCTGCCCTTACAAGGACCCATCCACATGTATACAAACCTGGGGGCAAAATGAGAGAATCATTGCATGCGTGGACTACATCTGAGAATTCTCACCTGCAGCTCCTCCTTGCCCTGGGATCAAGCAGAATTATAGATGTGCTTCATTTTTTTCTTACATGGGGATAAGGGAATAGGGATCGGGTCATGCTCCTCCTGAGTGCCTCCTCCAAATTCCAAACCCCTTCTGGCAAGCTCAGGAACACAGGAAGCTGCCTTATACCGAGTCAGACCATTGGTCCATCTAGCCCAGTATTGTCGACACTCACTGGTGGCAGCAGCTCTCCTGGGTTTCAGGCAGGATTCTTGCCAAGCCCTACCTGGAGGATGGGGATTGAACCTGGGACCTTCTGCTTGCAAAGCATGTGCACTATCACACTATGGTCCCTCCCTACAGCACCTGGTATTCCAAGGTGGTCACCCATCCAGGTACTAACCAGGCCCAACCCTGTTTAGCTTCTGAGATCAGACGAGATCGGGCTGTTCAGATGTTATTCTTTCTACTTCCTGGGGCTCAGTCTCACAGGTCTTCTGGTTGTGGCCTGCTGCTGGCCTGCTCCACTACTCACTCAGGAAGGATTCCTCCCTTAAGGCCTGGCCTCACGCTGCGCCTTTCCCAGTGGCACCTTGCCTGGAAATCTTAGGTGGTGTTCACTCAAACACTCCTTGAACTCTTTCCCAGCAAGCCTGGAGTTATTTCTGTGACGAGAACAGGCCACCTGTTCCGCCACAAAATCCCTCATTAAAGCCTTCCCTGTTCTTTCTCTCCTTGCAACAAACCCTGTAACTGGGGCTACTCAGCCTGGGCAGTTATAAGCCTGCCTGACCAATCTTATCTCTATCACTGTCCAGACATAAAGAAAGATTTTACGTTACCATGATTGGTTTAGACTTCCTTACAGTTGGGCTCCCTTCCAGCCTCCCAAGGATACATTTTGCAGCCAGCTTAAGCCTCAAATTAGCTTGCAGCTTCTCCATGACAACATGACAGCTACGGTCTTGGACAACAACTGCTCTCATGGTGCTCCATTTAAAGTGGGATCAGGTGTTAAACAGGGATGTGTTATTGCCCCAACATTATTTGCTATTTTCATCGCCATGATTTTACATCTCGTCGAGGGGAAACTTCCCACTGGTGTGGGAATTATATATCGAACAGATGGAAAGCTTTTTAATCTCAGCAGGCTGAAAGCAAAAAGTAAGGTAATTACAACCTCTGTTGTGGAACTTCAGCATGCTGATGATAATGTGGTCTCCGCACATTCAGAGGATGATCTCCAAACTATCCTAAATGCTTTTGCAGAAGCATACGGAAAACCTGGTCTCTCACTTAACATCAAAAAAACCAAAGTGCTTCATCAGCAAGTGCAAGCTAACCCTTTGGTGATGCCATCTATCCAGCTTGGTGGGACAATACTGGAAAATGTCGATCATTTTCTCTTATCTTGGCAGCTATCTTTCTGTTACAGCTAACATCAACAGTGAAATCCAGCATCGTCTGAGCTCCGCAAGTGCCGCGTTTTCTCGAATGAAACATAGAGTGTTCGAGGATCGGGATATTTGTAAGAAGACCAAAACACTGGTTTATGAAGCCATTGTATTACCAACTTTATTGTATGCCTGCGAAACATGGACTATCTATAAACGTCACCTCCAACTCCTTGAAAGATTTCATCAACGTTGCCTCCAGAAAATCCTGCGAATTACTTGGGAAGATAGGCGAACAAATGTCAGTGTACTGGAAGAAGCAAAGACTACTAGCATTGAAAAAAACGATCCTTCAATGCCAACTTCAGTGGACCGGTCATGTTGTTCGAATGCCTGACTGCCGTCTCCAAAAGCAGTTACTTTATTCCCAACTCAAGGATGGAAAGCGGAATATCGGTGGTCAATATAAGAGGTTCAAAGATGTTCTTAAGGCTAATCTAAAAAAATGCAATATAAACATCAAAAACTGGGAAGCTCTGGCCCATCAACGATCTAACTGGAGGTTGGCCTTTCACAAAGGTTCTATGGACTTTGAAGTGTTGTGACATGTAGCACAAACACCAGCTGTGGCACATTGTTTTCATATGTAAGGTACAGAATGGCTGGTAAACAAGTCATGTTTAGTCTTCTACTTCGTGCCTGTTTCTCATGGGAAAAGTAGGTGTGAAAGAAATACGAGCTGGTCACATGGTTTGTATGTTCTGGTGACGTACTGACTTGTTAGGCTTCTGTCTGTAGCCATTTTGGAGAGAGGTGGAATTGCTCTCTTCTTCTTCTCTCTGGTCTTCTGGACTAGTGCTTGCTGGACTTAATGCAATCATGTAACGTCTTAGCTGAGGTGGAGTAAACAACTTGCTGCACTGGATTAATGCTTGCTATGCATTGTACTCTGCACATGGACTGTAATTAGGAAATGTATTCTCTGTAGGATATACTTGCTATAGTAAATAAACAGGTAGAACAACAACCTGTGGAGTTTACAGAGTTATTTCCTTATTACTGGGATCTGCAAGGAGGAGGCTGAACTGGCTGACATCCGATACGCTGGAATGTTGCGTGGAGTGGGAGAGACAGGTCTGAACTTCTGTGTGTAGATTTATGGGTGTCTGCACACGGGAATAGGATTTTAAATCTTCCATCTCACACATGTGAAGCGCTCTGCTTTTCCACGAGGCTTGCGTGCCTTCAGGGTTGTCAACACCGTCATGAAGAAGCCCGAGTGCAAGGTGAAAGGGAGAAACGTGCTAAGCGAAAAGCACGTCAAACGAATCCTTCACAGGACCATCTTCCATCTGGTAACCTGTGTCCTCACTGTGGGAAGCTGTGTGGATCTAGAATTGGCCTCCACAGTCACTTACGGACCCATCGCTAGAGTCTACACAATTTTCTTTAGAATTTTCCTCCTTTTAAAATCGCCTTTTTGTAAATTTTTTATCCTGGAAGACAATCTTACTCGGTCACGAGTGATCGCCTGACTGACTGACAGAACTATGTAAAAATAAAATATTTACTTCATCATGGCCTGGGAGAGGTCCCATAATTTCACAATTACATGTTGAGATTCAGCGTCGTCTTACACTCTAATATGCCATTTCCTCTTTTTATGAAAACTTTAAACCAAGAATTCTAGTGAGCAATGTGGCAGGGTCAGGGCAGGGGCCCGTGGCATGCACAGGAACTGAGGCAGGGAGCCCCTTGCTTTGTGGACGCCTGTGGCAAATTGCCCAAGTCCCCCCCCCACACACACACTGGTAGCCCTGCAGCTTTGCAGTGTTAACCAAGTTGCAGGTCTGCAAAGCATGACAGTGTAACAGGCCCTTGTACACTCAGGCTTTCCCCCAGCAATGTCTATGAAAAGGGCCCAGAGCAAGCCACCTCTTATTTGCTGCTCTGCTTTCAGTGCACTCCTGCTCCAGTTCTAGGATCCCAGCGAAGTCTGCCATGTGGTGTGGGTGGCTCTCAAAAGATGACTCTCATGGAGTTGTAGGCCTATATTCTTTATTATGTTCAGCACAACACACAAAATGGCTCCTGCTGCAAGCTCTCCCCTGTCCTCAGCCCTTTGCTGGAGTTGTATAACTAGTCTTCAAGGGCCAGTATCACCATATACTACAGTCTCCCAGGTTGTAGCTTCTCCTTCAGTCTTCTTCCCTTGCTACTTTTTTTTAACCTTGAAAATTACCATTGCCCCAAAATATAGCGCTGTAGTAACAAAGTGATCTAAACTAGCCAACTGCCTTGAATGCCAACTTGTTCTGTAGCACAAGTGAGGCTGATACCACCTACCACGGTGGGTTATATATGTGTCTAGATACTTGTGAAAAGGTCTTCTAAAAAGCTGTCTGGGGCTCAGAACAGAAAATGCAAAGCACAGAACAGAGCCAGTTGCAGAAAGATGCAGGTAGTATGAAGTTCCTTCAGCCTTCTGAAACACTGGATTCTTCATGCAGTGAGCTCATCTTGGAGCAAGTTACACTTGCCAGTGGCAAGCCTAGCTTCTCAAAATTGAAGCTCATCAAAACATTCTTACGATCTACCATGGCGGATGAGAGGCTCGCTTCACTTGCTATCCTATCCATTGAGAATGACATTGCTCAAAACCTTGATCTCTCAGCCAGTGTGCTGCAGTTTGCATAAGCCAAAGCTCGAAAAGCCACATTCTGAGCAGTGGCAGTGCACTAAACAGCACAGCAGGACTATCACTGGTTTTACTCTTAATATTTGTTTTGTAGCAGTTCCTATCTTTTGGTAAGCATTCTTTATTTTAGAATATCCATTATTTTTATCTTTATAGTTTATCTTAAAGTTATAAATAAAAAAGGTATCCAGGTGACCTCTTACTACTTACGGCTTTATTATTACGTATATAGTACTTATAGTGTTTATATTATTTTAAGTACTAAGTGCTCAGTAACGTTGCCACAAAGTAAAGCTGTGTTCCACTGATTTTTACCAAGTTCATAGATTCATAGATCATAGATTTGGAAGGGGCCTACAAGGCCATTGAGTCCAACCCCCTGCTCAATGCAAGAAACTAGAGGAGGGGTCTCCCATCCAAGTAATAACCAGGCTTGACCCTGCTTAGCTTTCCATGCTCAGACAAGCTGAGCCAGCATGAGCAAGTGGAAATTGAAAAAGAAACATACTTTGAAGCTAATTGAAGTATTATTTTTTTTTAGTCATTACCCAGACAAGCTGTAGAAGCTTGGAAAAAAACGGTTTCAGATATTTGCTTTTTGCCACCCTAGCTCACCGCAGTACATTAAAAAAAAACCCACAGCCACTGAGCTCAGCCTGGCTTCCCCACTCAGCTTGGTAGCTTGTCTACCCCTAAGGCCGGCCCTGCCCTTGTCATATCTTGACACCTTTTGCCACTTTAGTTGCTGTGGGACAAGAAGAGGTTTGTGTTGTAATAGCTTAAAGTGGCACTCTGTCTCGGCAAGCAAGGCAGAGTTTTTCAGCCTTTTTAAACAGCTTGCTACACAAATTTGCCTGCATGAATCTGCACATGTGCTAGGAGGACAGAGCTGTTCTCATGGTTTGTTGACACAATGGATCAAACCCAAGCTTTGTAAAACATATTGATTATTATAATGTAACTGCCAGAAGCGGACTCTGGTCTATTCTATTACTTCTTTTTCGCATTGTCTAATTGTACATATCTAGATTTCAGTGAGATAAAGGCTATACCAGTAGTAATCTCATTTGAATGAGCAGAAATATTGGTACCCATGCATGGCAATGGTTCCTTGAGCCAAATTATAATGAAATTGTGTGTGTGTGTGTGTGTGTGTGTGTGTGTAGGCATGAATTGCAGTATTTCCCATGGGGCTTTCCTACAGGGCAAAAATATCAAATAACATTTGTACACTCTCATGAAAAGCAAATATATTACTGTCTAATGATTATTTGCCACTGTAATCAAAGTTGTCTTGTAAAGATTCCGCTATTCAAAGAAAAATATGAGAAAGTGTCGTGGCCTGTCAAATAAGCAATACAGAGTAATTGCATTCAAAACAGATGTTTCACATTTAGAACTGGGGCTGTCTGGCATGTGAATATGATAACCTTTTGTAAACTATTTTGCATTCTGTGGAGAAGATCCTTATAACATTTCGCTGTCATCTTTTAACTACAGTGGTGGTGATTTTACAGGTGGATTGGAAGAGGCAGCCCCATCCCCTATGTATGCTATGAATGAGAGTCACCCTGGTGGTTTGTGTCCACTGAAGTTGTAACCTTCTGGTTTATACAGGCTGTGTTAAATATGAGTTTGGGGCAGGGTATGCTGACCAGGCAATCTCTTATTCATGTCTGCAAGTCCAATCCAACTGTTGTATAAAGATGCCACCCCACAAGTAGAGTATGAAAGAGTGTCTCAGTCATACAGGATTGTGCTGACTGAAGAATGAGACCCCAGCACTGAACTGAAAGTAACATACATCATCTTTGTGAGGGTGATGCTTTGCTTGCCTTTATGGGCCCTTGGGCACCATGGTTGAGGGAAAATGGTAGAAGGAGCCATGTGAGGAAGACTCACCTGGTGCCAGTGCGGCCGCAATGGAAGCCTGTCCGGTGGCAGAAGGCTATATGGTATCTTTATAATTAGTATCCCATTGACTGGGCCGTCTACCACGGATTGTAACGCCACAATACAAGAGCATGTATCTCACCACTCCAGTGGGCACAAAGCGACACTGGATGCTATCGGTTGACATTTTGGTAAATGTTGCCATTCAGTAGACTGCTGTGGGCCTGCAAGTTCACATTCATTGCACCACACAAAAAGTTATATATGAAATAAATGTGTGTGTGTGTATATATATACCAATGTACATACATGGTATTGAGTATATACTATACTGTATGTGGAAAATTTCTCTGTTCACCCATATAAGAACCTCCCCTATGATAAGTCTGGATTAAGAGGTTTCATCAAAGTTGTACCAGTTGTGCTATAGACAGTTGTTGCTCTGTTTGTTCCAGTGGGGTCAGTTTCTTTCAGGTTTATATGCAAGTTTCCAACATACTACTAGAATTAGGCAAACCTGTACCTGTAGAACAGGGCTCTCCAACCTTGGGTCCCCAGATGTTGCTGGACTACAGCTCCCAGAATCCTTGCCATTAGCCATGCTGGCTGGTTATGCTGGGAGCTGTAGGCCAGCAACATCTGGGGACCCAAGGTTGGAGAGCCCTGCTGTAGAACTTCCATACTTATGTGCTGATAGAAGCTATGAGAAACTCATTATTTAACATCTACCTAAAGCCGCTGGGAGCTATCATCAGGAGGTTTGGGGTGCGCTGTCATCAATATGCTGATGACACGCAGCTCTACCTCTCCTTCAAGTCCTCACCGAGGTTGGCTGTTGAGACCCTGTCCAAGTGCCTGGAGGCAGTGGGTGGCTAGATGGGAAGGAACATGCTGAGGCTGAACCCTGAAAAGACCGAGGTACTTCTGGTGGGAGACAAGGGGAGGTTAGGAGATGTACCCCATTCAGCACCAGGTCAACATCTACCCCTGAAAGACCAGGTCCGCAGCTTGGGAGTCATTCTAGACTCCCAGCTGTCCATGGAGGCTCAAGTGTCAGCTGTGAGCCGGGCGGCGCTGTATCAACTCCATCTGATACGGCAGCTGCACCCCTACCTTCCTAATCATCTGCTCCCATCGGTGGTTCATGCCTTGGTCTCCTCTCGCCTAGACTATTGTAATGCGCTCTACGTGGGGTTACCCTTGAAGACAGTTCGGAAGCTACAGCTGGTACAGAACGCGGCGGCTTACCTGGTTAAAGGCAGCTGCCAGTGAGATCACATAACACCAGTGCTCAAAGAGCTGCACTGGCTACCAGTTGCTTGCCGGGCCGAATTCAAGGTGTTGGTTTTGACCTTTAAAACCCTATACGGCTCCGGTCCAGCTTATCTCAAGGAGCGTCTCCAGCAACATCAAGTAGGCTGCTCAACAAGATCTGCCACAGACAGCCTTCTCATTGTCCCATCAGCCAGAGCAGCCAGGCTGGTGGGGACTAGGAAGAGGGCCTTTTCTGTGGCAGCCCCCAATTTATGGAACTCCCTCCCCAGTGACCTTCGCCATGCCCCTTCTCTGATGAACTTCCGCCGGGCTTTAAAACGTGGCTTTTCAGGCAGGAATATGGGGTGGGTTAGGATTTTTTAAAAAAACGCTTATATTGTTTTAATTGTGTTTTAATTGTGTTTAAAGGTGTCTTAATGGTGGTTTAATGGTGTTTTATCTTGATTGTACATCGCCCAGGGTGGCCAGGTGGCCGACCAGATGGGCGATTAAAAAAATTTAATAAATAAAATAAATATAAATATATATATTTCACTGCATAATCATGTGGTGTGAAGCCACAACTGCTGGTGGCATCCTGCCACATCTATACACCATGAAATAGACAGGTGTGCACTTCAGTAGAGGACACCTCATCTTGTATGAAGTATCTCTCATTTTGCCCTTTTAGAAGTTGAAAATAAAGGCTTGTTTTGTAAGGGTTCTCCAGGAGTGTTTGTGAAACTTCTGATCGCATACAAAGAGAAACTATGACATGAATAGTTGTGTTTGCTGCAACAGACTAACATGGCTACCCCCGCTGGAAATCATGGCATTAATGTGTGTCTGTGACTTCTAGCAGCTGTAGGTGTATAATTTACTGGTGCAAATTTGAAGCATTTCTTTGTGGTAATTCATTTCAAGTAACCACCATGTCTCCCCACCCCCATCTAGGATAGTGGCCTTTCATGAGAAAACGAAGCTCCATGGGCAATAGGCCTGGCTGTGTAGATAACATTAACAGAGGATACTATGTCAGGGCAGTTAATTTCCACTCTTCTGGGAAACTGACTTGTAAAGTCTAGTCATTTCTTTTTGCATAGTGTAGGCATTAGCTGTTAGATCTCAGTTTCAGAAAAAATGCTGGAATTGGGCAAGTGATCTGACTGATCATATACCCTTTTGAAATACTGGCCCTCTGGTAGCCATAAAAATGGTCTCCAACAGCATTGGAACAGTCCCCTTAATCCCCAGTCTTCCCCTATCTAATTTAATGAAACAATAAAACATCCTCCTATGCCTAACAAATCTCAAAATACAGCTGTGCTATCTTGCTAGCAACTAAGAAAGAATTTACCGATTGCCAAATATGGGTTATTGTCATTCAGGCTGCAATTTACTTACCTGGGAGTAAACCCCATTGAATTCAGTGGATCTTTCTTCTGGATGGACATGTGTAGGATTTCGCTGTTAATGTGCTTTAATCCACATTTTTATTTATTTTGGGTTGTATCCAATATTAGAGTAGACCCACTGAAATGAACGGGACTTCAGTTAGACTGTAATTCAATACAACCCTTCTTGTTTGCACAGTGATTATCCTAAGACTTACCTCCTAAAGTTACTCTGAGGTCCGTTTTTTCTTCTCTACCTTTGTCCCAGAGTGTGCTAGAGTGAAAAACAAGGAATGGATGGGATCAGTGGTGGCTTGGGTGACAGGGAGAGTATATGCTGCAAATGGCACTGTGTAATTGCTTGGTTCAACTTTTGGTACCCAGTAACTCTAATTGAACATAGTGAAACTTTCTTTCAAGTAAATCTGTACAAGATTGCGCTGTCAGTCCTTTGCAGATACTGCTTTATTTCCTTACCGTTTCCCTTTTTCTGTTCAACTGCAACAAATAAGATGTTTCCTTTGGAAGATTAAAGCCATGGGTGTGTCCCAAAAGACAATATTTTTCACATGTGTTTTGTTTACCTTTGCTGTGAATTTGGGGTACAGGGGATTTCAAAGCCTAACTCCTTACATGACTTTTTAAAACTAATGATCTCTTACTAGAGTTGGATTCAGTTAGTGCTCTATGGAAACAGACAGTAGAGTGTTGTTTTTCCCAGAGTTGAAGGAGGTACTGTAGAGGCATCATTGTGGTGCTCTCTCTGAGGGGCTGTAGGTGAGTGATAGAGCACATGTTTTGCTTGCAGAAGGTTCCAGAAGGGATCCCCATCATCTCCAGGTAGGGCAGGAAAAACTAGAGAGTCACTGCTAATCAGTATCAACAGTACTGGGCCGAGATGGACTAATGGTCTGATTCAGTATAAGGCAGGTTCCTATGTTCCTGTTGATCACTGCTGTGGTAAGCTGTGGATGAGAGTGGGAGGAATATGCAGTAATTGCCTGCACACCCAATTCTCCTAGAGTGTCGGAGGCCAGCAAGCTTGGGCTAAGCCCCGCCTCCGGGGCTGGGAAGGCAGACTTTGATCTGAGCTTCCCGGAGGAGGCGGGGCCTCCCCCATGAAACTCCAATTTAGTTTCCTGCCTCGCAAAAGGAGGTAGACTTTTCGCGCTGCTCAAGCACAAAGGAAAAGAAACAAAGAAGAAAGAAAACTTCTAAGAAGAAGCCGGGATGGTAGGAAAGGGTCCAGAGCCCCACGCCACCACCCTGGGTGGAAAGGCAGACGGCCTAACCCGGGGCCACCCCCCCTCCTGCATGGGGGGGGACTGCCCCATCTGTCCCGGGAGGGCCTTCCAACTCCTTCCAACTAGGAGCAAGGGCAGCAACTTCCAGCGTAGTAGCTAGGAGAAACCTATGGCTGCGCAACTGGGGAGTTGATGGTAAGACCAAGTCTAGCCTGGCTAGTGTGCCCTTAGCAGGGAAACACCTTTTCGGTGACCCATTAGAACATGTCCTTGTAGAGACAAAGGACAAGAAAAAAGCTCTGCTGAATTACCAGAAGAAGGACTCCAAATGCCCCCCTCAGAAGTATGGCTCCTTTTGTTCCACCAGGAGCAACTTTTCATCTACCTCCTCCTCCTCCACCAACCGCAACTTCTCATCAGGGGGCCACAAGCCTCGCTGGCACAAGGGCAACAATGTGAAGGGAGGATCATGTAAGGGTGCCCCCAGCCAGAACAAGAAGCCCAACTCCGCCTGACTGCTCCCCTCCCCCAGTGGGAGGGAGACTTCATGGCTTCTCAGAGACCTGGAAACAGCTCTTCTCCGACCGCTGGCTTCTGGAAATAATCCAAAAGGGCTACTCCTTAGAATTCAGGAAAAAGCCAAAATAGAGTTTTTCCAGGACCCACCGGCTCAGAGACCCGGTCAAGCATCTGAGGAACGTATCAGCCATCCAGCACTTCCTACGTATCCGAGTGATCGAGAAGGTCCCAAAGGCTCAGATGAACCAAGGGATATTCTCAGTCTTCTTCACCGTACCAAAGAGGAACGGGGGAGTCCGGCCCATCCTTAGCTTAAAGAAGGTCAACTGCTTCCTGAAGAAGCAGAAATTCAGGATGGAGACTCTCAAGTCCATCAAGGAGTGCCTGCGGAAGGGAGACTTCCTCTCCTCAATAGACCCTGACAGAGGCATATTTCCACATTCCCATACGCCCTGCCCACCGCAAGTTCCTGCGTTTCAGCTATGGCAGCGAACAATTCCAATTCAGAGCCCTTCCCTTCGGCTTGTCAACAGCTCCAAGGGTCTTCATGAAGGTGCTACTGGCCCCTGTGGCACTACTGCGTTCAAAGGGAGTCCAGCTACACCCCTACCTGGACGACATCCTGATTCGCTCTCGCTCACACACGCACAGCATCAAGGACAGAAACCTGGCCGTGTCAATGCTTCGAAGCCTCGGGTTCCTGATCAACGAGGAGAAGAGCTCCCTTGCTCTCTCCCAGGTACTCACACACCTAGGTGTTTCCCTGAACACAGTCAGGAATATGATGTTCCTGTCCCCCGACAGGCAAACGTCAACGAGCCGACTGGCGGCACACCTTCTCTCCAGGGACATGGTCCCCCTCAAGGAACTAGCCAAGCTCCTGGGGATGATGGTGTCTTGCCAGGACTCGGTACAGTGGGCCAGGTTCCACTCCAGGCCCCTGCAGACCTTCCTCCTGGACTACCAGCTCGAAATCACCCACAATCTCAACCCGCCCCTGTCCCTTCCCCTCCCAGTGACCAAGGCACTGAAATGGTGGTGCCACCCAGCGCACCTCTCTCAGGGAGTCCCAATCCAAGCACCCGCATGCGTCACGCTAACAACGGACGCATGCCTAACAGGCTGGGGGGCTGTCTGCCAGGGAGGGCACGCACAGGGGCTCTGGTCAGAACAAGAGACTCAGCTATCCATCAACTTCCTGGAGCTTAGAGCAGTGATGCTGGCGCTAAAGGAATTTGCCCCAACACTATTGGGACACCATGTCCTAGTGAGGACAGACAGTGTAGTAGCAAAAGCCTATGTCAACAAACAAGGGGGCACAAGATTCAAGGCTCTACAGAAAGAAGCCATGGCCCTTTTCAATTGGGCACAACGCAACCTCAGCTCCCATCAGGGCAGAGCACCTGAGCAGCATCATGAATGTACAAGCCGATTGGCTGAGCAGGACAACTCTAGACAAAGGCGAATGGTCCCTACACCCAGAAGCCTTCAGACTCCTAATCAAGACCCTGGGTCACCCGTGTCTGAACCTCTTCGCGAACCCACAGAAAATGAAGCTACCACGTTTTGCCACTCACTACCGAACAAGAGGGGCAGAGTTCGCGGATGCACTCACCAGCCACTGGCCAGAGGGACTGCTGTACGCCTTCCCTCCACTTCCAATAATTGCCAAGGTAGTTCAGAAAATCTACAAGCACCTACCTACAAGCACACGTTGGCACGACCTTCTCAGCCAGGGCCCGATCTTTCACCAAGACCCAGGGTTCCTGAAGCTGACCGCCTGGAGACTGAACGGGGCCTCCTAATCAAGCGTGGTTACTCCAATAAGGTAATCAATACACTCCTGGCCTCCAGGAGGCCCTCCACACATAAGACATAAGACCGCACCTGGCAGGCCTTCCTCTGCTGGTCACGAACCATGGGGAGGGACCCACTAGGAGCGGAAACACCAGACATTCTCAAGTTCCTCCAAGAAGGGCTGTCATCTGGCCTTAGCACGAACACACTCAGGCACCAAGTAGCGGCATTGGGCTCAGTGCTGGGTGACTCCAAGGGCTCGCCCCTCGGGGCACACCCTCACATTAAGAGATTCCTCAGGGCGGCTGCCCTGATAAGCCCCCCCCCCCCAGTCCACAGGTTCCCCACCTGGAGCCTCAATGTAGTGCTCAAAGCATTAACAAAGCACCCCTTTGAACCACTAGGGGCGGCCTCGCTCAAGGTGCTAACCTTGAAGACTATTTTTCTAGTAGCAATCACTTCCGCCAGAAGGGTCTCAGAACTAGGCGCACTGTCATGCAGTAAAGATCTTTGTATTTTCCACAGGGACAAGCTAATCCTGTGCACAGACCCAACCTTTATGCCAAAGGTCAACTCCTCATATCGCAGGTCCCAAGACTTAGTGGTCCCTTCCGTCTGTCCTCACCCCTCCTCCCCTCTGGAGAAGGAGTGGCACACACTTGACACAATGAGAGCGGTCAAATTTTACCTAGATAGAACTAAGCCAACCCGACAGCACAGATCACTGTTTGTCTCCTTCAGAGATTCCTCCTTGAGGAAAAAGGTGTCAGTGGCCTCTCTGGCACAATGGCTACGCGATTGTATCGCAGTGGCATACTCCTCCAGTGGCCTTCAGGTCCCAGAGGGCATCAAGGCCCATTCAGTCAGGGGAATGGCCACATCAGCTGCCTTCAATGAGAGGGCGCCTCTAGAAGAAATTTGTAGATCAGCCACCTGGTCTTCTGTTCACACATTCACCAGGCACTACAAAATTGACCTTATGGCCTCGGCAGAGGGTGCCTTTGGAAGGTGCGTGCTGCAGAAGGTCACTTCGCCTCAGTAGGAGGCCGGCAGTGGGTGTTAGGCCCACCCGGGGGGATGCACTGCTTTTTCACATCCCCAAGCTTGCTGACCTCCGACACTCTAGGAGAAACAGACATTCTTCCACTCACCGTGAATTTCAGTTCTCCACGAGTGGAAGAGGCCAGCAAGGCCCGCCCTGGGCCGGCCTCCTCCTGGGCACATCTAATCTGGGCCGTGGGAGGGAGTCTCTCCTCTTGTTTCCACAGGCCTGCAGCCGACGGGCCCAACTGTCCCTCTATGCGAGATAGCAAGGGCGTCTGCAAGGATCGGTTCGTTGGAAGTCTCAACTGGGGTTTCCTGGGGGAGGCCCCGCCTCCTCCGGGAAGCTCAGATCAAAGTCTGCCTTCGCAGCCCCGGAGGCGGGGCTTGCCCCAAGCTTGCTGGCCTCCTCCACTCGTGGAGAACTGAAATTCACGGTGAGTAGGAGAATGTCTGTTTCTGCAGTCATCACTAGCACAGTCCTTTTAAAGTAAGGACCCTCCTCCCTTTTTTCCCCTACATGGTTGGGGCAGTTCTCTGTTTAAGCATGCAGAATTGCCACTGTCATGTCCAATTTGCCTCCAAGAGGGACATGATTTAAATATTTTATGGCTGCTCTAAAGAAGATGAGGACCAATTGTTTTTTTGATGCAAGGGACAAAAGATTTAAACTGCAGGAAGGTTGTTCATAATGAAATATTAATAGTATTGAAATCATTGATAAAGGTTGGGCAACAAAAGCTGTTGCCTAGTGATTATATTGGAAATTTGTAAGACAGCCTGGCTGGTGGCTAGGAAGAGATGCAGTTTCTGTTGGTGGGCCAAACAACAGAAATTGGTGGAGATGTGTCACAGCTGTCAGAATTGCCTTCAGAGAAGTCAAGAGATGAACATAAGTAATGGGAGATGTAACCTGCTTGCACACAACCAAGTAAAAAGTGGCAAAAGGTGATTTAACATGCCAAATCTATATAATTGCATCTGGGATCTTTTTCATGTAAAGCAAGGGCACAGAACCTCTTATAGCCCAAGAGCCAAATTCCATTTCAGAGAAGCTTTTGGGGGCCTCATTCTGGTGATGTGGCCAAAGGCAACAGGGTGGGACCAAAAATACCAGCACATTTTAGCTGAAAGCTCTTACTGCCTGTAACTAAGCCTTAGAATAGGCATTTCAACCTTTTAGAATAAGGAAAAACTGGTTGGGGGAAAGGGGGTGGGGCCAGGGGGAAAGGCTGCAGCTATCTGGGACCCCCAGGAAGACCAAATTTGGCCCCTGGGCTTGTGGTTCTGCAACCCTGCTGTAAAGCCTATGTTCTACCCCTGAGCTATGGGCCCTCTAGCGTATGGTTCTGCTCTGAAAAGTTTTGGCATAGCCAAAATGCTTTGTTTATTCTTTTTAATAAGTAGATCATGGCATTCAGAGTAGTCCCAGAACTCAGTGCATCCTGGTGGTGTTCTGGAAAGGTTCTGGTTCAACCAGCTCCAAGGTTTCTGCCCGGGTACCTGTCAGGATGGAAACATACACCAGCCCTGGTTTAGTTGATGTCAGGCACAAATAATATACCACTGAGAAGAGAGGGTGACACTTTGTGGATTATATATTTTGTGCAAGGTATCATGAGATACCAAGTGTGAATGTGCATATCGGTCCATAGCAGTTAATGCACACAGTGAAAATAAGTCAATTTGGCTTGGGCTTATATTGCATACTCAGCAGTTCTACTGTCAGTATTGGGGCTAGTCTACTTTGCTTCAGCCTTTGACTCCTGCCTAGCACTTCTGTCAAAGTATTGTTGAGAGAAGTGCTGGGTAGGAGTTAAAGTCTGAAGCAAAGTAGACTAGCCCCAGTACTGACAGTAGAACTGCTAGATCTGCAATATTTCTCAATATTTTGAGATCATTTGTGTTTCTTAATGGCTGGTCACTATCTGGCAGAAGTTATTCAGAACAGAAGGCACCTTGCACCTTGTGGTGACCCAGTTGTTGGGTCATGGTCCATAGGTTGAGGAATTCCCTTGGAGAAGCACCTGGATAGTTGGATCAGTATCCAGATGGATAGTTCCACATTCTAGGTGACTTTCCCCAGGGTCCACTAGTTTTCTTTGCCCATGGCAATTTAATAGATTCTTGTTTAAATCCTGAAGAGGGCCGTTGTAACAGTCTGCTTTCCCATATCAAGCTGGTTAGAGACTTTCATCCTGCAGTGCAGGGTATTATACTTGTCTGCCATAAAAGTAAGAAGCATAACTCATAACTGAACAAAGGATTTTCCTGAAGTAATGTATCATTCATATAGAGTTCAGCTGGTAACCAGACCTATTTGAACAAACTGATATTAGGAATTAACTTTGCTGTGTGCTGCTTTTCCCAAATCTTGGCAGCTTTTTTTCCTTCCGTTTGTTTTACCACAAAAGCATAAGAACCGAAAAACCTGAACTATTCTGGGTAGACCCTTATATTTGATGTTTCTTGTGCTTTTGGTGGTCTTTTTCTCTCTCCATCCACTAGGTTAAAAGGCTGGCTGATGGCAGTAGCTAGCCTCCCATTTAAATAGGATGAGGTAGACTATGAGCAAATAATCTTTGTGTTGCATGATTTTGTTTCTCTTATTTCAATTCTCTCCTATTGTTAATGTGTTTTACACAAGAACTAGACATAGCCGGGCAGAACTGTTCCAGTACACCATTCAATAATGTCATCGTAGTACAGCTGTGTTTGAATTGTTAGCAAGAGTGTTGCTTATGAATAAGCACAAGAACAAAAGATACGAACATAATCCTCATCACCATGAATAGGAATAGAAAGTTAAGGGCAAAGGAATTGTGCTGGTAGTGCTTTGTTTAACAGTCAAGCTGGGTTTGAAAGTGGAAGATTGTAGAATATGTTCTTCATGCCAACTTTTATATACCTGTTTCAGGTAGGAACATTCTGCTTTAGTAGAGCCTGTTTCAAAGCTATCGTGGTTGTTTGTTTTTATCTGTAGAATTTATGTTACGTAGGACTAGAAGAGAATCCTCTTCTGCTGTATACTACTATGGTGAAAGTTAACTCTCTTTAGTGCCTTTTGAAACTCTCTTACAGGGTCACCAAACCACAATGCATGAGAAATGTAAGGGTGACTCCTGGGTAATTCAAGAAAGTGGTTGTAAGTTAAGAAGCCACTGATACACTCACATGCTAGAAACAACACAATGGCCCAGTTCAGACTGATGTTCTACGCTTCATAAATTATGGTCACTGTACATGGTATAGTAAACCATAATTTATGGTTATGCTAGAGGAGCATGGTGTCCTAGTTTGGACAAAAATTCCAGGCTTCATAATCCATCGTTACTGTACATCAGAGGTGGGGAACCTCAGTCCTGGGAGCCAAATCTGGCCCTTCTGGGGTCCTAATCTGGGCCTCCGAGATGGCCCCACACCCTTTCCCCCTACCACTGATCATTTTGTGGTTTCCCAGCTTTTGTGCACTTTTTTGCCCATTCCAAAAGGTTAAAATGCCTCTGCTAAGACTTATTTATTTATTTATTTATTATATTTATACCCCACCTTTTTTCCTGAAAGGATCCCAAGGCAGCTTAATCCTCCTCCTCCTCTCCATTTTATCCTCACAACTTCCCTGTGAGGTAGGTTAGGCTGAGAGTCAGTGACTGGCCCAAAGTCACCCAGTGAGTTTCATGGCCGAGTGGGGACTAGAACCTGGATCTCCCGAGTCCCAGTCCAGCACTCTAACCACTATGCCACACTGGCTCCTTAGTTACTTACTGGCAGTAACTAGTTACTGGCAGTAAGAACTTGAAACTGCAATATGTTTGTATTTTTAAAAAATATTTTTGGCCTCCACCCCTTTTGCCTTTGCCTCCAGCTCCACCTACCACTCACTGGAATGTGGCACCTGGGAGCTTCTCTAAAATTGAATTTGGCCCTCTGGCTGAAATAGATTCCTCACCCCAGCTGTACATGGTACAGTATATGGTTATGCAACACAATGGCCCAGAAATTAGCATTGGGGCTGAATGCTCCCCCCCCCCCATGCACCACTTTGTTGCTTAATTCTTGGCTTGAATTAAAACTGAGTTCCCTGTTCCATCAGAACCAGGGAACTCTGGCTTAATACAAGCCAGGGCGACTCACAAATTGAATAAATAATTTGGCATTCCTACTTCATGCTAGCCATATAGTAACGCTTCTTTGCAAGATTGTATACACTTTTAATTAAAAGCTAAAGGCTGCATTTCAACTGACCACAGTTCTTTTTTGAAAGCTCAGTGTGTTTTACAAATTGAACTATGCAGCCAGAAGTAAACACCACTGAGTGCAGTGGGACTTACTTTCAAGTTATGCATAGGATTATGTATGCCCTGTAAACCTAATAGTGAGATTTTATGAGTGGTTCATTTGTTTTGGATATCTGTGTTTTGTTATGGAGCTTTTAACCAGTCTTAGCTGCTTTGAGTATAAATAATAGAAAAGTGAGATATAAATATATATATGAATATGGATTCTTATTGAGGCACAGCTTTAGGGGCTGTCATGATGAGCTTCTGCACTTCAAAATATACCACTACACCACTGCAGCCATATGGCACAGTTTAACCAAAATATACTTCTGAAACCCATGGTCCAAATCCATTACTGGACTTAAAACTTGTGTCAGAACCCATTTCATCTGCAGATTTGCTGGATGTTTGGACAAGTGAGTAATTGGAATGATAATCATCTAGCAAATCTGTTATAAGGAATAACAAGAGAACCATTGGAAAGGACTTTGTAGTTTAAAAAGTCTTTGCAAAATAATGATTACGATGATACTTCTGCATGGCATTTAGATACTTCTACATGACAGCTTAGCTTACTTGAAAGAGCCCCCTAATATTTGTTTACAATTAACCCTTCCTGCACATTAAATCCACTTGTTAGTCTTTAAGGTACTAGAAGACTCTTTGTTGTTCGTGTAAATTAAGTGATTCCTGTGCTCTTCATGAAAGACTCATTCATACTTTACAACTTCCCTACCCTATTTCTTCCTGATGTCAGTCATTGGCTCAGTTCAGACAGTATCCCAAACTTATTTTATGCCCTTCCAAACAACAAGCAAACAATGGTTTTAGAGCTGCTTTTCTGCTTTCATTTTCTATTGTCTCAGTAATAAGCTTCATAGGTTCATTCAATTCTCAATAGTTTAGCAGCCTCTGGAGTTGGAGCAATAGCCATAATTATAGATTGTATAGTCAGACATCACACCAAACAAGTGTGACTACGTTTATAGTTACCATAAACTATGGTTTGCAAACCCATTTCAGATTTTTTGTAGCTATTTACTCACCATGGTTTATCAGTTCAAATTTCTTTCTAAACCATAGGTAAGCTTCCTTAACTGTGGTTTGACATGGTGTCTGGACTGAGATATGGTTCCTCACATATGCACTTTTAAATACGGAAAGGCTTTCAGATTTCTTTCAGTATACCTAACCTTTGATGATTTCTCTCTCTTGTAAATTCATGGCAGTTCTTCTGTGTTTTATATAAATCTTGTCACTGGAACTGTTAATAGACATTGACTCAGATACATTGGAATATCTGAAAATCTAATTTATTTGTAGAGCCTCTGATTGGCCAAATATGATAACGTGGTGTGTGTGATGGTACCTTCTGTTTCACAGCTACCAGGTCAAATTCCACAAGATGGAATTGCAGAAACATGGAAACAATGAGCCAAGCTCTCTGTGAAATGAGGCTGGTTTCTTAATACTCCTGGCTCTCATTGCTTTCTGGATATCCAGCTTGTGCACTAGATGAATTCATCAGAGAATCTGCTTGTTCACTATCTCCCCACCTGCCCCCATCACCCTGTCATCTTGCCTTTAAGCAAGATTATGTATAATAATATCTCAGTACCAAACTGCTTCCATGTATACTCACACATTGCCTTGTTTACCTTGGCTCTTCATGACATTCTCTCTACTTTCCTGGTGGAAG
Source organism: Shinisaurus crocodilurus (assembly GCA_021292165.1). NCBI lineage: Eukaryota > Metazoa > Chordata > Lepidosauria > Squamata > Shinisauridae > Shinisaurus > Shinisaurus crocodilurus. The sequence goes on from CM037878.1 coordinate 84,395,213, forward strand.
ATTCCATTTCTGAGAGAGGGATGAGCTCTTTTGTTTGGAAAGGGGAGGGGGAAGTGAGAGGTTTTTTTTTAAAAAAAAATCCTGTATATTAATCTTCTCTATTGTTTACTGTTCTAAAATGTATGCCGTGCTTGCTGTCAAAATAAAGAGCACATGCAGGATGTGGTATGCAAATCTATTTGCGTTTCAAATCAGCTGAGTCAACACAATATAATGGTCCTGCCTGGAGGTCCTTGGGGATCCACAGTAGCTGACAATGTGTGTTTAAAGGGAGGGTCTTAATTTTTCTTTTTCTCTCCCCCCCCCCCGCCGCTTCTAAAGCCGCTTGGAATAGCCAGTAGTCCTTGTAAAGGCACTTGCCCAGCACCTAGACTCGATGCTGCCGGCTGTTACACACAGCCTGACACAATAGCTGGCACATTAATTTATTTCAAATCAATTTTCATTCGAGTGAAGGGGAAGATAAAGCGAGGAGTGCTGGGTGGGTGTCAGGAAAGGAACCTGGCAACAATTCAGAGAAGAGAAGCTGCTGTTAAAGTGTCTCGGCTGTAGCTGCTCCTGATGCAAGCAGCTGTTTTCATCTGCACTGCAGTACTGCAGCCTCTCCGGTCCAATCTCTCTGGGCTTCTCGCTGGTGGAATTAACGAGGAAGCTGGCCCGGCTTGCTGCTAGCTCCAACACAAGGGCACGCTGAGGATGGGAGGGTCGCAGTCTCTGCAGCAGGCACAGACAAGTAGCCTGATCCGGGAATCATCAGAGGCAATGTAAGTATGGGGTCCCTTTACTCCCCCCCTCCCCTTGTACGGAGAGGATAGAAACAGTGAAGTGGAAGCTATAGGGTCAATTTAAAGAGGCTGGCTTATGTGACAAGTCTTTGTGTAATATTCAATCTGGTCAATTCATGGCATAGTTAAGGTTTCATTGTTTTTCAACACTGTTTAATTAAAATAATGCTGCCATAGCATGTAGGAATGCTGGTTAGAGAAGGCATCTTGATTCCTTTTGTACCGTGCAGCGCAGTAGCTACGTTTATTTCATATGCATCCTATGGTCATAATCAATCAAGCCCGTCACCCGTGTTCAGTGATTCTATTTTCTGTTTCTATTTAAAATGTGCAGCATGTAGGTTGATTTCACTGTTCTTCCAGGGCTTTCCTCCTGCAACCCCCCCCCCAACATTTTCCCCAGCTCACATCCCCCCTTGTCTAAATTGAGTGCACTCCTACTTGTGATTTTAAAAAAATAATAACTCTACCATTTCTTCTTGTCCTTCAAGATGATATCTTATTTTGTCTCAGTAAGGATAAAATAGACAGATCATGATTTTTAGAATATAGTAGCAGGCTTGTATCACCTAGATTTTGGAACAATTTGATTTGTCATCTTTCATTTGGAGTAAGCTTTCTCTCTCTCTCTCTCTCTCTCTCTCTCTCTCTCTCTCTCTATATATATATATATATATATGTCTATAATTCCAAAACAAAACAAATGACCACCAGTAGTGCATCCAGTTTATAAATGTATAGATCTATTTTTTTAAAGAAAAATTAAACTAAAATCTATAGATTTAATACACACACACACAAGCATGCACACACACAGAGAGATTTTAAAATGTGAAACGTTTCGGTATAAAACACCAGCTTCAGTCACAAAGAAGAATATAGTACAATACCATTTATAAGCTGAGCCAGAACCAATCAGGAACAGGCCTAACCTCAGTGAGGGAACATGGATTAACAATCAACACCTGTACAGGCAGTCCCCATGTTATGAATGAGTTCCGTTCTTAAGAATGTCTTTAAGTTGAATTTGTATGTAAGTCGGAACAGCATAGTGCTCTATATGTTAAAATAGGCATTTACGCAAATTGCGTAAATTACGCAAATTGCGTAGTATACTACGATATGTACTCTGTAAATGACATAGTGCCGGAGAACCCAGAAGTCCATTCTTAAGTATGGGTTGTCTGTAAATTGGACGTTCTTAACTCGGGGACTGCCTGTATTCAACAGCCAATCAAGCTGCAGTAATAAACATCATGGCTTGTTTCATCCTGTACATTGATATCAGGTTTCAGCTGATCAATAGACATTGCCTGCCTCCTTAATCTTTCTCCTTTGGAGGCTCTGTTCAACTGCTAGCGCAGAAATCTTCACTAAAGTTGCTCTGCCAACATGTTTCTCCCTCATATGATCCCTCACGTGTTTCATTATGCTGAACATTGTCCAAGTACTCCTTATATTTTTTAGGAGAGGTCTTTAAAAAAAGATAAATCTGTAAATTTAAAATTTAAATTTAAAGAAAAATTTAAATCTATACATTTATATACTGGGTGCACTACTGGTGGTCATTTGTTTTGTTTTGCAGTACTGTATCATGTGCATTGCATTGCCTACATATGGGTTGATTCTATCTTGAGATAGAGAGACATCAGTTCATTATACCAAGTGTCTCTTTTCTGCCTGCCAACTAAATGTACTACTGAGTCTACTAGAACGTGATTTTTAATTGGGTTTCCTAGAATGGCCTTTTCTTTTTGTTTCAGGTGTATAGGCCTCGGTTATTTTAATATGTTAGCAAATCGTATATATTGAAGATGCATGATTTGGGGTAACTGCAATCCAAATATATATTATATAACCTGGTGTCAAAGACAAGCTTAATCAATTCAGTTCTCATTTTAATTATAGCATCTTGTTTATTACACAAATGTGAAGCTCCTCAGAGCAGTTCTTTCTCTTTCCCTGTGTATTCAACAATAATCCTTTCAGAGTTCAGAGTGAATTGGTAGATAATACCTGTACAATTGCACCCTAATGGCAAGGCCATATAGCCTGATTGGCTATAATGTAACTATTCAACAAGGGCAGTGTTACTGGAAGTGTGTTTGCTTTTTTCCATGGAAGATTCATAAAAATCCAGCTATAGCTTATTTTATTTTAGGAGTGCTAACATTGGAAACGTTGCTTGATATTAAATTGGAATGAATTGATACTTCATCACCTTTAACATGTGTCAGATTTTTTAAACAAATTACAGTAATACCATGGATTACAAGTAACTTGGTTTGAGAGCGTTTTGCAAGACAAGCAAATTTTTAAATATTTATTTATTTATTTATTACTTGATATACAAGCGACGTCTTGCAATACAAGTACTGTAGTACGGCTTAAATTAAAAATCTCTGTACAAATTTTTTTGGGGGGATTTTGTTTTGATATAAGAGTGTTTTGGATTACAAGCACGTTTCCGGAACGAATTATGCTCTCAATCCAAGGCATGACTGTAATCCTTTCCTCTAGCATGGACCCATTATTGAAAAGTGCAAGGAATTTGAATGATCAACATTTTTTCCATCTTTATCCATAATTTTAGCAATTTTGTGGAAAACTCATTTAAAAGTGTTGATTAAGGAAAGCTTTCTTTAAACTATACTGACTGAATGTGGCCTTTAAATTAATATTTCCATTGAGGTTCTGGAGTATTAACACCTCACCTCTATTACTATAAGCAACTGGCTTGTTGTCTGTCTGAAAACAGTGACAAGTGCTAGTGGTTTTCATGCAGCTTCATGATGAAAGGCTATTTACTATTTTAGTTATTTATTTGTTACATTTAGGAGCCCTAGGCCAGTGATGGCGAACCTATGGCACGCGTGCCACAGCTGGCACACAGGGACCGCTGCCTCTGCCAGGGAAAGGCCGAGAAGGTACTCCTGGGGCAGGCCTGGAGAGCCGCTGTCGCCTTGGCGACCGCCCAGGCGGAGAGGCCGGCTGGGAGCGCCTCTAGCTACGGCGTCACTGGGCGGTGCCAATGCTCCCCGGCGGCGGCGCGAGGCGGTGTCACACCATGCGTGCGGGCTCAGGCCATGACGCGGCGGGTGGGGCTGACAGGAGCGCCCGCTCCGGACCACCCGCTCTTCGCAGGGCACGTGGGCTGCCTCCCCGCAGCCGGCGCCGCCTCTGCAGCCCGTCCTCAGACTGAGGTGTGTCCCCTTGGGAAGCGAGCTTGCGGGTGCTGCAGGGCTCTTTTTCGGCCCGGCGCTGCGGAGGGCAGCCCGGGCATGCCAGCAGCAAAGAGGCCGGAGCAGCTGGAGGGCTGCTGGTCTGTCCAAGTCCCGCCTCAGGAGGCTCCGTGGGCGGCATCGCGGCGGGCCAGGAGGCTGACAGGGTCCCTGGAGGACGGCAGCGGCAAAGAAAGGCAGCCCCCCCCCTCTCTCACACACGTTTAATTGCTGTGTTTAAAAACAGGTTTAATTCAGGTTTAATTGCAGTGTTGGCACTTTGAAATAAGTAAGTTGGTTTTGTGTTGCAGTTTGGGCACTCGGCCTCAAAAAGGTTCGCCATCACTGCCCTAGGCGATGTACATAATCCTCTTCCACTCCATTTTATCCTCTCAACAACCCTGTGAGGTAGGTTAGGCTGTCAGTGACTGGCCCAAAGCCACTCGGTGAGCTTCATGGTTGAGTAGAGACTTGAACCTGATCTCCTGAATCCTAGTCCAACACTCTAACCACTATACCACACTAGCTCTCCGGTGTAACAAATGTAATGAGTAATAAATATTACATATCCTAAGGAATCCTAACTGTATTTTGTGATGCTAAACCAATATAGCTATGTGGGGAGCTGCAACTTGTCTGTTCCACCCTGAAACTATTTGGGTCCTCTTTAAAAACAAACAAACCCAAACCTTAATTAGACTAAAAGGTACCTTTTGTGTGGTATACCGGTAGGTATTTCTGATTCTACAAGGTCAAAAGGTTTGTCTAAAAGTTCAAGCTGGCTTCCATTTTATGGGTACATTTTTCACTCAAGGAAACTCTCCTCCCAAATTCAACTTCATATCTCCAGTGAAACAAAGTACTTTATGTTAAGTCTTTTAGCTAAATTGTAACATGAGACTTGTTTTATTTGGCCACCATTGGAAAGCTTGTGAACAAAAAATAGTATAAAATGATATATGCTACATCAAGTGTCCCATTCTTCTTCACTAGGATAAATGGTAAAGAAGGAATTACTGCCTTCACTGTGGGGTGTAGGTGACCCTCAATACTGGCGACAAAAGTATATTAGGAATACAAGAATTGCAGGTATTTCCTGAGGATAGATGGGAACATGTCCCCCATTCAATGTATGGAAAAATCTCCCCCTCATTTCCACCACTATTTGCTTATGTAAAGTAAATGAGATGGCTTATGCAGAGTCCACCCTTTTAGAACTTCTCTAGAGGCAGGTCAATAGCACATAAGTTTGAGGTTTTTCATTGAAGTGAAATAAGTTCATTCCCGAGCCCAATTCAAAGTGTTGGTGTTGACCTTTAAAACCCTTTGCCAAGGGAAAGAAAGGGGGAGTGCGACCCTCTTTACTCTCTTGGACCTCTCAGCGGCTTTTGATACCATCAACCATGGTATCCTTTTGGAGAAGCTGTCTCGGTTGGGAGTTGGGGTCACTGTTCTACAGTGGTTCCATTCCTACTTGGATGTTCTCTTCCAGAAGGTGGTTCTGGGGGATTATTGCTCTGTTCTGTGGCAATAACATCATGGGGTTCCACAGGGCTCGATTTTATCCCTTGTGCTATTTAACATCTACATGAAGCCGTTGGGAAAGGTTATCCAGGGATGTGGACTGAGGTGCTATTGATATGCTGGTGATACCCAGCTCTACCTCTCCTTTTCAACAAATTCAGGTGAGGTAGTTGATGTCCTGAATTGGTGCCTGAGCAGGTTAATGGACTAGATGAGGGCCAACAAAGTGAAGCTCAATCCTGGAAAGACAGAAGTACTGCTAGCAGGTGGTTCTTCTACTCACTTGAGTGGTGTTCAGCCTGCCCTGGAGGGCACTCCCCCGCAGGCATGCAGCTTGGGGGGTGCTCCTGCATTCATCACTGTCACTTGAGGCCCAGGTGGCCTCCGTGTCCAGGAGCACCTTTCATCAGCTTAGATTGATATACCAGCTGCGACCCTGTCTGGATAGGGATAGCCTGGTGACAGTTATCCATCCTTTGGTAACCTCCCAGTTGGATTACTGCAATGTGTTGTACATGGGGCTACCTTTGAAGACAGCCCAGAAATTTCAGTTAGTGCAGAACAGAGCTGATAGGTTACTAACTGGGACTGGTTGATTCGACCATGTGATGCCAGTGCTTTATCAGCTGCACTGGCTTCCAGTCCATTTCTGAGCCCAAGAGTATCTAAAGGCATGTCTCCTCCTGCTTCTACCTGCTCAGACCCTTAGGTCATCTTCAGGGGCCCTCCAGGTTCCCCCACCAAAAGAAGCTAGGCAGCTAGCTACAAGAGAGAAGGCCTTCTCAGTGGTGATGCCCCATTTATGGAATAAACTCCCTAAAGAGGTTCACCTGGTACCTACGCTGTGATCTTTCTGGAGCCAGGCAAATACCTTTCTTTTCTTCCAGGCATTTTAGAGACCTAGTGTCAGGCTATTATAGCCATTTTATCAATTACTGTGCTGTTCGTTGTTTATTATCAGCTGCGGCCCCTAATACAGGGCATAGGAGAGTGGCGATCTCCTGCAGTGAAGCCCCAAACCCCTCCTTTCTGCCTCTGTCTGTCCATCCACCACCACTGTTCACCATCCCCCCACTTTTTTAAAGGCAAGTGCAGAGGGCCTGCTTTGGCTGCTGCATTTGCCCGATCATTGTGATGTCCTCCTGCCTTATCTCCCTGCCCTAAAAATTCCATGGCTTCCTAATCTAAGACTGAGTATGTGCACTGGGTGTGTGCACGCTCAGTGGTTTACAGTAGTCTCCCCCTAGCATAACATCATGGGGAGGAAAGGCTGAAAAAGGACGCCCCCCCCCTGGGTAACAGTCCCCCCACATAGCACCATATTGGCGCTCTTGAGTATCACAGAGGCTTGGCATTGGACAGAGGCAAACCTCATCAGCAGGATCACTTGGCAAGGAAGGGTGCGCACCCCGAGCAGATCATCATTCTAACAATGAACCATGTGACACTGCAGGGCTGTCAGAGTGTGTGTGTGGGGGGGGGACAGAGCAGGAGCTCTGCCCATTTTTAAAACAACAAAGGTTGATTTTTTTCCCCCTTGGGAGGAGGAAGAAAACTGGATCCTTTTATTATTTAGAGTATGTGTGGACTAACAGGCAGGAGGGTCTGAGTGAGTGAGTAGTGTGTGTATTTAAAGCAAAAAAAAAAAAAAAGGTGTGTGTGTGTGTGTGTGTGAGAGAGAGAGAGAGAGAGAGAGAGAGATGCAGCAGCAGCAGCAGCAGCTTGCCAGGATTCTTCTAGACCTAAAAGGTAGGTAATGGTTCCCTCTTTCTTTGGCCATTTCCCCTTTTCTCTCCCCCCCCCTCCATCTTACAGTGCAAGCCTATATATGTCTACTCAGAAGTAAGCCCTATTGAGTTCCATGGGACTTACTCCCAGCTAAGTGTGTATAGACATGCAGCGTTGGTCTCCTTTTTGGCTCTGTAGGTAATGGAAAGGGGTGGAATTTGGATGCTCAGACCTTGCTTATTCCATGTGTACACTTGATTTCCCAGCAGCATGTAGAGGGGGTTGTGCTGCGAAGGAATGCTCATGCATTTTTGGATGTTCAGAACTTGGTGGCCATGCTTACCAGCATTTTGGATGCTTTCCTGTGTGGCTCTGGGGATGATGATATCATCATCATCATCATCATCATCATCATCATCATCACTACCACCACCACCACCACCACATTGTTTGGTGGTGGTTGTTGTTGTTGTTGATGATGATGATAATAATAATAATAATAATAATAGCGATGTCCCCTTTTGCTGTGTGTGTGTATGTGTGCTTTGCGGATTTTGTGTGTGTGTGTGTGCGCGCGTGTGTGCATGCTCTGAGGTTTGTATTGTGTGTGTGGAAGCTCTCTCTGTGTGTGTGTTTGTGTGTGTGTGTGGATGCTTGGGTGTGTGTGTGAATGAGAGGGGTATCTGTGTGCATCTGTGTGTATAATGAGGGTGTCTGTGTGGTTTGCATTGGGATATAATAAGCGTCATTCATTCATTACATGCAAAGGGATGGACTGTCTCATGAGCAATCCAGTCCTCCTTACTTCTTATGAGCTATACCGTACATAATCTGGAATTTTGTACTGTGCTGCTTCTGAGTAGGCCTGCTCTGGTGGATGCTTTGTGATGGATATACAAAGGCATGGAGTTTTGGATGCTTTCAGAATGTGTTCCTTTGTTCCAAAGGCTGCTTTTCTGTGTGGTTCTGAGAATATCATGTATTATTTTAATTATTATCATTATAATTGTTGTTATGGATCCGTGTGGATTCTCCCCTCCTACTCATCATGTTAGAGTCACTTGATTCTCTGTGGAATGGGAGTTGTTGCTGGAACAGGGATTATGGGTCCAAAGGAGTACTTTTGTGTGGCTTTGTGATTTCCCTTCCCCCCTTTGCATGTCTTGTGCCTCAGTTTTCTCTTTCTGTGGTATGCGTCCATGTCTGTTGGAGATTTAAAGACTGCTCCGCCTTTCATAACCCCTTGGCTTCGCCTCTTGTGACCCCTTGGCTTCGCCTCTTGTGACCCCTTGGCTTTGCCCCTGCTGACCTGCCCTCTGCCCCACCAGTCAGACTGGCCACCAGCCTCCACTGTTAAATTGTATTTTATTCTTTTAAATATTTGTATTGTTTTTTATATTTTAAACTGTTTTAAAATGACACTTTTTTAACTGGTTGTAATCTGCCCAGAGAACATTAGTTATTGGGCTGATTAGAAATTAATAATAAATAAATTAAATAATAAATAAGTCAGATGTTTAAACTTGGTTCAGTTGGTTTGGGCGTTGGGTCTAAAAGCAAGCTTTGGTTGTGAAAATGGAAAGGGTTTGGGTTTTTTGCCTTTTTCTCCTTATGGTCTCTAGCATGCAGCTGTCCCATAGCTTTGGTTGTCATCAAGTCAGCTAGCTGTGTGGTTGATTTGACAATTTGTGAATTCATAAAGCACATGGTAGAATAGAGAGACTAGGGACATTGTCTTCTGGGAAGTTCTCTTGCGCAAGCTTCATTGAAATTAATTGGACCCAGACACGAGAAGTTCCTAGAACAGTGATGTCTGGGCTTTCGTTTGTGTGTTTATAACTCAATTGTAGGAGTAGCCTGGTTGGAGGAAGAAGGAAAATGGTAATAGGTGCAGATGAAATGTGAACCTTTATCTAGTAATTTTGCCATTCTTGGCACTCTTGAGGGCTTGTGTAAACACGGGTTGTAATTCAAACTTCCATGCTTATATAGGCCTTTCCCATTCATGCCGCATCATGCGCACCATGGTTTTCCCTCTCACAGAAAACAATGGGAAGCTTCTGAATGCTGTATAATTGACATTGTGGCATTTATCCTAAGATAGATAAACTATAACTAGGATAGTTGCCCACTGCCCGGTGTTACTCCAGAGGAGAACTTCCCTTACTTTTTGATAGGTTGCCACCACCAGCATTGTGGTGCATATATAAATAATTTTAATAAATAATAGGGAATTACCAGTATCCCTATTACCAGTATTCTTTAAGGAAGACTTCGCTACTTTGAGGTAAACAGCTTTCTGTCAGTGACACAGTCCAGAAGGCAAGACACGGCGTGGAATAAACTGGAATAAAGTCTTAAAAACAAATGTAGTCTGGATTAGTTTACCAAAATCGACAGGATCACTCTGAAATAAGTGTGGTAACTGCATGTGAAGTATACTGTACAAGTTGACAATTCACGGTTGAAATGATGAATTGGGCTTGGACAAAGTACCTCCTCTCAGACCAATTCACCCTTCTTGGTGATGAAGGGATTGCCCACCCCCCACCCCCACACAATTCAAAGGGTTCTGGGGGGTATGTGGAAAGTCACAGGGTGCACAACCTTGTAACTTAATTTCCTCCTCCCCTTGTGAACCTTTTGGCAGTGAAGGAGGTAGGTTGTCTTCAGCGTAGAAAGTATCATTTTACATAGAACTGGTGGCTAGCAGGATCCAAAGTTATCTTGCCCAATGGCTCCTTATCTTGGCTGAGTGGAAAATGAGCATGCCTAACCACTGGCTGGGGCAAGTCTGGAGGAGAGGCAAGCTGGGGAATCTTGATGGTCAAAACAGGCACTGTTCTACCCTGCCTTCTCTTTCATTTAGACCTCGAGGATGTCCATATGTGTATGCCCTACTAAAAATATCTGGTGCTTTTCCTAAGCACTCCGTATGCTTTACATACATTTTCAATAATACTTAACAATAGTCCTGTAAAGTAAGCTAGTGCATTACAACTAGTGGGCTGAGAGGGATGGACTCACAGGCTGGTCTCAGCCAAACTACTGTCTCTTAACCATTACACAGTGCCAGTTATTAAATCAAAACTGTATTTTGAAGCTGAAAGCGTTTTTGAAAAGTGGCTAAAATGTGAAAATATGAATACAGCCATACTGAAATCCTAAACTTTCTTGTTCTGTGACTAATGGTGTTTTAATGTGCAATTAGTCATTCTCCTATACCTTTAACCAAGTTGTGTGGGGTGAAATCTCAGTGGATAGAAAAAATCCTCTGGGTTAGCACAGCATTCAACTATATCTAGAATATGATGCTATGGGATTGCACAGGCCAGCAGGAGTGATAATACTTAGCCTCGTGTTGAATATTGATAAGTGTTGGGATTAATGTTCAGGAATTCCTTTACTTACCCAAGTAAGCTTTCACATCTTTTGATGCTACTTCAGAAATTGATCAGATAAAAATGGCACATCCATGGACATTCACTTTCAGAGCTTCAATATGTGGTAACAAAATAAATGCTGGCAATTTTGTCTATTTATTTTACTACTTCCTTTAACCTTGCAGGCAGAGTCAATGTCATGAAGAGCCAGATTCTGTTACTTAGGGATTTCATTCAAAGAGTATTCAGTTAAGTTTCTGTTCTTTTTGTATATCTGGTCTAACAAAATGATTTGTTGTTTGAGGGAGGTCCAGTTTGGCCTGCATAATAGAACTATTATTGTTGATGTGTAAGATTGAAGGAAGTTTCTGTGAGCCATAAAACTTGAGTACATTTTGGCTAGGCTTCCATTACCAAGGTTAGAATCCATTTATCTGTGTTTCCATAACAAGATTCTCTTTTTCATTCGCTTTTACTACTGGACTACAGGGCCTTGCTGGTAATCCAGTAATGTTGATGATATTTTGAAGTTTGTAGGAGGATACAACAAATATGGATGCTAGAAAACAGGACTTCTAGTATGTTCTATGCTACAGGAATATGTATGATATCCTAGAATTTAAAATAAGGGACCTCTTGTTAACCATGACAATAAGGCACATTTTCAAGCCGCTCTGTTATTTAAAAAATATTAATAAGGAGTTCTAAAATTGGAACTATTCCCTACTGTGGAAGGCTTTAAGCTTCTGTAACAGCATGACAAGACTCCTAGCGGTAAGTACAATGTGGTGTAGTTTGAAATTCTAAAGTAGTTAGGATCAAAGAAAACCTTTGCTTGTGGGCTTTCATCTGCTGCAGTAAAAACAGCAGTCATTACTAAGCGTGTTAATTATTTTGTTACTCCAGAGTAGTGGAGAGGCATTGGTGAGTGAATTGGAAAGTGTTTCTGTGCAGAAAACAACATGCAGTTCCTGCCTCCTAAATTCTAGCAGTCATTAAGTACATCACTTTTGGTTTGTGATCACATTTTCTGTGTTCCATGCGGGAGATGCAAGAGGTTCAGTTTGTATGATTTTTTTTTAAAGCAAAGCTTGACATTTTCCACAGCCAAGGGCTGAAAAATACGCAAGTGCAAATCTGATCTGGCGAATGGTTTATATTGGGAATAAATAAGTACCTTGTTATTCAAAAGTAAAAAGAAATAAGCTCCTGCAAGTAGGCTCCCAGGCTCCCTCTTCTATTTAATGTAGCAAAGTGGGGCTGTGTGGGCAGCAGTACCCTCTAGGAGGCTGGTGACTCCTATGTCAGTGGGGCTCCTTATCCATTGCAGCTTTTATTCTGAGCTTTATCGGAGCTATCCATGGTGCTCCATGGTGGTGAACCTATTTTGGGGATGGAGTACAGCATGCATGAGTGAAGTCATGGGGCCATGTGGGGAACTCCACCTCCCGATGGTGAATGCATGCACTGCAGCAGAAATGCTTCCCTGCCATCCGCATGTTGAGACAGCATGGGAAAGGGCTCTCCACACATACTGACAGATGCAAGTAGAGCTCCTCCACAAGACAAGGGACTGTGGGCATCAGCATTTGGGGACATGGCTGTGACAGGGGGCAGGGCTAGACAATGCAGACCCATGCCTCCCTCATGCATTCTTTAAATGGGAAAGGGTTGTGTGAACCCCTCCTAAGCGGACACCTAAGAAAAAGGAGTACTCTGGGTGAGTTTAACATGTTAATGTAACATTGTGATAAGAAAAAGGAGTACTCTGGGTGAGTTTAACATGTTAATGTAACATTGTGACCGGGAGTGGAGAGCATCTACATAACAACCACAGTGCTGACTGTGGAGATCAACTTGTGCCAGGAATTTATTTACCAGAATTGATACAGAGTAGGTATATTTTGGTTTTGGTGCCTCCTCTGAGTTCCTTTATGGCAGGTTTTGGATCAGGAAGCACATGTTTGCTGCACTGAGAGAAATGGTACAATTTTCATGGTCTGCAGGTATTGTATGAATGGCAGCTATGCTGAGTCAGACAAATGGTCATCTTTCTGTTTCTGACAGGAGCCAACCAAATGTTCCAGAGAGATTCACAAGGAGGAAAAGATTTTTGTGTTCATCTGTTGTTTATCTTGAACACCTGGTGATCTGAGTGTCCTGGTCCCTACAAAGCATGTCTGCTGCAGAGGTCATATTAAACCGGATACTTGGCAGATCGATCTTTTTGAATAAGGCAGGACTTTGTTATCAAGGTCTGGAATCTTACCTCTCAAATTAGTCTAAAAAGAATCTTTTTGCCATACCCAGTTCTTATACCTGAAGGCTAGCATTTTCCATTGAGCAACAACTTCTTGTAGCCTTCTAATTTTTGCAAGGGTCCTGGCCAATGCTGAACACCCAGTCACCCATAGGAGTGTCTGATGGCTAGGTCAGATGGTTGCCTAATTAATTACTGTTGCCAGTGTGTGGATACAGATTAATCTTATATTTGAGACTAGGAGGGAAGCTTGCATTCAGAAGGACTCTTCTGCATATCTGCAGAGTGAAATAGAAACAGCAGTGGCGGAGGAGTCTGGGCAGCATGTATGATGAGAGCAGGTGGTGGAACGGCATTGTGTTAATTATGTCATAGACAGATGTCCTACTTCAGTGTTCTCCAACCTTGGGTCCCCAGATGTTTTTGGCCTTCAACTCCCAGCATGCCCCAGCCAGTTTCGATGGCTGGGGCATGCTGGGAGTTGAAGGCCAAAAACATCTGGGGACCCAAGGTTGGAGAACACTGTCCTACTTAGTTCAGCCTTGTGGCCTCTAGTGGCACAAGTGGTTTGGATAAGAACATATGAAGAGCCGTGTTGGGTCAGACCAAGATCCATCTAGTCTAGCATTCTGTTCACACAGTGGCCAGCCAGCTGCCCACGGGATCCCACAAGCAGGACATGAGTGCAACAGCACCCTCCCACCCATGTTCCCCAGCAACTGGTGTGCAAAGGCATGGGGAAGTTACTAGGATAAAGTGGAATCAGAGTTGTCAGTGGAGGATAGAAGTCTTTCGAAAGAGTGCAAATCAGGCAACGTATTTTAGCAATTTCTGTTGCAAAGGGTTCAAGCTTTTTCAGCTTAAAATACTTTTTTTCCTCCTTTTACTTTTTTTTGGAGCAGGCTAGGAAGCAGAATGCCTAAGAGGTAAGTCAGGTTAGAACTCGAAATAAGAAGTCAGATACTGAAGAGATGTCGGATTTGTTATTGCAATTCTTTTAACAGAATGGTACTGTGAGCCAATTGCCCTCAATACAAGCTTTGCAAAGATATGGAGAACAAGTGGTTAAGCAGTTTTAAGTCTTTCTGATGAGCATATTCTTGCCTTGGACACTGGTATGTATTCTAAATATAGCTTGGTTATTTCCTCCCATCTCTTAAGAGAGTTCTGCAGATGTGCTGCATATTTTAGAGAGAGTTGATTATTCAGTGAACCATTGTTGCAGCTCTTGTCACACTGCCATCAAGATGAATGTCTGTTGATGAAATTATCTGTATCTGTTGTTCTTATGACAAAGACACATCCAGGCAATGGAGATAATTAGGAGTTTTGTATTGTGAACTGGTCAGTTCTCCCAGTTGTAGCTCTTTACTGAATATAATATGAAGACGTTTTAAGTGGGCTTGTAAACCTTGGTTTGCGCTAGCATAATTAAGCGTTACTTCTGCACTAAGAAAACTATGGTTAAAGCAGTCCCACTTCCAAGGTACATCAGATTCTCTCTCTCTCTCTCTCTCTCTCTCTCTCTCAGGGCCAAACTATAAATTTTCTTCGAATCACTCGCAGTGTAACTTTATGTGATAGTTTTACATGTGTAAGTGTGTGTGTGACCCCAATCCAGGTTGGTACCATGGCGCTCCGGGAAGGGGGGAGTTAAACCTTTCCCCCATACACACCCATTTTCCCGTTAAATTTCCCTTTGAAACCCATTTTCCTTCCCCTACCATGGGAGGCAGGGAGAAAAAAGTTTCCATTGGAATCAATAGAAGCTTTTTGTCTATTGTTTGAGGAAAAATATGGGTGGGGGGAAGGATTACCTGGAGCATCATATTCCTGGAGCATCATAGTCCTGATCTGAATTCGGGCCATTTGTGCTTACAGACAAGTAAGTAAAACTATCACACATAGCTATACTATGCATGATTAGGAGAATGCTTAGTTTGGCCCTCTCTTTCACTTATGTGCATGTGTGCACACTCACACACATGGAATGAGGTTGTATATTTGGGATCATATCCAGGTTTAAAGCAACTTAACCATAGCTAGAGCTCACCATGGCACCAGGCCATGTTGGTAAACATTTTTTCTATAGTGAAGTGATATCAACATAGGAAGCTCATAATGTAATTAACAGGCCTAAGAGCTCATCTGGAATGCTTATATTTTATTATTTTTTTGTTTAAAATGTTTATATATTGCCCTTCATTAACAGATTCCAGGGTGATGTGCAAAATTCATTAAAACAACAATTAAAATTGAAATTAATATCCCAATAAAACAGGAAGTTTAACTTAATCTAGGCATTAAAATCAGCAAATGCTTCATTAAACACATTTTTAACAGGCACCGAAACGCCATCAGGGTTGGCACCTGTCATACTGCAGCGGGGAGAGAATTCTAATGGCAGTGTGCCGGAACTGAAAAGGCCCCCTGGTTGCCATTGGATATACAAGTGCAGGTGGCAGAACAACCAGGACACCCTGATCAGTAGATCTCAATGAATGTGCAGGTTGATATGGGAGAAGAAGCTCCCTCAGGTAACCTGTTCCCAAGTTTGTTGAGGTACTTGTATGTCAATAACATTACCTTAACCTTGGCCTGATAACATATCGGCAGTTAGTACATTTCTTTGAGCAAAGGCGTAAGATGCTTACAGTAGGCTGACCACTCGGCAATCTAGCCATTGAATTCTGCAGTAGCTGAAGTTTCTGGACCAGTCTCCAGGGAAGTCCCACATAGAGTGCATTGCAGTGATCCAATCTTGAGGTTACCAATGCATGGATCACTGTGGTCAGGCTATCCCTATCCTGGAACAGCTGTAGCTGGTGTACCAACCACAGTTGGTAAAAGGCACTTCTTTTGAATATAAAAAGTAGAAGAGTGTCATTAAAGAAAAAAAAAATCAAATGTATATTTTGCTTATTTGTAGCTTTACAAACACAGGAAATGTGAAAAATGCCATGAGATTCATAGGATCATAGGAGAAGTCATAGGATCATAGAGTTGGAAGGGGCCTACAAGGTCATCGAGTCCAACCCCCTGCTCAATGCAGGAAACTAGAGGAGGGGCCTCCCATCCTAGTAATAAGCAGGCCTGACCCTGCTTAGCTTTCCACGCTCAGACAAGCTGAGCCAGCGCGGGCCACAGGCCTGTATTTGTTTTACAAATCTTTTGTGTTGCCATAGTGCTCTGTTAAATTTGATGCACAATGCTGAGAAGAATTTCCCTTTGGAAACTGAATCCCAATAGCACCTATTTTTTTTCCACTATAAAAAGAAACATTTGACCTGGTTCGAGCATAATGATAACCTATGGTTTAGCATTATGTGCATGAGCCTCAAGTTGATGCGGTCACCCTCCCCTTCTTCCTCCGTGCAGCCATGAGGAGACAGGGAGCATATGAGCCCAGGGCTTGTGCATATAATGCTAAACTATAGCTTAGCATTATGTCCTAAAAGGCCCACTCTCTCTTGTAAAGTGCTTTAGCTCAACATTTCTTAAAACTGGGTGCTGGACTGAATTTGTCTAATAAGAGCAGCATCCCAAACACAGCTCCTGCATCTAAAGAACAAGAATGGTATGCAATCATAGAAAAATAAAAATAAACAGTTCTTAAACGTTTCACTCTTTAGCCTCTCCTATACTAAGATTATTCAAGATTTAATTCTCTGTTGATATTTGTTGATACCTAGTTTCTTGATATCAAGTAATTTTATATCCCACCTTTCCATATAAAATGCCCAAAGCAGCTAACAACAATAAAATACATAATAAAAATAACCAATCAGTAATTATAATAGCACAGTACAACTGTTTTTAGCATAAAATGGTTTTGATATCTACCATATCTATCTATCTATCTATCTATCTATATCATAACAATCAGGTAAGAGCAAATAAAAAAGTGTCCCTCATAATGTTAATACAGGGACTTGGGATATTTGCAGGGAAGAACTGATCAGTAGGAGGGAATGCTTAATATTTCCTCCATCCACTGATGCTTCTCTGAAAAGGCACCCACCCACCCAGTTGTGTTTAAAGTGTCCTGCCCACCCCCAGTTAGCCTCTGAAAGTGGAAATGGGCCTGGAAGTGGAGGGAAACCGCCTTGGGGCTTTCGCACTGGGGAATTGGTAGGCTCAGATGGGGTTAAGCACTTCTCTAGCCATCCTTCCCATAAATTATCCTATGCCCTTGCAAAAGTGGGGTTGGGACCACATGTTTGTGGAGGTAACATCTAGTTCCACCTTTTATGTTTCCGGCATATATGCATCACTTTCCACTTGTATTATGTGGGTTTTCTGGATGCGGATATTAGGTAGGGTCTTTTCCATTAAGAATTGACTAGAAGGGAATATTCTACCAAGCACATCTTGTCCCATCTCCACAAAGCAGTGAAAGCTAAATAAGCTTCTGATGATGATCTGCCTTCTGTATGCAACAAATAAAGACACAGGAGCCATTTTAGGGTCCAAACCTGAAAACCCAAACACTTCTCGAACTTGGGGGTCTACCGAATGCAGGTTTTGGAAGATAAATTTAATATTGCATTGTAGCAGATGCAGGTGGAAAAAATGTACTTTTAAGAATACCTCTGCTTCTGAAGTACATTATTCAGACTTATCCTCTTTTTTCTTCTTCTTATGCCCTTGAGTTTACCAGTTTAAACCCTGATGTTATTAGAAGCTATCATTCATGGATGGGGAAAGGATCAGTTTCATTGGAATGTTTAGTTTCTCTCTCTCTCTCTCTCTCTCTCTCTCTCTCTCTCTCATACTTTCTTGGAAGCTCTGATATGCTCAAGTCTTACAGGTATATTTATGCAGAAATAATCTTGGAATCTTTCTTTGGAGACCAATGTCTGTGTTGCTTTGCTGAGCACAAGAAAGCCAATGTTCTTTCTAGTATAATCGCATTGCAGTAAAATAGACCTCTCCTTCCTATCAGAAAATTTTGATTTATTTGAGGATAGTCTCCCCCCCCCCCCATGGAAAACGGCAAATCTTGCATATTTTGCTTTCTAGTGCAAGCTGCAACATAGTCACCTGACACTTAAGTACTTCTTACTGCAGGAACAATGCAGGTGCAAGCTAGGTGCAAGAAATTAATGGACAAATGGCAAAGAGACCTCATGCACTCTGCTTCTGCTTATCTCAAATAAACAAATTGCTTGACTACTTCCATGGCAAAGATAATTCAATATTGCAGGCAGTTGTAAAAACAGATAAAAAGCTACACCCTTCTGTTCTAACTTACTTCCTAAAAGGAACACACTCTGAAACGGTTTTAAAGAGGATTTCCTTTTGGTCTCTGTAGAAAACACACAATCATTATCCAGCAGGTCTCAAAGAAGAAGGGATCGGAATGGCTTTCTCAACCTTCTGGCTCCCAGAACCATAAATTATTATAGCATTACAAGATCAAGACACATCTGCCACAGAAATATTCAAAATAGAAATGGAAGACGTGCATAAAATACCATCAAAATGGTGAGACACTTGAATAGTAGTTTGGGGTTTGCTTTACTACAGTTAATATAAAAGTATATGGGGAATATAAGCAAGTTGAGTGCCATTTCTTTTTGGTAGAAAAGTGGGGTACAAATAAATAAAGCAAACATATAATTAGAAATTCAGTGCAATTTCCAGCGGAATCCAATTCCATGTTCTTAATATAGTTTTTGCATGTTTAAAATGGATACTTTATTTAGAACAAAAATGTTGGCTCTATAGTTGAATGCAGAGTTGATGTACTGTAGACTTGGACATGGAGTTTAGATAGAAGCAGAGTGCTGAGCTGAGGCTGACAAATCCAAACATTAGAAACAGCAGGACTGGATAGTGTACAAGCAAGAAGTACAAAACTGGGGAGTAATGTGATAAAGTGGAAGTTCAGTGCAGAAAAAGGGTCTAATAGCAGCTTGGGGTTTTTTCATTTGGACTGTGGCACAGCGGCAAAGGGTTAATTCCTGTCACCACAGACCCTGACCCTGATCCTGACTGTTTCCCCAAGATACCATGGCTGCTATCTTAAAAAAAATAAAAATAAAACCAGACATGTTAAGTGTGATCACACATTTGATGTAACATTTAGTTTGGCTCTTAGAAAACAGGTTGAGAAGATGCTTATGACAACCACTGACAGCTTGACAAGAGGCAAAGGATCTTCCTATATTTATAATAGGTGTGAACCAAAGGAGATGCAACAATATTGCCTAATAACCGTAGGATTACTTCCTGTCTCAGAAACAGGAAGTAACAGGAAGTTAAAAACAGGAAAAAAATATCTTCATTGTGTTCGGTGCTGAATAATTAGTTACTACTTAATCACCTTTAGCCAACCAACCTGTGTCCAATGAGGATGGTGATATTGTGGGGTTTTCCCCTTTTGCTTTCATTGCATTGTTCTGGGTGAATTGAGGATTCTAATCTGTGCATTTGTGATTGTGAATACAAACGAGGGAATGACAATTCTGGAAATAAACATAATAGTGCAAGGACGTGTGTGAAATGGAAATATTTGAATCTTGTGTCTGTGGTGCCAGATTCTAATCTCAAGACTACTGACACACACTTGATTATTGTTTTGATAGGACAAAAGTAACAAAGAAACAACAGAAGAAAAATTATTGCATTATTTAGCTTCACTGTGGTAAATCTCATAAATCTGTTCCTTTGTGAAAGGAACTTTCTAAAGTGTAATGGAAAATCTAAAAGCACAGAGATAAGTGGAGTTAAAAGAATAAATACACCCAGATAATTTATTGTACTTTTAGGGGTATTTTACCTGGTGTGGCTTGTAAAGATCTTTTGTACTAATTTAGTAATTCTTTGAAATGGGAAGCTTACAGGATGTAGATGTTTTTAGCTCAAATTACACTGTATAGCTCTGAGAGTACAAGCAGAGAAATTCTGCAGAGGCCTGTTAAATGAGAGTGCTGTATTTAGTGGGTAGAGAGCAACCCACTGACCGGATTAAACTATAATGAAATTGTTCTCGGATAAGATCAACCACAGCTGCTTTTTGGTAATTAAACTAGTAAGAAAGCAAGCCATAAACAGCCTTGCAGCCTGGCTCTGGAAGGAGGCTGCAATGTATTATTAATTGAAGTATGCTTCCTGTCAGAGGGTGGGTCGCCTGGTGCCTTCTTTCTTATAGCAGTATACTAAAACCCTCGTAACCCTTAAAACAGGTTCCACTGTCTTGTCTGAAAGCAGCAGTTCTCTTTGCTCATGACTTCCAAACAGCGGAACACCTTTTGATTGGTGGGGGTGTCAAGTCTGCATGCACTACTGGAAGGTCTGACCTTAAAGGTAGTTTTTCCCTCAGGCAAAACTGTATTGGGCAGATATGAGGCATTTTGAGGGTTAAATTAAAAGTACAACGAAAAATCTAACCTAGAAGAATGCCACTTTGTATTCTCTCACTGGCAGCCAGGAAGATGCATATATTAAAATAAAAATAACAGTCCCAGGTAAAGAGGCCTGTTAACCTTCTCGCGTGTGTAAAAACCACCAGTGATTATGCTTCTAAGGCAATGGAATTGCACCATTCATAATAATGGAAAAACTCCTTAATTTTGCCATCGTGCTCAGGCATTTCCTTTGTTACCTATTTTTCCTCCTCCTTCCCAGCGTTGTCTAGATGGTGTGACTGGCTTTGCAGTTCCGTCTGCTCACAGTGTGGGCTTCTTGTGATGGTTGATTTAATCATAGACTAGATGATCTTGTCGCTGAAAAGTCTTACAAGGATATGATAGCAGTCCATTAATAGTTAATAGTGAAAAATATGCCCCGAAGGGCCTATTGGGCAAATGGATTCCTGGGCCATAACAGTGACATGTATATACGGTACCTCCCTGTCCTTCTGATTGAGGGTGGCTGCTGAAGCCCGGGACTGAGACAGTTCCCTGTGGGGAGAAAGGAATGGGTTAATCAGAGGGCTTTAAATGGTACCTGATAAATTACTGACCCATCAGTTCATATAGGTCAGACTAAGGTCAGTCCTTCTGTTCATCATGAAGGGAAAAAGGATCAATAGGCCAGTCATTGTAAAACATGGAGGGAATGCTGCTCTGTAAATGAGTATAACATTACTGTTGGGAGAGAACAGAAGTATATTTGTTCATATTGTTTCCATCAAACACCCCTACAGCATAAATATTTGTGTGCTTGCCATTTGGGTGTGCATCAGCTTTCTAACTGGAGATCCTAACCTAATGCTATAAACAAAACAAACCCTCTAAACAACTGGGTTATAAGAATGGAAGTTCATGTGCCTCCAACAATGGCGACTGAGCATTTAATTATTCCTTCAGTGACATTGGTAAATTGCCCTAGATGTCCTGACATCATAGTGTTGCATATTTCAGCAGCTGCATCCCATGATGGAACAGGCTTAGCATTATTCATATTGCATTCTGGGAACCAGTTTTTAATTTATACATGGGGATTTTTAAGAGGAATTGAATTTGAACATGATGGATAGGGATAAGACCACAAAATTTATTACTACATTTATCATGTGTGTCTCTGGAGTTGTAGGAAAGGCCAGCTTAAATGCAGCTTGAGTACTATTGGGAGCACTGTAATATTCTCTCTCTCTTGCTGTATGGCTGACAAAGGTATCCAATAAATATAGGCTTAAATTATAGCCTAATTCTATGATGCAGCTGCTGTGGACAATTTGCTGCACCACGGGGACAAAAAATAGATGCAGCAGAAATGCACAATAGGCACCACCCCATAATTAAGCCTCATAATTCACTGCCTGTGTGTTCACTGCCTGTGTGTTCTTTATTGCAAGGGGCTTGGGATTCCATGATGTAACAAACTGGATATCTATTGGCTATGATAGCTAAGGTTTGGCCAGCTTGACAGTTTGGCTTCCATACGCCTAAAACTCCATTTGGGACGTTAACAAAGCTAGTCAATTTTCTGTGTCCAACACAGCAACGGGCTTCTTGCATCTTTCCCCCTAACCAGGTAGGCTATGTTCAGACATCATATTTGAACAAATCACAGTGCGCATTGGGCTTGTGTGCTCTCCATTCCCTCTTCCCACATGCCCAAGAGGATGTTTGGAAGCATTCACGTCAGTTTTTTTAAACAACAGTTTGCTGTGCTGTCTAGACTCAGAACAGTAGTTTTTCATAGATCATAGAGTTGGAAGGAGCCTACAAGGCTATCGAGTCCAACCCCCTGCTCAATGCAGGAAACTAGAGGAGGGGTCTCCCATCCAAGTAACAACCAGGCTTGACCCTGCTTAGCTTTCCACGCTCAGACAAGCTGAGCCAGCGTAAGCCACAGTTAATATTAACTATGGTTATTTTCAACAAGCCAGGTTCATAAACCACAGTTTAAAGTTGGCTTGTTTCAAACTAACCGTAGTTAATGTTAACCACCGTTTCTCAGTCTGGATAGCACAACAAACCGTGGCTAAACAAAAGTGGAAGTGAAAGCTTCTGAAATACTTCTCCCTGGCACATGGGAGATGGGGAGCATGTCAGCCTAAGACTCACTGCAGCTTGTTCACATTATGGTAAACGATGGTTTACCATGATGTTCAAATGCAGTCATAGTGTTTGTCTACCTGCTCTCATATTTTCTCCATGGAAATACATTGATACAGTGTTATAATAATAATAATGCTTTGATATGTATTCCTGTTGCTGTATTGCTATTCATGTGTTGTGAGCTGCTTTGGGTACTTCTGTGTGTAAAAGCAGCATACAAATAATAAACAATAAAAATAGTAATGCAGTTGTGTTTACTACTAGGCATAAATTAATTACCCAATTGCAGCTTATCACTAAGAATGGAAACAAATCTTATATTAGCCTAGGTTTCCCTGATTGGTTTTTCACAAAGCTCTGCCTTTCTCAATGTGTACGATATTAATTGGTCTATGTCAGAGGATTTTGGCACTTGTAATGCAAGCCTGCAGACTGTAGGTTTTTAAAAAGAGGCTGGCTTGAGTTTCTTTATTTTGTATTCACATTACTGGGTTTTTATGTGTAAAGCACACATACTGTAGTTTGTCTGTAGTTGCTCCAAGTTGGGAATCTCATTGTAGTTTCTATGAAATGGTTCGAAAAGTATTCTTGGAATCCAGCTAACTAAGGCTGCAATTTTAAACAAGTTTACTTGGGATTAAGCCCATCTGGAAAACATGGGATTTACTTACAAGTAAACATGCATAGGATTGCCCTGTAAACTTATACGTGCCTCTCATACCTCCTTGAAACAAAGAAACATTTTGATTTCTTTCTAAATCTGGTTAAAATATAATCCTTTCTTTTTATTTTTGAATACTAAGTGATTCTAACGAACCTATTTTTGTCTATTGTACTAATTTGAAATTTGGTGTAATAGAGTGTTGGATTCAAATCCTCATCCAGCCATAAAGCTCACTGGATGACCTTGGTCCTGACAGTATCTCTCAGCCCATACCTCACAAGGTGCCCTATAAATGTAATAAATCTAGTCCCCGCTCAGCCATGAAACTCACTGGGTGACTTTGGGCCAGTCACTGACTCTCAGCCTAACCTACCTCGCAGGGTTGTTGTGAGGATAAAATGGAGAGGAGGAGGAGGATTATGTAAGCCACCTTGGGTTCCTTGCAGGAAAAAAGGCGGGGTATAAATGTAATAAATAAATAAATAAATAAATGATGGTGGTAGTAGTAGTAGTAATAATAATAATAGGACTGTACTTTATTGGTGAAATTCAATATTACCTTTGAGAATTGAATTTCAAAATGAGGATTAATCCTTCTTTGTATTGTTTACATTAAGCAAAGCGTACTAAATGCAAGGGAGGATAAACCTTGTTTCATTATTGTAATGCATTGTTATAATGGTGCAGTAGTAGTAATAATAAGGATACATAAGACTTTATG
The DNA here is from genome assembly GCA_021292165.1 of Shinisaurus crocodilurus. Classification (NCBI taxonomy): domain Eukaryota; kingdom Metazoa; phylum Chordata; class Lepidosauria; order Squamata; family Shinisauridae; genus Shinisaurus; species Shinisaurus crocodilurus. The sequence goes on from CM037878.1 coordinate 84,419,011, forward strand.
TTTATTTCAGCTCCTTATTCTTTGTTTCTTGAGCATTTATGGCCTGCCATATAATTTCCATACCCATATGTGACCCTCAGGGCTCAGGCCTAAAGGTTTGCCCACCCCAGTTTTAGCTATCCAACACCAGTTAACCTGGAATATTCATCTATGCATGAAACGTTAAGGCCCTATACTAATTTAAGAATAAAATATTTATATGCAGCTGAATACTGGAGTAAAGGAGCTATGTATTTCATGACACAGAAAGGGTTCCAGTATATTATTCTTGTATATCAAGTTATCTTTTGCACAAAAGGTGTAAGAGGTTGTGATGCTATTGAAAATAAAGCGGGGGGGGGGGATGTCTTTTGTGTCACACTGCAGAAACCTTGCTGTTCTGTATTACCTGGCTTCATTCATACAGGTTTAACAGGATACGAAAATGTCTGAATTAATTTATCTGTGCTCATGCTAATATTCATGACCCAAATATTTTAAAAGAAAATAAATGTGATTAGAGGAGAGGATTGGGATTTACAGCATAGCTTCATAATAAGGTACATCAGTGAGAATCCTTAGCATTAAAAAAAAAAAAAATACTTCAAATACACATTTCCAGTAATTTCACATTTTGAATAATAATGGAAAGTAAGCTAAGAAATATATTAAATAAATAAAATAAGTTAGCATTGTTCTTCAACATGTGCTTCAACATCTTCAATACAACTCTTTATTTCCTGTTTACCTACTTCTTCTGCTTCCTCTGCATGCAGTTTTGCTTTTGTTTTTGTAGAGGCTGCTATCCTGACGACTTGAATCAGTGACCTAATTTTTATTGACTTCAGTGGCCCAAAGCATCATACAATTAGGTCATCTAGTCTGGCCTCAGTGTGAATAGTGGTTGCTGCATATTTTAACAGATTAGTGTCATCAATAGAGTATTGCCAATCACTATAGTGTTTCACCAGCAGAGTGTATAGTGGAGAAGCTTAGGACAGGCATATAATGTATTAGCAATTAGTTTTGAGATGAAGAGTAAGTATATATGTTGCAATTAACTACTTTAACTAGTTATACAATACCTATGAGGAAGCATGGGGAACTTAAGCCCCCCCCCCCCCAACATTCATAGTTTCTGTGAAGTGATGTATGAGATCGTTGTCATATCTGCACACGGAATAGGATCTGGGAGTTCTGCAAGAGCGGATATTTACCACCTCATTGAAGACATTCATATTTAAATTGAAAGATTGTACCTGCTTTTTATTTCCACAAATAAGGTTCTGGTGCATTAAAATTTAGTTAAATCATAAAACAATAAAAGACACATGATATCATGACCCCCGCCCTTCCAGTGTGCAGCAGAGGATTCTGAAGAGGAGAAGGCACAGCACAGGCTACTTCCTCGGGGGCAGTATGAACAGTGCCTCACTCAGGGCCCTCCCAACAAGAGGACATAGGGCCAAATGACATGTTCTTCAAATCACACATAGCAGAGCCAGGGCCGGTGCTACCATTAGGCGAACTAGGCAGCTGCCTAGGGCGCAGGGCTAAAGGGGGCGTCAGAAACGCCTTGAAAAAAAATACAGCGCTCTCAAGTGGGAAGGGGGGTGCTAAATATCTGATCTTGCCTAGGGCACCAAACTGCCTTGCACCGGTCCTGAGCAGAGCTATGCTTGATTGGATTGTTTACCTCAGGGTAAGTGCACATAGCCCTGATTTGGATTGGGACCATGGTGCTCCAGAAAGGGGGGGGGATTTACGCTTCCCCCTTCCAGTTATCATCCTGAAATTCCACCCACTCCCCTTGCGAGGGGGGGATTAAAGAAAGGGAAAGCCTCTGCATTATTCCAATGGAGACTTCCTCTTTTTTTTTTAACCCCCTTCCTGGTGTATGTTTGTGTAATTTTGGGACAAAAATGGGAGGGGGAAGTTTAAGTGTCCCCCCCCTCCCAGAGCACCATGACCCTGATTCGAATTATTTACACTTAGGTAAATAATCAAATTATGTATGGATCTGCTATGAGTCATTTGAAGAACGTGTAGTTTGGCCTACAGCCGTGCCACTGTCCTCTTGCTCAGGATCAGTCCCTGGTGGAACCTCCATCTCCCCAGCTTCACAGAAGTCTCAGGCTACAAAATCAGGTGAGGGTCCTTTAACAGTTCAGCCAGCTCCTCCAGAAGGGATGTTGCTGACCACACTACAGGTCTTGTCAGCCTACAGAAGGCTTCAGTTGGCTTTAGCTCCCTGCGGAGACAACTTCCTCCTATTGTTCTAGTAGGAGTGAGTTCCAGCCAGCAGGATCCATTTGGAGCTACCTGAGGTCCTATGTTCTTCCTGCACTGATCTGACTTTGACTTGACTGAGTTCCCCTGTGGACCTCAAAGAACCACAGAGCAGGACACACATTTCCTCATGGGAAATAATATTTCACATTTGTATAGTGCTTTCAAGTGTTCAAAGCACATCACATACACTTTTGTAGTTGTAATCCTTACAGTAACCCTGTAAGATAAGTCAGTCTGTTATTATCTCCTATATTGCAAAGGGGGAGGGGACTGAAGCTGAAAGCGAGTGGCTTGCTTAAGGCCATCAACTGAGTTCAAGATTTTAAGTGGGGATTTCCTGATCATAGCTCAGTCTCTTAGCCACTAGGCTAGACCAGCTCACAGAGCCTACTTGGATCCCTCCCCTCCCCCCCCACTTTTTTCTTTCCAGGGAGAGGAGGGATTGAGCTTGGGTTTAATCTTCAAGAGTCAGGGAAATCTCATGTTCAAATAAGAATGTGAACTTCTAGTTGAGTATTCCATCTTTTCCCTTGGTGAGAAAAGTTTGATGGAGTCAGAGCAAGCAAACTTGAGGCCTGCTTCTGATGTCTCCCTGGCGAGAATCTGCGATGAAGGAGGAACATAGGAACTGATCCAGTTTGGCAGATCTTACAAATGATATATGGGGAATTGTTGCAAAGTGAGGAGCAAAGGAAACAGAAACATTATGATAGTAAATCTGCTATACTGAAGTTAATTTGGGAGGAGCCTAGTTTTTCAACTGTGGATGTTTTTTTTCTTCTGAGAATCCCAGCACTTTGTATCCATATGTGAATGAGTGTGTGTGTTCACAGCTTTTATTCGTACTTTGCAGCTGTCGAATGCATGTTCTGATATACTAAAATCTCCTCTGGCTTCTGCTGCTGTTCTGTGGATCAACCTTTTCCATGAAAAGTTCCATTTCCTGATGCTGATGCTGCCCATAACATCTCAAACAATAGTGAAAAAATACTGCTATGATTTTCTAGCTACTTTATAAGTAGCGAAAAACAAAAATTGTGGGGTAGGATTTTAAAATATTGATAGTGAAAAGCACCCCAATAGTTGATAACCCAACATGATTAGGGAATGCTACTTCATATGCTTAAATCCTGAGGCAAAATCTAGAAGAGAAATGTTGAGGATATTTGCTTCATAACTAACTACCCACCCCTCTTTTAAAGCATCTTAAGTTTAGGTCGGTCAGCATGTCAGTAGTGAAACCTTTCTGTGAAGTGTGCTACCATACGTAGTGATCATGTGTCCCACTACCAAGGGATACCAGTTCTGGATAAGGCTTTACACCCCCAAAAGGACATGTTTGCAGCTCGGGGTTTCTCCTGGATCCAGCTCTGTCGTTTTGAGACCCAAATGGCTCCTGTGTCTTTTATCAGCTATGGATGGTTCACCAGCTGTGACTACTCCTGGACAGGAGTAGTCTAGCCCCAGTAGCCAGCCAGTTGGCTTGCTGTAATGTGTTGTATGTGTTGAAGACAGTTAGGAAGTTCCCATTAGCAGGGATGGGGACTCGGACTCGAGGACTCGACTCGTGAGTCGGACTGAGTCCCCCCTCTGACTCGAGTCTGACTCGAGTCCCAATATTTTTAATGGGACTCGAGACTCGACTCGGGACTCGAGACCAAGGACTCGTCAACATCCCTGGGCTGTTGATGAGTCTTCTGGCTGTGCCAGAAGGGGCGCGATCACCAGTGAAGAGCGCATGGGGGCGAGGCGCACCGCCGCTGCTCGGCCACTATGGACAGCTACCAGGAGCACAGCCCCAACGATGTGTTGAGATTTATTTTGATTGATGTGTTGTTGTGGGGGGTTAGGGTTAGGGTCAGACATTTTGGGTTTGGCTGCCTCTGCCTGCCTGTTTGGGGTTCCCTGCCTCCTCTGCCTGCCTGGTCTCTTCTTAACCAGTTCCACAGTTTGAATTGTCCAAGACAAAGGCCTCTGCCTGCCTGCTTTGGGGTTCCCTGCCTCCTCTGCCTGCCTGGTTATTTTGGGTTTGTCTGCCTGGTCTGTTCTTGCCAAAATCAGTTGCAGAGTTTTGAAATAAAAAGGCACACTTGTGCCTAGAATTTATTTAAGCCACACATATGAAGTAGTCTTATTTTGTTGGGGGGAAACCCCACTGATTTTAATAGGGACTCGTGGAGTCAGTTTTGGGAGTGAGTCAGGACTCGTGATTCTTGAGTCACCATTTTGGACCAAGGACTCGGACTCGGACTCGACTCGGGTCCAAAGACTTGTGACTCGACTCGTGACTCGAGACAAAGGACTCTTCAACATCCCTGCCCATTAGTTCGGATCGCAGCTGCCGGAATTTTAACTGGTAAAGCTTGTTCAGGTTCCCATCTTGCCCATTTTAAAAGAGCTACACTGACTATTTTGTTTCCTTTTCAGCCCAATTCAAAGTACTGGTGCTTAACTTTTAAGGCCCTAAGCCACTTGGAAACTATGAACTTGAAAAAGCACCTACTCCCATAATTAACCCCCGTAAACTTCATGGTCATTTGCTGATGCTCTTCTCTCAGTGTCTTCCACATTAGAGGTAGGTGGGGCTGATGTCAACTAGGAGGAGGGCTTTCTTGGCTTTGGTGCACCAGTTATGGACACACTTTGTACCAACACTGTTATCTTTAGGGCACCAGACAAAGACTTTTTTTATTCACACTGGCATTTTAAGAACTATTTTTTATCTTTTGTTTGTTTTTATTTGTAATCTGCTTTTTCATTTGGTCTCGGATAGTTGTAAACAACTGGGGTCCATTTTGATGTAAGGTGGTATGAAAATACATTAAACAAACAAATACTTGAAGCAACAGCTGCTAGAAAGACATTAGATCAGCCATTTATGGTGCAAAGAATCCAAATGGTATCCTCTCACGCTACTTGCTAATTGATATGGGGCACAATCCACCATGGAACTCTTTGGTACATGCCTAAAATGAACTAGCATGTTCTTGTGCAGTGCCTGTTTGATTTCAGCAGGGCTAGTGCATACATCCTTTTTCTGGTGAAATTGTTCCCCATGGGGATAACTGAGGCAATTGCATCACCTTGCCTTTTCATAGGATTGCCTCTCACATTAGCCTGTCTCTACGCTTTCATATGGGGGAATCTCTAACTTTCAGGATCCAGAAATTTCTTGAAGTAACATATCTCATGTGTGCTAGCTCAGTTTCGGGAAGTGTCCCTGCACAAGTCAGAGCAAGATGACTGGACAGCTAGAGGCTTGGGCAGCAAACTTATATGGGTTGATACCTCTTAAAAATCAAAGTCTAGAAAAAATAGAAGGTGATACCATGAGGCACTATTTTGACAAAGTGCCTCATGATATCCTGATTAGCAAGCTAGCTAAAAGTGGACTAGATGGAACAACTATCAGGTGGACCCACAGTTGGCTACAGAATCGGACTCAAAGAGTGCTTATCAATGGTTCCTTCTCAAACTGGGGAGAGGTAACGAGCGGGGTACCACAGGGCTCCGTCCTGGGCCCGGTGCTCTTCAACATTTTTATTAATGACTTGGATGAGGAGGTGCAGGGAATGCTTATCAAATTTGCAGATGACACAACATTGGGTGGAACAGCTAATACTCTGGAAGACAGAAACAAAATTCAAAGTGATCTCGATAGGCTGGAGCGCTGGGCCGAAAACAACAGAATGAAATTTAATAGGGATAAATGCCAAGTGCTGCACCTAGGGAGAGGAAACCAAATGCACAGTTACAGGATAGGGGACACTTGGCTCAACAATACTACAAGTGAGAAGGATCTTGGTATTGTTGTAGATCACAAGCTGAACATGAGCCAACAATGTGATATGGCTACAAAAAAGGCAAATGCTATTTTGGGCTGCATTAATAGAAGTATAGCTTCCAAATCATGGGAAGTACTAGTTCCCCTCTACTCAGCACTGGTTAGGCCTCATCTTGAGTACTGCATCCAGTTCTGGGCACCACATTTTAAGAAGGACGTAGACAAACTGGAGGGGGTTCAGAGGAGGGCAACAAGGATGATAAAGGGACTGGAAACAAGGCTCTGAGGAGAGACTGAAAGAACTGGGCATGTTTAGCCTTCAGAAGAGGAGACTGAGGGGAGATATGATCGCACTCTTCCAGTACTTGAAAGGTTGTCACACGGAGGAGGGCCAGGATCTCTTCTCGATCATCCCAGATTGCAGGACACGGAATAATGGGCTCAAGTTACAGGAACCCAGATTCCATCTAAAAATCAGGAAAAAATTTATAGAATCATAGAATAGTAGAGTTGGAAGGGGCCTATAAGGCCAGCGAGTCCAACCTCCTGCTCAATGCAGGAATCCAAGTTAATGCATACCTGACTTTTAGAGCAATATGACAATGAAACCAACTACCTAGGGAGTCAGTGGGCTCTCCCACACTGTAGGCATTTAAGGTGCAGCTGGACAGCCATCTGTCAGGGATGCTTTGACTTGGATTCCTGCATCGAGCAGGGGGTTGGACTCGATGGCCTTATAGGCCCCTTCCAACTCTACTCTACTATTCTATGATTCTATGAAATGAAGGGTGAGATAAGTGTGCCACTCTTGAACTGCGTGCTACTGGCAAGTGTTTGAAACAGGGTACTGGACTGGTGATATGTGAAGGAGCCCTAACAAAGGATGCACTTTGTGGAAAGGGGTAGCTTGTACTTTTATTTTGAAAACTGCCCTTATGGAAGGCAACAATATATGTGTTTGCTGTTTCAACAGAAATGTTTTTTCCCTAATTTAAGTGGGGTACGTGGAGCAGAAATCCAATCAAGTCATAATCAACATAGTTTTCACCCATTATATTTTAGAAGGTTGAAATGACCTGGCAAGAGTTCTTTTGTTCGGTTCCCTGGCTTTATTTTTTTCTCTCTGTTTATAGAAGCTCTTTGTTCACACTAATTCAGAGCCTTAATGTATTGGGAAGTTGGGGGGGGGCACAGGTTAGAAGGAATAATAACAATAAAAGCTGCCGCCTATGCCTTTGCACACTGCACAAATGTGGGTTGAACCTGGAAACAAAGAACAATGTTTTAGGAAGCAATAATAGGCAGCTAGAGTGTTTCAGTCGCAAGCATCTATGCGTGTTTTGTGTGTGTGTGTGTGTGTTTTCCAGGCTGAAGCTAACTTTATTTACAACAAGCTTTACTACACACACACAAGAATTGGGAAACGGGAACACTATTTTGCTGGTAATCCTTTGGCTTTGCACAGGTGTAGAATAAGGCAAATAAGTTCTGGAGAGAATGGCAGGTTCCAGGCAGCTGCACGTTATCGGACAATATAGCCAGGAAGACTAAAAGCTCATTGGCATTCTGCAGAGATAACAGAAGGGAATCCGGTCCATCAAACCACTTGAGCTGTCAGGAGCAACACTGGGGGCTTTTTTCACCCACAGCCTGCACAGATTTTGCACAGAAAAAGTGATTTTAAGTGAATGTTAAAGGAATGCAAATCCAGCAATTGCGCTTCATTGCTTAAGAGAAATCCTCTTTTGTGAATCCAACCATTCGTTGCTTGCAAGGAACCACATTTTCCTTTGGGTCTGGCGAAGTCAGGGAAGCCCTTCATCTTATCTGCTGCGTCTGGACTACTTCCTCAGGAGGAAATGGCTTTCACTTCATGGCAAATTTTGTCCCCCATGCAGTGGGCGCGTTGGATGTGGACAGCTGTGAGAAGCAGCGGAGACTACAGTCTCCTAGCCATGCAGCGAATCTCTGGAAATAGGCAAGTCAGCCATGTCATTCAGGAAACTGTCACACCATTAAATTCGTTTTATCAAAGACCAGAAGGAAAAGCTGCCATTTGACTAGCTGAAATGCTTGCTAAGCAGTTTTCAAGGCAATAGAATGCTACGTTGTTTGCTTCAATTGGATTTTATATACATATAATTTTGCTGTAGTGTTTTTCCATTTCAGTTTATGTTAAAGAAAACAAGCCTCCATTTATCTTTAACTAGCATCCCCAAATGGTAGTCTGCTTAAACTTCATCGTTGTAGATCTTTATATTCCCCCCACTCACCCTGCACATCTTTTATATAGATGTTTCAGTTCCATCTCACATTTCATATGGTTAATTCCACCTTGCATCTTCCTGTTCATGTACATTTGCTTTCATCATTTATTGTTTCTTCTTATTTTTTACAGAAATAACTTTGGGATAACATAGGTAGTGGAAATGTGATCCTGGTAAATTGAATATTAGGATATACAAAATAATTTTTTTGCCGGAAAGGGACATAGGGTATTTCAGTGTTTGTGGGGGGCAAGATTCAGGAACTTCTGCTTTTGAATACACTGCAGGTTAAATTATAGAAGAGTGCGTTAATAGCTTTTGTTGTGATGATAACTAAAACTGTATGCATATAACAATGTCATTAGGAAAGTGGAAACAGACACCCCTCCCCCACTTTTAAACAAAGAAATTTGTGCATTTTGCATGAATACCTAACAGTAGTACAAGGGCCAATTGAACAATAACAGCAGACATTTAATGTTAAAACCTGTGAGTTGGTCAGTAATAAAGATAGCACATGTGGTCTGAAATGTGAAGGGTTAGGGTGGAAAAAATGAGACTTCTCCATCTCCTTAAATGTTACTCAAGTCTGAAGGGCAAGGCAGCATCCGGTGTTGCTTCAAGTCCATGTTCTCTTGTTTTGTAGGAACTCACACTCAGCTGCATAGCAAGGTACATTTCTTCAGAACTTTAGGAGAGCATTATGGAACTCTGATCAGAATTTCCTTATTAGGTCTGCTTACCTAATGCCAAGGAAAATTCCAACATCCCATTGACATTGTTTTAGTTTTGTCTATGCTAAAGCCTCCTTTAGGCTGAAAAGGCAGGCTTTTCCAGGCAGCATTTACTTTATCCTACATGCATGTTTGCTTTTGTGATGCCTTGAAATCTTTAGTATCAAGATTTCTCTGGGGAGAACCTGTGAACATGATATCTTGCTCCAGAAATCATGCTGCAAAAGAAGCTTAGTAGTTATTCAGTATCTCTGAGAAATGCAGAGGTATTCTGGCCTCCTCACATAGGAGAGCTCTGCATTTTGAAAGTATTTTGTGTTTTGGTTTTGTTTGTCTCTTTGGTTTTTGGAAATGTGTGCCTGCTAACATCATCCTTCCCTCCTCCTCCCCGCCCCCCTTTTCTTTGTGCTCAGGAGTTCAGATTCTGAAGAAGCATTTGAGACACCCGAATCTACAACTCCTGTGAAGGCTGCACCTCCACTGCCACAGCCACCACCGGACGTTGCAGCGTTTGACATAGAGGAACAGGAAGTAAGGCCTGTCCTTCCATCAGAGGACACAGGTAACAATTGTACAGTGAGTAGGATGTGCTCATCAGAGTATGAGGGGAAGGGGACACTGAATGTTCACTGTTTCTTCCGTTAGAGTTCACTGAAACAAAATGGGGAAAGGCTGTAGCACTCACTGGGAGTGGCCATAACTCAGTGGTAGCGCACATGCTTTGCATACAGCAGGTCCCTGGTTCTATTGTTGGCATCTCCGGATAGAGCTGGGAAAGAGACCTGATGGAGACACTGGAGAGCTGTTGCCACACACTGTAGAGTTAGACAAACCAATAAGTCTGACTTTGGTATAATGTAGCTTCATGTGTTCAATAGATGGTACACTCAGGAGCTGATCGCCCCATTACCTGGTATGACAGCTTCATACAAAGTAGCTGTGAAATAAGAATGCTAGTTTGTTGGGAGTTTTTGCCCTAACACTTACAAATCAAGGTCCAATCGTGCTGTGAAGCTAAAGGACCATTCCATGGGTAGTACCCAATTGTGCTCCAGCACTAGTGCTAATGAAGATGTGCTAGCGCAAACCAACACTTGTGAACATAAGAACCTAAGAAGAGGCATGCTGGATCAGACCAAGGGTCCATCTAGTCCAGCATTCCATCCACACAGTGGCCAACCAGCTGCCCACAGGAAACCCACAAGTAGGACATGAGTGCAACAGCACCCTCCGGCCCAAGTTCCCCAGCAAGTGGTGTACATAAGCATACTGTAATTAGCAATGTAATTGTACAGTGTAATTAGCGCTTGCTAGGGCAATGAGGGGGAAGCAGTAAATTTATATTGACAAGTTATATCCTACATTTTATGCTCGTTTATATTCTAAACAGGTAAATCTCATTCTTGATTTAGTTCCTGCATACTAGATTTTGTCTTGTAGACAGGCAGTTCCCACTGAATGGCTAGAATCCTCTGCTGAGTCTTTATTGTTCCAGGAGTGGCTGTCTGGGTAATATAAAATGAAGAGAACCAAGAAAGCAACAGTTCTGTAATCATGTAGTGTGGAATAACAGGATTCAAAAAGATTTTTCAATCATGGTGTCCTGTTATTCTCAGTCCTGTGTAGACCAGATGATTTTACATTCTAATCCGTTGGAAAGATAAAGATTGAGAGGTTGAACTGATTGCACAGGGAAACAGTGATGCAGCAGGTATAGGAATAAAAATCTTGCATTACAGTGAGAGACCTGATTTGAGGGGTGGGGACACACAGGGGTTTGTGAGTGATAACATTTTGGAGGGTGTGAATACATGCTTGGCAATATTCCTGATGGTGCATGTGCTGAGCCATATTTCTTCAAAATAGTTCTTCATGAGCCTGGGCATGTTAAATTAGGCATACTATAACTACATATATTATGTAGTTGGGACTGCATATTTGGTGTAAGAAAAAGAAATTGCAGTTCAGATATAGCTCGTACGTACGTCCTAAAGCAAACCTGCTTTTGACGTGGAGCTTCTTAACCAGAGGCTGCAGGCCCACTTGAAACCTCATATTGAAGACGCTCTAGGACAGCCTTCCACACCCTGGTGCCCTCCAGATGTTTTGGACTTAAATTCCCATCAGGCTCAGCCTGCATGGCCAATGGTCAGGAATCCTGGGAGTTGTACTCCAAAACATCTGGAGGGCACCAGGTTGGAGAAGGCTGCTAAAATATGCAGATGAGCCTAAATGAGAAACATAAACTGCACGTTTTATGTCCTAAAAGTTCTCTGTGCTGGTGACAATATCCAAAGCCCAGTACTGGTCCCAGGGCAAAACTTTGCCAGGTTCTATGTGTAAGATGTATATATGTTTTGTAATGTAACAGCAAAGCTGCAGCCTCTGCGATTAAATGTCACTAATAGTAAAACCTCTTTGTTGAGGCTGCTTTGAAGTTAAAGGGCAACATTCCTTTCATTTATGACTCACTTTTGATGTCAAGAGGGCAGGATCTAAGGAAGCTTTCTGTAGCCACAAAGCTGCATTGTCTATTGTGAAGCCTTCCTGTGATGGCCCTTCTCCCTGATTTTTTTCTTTTACATTAGTGTGTATAGCAGGACTCTTACAGTAGTGTCATAATGTTATCCCTAACAAAAGTCTGTGTTTTCCAAGCACTCTGGAAAGCTGTAGTCAGTATGCCAGCTCACCCAAAATATACCATTAATTACTCTAGCTTACTCTAGAAATTAGGGGATTTGTATCCCTTTTTAATTATTTATTTATTTATTTTATTTATTATACTTATTAATCGCCCATCTGGCCGGTCACCCGGCCACCCTGGGCGATGTACAATTAAATACAGTAAAAACACAATAAAATATAATGATTAAAACAATAAAACAATTCTTATTAAAAACCTAACCCACCCCATATTCCCGCCTGAACAGCCATGTTTTTAATGCACGGCGGAAGCTCATCACGGAGGGGGCATGGCGAAGGTCACTAGGGAGGGAGTTCCATAATGTGGGGGCCGCCACAGAGAAGGCCCTCTTCCTAGTCCCCACCAGCCTGGCTGCTCTGGCTGATGGGATAAGGAGAAGGCCATCCGTGGCAGACCTTGTTGAGCGGCCCACTTGATGTTGCTGGAGGCGCTCCTTGAGATAAGCTGGGCCGGAGCCGTGTAGGGTTTTAAAGGTCAAAACCAACACCTTGAATTCGGCTCGGCAAGCAACTGGTAGCCAGTGCAACTCATTAAGCACTGGCGTGATGTGATCACGCCGGCGGCTGCCCTTAATCAGGCGAGCCGCCGCGTTCTGTACCAGCTGAAGCTTCCGGACCGTCTTCAAGGGTAACCCCACGTAGAGCGCATTACAGTAGTCTAGGCGAGAGGAGACCAAGGCATGAACCACTGATGGGAGCAGGTGATTAGGAAGGTAGGGGCGCAGCTGCCGTATCAGATGGAGTTGATACAGCGCTGCCCGGCTCACAGCTGACACCTGAGCCTCCATGGACAGCTGGGAGTCTAGAATGACCCCCAAGCTGCGGACCTGGTCCTTCAGGGGTAGATGTACCCCATTCAGCACCAGGTCAACATCCCCTAACCTTCCCTTGTCCCCCACCAGAAGTACCTCGGTCTTGTCGGGGTTCAGTTTCAGCATGTTCCTTCCCATCCAGCCAGCCACTGACTCCAGGCACTTGGACAGGGTCTCAACGGCCAACCTTGGTGAGGACTTAAAACAGAGGTAGAGCTGCGTGTCATCTGCATATTGATGACACTGCACCCCAAACCTCCTGATGATAGCTCCCAGCGGCTTGAGGTAGATGTTGAATAACATCGGGGAGAGGATGGAACCCTGCGGCACTCCACAAGTGAGCAGCCGAGGGTCCGAAGCCTCTTCCCCTGAGAACTACCCTCTGATACCTTCCAGAGAGGAAGGACCGGAACCACTGCAATACAGTGCCTCCCAAGCCCAACCCCTCCAGACGGTCCAGGAGGATACCGTGGTCAACGGTATCAAAAGCCGCCGAGAGATCGAGGAGGACTAGAAAGGAGCATTCGCCCCTATCCAAAGCCCTCCTCATATCATCCACCAAGGCGACCAAGGCCGTCTCCGTCCCATGTCCAGACCTGAAGCCCGACTGGCACGGATCTAAATAATCGGCTTCATCCAAGTGTGCCTTCAACTGAGCACCCACCACCCGCTCGATTACCTTGCCCAGAAATGGTAAATTGGAGACTGGGCGAAAGTTGTTTAAATCCTGGGGATCCAAGGAGGGCTTCTTTAGAAGCGGTCTTATTACTGCCTCCTTGAGGGCTGATGGCAGCACTCCCTCCTCGAGGGAGGCATTCACCACCGCCTTGATCCCCTCACCCAGTCTCTCCCTGCAGCTCATTATGAGCCAGGACGGGCAAGGGTCAAGCAAGCAGGTGGTCGGCCTCACAGATGAAAGCACCTTGTCCACTTCATCAGAAGGAAGAAGCCGAAACCGATCCCACAAAACCGGTCTGCCATTGGCCTCCTCCCGCTCACTCCCTGTGTCCACGACGTACGATATCCCACTCCTAATCCGATCGATTTTATCTGCGAAGTGCTTCGCTAAAGCCTCACAGGAGGCTTTAGACTGTTCCAGTGGGTCCGGAGCGACTGGACCGACCAGACTCCGGACCACTTGGAACAGCCTCCTGGGGCAGCACTCTGCAGACGCAATGGAGGCAGCATAGAAATTCTTTTTTGCTGCCTTCACCGCCACCCGGTAGGCTGAAGATGCAGCTCTAACCCGTGTTCGATCGTCTTCGGAGCGGGAATTTCGCCATCGGCGCTCTAGCCTTCTCACCTCTTGTTTCAGAGCTCGCAGCGACGGAGTGAACCATGGCGCCGCGCGAGCTCTGTTTAGGCGAAGAGGGCGCTTCGGGGCAACTTGGTCTAATGCCCTGGTGATTGCAGCATTCCAGTCATCCACCAGGGTCTCGACCGAGCTACCGTTTGTGTGCTCCAATTCCCCAAGCGCGTTCAGGAATCCATCCGGATCCATAAGACGCCTGGGGCGGACCATCCTAATAGGTCCCTCACCCCTGCAGAGGGGTTGTGGCACCGAGAAATCCAACCCCACCAGATAGTGATCTGACCATGACAAGGGAGTGGTGGATATACCCCCGATTTCCAGATCATTTCCCCCCTCTCCAGAAACAAAAACCAAGTCCAGCGCATGACCGGCTACATGGGTAGGTCCAGTTAATACAGGGTGCAGCTCCCAGGAAGCCATGGTCTCCATGAAGTCCCGAGGTGCCCCCATGAGGGCAGCCCCCGAATGCACGTTAAAGTCCCCCAACACCAGTAGCCTGGGGGACAAGACACGCACATCAGAGACCACCTCCAGCACCTCGGCCAGGGAGTCTGTCGTGCAGCGGGGTGGACTGGTACACGAGCAGAATCCCCATACTGCCCTTTGGACCCAACCTCCAGTACATGCACTCAATAAACTTGGTCTCCCGGAGAGGGAGTCTGGTGAGGACCAAGGACTCCCGGTAGATAACAGCCACTCCCCCTCCCCGTCCCCCAACCCTTGGCTGCTGGGCATACGAGAAACCAGCCGGACACAAGGCCGCCAGAGTTGGAGCAGCGGCCTCGTCCAGCCAGGTTTCCGTAATACATGCCAGGTCCGCACCCTCATCCAGGATCATGTCATGGATTACCGATGTTTTTTGGGTAACGGACCTGGCATTACACAGCAGCAAATGCAAGGGTGGGGAAGGAGCCACACCCCCCCCCAGTTATCCCTTGGCTCTGGGCAGGCCCGGAACAAGGAATAGATATTAAGCATCGATCCCCTGTTCCCCTTAATCGGCATGGCCTGCCCCTAGCACTCTGCCAGCGTCTGCCGCTCAACAATGGTATGTTTTGCCCCCCGGAACTCCCCCCATCATCTCCCTGAGATGAACACATGCCCCCCCTGCTTCCGCCGATCAGGCGGGAGACCCACCCCTAAAACCAACCCCTAAAATCCCCAAAACCCCAACCCAGCTCAGACGGGGGAGGGCCCTCGCCCTCGTGCCACCCCCCAAGTGGCTCCCCCAAAGGGGCGACCCCTTTGGCGTCGTCCCCTTCGGGGACGTCGCCGCCGGGGCGTCGCCGCCCCACTCCTCCGCAGGCCGGCAGATGTAGCAGTGGGCTCTGCTGGGCAGCTGGCACCACTCCCCAATCAGTCCAGTGCAGAGGCAGGGCCCCAGTCCAGCAGGGAACCACCAGGGAGGGGAAAAAGCTGGCTGCAGGTGGTGGAAGTCACCAGCTTACCTCCCTCCCTGGAGAAGCCCAAAATGCTGGCTGGGCTGCAGGTCTTCAGGGCAGCTTTTA
Organism: Shinisaurus crocodilurus; assembly: GCA_021292165.1. Taxonomy (NCBI): domain Eukaryota; kingdom Metazoa; phylum Chordata; class Lepidosauria; order Squamata; family Shinisauridae; genus Shinisaurus; species Shinisaurus crocodilurus. Next base: position 84,434,402 of record CM037878.1, read on the forward strand.
CAAATAAAGACTGGGTTCACATGACACAACATCCCATCGTGGGTTGCTACGCACAATGGGTTGTCGTGTTATAGAAACCCAGACTGATTTCCCTAGGGTGGCTTGTGTGTGGGCAATAAGCCACCCCAACAACTCATGGGTTGTTGTACCCACGGCGGGTTGTATCCTCCGAATCTGGATGACCGACCCAATTGTGGGTACAGAGAATTGGCTGGCAACCCCCATGGCAAGAGCGGCAAAAAGCCCTTGCTGCTCTTGCCATGGGTCTACCAGGTGAGCACCAGTGCCAGCTGCCCCCAGAGTGCCCAAGCGGCACTTTGGGGAAGCTTGTACTGGCTTCTTCCCCTCCCCACCACCACCGTGAGACATTTTGGGCTCACCACAGCTTTTTTCCCCTTTAAACTTTTATTTTGGGGGGGAGCCAGCTATCAAGTTGTTTTTTGCAATCCCCATTTGGACAGCTACAAGCAGTCCTTTTGAAGTGCCCCAGCTGCATGCTGGAGGGACTGCTCATGGTTGCCCAGACTTTCTTTAAAAAAAAATTGCTCAAAACATTTTGCGCAAAATAATTAATTTTGATATTTTTTTAAAGAAAAATTAACTGCAGTTGTGCAACTGTGAATCTTCACAGTTGCACGAGTGTGGGGATTTGAAGCCTTAGCTGGGGCAATGTCCAGGTGGGTGCCTGCTGCCAAGGGGCAGCAGGTACCAACCCTGGACATTGCCAAGAAGGGGCTCCAAATATATTTCCCCCCGTTGATTTTTCTTGACAGCTGTCAGAAGGTGAGCTGTCAAGAAAAACCAAAGGTGTGTGGGAACTTTGGCTGTGAAAATGGGTTTTGAGGGGATTTACACCCTCTTTGCAGCAAGATCTTCATCTCCCCCTCCCCTTTAATTCCTATCAGGTTGCACATTTTGCACTTTGTCCCAAGCCTCTAGGTTCTTGGGAAAGTGCAAAACCACACCCAACCCCCTTTTCTAGGAAAAAAGGAGTTTTGACAGCTTTGAAAGTTAGCTGTAAAAACTCTGGGTCCTTTTAAAAAGGGTGGTTTGAGTAAGAAATGGGGGTTGTGGACTGGGACATACACAGACATATGTCCCACTCCAAAATCACTCATTAATTTAAAAAAAAAATGTGCAGGTTTTTTGTGCAAAATTTTTCTTTAAAAAAAGGCTGAGCAACCATGGGTAGCCCCTCCAATGTGCCACTGGGGCACGTTGAAGGGATTGCTCATATCTGTCCAAATGGGGATTGTGAAAGCTGGCTTGACAGCCGGCTTTCATGATCCCCCCCCCCCATAACAGTTTGAAGGGACAAAAAGCCATGATGAGCCGGAAATGGCTCGCAGCGGGGAGGCAGGTAATGACTTGTCCTCCCACAGTGTCCCCTGGGATACCTGTGGGAGGACCGAGAGAAGAAGAATGGGTCAACAACCCACAGTGAGCCTGATCGTCTGTCAGGCTCACCATGTGGTTCGCTCGACAACCAGCCCATCGTGGCTTATTGCCCATGATGGGTTGCTGTGATGTGTGAACACAGCCAATTTGATAAGCCTGGTTGAAAAATAAACAGACTGGAGCCACATTCTATGTTGGAAGCTAATATAAGAAACTGGAATGAATTCAAGGTAAAATCTGTGGCTGCTTGTTGGTAGAACTGAATTTGCTAAAGGCCCTTCCATGTTTTGCACACATCTGATGCACTGGTTCATGCTGATGGTACTAGTCTAAATGGGCTGGCAGAATTGGTATATTGGTGCAGAATTTGTTGCACAAAACCAGTGATGCCAAATCACCTTGCTTGTAGGCACCTCTTCTTGAGAACTTCTTGTTTATCACTTGGGTAGGTGCTGTCTGGAAATACCCTTAAATATAAATTCACTTATTATCCTCAGTGGAGGCTTCATGAGAAAGTGGCCATGAGAAGGTGGGTTCTAAATGTATGAGCAGCAATTGGTGAATTTCAGAAAGGGAGTGTGACTGAATAGGATTTGTAGTAGTTGGGGAAGTGGGGCTTACTACCCTGAATAAGCAAAATAAATAATGCAAATAAAATAAATCCTCCTCCTGAGAGGTCTTAAAAAACTCAAACATTACCTTGCTGACTTTCTAACAAATATGTAATTTGTTCTTAAAACAGGCCAGATGATACCAGATGATTTAAAAGTAGACATTGACTGGGTTCACATGACACGAGGGTGGTTAATAAGCCATAACGGTTTAATAATCAGCCCCTCGCTAGGCGTGGCTTGTCATGACATCCGAACCTAGTGAGGGTGGCTGGCTGGGGTGATTAACAAACTGTCCAGAATCCCTACAACAGACCATGGCATATTAACTGCCCTGCGATCATGCAAACCTGCCCATTGTATTTTAAAAGGGAGTCCAAGGAGGATCCAAGAGATTACAGATCAACTAGCTCAATGTCTGTTCCAGGTAAATTCGTAGAAAGCATTATCAAAGGTAAAATGATCAAATGTGTAGAACAGCAAGTCTTGCTCAGGAAAACTCAGTATGGCTTCTGCAAAGGGAGATCCAGCCTGACTAAACTTTTAGAGTTCTTTTAGAGCATAATCCTATGCATGTTTAGCCAGAAAAAGTCCTACAGTCCCCAGCATGCCCCAGGGATGCTGGTAGTTTTAGGATTTTTTTTTGGTCCAAACATGCTGATTTAAACTACCGTATTCACATCGTATTGCCTTACTGAGACTAACAGCACAATTCTAGGTATGTCTACTCAGAAGTAATTCCTATTAAGTTCAGTGGGACTTACTCCCGATTAGGTGTATATAGCTGGAGGTCAAAGTAGACATCACATTGAAACAGAGCAAGCAGCTGCATCTTTTGTTCTTTTTTTATGCTAGTGTAAGCACAGGGGGCCTAATCCAGAGCAGGACCCTAGCATGGGGGTAGGGGTGTGTGTCATTCATCCTTTCCCCCCTCTGTGGTCACAATTCCCTGCACACACTTGCAATTTATAGTGCCAAATAGTGATCCATTTGCTTTAATGGATCACTGTTTTGCAGTGTAAATTGCTGGCACGGGGGGGGCCTTAATCTGGACTGGGGCCACCATGTGGTGGGCAGGGTAAAAACTTACCTGCACTTACATTACATTAGAGTAAAAAAAAAGAATGAAGGATGTATGTTAATGTCTGCTTTGGCCCTGGGACAGTAACAGAGAGGGAGTTACTTCTGGGAAAGTATTCATAGGATTGTGCTGCACAGCTTCAATCGTATGCATGTGAACTAGGAAGTACGCCCCACTGAATTTAATAGGACTGACTGCCGAGACTAAATATGCCGAAGATTGAGTTGCATTATCAATATGAATCAAAGGACTGCAGCAATACAGAACTGTTAGTGTCTCCTTAACAGGGCCAGGCACTTGATCAGTGTCCAAAAATGAGCTCATTGTGTGAAAAGTGAACAGCAGCTCAGCTGGCAAGAGTAACTAATTAAAAAACATACAACAAGAGCACATCCAAATACAACCCTTAGAGTGAGAGAATCACCCTTCCATCAAGCTACATCATCTTATTAACATTTGGTTTAATGGGAAACATTTTCTTTGTGTTCAAAATAGCTTGAGCTGTGCAGTGACTGCTTTTGTATTTTGGAATATATAAGTGAAACTGAAGCGATGAATTTTGCAACAGGGTCAAGGAGTCTATTTATATCTATCTATCTATCTATCTATCTATTAAAACCCATGCAATGGAAATCCTCATCATGGGCATCCTGTTTTATGTCTAGTTTGACCCATTATTCTGAGTTCAGAATTTGTCATCTTTTTAGAGCAAAATTCTGGGGTTCTTGTTCTTCTCACATACAGTATCAAGTTACTGCAGTTCTACATCATCCAGACAGTTGACCTATAATGGACCCAACCATTCAGCTTGTAGGAAACTCCTGCTGAAGTCCTTGTGATCTTTGTTCTTCTGTTGCTTTCAGCCCTATGGAATGTTCTTTGTGTTACTCTTTCTGCTAAATAAACTGCTTAAACTGCAATCCTATGTGCACTTACCTTGGCGTAAGTCCCATTGAACATAGTGGAACTTACTTTCTGAGTAAACATGTTTATAGGGTTGCGCTGTAAGGCTTTTAAATATATACTGGAGTAAAATGCAAGAGTGGAGCTGGATCACACATTAACCCCACTTGAGGAGGCTGCTTTAAATCACCCCACAAGCCAGCCTTCATCAAGGTGAACTGTTTGTGTGCATCAGTTCACCACACAAAATTGGAATTCGTATCCATGTCACTACATGGATAAAATATTTGGAAGGATAGGATATCTGCAAGGCCTTTGGTATGTATGAAACTCCCTACCACACATACAAGCACACTCCCAAAGCATACATTTCTGGCTGTTTTCAGTAACACATGTTTTAGATGTTTATTTATGTGATGATTAATGGAAGACTTAACTGTCAGAAAAGCAACATTTAGCATATTAAACACATGTGTAAAGCTGCCAGTAATTATGCATGGTAAAACCAGCTACAAACCATTTTAGCAGGCAGTTAGCTGTATAAAACTTAGTGTCTCCTTTCTCTTCTTTCATTCGCATTTGAAACCTGTGATTAGCCCTTGAAAATGTTTTATTTTGTAATCTTTTTCTATGTAAATAAATTAGGCCAGAAGTTTTATCTGCAGCTATAGTCAGATAGCCATAATTGCCTATTGGAATATTGAAATACATTGTGAATGTGCTTTTGTCTTTGTCCCTACATGGGACTTTATTGGACCACATGCAGAGTAAAATAATTGCTAGGAGAAAAAAAGGCATAGGCAGCTCATCTACTGGAGATATGAATGTTGAAAGTTAGTAATAATGATGTAAATTATTTTCAGTTTGATTCTTTATCATATATGTCTTATTTTCTGCTTGGTGGCAGAATGGAAATGTAACTGTTTCTGCTGAAAGGTAGCAAGGCATAATATATGAGTGATAGAGATGATGGTGACCATCCAAATTAATCAGTGTAGTGTAATAGTCAGAGATGAGGGAAATCCATACTCAAATCCCCACTTGGCTATGTAGCCCATTTAGTAGCCTTGGACAAGTCAACATCCCTCTAACCTATTTCACAGGGTTATTCTGAGGCTAATATACTGCTCAGAGTTTCTTTGTTCAGAATAGTTTTAACTGAAATTAGTTTTGAATAAGCTTGAGTCTGAGCTTCTTAAAAAAAAATTCTCTTCCTTCTTATCTCCTTCCGCCCCTTTTTTAATTTTGTTTGTATCCTGTGTTTGCCTGATATTTTTCATTTTGGCCCTGAGGAGAGAAGAAAAAAGTCACACAGGGTAGAATCCAATGGTGTTGCAATGCTAGCGCTAATGACATGAACCTGGTGTAAATTAACGCTAGCACAACATCATTAGTGCTTGCTGAAGCAAAGGGAAAAAGTGATGGTTTGCTGCTGAAATTCAGCATCGTTGCTTTTCCCCTTTGCACTAGCAAGTACTAATGGCATCATGCTAGCATTGATTTATGCTAGCGTAACATCATTAGTGCTAGCACTGCAACTCCATTGGACCCTACTCACAGAAAATAATTATGTTCAGGATTTTTAAGTTCACAAAGGAATGGCCATTTTAAAAAGAAAAATAAACGTAACTGTGCTTTATTATCATTCTCTACATATGCTTAATAGCTATTTCAAGTTGGACATTCCAGACTGATTACTTTCTCCTTTGCTTTCATAGGGTTTTGTTCCGATACCGTATCAATAACTGATGTTTCACATAGCGAATCAGTTGAAGAAAGCCCATTCCACCCTCCTTCCCACTCATTGTCTACTGTTTTTGATGAAGACAAGCCCATTGCTAGCAGTGGGACTTACAACTTAGACTTTGATAACATTGAGATTGTAGATTGTGTACAAGTTGCAGATCCTAGCTCTCGTGACTCCAAGTCGCATGTTCGAAGAAAATCCACAGATTCTGTTCCAGTTTCCAGATCTACTTTGTCTCGGTCCCTTAGTTTGCAAGCTGGTGATTTTGATGGAACATCTTTTCTTGGTAATAACGAGACAGCAGGTTCATCAACAGATACATTTGGTACTGGTTCAAGCAGTGCTTCTAGTACTCTTAAGCGTACAAAGAAACCTCGGCCAGCTTCCTTAAAGAAAAAACAGGTGGCAAAAAAATCTCTGGAAGTTCCACCAGTGAAAGAGCCAGAACCATCTGACATCAAGCAAGATTCTGCTGCCTCCAGTGAAGAAAAAGTGTCTGAAGAGAGGTTGGAACCCATTGAACCTGAGTGCACTCAGCCTTCCCAAAGTGCTACTAAAAACCAGGAGCCCCCTGCTAGTCCAGCAGTGGCCTATCCATTTGATCCAAATAACTTTGAAGAGATTAGCACATCTGGTGCTGGAGATAGCAGAGTACAGAATTCTCCCCCTGCCAGCAAGAAAGTCCTCCCTCTTACGACGGCACCAGAAGCCGTGGAGGTGACACCATCAGACACTGGAGGTCAAGAAGATCCTCCAGTGAAAGGCTTAGCGGTAAGGCTGGAATTTGATTATTCTGAGGAAAAAGGCAGTGGCGAGGAGCAACAAGAAAGCCCCCCTCTGCCCAAAAAAGTGGGCAAAAAGCCTGGTGCCAAAATGCCCCTCAGGAGGCCAAAGACTAAAAAGACTGGGGAGAAGCTTGACAATGCTCCCACCACCCCAACCAAGGCCCCTGCTGATCCAAATGAGATCCCTGTTCCCAAAGGCTCTTATACTTTTGATATTGACAAATGGGATGACCCCAACTTCAACCCATTTTCTTCCACTTGCAAAATGCAAGATTCTCCTAAACTGCCTCCACAAACAGCGACATACAGTTTTGATCCAGACATACGTGAGGATGCTATCGATCCTTTCAAGCCTTCCTCAAAGGTAGCCAGCTCTCCCACAAAATCTCCAGCCTCCTTTGAGATACCGGCGAATGCCGGTGAAATCAACGGAACAGAAGGAGATGGTCTAAATAAACCTGCAAAAAAGAAGAAGACACCACTCAAGACGTAAGTCAAAGTGCAGAAAACCTCATGTGCAGTAAATGGCTCCTCCAAATAATGGTGTTCACACACTTTCATATATTTACATTTCAGCAGTGTGTCTGTTGTATTACAAATATGTCACAAGATTGCTTCAGTGCATTCTTCTCCAGTAACATTTTCAATTTGGGAAGCATATGTGTGTTCTACATTTTTTTTTAAAGTAGTCTTTCCTTTTTGTCTTTGATAAGCCCTAGTAACTCAACCCTTTTTTATCTTTTGGCATTTAGAATGTGGGTTTTAATTTTGCTGAATGTGTTCCTCTCACTTCAGGGGTTAGTTTAGGTATGCTGCTAAAACCATATCAAGTGAGATTTAAGATGTTTGGCAGAAATTGCTTCCGTTTAGATGAATTGTGAGCATCCTGACCCACAATTTAAAATGAGATATTTGGGTACTTAAGAAACCCAGTTAACAAAATGTGTGGCATTCCATCTTGATGATTACAGACCTTTAAATATTTTTTTTAATAAAATGTAAATATTCTCTTAGAGATTGCATGTGGTAGTATATTTGATGCAGCTAATCAATTCAGTGAGTTCAGCCAAATAACAAGAGCTGTTCTCAGGATTAGGGGCTAATCTGCAAAGCTTTAGTCATGTGAATACAATTTATGCAGAGTTTTAAATGAATGGGGCTGTTCATATAATCAAAAGCCAGTCTTTTTCCAGAGTAGTTCTGTTCATTTCAGTGGCTTGCATCTTGTGTGGGATGTATCATATAACCAAGAAGCCACAAATGCTGTTGAAGTGAGTTTACTTTTGTTTCGCTGGTTCATGCCTTTGTTTAAGTAGGACTGCTCTTGGGTAAGTGGCTTGGAGGATTGCTGCCTGGAAGTTTCATTTAGATCGTATATGATTGTTGCAGATAGCAACAATCTTTTACCTGTATTGATGAAACTGTAGCTAGTATTTGTATGGTTCAAATTATGATAGATTGTGTTTGGCAAGGAGATGCTATAGCATATACCTTGTAATGTAAAGTCTGCAGGTTGTGTGCTACTCACTATGGATTTCTCCCATCCTATGTTATCCTGCATTTCCTGCATGTGATGATGCATCTGTAGGCCATTTGTTTCAGGAGGCAAAGCTTCACGCCTGTTGCTGTGTGTTTATATTCTTGGGAAACCTACTGTTTTAAAGTGGTGTGCTAACATGGATCCAGAAGCTTTTTGGAGAGCTAGCTTCATACTGAATTGAACATCTTCACTTTTTACCCATACTTGCCAATAATTTGCAGGGGGTGGATTAAATTCTGGCTGCCTAGCTAAGCCAATAGTCAGCTCTTATGACATCCTTAAGTATTTTTCTTTGCAGGCACTAACTTTATCCTAGCTCATCTCAAGCACCATTTGTTAATATTTCATTTCCAAAATTTTTTTGCACAGTATTTATGTGAAAACAGAATGCTATAGGTTTCTCTGTAGACCTCCCTTTTAGGTTTTAATAATGGCTTCTAAGTAAAAAATATTTTTAAAATTGCATCTGATGAAAGCAAAAGACACAAACATGAAATTGACATTGGCCATGTTTGCATATGATGGTAAACCAGAATTCCAAAACAAGCTCAGAATTGGAAGCCAACGACAAACCCAAGATTGAGATTCTGGCTTGTTAGGGGAGCAACACACCAGGAGTACTGAACACTAAGCTTTTGTTTCCTGGTTAGTTTCTGGTTACTTGGCTTCTACCACCAGCAGGAATGACTAAAGTAACCAGAAACTAACCAGGAAACAAAATCTAAGGTTTTTCGTTGGCTTCCAATTCCAGGCAGTGTGCTGCCAGGATTCTCCAAAATTCTGGTTTATCGGAACATGCAAACACTACCATGTTAAAATCAAGAGTAAGACCTTAAGAGTATTATGCAGAAAGGAACTGATTTGTATCTGATTACTTTTCAGATGTCTATAGTGCTCTACTTGTCCACCGATAGGGGTGTCTGACAATTTCGAGAGCAACTTATTTTTTTCTTAAATTTGTAGCTTCCTTGGAGTCGCTGGAACCCCCACAACCTTTCTTTTTGATACCTTGCCTGTCCCAAGGTCCAGACCCACACTGAGTATAATTGTATAGCTATGACGTTTTCTTGAATACAGAGCTTGAAACATTGTTGGGACTCAGACCCACAGCTGAGTCTTGAATTGATGACCTCAGGGATCTCAGGTAGGTATACCTGATACCAAATCTGATATAGATTTGGTAGACATAGAATCATAGAAGTAGAGTTGGAAGGGGCCGGTAAGGCCATCGAGTCCAACCCCCTGCTCAATGCAGGAATCCAAGTCAAAGCTTCCCTGACAGATGGCTATCCAGCTGCACCTTGAATGCCTCCAGTGTACCACAGGACTGATATGTCCAAAGCAGAGAACTGCAGGGAAATCACCCATGGATGCCTCCATACAACAATAGGCCAGAATGGATCAGGACATTATCCCTGAAGCCACCCCACCCCAAGTAAAAGTTTCTTGGTCAGGCCAGCTAGTTAGGCTGAGCAAGTAGGAGACCTGCTGTTTCTGATTACATGCTGCCTTTGCAAGAGATGAGTCTAGTAATATTTGTTGTTGTTTATGGAAGCCCACTGAGGCGCACTTAGTGAACTCTAACCTAGGTTCACCTATATTTTGTGACATTTTAATATTCCTAAATTTAATCTATGTATTACAGTTAACTGGATTAAGACTGGTAACAATATTAAGGATTTGCAGCCCAGAAAAACATTTCTGGTTACTCTGTAAAGCCATGCCATTTCGATGGGAAATCCTGTGCTGCTTAGTCTGACGAGATAAGAATATGTGCATATTTTTCTTTGGTGGTTTTCACTAATCAATTCATTTCAGCACAACAACCCGAGTTTAAGTAGTTGACATCTTTGCATGAACAAATTCAAATAAAAAATATACTTATATTAACTATTAAAAGACAAAAAACAGGGCAAGGGGGAATCAGCAGATTGCTCTTTGGGAGACATAGCTTTCCAGTTTAAATATTTAACTGTTCTTTGTACACTAGTTATTCCAGACTCATTTATACCAAACAGAAAACATCTATGCTGGCCTAGCTAATAAACTAGTGGCCTGTTTTAGATCTCTGTCTCAGCAAGTTGTTTGATGGCAGGAAAGCCTCTCAAAAGAGCTACAGTTTGCTTTGAAAGGTGTCAGCTTCAAAGTCGGCCTGCACAAAAGAGGTGGCGTTTAAGTTGACAGGTGCTGAAGAGGATAAATATATTTTCACACCTTTTGTGACAAAAAAAGAAGAAAAGGATCTGTTCGCTTAACCCTTTCTCCTTAAGATATTTTTCTGCTCAAAATCCTTTTCCGCTCTACTTTTCTCCCTGTAGGAGGAAAACACTGAGGCCATATTGAGCAGAAAAACGGCCCAAGGCAAAGGGCTAAACTTCCCCTCCCGCTCATTCTCTGATCAACAGAGAATCATGGAACCTTACATGCGTCTGCATGTAAAGTACAGTTTGACCCATGAGTCAATACCAACAAGATACAATGGTTTGTTTCTTCTTTTAAATGTACGGTAGTTCATTCTGGTCCTTGGATGCACTTGTGCATACTGTGTGTTAATCTAAGCCACCCAGGACAGGAAAATGGATGGCTACTATCGTGAAAAGGAAAAGTTAATCCAGTGATAGTGTGTAAACGTGCAGAGATAGACATCAGCTTTGAAAGGTAGCTTTTATAGAAGAAAGAAGTGAGGGAAGTGGCTTATTCCCCCCATCTCTCTGATCACCCCACCCTGAATAAAAAACATGTGCATAGTCCAATGAAAGTAAGTCTCACTGATAAAATGTAAGCATTTAACAGTGTGCTTTAGTTCAGTTGATTTCAATGGGGCATTGGAATGCTGATGAAGTGGACTATAGCCTACAAAAGTTTACGTCATAATAAATTTGTTAGTCTTTAAGGTGCCGCAAGCCTCTTTGTTGTTTTTGCTGCAACAGATGATGGCCTAAATCAAAAGTGCCATTAGGAGAAGAAACTGCTGTGCTAGCTGAGCTCCGCTGCCTTTTCCCATTGCACAAGGGTTAGTGGAACATTTTGCAAACCTAAGATCTCTACACAGTCATGCAACTGCTTGTGTAAGCAGAACTTTAGTTGGATTCTCCCCTTGCGCAAACTCTGGAACTTGGTTTCCGCTAGCACACCATCATTTCTGCTATCAGAATGACGCCGTTGGATTAAACCCTAACATGGCCACCCCTTTTATCATCATTTCTGCTATCAGAATGACACCGTTGGATTAAACCCTAACATGGCCACCCCTTTGGAAATTTTCTCTAGACTGTGCCCACTATTTTAGGAAGATGTGGACTTCCTAAAGTAGCAGCACCAGATGTTGGTTTTTCGCTAATGCAATTAATGGAGTGTCTCCTTTGTGTCAGTCAGTTCCTTCTGTCTGTCTGTCTCTCTCTCTTTTGTCTTATTTGTCTTAGGATGGTTGAAGATGTGATGTCTGTGTGTTCTCTGTTGTAAGTAATTTTAACCCTAAACATGCTTGTTATAGACAGAAATGCCTTGAGCTTTTATTTAGTTTCATCTTGTTTTCTTCTGGTTTTGGTGGGGAGTTTCCTCTAGCATTGCTGGGCATGTTGCTTTGTGTATCAGTAAAATTATGTTAGTGGCTTATGCCAAAGTTGTTATATTAAGAGAAATTGCATGTCTGTGGATAAGCTTGAACAAAACCATTATTTCTGTTAGATACATTCATATATCAATTTTATGTCCCCTGCTTATGTATTAATGTTTTATTTGTTGTATAGTAAACAGATTGCTGATGGGCTCACGTACCCCTTTTCCTGTCTCTGTCAGCCACCCCTGCAGACAGCCATGACAATCTCAGTTTGTGTTAGCAACACAGTTTCTGTTACTTTTTAGAAATAGCCTCACACTTACAAAAATGAAGAGTGCATTTCTTTCTGTATATGGAAGTGATGTAGCATAGTAGCGTAATAATTTGTTTCATAATGCATAGCTAGCTGGAAGGTTTGTCATGTATGCCAATAACTGGGTGAGATCTTGATTTTTTTTCTGCTTAAACTGAAGCAGCCTTGCCAGTAATTGTCTGGGGCATGGCTGATGAGTTGAAAACTCTTGTGTTCAGCCAGTGACATAATGTTTCGGTGCTATTCCCTTAGCTCTTAGCTAATTTCACTTATTTTCTCTTCCTGTTACAAAAGCTGATTTTCATACCTATGTCTTGAGGACTGTCTCCACTCGAAAGATTAGATTTTGCCTAGGTCTATCCTGTTCATATTCTTTAGTGCTTTTGGAGTATGTGAATATGTGTGTATAGCCTGCTGATGGGAAGATGGGTAAGGCAGCACAAGAAGTTGTTTTAGGCTGGAACTACATGTTATTCCAGCAAGTTATTTACATACATACATACATAGGTACATACAATTAGTTGTCTTAGATAAGGAAAACTTTGCTAGCTGTAAAAAGGGATGCACAAATAACTATCTAATAACTAACTAACTAATAGCCAGTGTGGCGTAGTGGTGAGAGTGTTGGACTGGGACTCAGGAGATCCGGGATCTAGTCCCCACTCGGCCATGAAACTCATTGGGTGAGTTTGGGCCAGTCACTGCCTCTCAGCCTAACCTACCTCACAGGGTTGTTGTGAGGATAAAATGGAGAGGAGAAGGAGGATTATTTAAGCTGCCTTGAGTTCCTTGCAGGAAAAAAGGCGGGGTATAAATGTAATAAATAAATAAATAAAATAAATATCTACTACAGTCAGTGTGGCACAGTGGTTGGCACCAGAATATAATCTTGAGAGTGTTCCATCTCTTCCATGGCCAAATTGTGTGGCCAAGTCAGTATTTTGTAGCCTCAGTTTCCTTGTCTGCTATGTGGGAATAAAAGTGACTTACCTCAAGTTTTTTTGAAGACAAAATTAAGGAAAATTAGTGCAGGATGTTGGACTGCATGACCATTGAAGTCCGTTGTAGCTCCCGTTACCATGATGTTTTATGGAGCAAAATTTGGCTCAAATGTATGGACTAGTTTGACTTATCTCCAGAGATATATTAACTTTTTTTTTGTTCCCAGTGGCAAAATAAACAAATCTGTTTCTCATTGTTTGGATTGACTGTTGTTCCTAAGTTACAACACCATTTAATTCAGTTCTCATGCTTTTTGTATTATGTTTGGAGTTTTGTTGTTGCTACAAAGATTCCAAAAGTGCATGATGCAAAAGTCATAGCATGCTCTTCTACGGTGCTTGTGTGATTAACTTTCTGAAGCAGGAATGATTTCCGTGGTGGCATTTTCTTTAACTGCTTGTTGTTATATGCCTGTGGTTTTCTATGGCTTGCTATACTCACAATTTCCACTTTCTTCCCAGTGATACTTTTAGGGTGAAAAAGTCACCAAAAAGATCTCCATTGTCTGATGCACCTTCACAGGTAGAGTTCTGACAAGCTTTTTATTTTAACAATTCCTCCTTTCCCCCCTTCCTAATATTGGTCCAGTGCCTGTTTGTTTGTTTGTTTGTTTGGTTGTTTGTTGCACTTATATCCTGCCTTTCCTCCAAGGAGCTCAAGGTGGTATATATGATCCTCCTCCTTTTACATGTAAGGTAGATTAGGCTGAGAGTCAATGACTGGCCCAAAGTCACCAGTGAGCTTCATGGCCAAGTGGGGACTAGAACCCAGGTCTCCTGACTCCCAGTCCAACACCCTAACCACTGCAGAACACTGGGTCTCAATTAATGATAACTCCCTGACAACTCTCTTTATGATTATCAACAAGTTCTGTTTGGGAACTCTTGAACAAAATTAATAAACCAGTGTCTTCAAGCAAGGTCACTGACCCTGACATTTTATCTTAGAGACTTTGATACTATCTTTTGCCAACAAAATGTACATGGGTGTCTTGATGATCATAGGAAAATTCGGAGGCCCAGCTCCAACCTCTGAAGCACGCTCTGAGGTCAGAGCTGGGACTCCGAATTTGGAGCACCCTCCCTCTGCCTTCACAGTGTAGAAAGAACTGTGCTGGCTACTTGCGCCAAGGTTGGAAGACTGACCTCGGAGACAGCCTTCTGTGATAGGGACCTTGGGCCCTCCAATCTTCCAAAGTTGTTCAAGGCCTCAATGACAATTGCATCTTGTCTTGTTTCTTCTGTTGCTGAGCTCCCAAGTGGGTTGTAGCCACTTGTAATGCAAACTGCTTCAAAAGGCAGATTACGCTGATTAGCTGTTCAGCAGGCAGAAAGAGAAAGCAAGGAAAGGGGTAGAGGGGAGAGAAATTGTGAGGCTAGAAGTTGGAGTGGAGAGAAACAGTAAGATAAAGGGATGAGTGGGAGAGAAAGAGCAAGGCTACGGAGGGAGAGAAGGAAGAAGGCTAGGGATGGGGGAAGGAGAGAAATAGCGAGGAAACAGGTTGGGGGAGAAAAATAGTGAGGCTAGAGGCTAGGAGTGCGCAAGAGAGCAAAGAGGTCTGTGTGGATAGAAGAAGATTAGGTGAACCAGGAAGCAACTCTTTCCATTTCCCTCTCCCTGTCAGCCTCTAACCTTGCTATTTTTCTCCTCCCAAACCTCCATGGGAGCCATTTTGTGGTGGTGCCCCCAGCAGTATTCTCAAATTCCCAAATGTGCCCACAGGTCCGAAAAGGTTGGGGACACCTGATCTAAGATGCTAAAATTACTGTTTCTTCAGAAAGTCTGTATACAAATGAATTCTAACATCCTTGTGTTAATCACAAAAACGAACAATGTCCCACATTATCTCACCTATCATTATCATTGTGTTGATCAAGGCAATGCTTCTCTGAAGTAGAGCCAGTTCCATTAATTTCCCTTAAGGGCTGAAATCCTCAAGCCCTCTTTATGGAGCTTGAATAAGTAACACGGAGTTAAAAAGAAAGAAGAAAGTAAAAGGAAGCTAGATACAAGAGCGGAGACAATTGATTCTTTCTTTACAGCACAATAGTTATTTCACATTTTTATTTTTCCTCTCAGGAGTCCACAGCACTGCCTACTGCTGAAACACCCTCTGTTGTATCCACTGTGGTTCATGCAACAGATGAGGAGAAACTGGCATCCTCAGTGGGCAACCAGAAATGGACTTGTATGACAGTGCAGCTAGATTCAGATAAACAGGATTACCCTCAGCCATCAGATCTCTCAACTTTTGTAAATGAAACCAAGTTCATATCTCCTACTGAAGGTAAGCTGGGAGAGGAGGGTGGAATCAGGGTTTTCATAGATTCATAGATCATAGAGTTGGAAGGAGCCTACCAGGCTATCGAGTCCAACCCCCTGCTCAATGCAGGAAACTAGAGGAGGGGTCTCCCATCCAAGTAATAACCAGGCATGGGAAAGGCAAGTAGGTATAGAGAGATGCGGGAACAAAACATGCCTTTTGATTTCCTTTACCCATCAACTGTAAATTGAATGGTCCCATTTAATGTTGTCTTCCAGTATATTTAGCTTAAATACACTGTCCCATTTATTTTAAATGTTTTGTGTGCCTGATACAGCTTCCAGTTAGGGATGTTTGGAGGTGATCCAGTAAACAATTGAAGTCAATAATAAATTGTGATCAGCTTCAGTAGAGGTTTTATGAAACCTTTTATTTCTATATAGTCTCTTGCATCATTGTTGAACTTCCCACATTAGATTCTGCTTTTGATCTTACTGCTGTATTAAATGGCCCTGCTCTTAGATTTGTTAGCTACTGCTTGTTTTTGGGAAACTAGTACCAGAAGGAGAGAGGTTCTGACCAAGCCGTCTCCCTGATGTACTATTCTAAGACCAGGTTTGTTTTATGTGAGTTTTGTTCTTTGCATCAGGGAACATTTAAACAGCTCTCACTTGCAGAGCTGAACCACATGATTATACTGAATGTGTAGATATTGGCTGTAAAACCATGGGGGAACCTCTGTTATCTTCAGATGGGTACATACTCTCAGTACATTTATCCCAGTAGGCCCACACTTAAGCGAGGCATATCCAGTAATACCTTGGATTGCAAGTAACTTGGTTTGAGAGCGTTTTGCAAGACAAGCAAATTTTTAAATATTTATTTAATTTTTAAAATTTGATATACAAGCGATGTCTTGCAATACAAGTATTGTAGTACGGCTTAAATTAAAAATCTCTGTACAATTTTTTTTGGGGGGGGATTTCGTTTTGATATAAGAGTGTTTTGGATTACAAGCACGTTTCCGGAACGAATTATGCTCTCAATCCAAGGCATGACTGTAAGTGTTTGCTTAACGTATTTGGAACGTGAACGAGAACACAAGGTAGCTTCCAGGATTTCATAGATTTCATAGATCATAGAGTTGGAAGGAGCCTAGAAGGCTATCGAGTCCAACCCCCTGCTCAATGCAGGAAACTGTAGGAGGGGTCTCCCATCCAAGTAACAACCAGGCCTGACCCTGCTTAGCTTTCCACACTCAGACAAGCTGAGCCAGCGTAAGCGCTTCTGTTGCTTTCGCTGTGGCGAAGTATGCTGCTAAAGTTTTGCAGTTTACTAATGTTTTGCAATGACTAAGGTTTATTAATAACCTTATCCTTTTCAGTATCAATGGCTGTTTCTCTTTATAGACAGAGATATATAGTCTTATAAACTGTACTTCAAACAGTTTAACAAAAGATTCCTGCCTGATAATAGGTATGGAGTGGAGGTTGCCTCCGCCCTAACACAATGTCAGCTGAGTTAAGTGACCATTCAGATAGGGGGTTTCTAGACAAGGCTTTTAACCCAGCACTTTACCACTGCTTCTGTTTCCGGATTCCATTGTAGAATTAAGATTGGATATCTACACACTGATTTGGGGTGGAAGGGTTTCCTTCTCTGCCTTTCTGTATGTTCTACATAACCTCTAGGTGGTGCTGTGGTATAGCAGAGTTGTGCAACAACACTAGCGTTTCATTATGTCATTCCCTAAACTGCTGGATTTCCCCCAGTCAACAACCCCTGTGATAAGGCCCTGAAGGATTACAACATCATCTAAAGCAAACACAAACTACCGTGAGTGAGTTATGGCGAACAGAATAAAAGCCTACTCTAGAAATGCCCATAGATAAACCTAAAAATAATATGTCTGTAGGTTCTACTTCAATCATCTCAGCGAAACGCTTTGAATTATATCACAAGAAACAAAATCTGACCTACTTAAAGAAAAGGCAGCATGTGGCTACACTTTGTTGTTGTTTACATTTCTACCCTATTTGCTGTTTTCATCGCCATGATTTTACATCTTGTCGAGGGGAAACTTCCCATTGGTGTGGGAATTATATATCGAACAGATGGAAAGCTTTTTAATCTCAGCAGGCTGAAAGCAAAAAGTAAGGTAATTACAACCTCCATTGTGGAACTTCAGTATGCTGATGATAATGTGGTCTCCGCGCATTCAGAGGATGATCTCCAAACTATCCTAAATGCTTTTGCAGAAGCATACGGAAAACTTGGTCTCTCACTTAACATCAAAAAAACCAAAGTGCTTCATCAACAAGTGCAAGCTAACCCTTTGGTGATGCCATCTATCCAGCTTGGCGGGACAATACTGGAAAATGTCGATCACTTTCTCTATCTTGGCAGCTATCTTTCTGTTACAGCTAACATCGACAGTGAAATCCAGCATCGTCTGAGCTCCGCAAGTGCCGCGTTTTCTCGAATGAAACATAGAGTGTTCGAGGATCGGGATATTTGTAAGAAGACCAAAACACTGGTTTATGAAGCCATTGTATTACCAACTTTATTGTATGCCTGCGAAACATGGACTATCTATAAACGTCACCTCCAACTCCTTGAAAGGTTTCATCAACGTTGCCTCCAGAAAATCCTGCGAATTACTTGGGAAGATAGGCGAACAAATGTCAGTGTACTGGAAGAAGCAAAGACTACTAGCGTTGAAAAAACGATCCTTCAATGCCAACTTCAGTGGACCGGTCATGTTGTTCGAATGCCTGACTGCCGTCTCCCAAAGCAGTTACTTTATTCCCAACTCAAGAATGGAAAGCGGAATATCGGTGGTCAATATAAGAGGTTTAAAGATGTTCTTAAGGCTAATCTAAAAAAATGCAATATTAACATCGAAAACTGGGAAGCTCTGGCCCATGAACGATCTAAATGGAGGTTGGCCTTTCACAGAGGCTCCATGGACTTTGAAGAAGCCCGAGTGCAAGGTGAAAGGGAGAAACGTGCTAAGCAAAAAGCACGTCAAATGAATCCTTTACAGGACCATCTTCCATCTGGTAACCTGTGTCCTCACTGTGGGAAGCTGTGTGGATCTAGAATTGGCCTCCACAGTCACTTACGGACCCATCGCTAGAGTCTACACAATCTTCTTTAGAATTTCCTCCTTTTATCCTGGAAGACAATCTTACTCGGTCACGAGTGATCGCCTGATGTGATGTGACTCTTTGGCTCCAGAGGACTCCCAGAGCAGATCACAAAAGTAGACTATAACAGTCAAAACACAGAAGGTAATTTACAACAATCTACAGAAAATAGCATTAAAACTCACAAGTAAAATGCAAATAATAATATAATTGTGAAGGAAAAAGCCTCAGAGTTTCCTGCACCACATACACACACCCCTCCACACCTGTAAACATGATACCGCAGAGTCTCTGATGGCGGTGCCACAGCTATTCGCATGCAAATGTTGCCCAAGCCCTCTAGTCATGAGCCACCCCCCCTGCCTGACCAGATGAAGTTCATCCTGATTGACTAAAGACACCTGGGCTACTGAAAGGAGGGGTGGGGGGGAAGAATCTATACTGCCTGCCGTGGCATGTGGTGTTCGTTGTTGGGGTCTGCACGTGAAGAAGCACGGGGTAGGGCTTTTGCTGAGGCAAGCCCTGAAGAGGACCAAACAACCCCCAGGTAAAGAGAGTAAGGCCTGGGTAGTAATACAGTAAAGGAACTAGCTTTATTGTTCTATAGCTCTACTGTGTATACTACCCCACCTTTCCCTCTTCCCTCATTTCCCACCTTTTGTTGTAATCTGTTTACCTTAAATAAATTTTCCTGGTTTTACCCCACACAGAGTGTGTGGTTCCTCTGTGGTTCAGTGCTAAATCCAGTGTATAGACAAGGGCAAGGCCCTGAGAGAATCAGTGTCAAGACGGCAGAGCTAAGGCTGGCAGTTTTGTACCTTTGATCTCTGGTCTTGAGTAAAGGACCGGTTGGCAGTCCCTTTTCACAACAACAACAACAACAACAACAACAACAACAACAACAAATAAATTTATATCCCGCCTATACACAAATACCCTAGGCCTCTGCCTTAAAACTGTGTCTTTCAGAGAGCTTCCAGAGGGCAGGAATGGTGGTTTGATGGCTGTTCGCTGGGCTCCCACTCAGCGAAGAGAAACAGCCTGGTTTCTGGGGTAACCAGATAAAATTTCTGGCACCCAATTTGCTTCTGATAAGAGGCAGATTGAAGGATTAACCTCATTTGCTCCGTAAGTGCAAGCTCCTTGTCAGAGGCGGGATTTTTCGATAGAGAGATTCCTCCTCCGGTATGTTTTGAGCGGCAGGGGAGCCGAGGTGATAACAGCGTTCTCAGACCAGGTTTCGTATCTCTGAATTAGGGCTTATGCTTTGATATATGAGACAAGATCCGCATGCCTCCTTGTAACATCTTTTTAAGAAGAAAAATTTATGACTTAAAGACGGCTGCGTCTGGTAGACTTACCATTCCAGGTCAGTGTCTATTTTCTGTATCGGAGAAGAAGGGGGGGTGAAGAAATAAAACTGCTTAAACCAAAACCCAAATAAATAAATGGACAAGAAGTAATTAAGAAATAAGGAGTATATACTGGAGGGGAGTTTCAGAAGAATTAATTGGACTGTGCATTTTTTTGGACTTAATGTTGAATTGTCGGTTGCTAAAAGTAAACTATTTTTGCTGTTACGTTATGGGAAAGAAACTCTTCCTGTGAAACGCCAAGGACAAGATTAGGAGCTGCTGTGATAGGCAGAAGCTGCAAACAAAAAAATTTAATGAACAAAAACAATCCCTTGAGAACCTAGAGAAAAAACTTGATGAAAGATGTACAAGTTTATAAGTAACAATTACCGGTAATAAAATGCAAATATCACATAAACAAGTTTCACAGGAGTTGGGTCACAGAAATCAGAAGGTCTTGACCTTAGAAGCCAAATGTCAAGAGACAGAACAACAGTTGGAAAAATGCTTAGATGATTTGGCTTTGATGGAGTTAAGACGGAATAAGTGTTGTTTAAGATTGAAATCAGTTCCAGAACAACAATCAGAAGACATTACAAAGAGGATTATTGAATTGTTAGCAGAATTTTTGAGTATGGAAATTAAAGATATGCAAACAGAAATTGATAGAGTTTACAGAATTAATTCTCATTTTGCTGTTAAAAATAAAGTCCCGAGAGATGTCTTGATTTGGTTTGTAAGAAAAAGTTTTAAGAGATCAAGTTCTTCAACAAAACTTCAAGGAGAAAATGATGCTGAATGATGAGGGGAAAGATGTGGAAATAATTGTTTTGAAGGAAATTACATCAAGGATTTTGCAAAAAAGGAAAGAATATATATTTTTGACTGAGAAGCTTAAACAGCAAAATATTTGATATAGATGGGAATTGCCAGGAGGAGTTAGTTTTACCGTGAATCAAAGGAGATATAAGTTCAGTATGGTGGAGGAGGCGAGAAACTTTGTGGAAAAGTGGGAAATTAAACCACAAGGGTTTAATCCAGATGAGACTGGAGGCACAGTTTAGAAACTCCTATGTGGACTACAAATTAACCTGATTAAAAATGGATTACAAATTTTTGTCTTGGAATATAAATTGTGCGAATGCACCACAAAAGAGAAGAAAAATATTTCATTATTTGAATAAATTGAAATTGGATTTGATTGGTTTACAAGAGACACATATAAATAAAAGAGATTCAAAATATTTGATACAAAAGAAACTTGGAGAAGAATTTATTTCAGCTAGTACAAAGAAAAAAAATGGTGTGGTTTTATATGTAAAGAATAAGCTTTCTCCAATATTGATTTTTTCAGATGAACAAGGTAGATATGTTGGAGTAAAAGTTAATATTTCTGGAAAGAAAATGTTGGTAGTAGGGGTTTATGCACCAAATGAAAAAAAAAAGTTTTATAAAGGTCTTATGGATAGACTTTTGGAATTTACATATGAAAACTCGTGTTTAATGGGAGATTGGAATGGAGTGGTGTCACCAATACAGGATAGACGTTCAGAAAAAGATATAAGAAAAAACCAGGGGAAATTGCAAAAAAAAATATTTTAATTAATAGAAAATCTGGAGTTGGTGGACATTTGGAGAACTAAAAATGGAGACTCCAGAGAATTTACATTTTTTTCTGATAGCCATAAATCACATGCAAGACTTGATATGGTTTCATTGTCGAAAGCTATGGCCATGGAAATTTCTAAAGCTGAAATATTGCCAAAGATGTTTTCTGATCATAATCCAGTTTCTGTGACCTTCAAAAGGAAGAAGGGTTTATTTAGATGGAGATTTAATGAATCACTGTTGAAACAAGAAAGGGTAGTCCAAGACTGTAAGCATAAACTGAGAGAGTTGGATGACAACACTGAAATAACAGATAATTCGGGTATGTATGAAGAAATAGTGTTTCTTCAATTTTATTCACAATTATATAAAGGGGAAAAAATTTCCAAAAAAAGAATAGAAGATTATTTGCAAAGGCAAAATTTACCAAAGATCACAGAATATCAAAGACAAATTATGAATGGCCCTATAACTATACAAGAATTATCTGAAGCAATTAAAACATCTAAAAAAGGGAAAACACCGGGCCCTGATGGATTGTCAGCAATTTATTACAAGTGTTTTGAGGATGAGTTGTTACAACCACTACAAAGGACTATGAATAACATCCTACAAAATGGGAAGTTACCAGATACATGGAGAGAGGCTAATATTACATTGATACCTAAAGAAGGACAAGATTTGACTTCTGTTAAAAATTATAGGCCAATTTCATTATTGAATAATGATTATAAATTATTTACAATGATTCTATCTGAAAGATTAAAGAAAATTTTACAAGAGTTTATCCATCAGGATCAATGTGGTTTTCTGCCTAAAAGACAATTAAGAGATAACATTAAAACTGCGTTGGATGTGCTGGAATATTTAAATTGTCATAATGAAAAACAAGCAGCACTGATTTTTTTGGATGCTGAAAAAGCCTTTGACAACGTGATTGGAGTTTTTTATTTGGAGTTATGAATGAAATGGATTTTGGAGAGAATTTTATTAAAGGAGTAAAATCGATATATTCAACACAAAAAGCACAAATAATTGTTAACGGAGGGCTCCCAGAGCAGATCACAAAAGTAGACTATAACAGTAAAAACACAGAAGGTAATTTACAACAATCTACAGAAAATAGCATTAAAACTCACAAGTAAAATGCATATAATAATAATAATAATAATAATAATAATAATAATAATAATAATAATAAAAATAAAAATTTATATCCCGCCTATACACAAATACCCTAGGCCTCAGCCTTAAAACTGTGTCTTTCACACAGTCCAAATATCTTCTGGAAGAAAACCAGTTTTAACTAATCTTTGAAAGGGTTTGAAGGATTATACCTGGTGGGCTGCCATAGAAAGAAGGGTACTGCCATGAAAAAGTTCCTGCTTCTTATAGATAACAATCTAACCTTTAATGGTAAAGGTATCCAGGTCTGGCTCTCTTAAGGAGAGCTTAAGACCCAGTTTGCACGTAAAAGCAGAAAATCATGGGTTAATTAACCCATGATTCGCTATGGTGGATGCCAGGGGTGTTCTATGGCCATTTTCAATATTGGCCCAATTGGGGGTTGCTACTTGATGTCCAAACCCAGACACTATAGGTTAATCATGGGCTAAACAACCCACTGTGAACCTACAATTAATAGCTAGGTTAACTGTGGGTTGTTTTAAAAGGCTGTGGAATGTGCCCAGCACATGCCATGGCAAATCGTGGGTTAATTAACCATGATTTTCCACCGTTACGTGCGAATCACCTCAGTGTGTTGCAGTGACTGGAGTGTCAGGGTTGGACCAGGGAAACCTGGATTCAAACCCCCACGTATCTGTGAAGCTCATAGGGTGACTTTGGGCCAGTCACTTCCTTTCAGCAGCCTAATCTACCTCAAATGGTGGTTGTTAGGATAAAATGGTGTGGGTGGGGAGAGAGCTCCTTGAAAGAAAGGTAGGATATATATGAAATAAATAAATAAAATTAGGATAGGGTGAGATTCTTATGGGACATACACAAAGTGTAATTTAAAATATTGGTTAAAAAGTATTGGTATAAAGGTTCTTCTCTAAGGACGCACAGTCAAAAGGTAGATGGTTATAGTGATTTAACACATGATCTGAACTCAACACAGATGAGCACCTAAAGTGACTCTAAATACTTAACTGCCTGCCTCTTAAGTCTACTGGGTACCATAATACAATACTATTAATTACAACCAGTAATGTTTCCTCTGTTGAGATCATTTAAATATAATCATACCTTCCCTCTGGACTCCTCTTCATGCTACAGTGGGAAACTTCAGAGTAATTAAAGGTTCTTTCTGAGAATATCATTTGCCCTCATGATTCTGCTTTGAACATCTTCCTGTTACCAAAAGCCTCTTCTTATCTGACAGGCAAGATTAGGAGAATTCCAGTGGATTATGAAAGGAACAAACACAACATGATATGTGTGATGCTTAAGTATTGAATTGAACTAATACTTGTCACCTTGAGTTTGTTCCTTTGCTAATTCATTGGCATGCTCCGTATCTTGCTACTCAATATAATTAAGCATTTGAACCCTCTACGAGCCCTGAGACAAAAGATCATTCCATAATGGGGCACACCAGTTATCTCAGTTCTGACTTGGGAATTCCCAACCTGGTTTGGAATCGACTGAGGTTAAATATTCATCAACCCCAAACTCAAAAGCTATGAATTGTGTTTAGCTGTGACATAATACAAGGGATGAAGCAAACGTAAGTGCATTATATACCTACATACGATATTAATGCACTGTCTGCTTCCTATGCTTATAGGTAACGATATCAGAGACAATTTAGAAGAGGTTGCTAATATAGAATTCTATTTCTAAAAAAAAAGTCTGAGCAAGCAGAACAAATTGTTTCAGAGCAACTTCAACTTTTTAATCTTGATTTTAAAGTTGCTTTTGAAATAGTATCTCCCTTGATCTTTAGCATTTTTATATTAACTATCAGGAAATGCCTGTATATTTGGAGTGTCGTGTTTAGTTCTGCCCTTTAAATTGACTTAAGCCATAAAAAACACTTTGCCAACTATTTAGGTTTTACTATTAGATTAACTATGAATTTCTGCAGGAGAGATGAAATTGACATCAGATCTTCAAAGCTTTAACTCCTATCAGAGCTGTGTTGGCATCTAAAATTTCAGGAAATGTTTCATCTGGCATGGTGGAGCTGAGGAAACTGACACATTTACTCACTAACAAAATATCATAATTAATACATAGATGAGATTATGGAAGAAAAAGCCTTTTTTATTTAACAGAAATGTCTTGATGATAGAATGTATGGAATCATCAAAGGATGTGATCCACAGCCCCAAATGCAACAGCGTCTTGTTCCTTTCTGTGTGAACAACACACAGAAAGATTCTCCCTCTTACACACGGAGCATTCCCCTGCTCATATGAGAGAACAGGGAAACCCCAGTGCCTGTGGAATGCCACATATGAACTGGAGCTGCTAGATTGCAGTCAGAAAATTTATTGGTGCTTTAACTGTAACAGATGTTTTGCCACTGGTAATTACCGGTAAAGGATGCTGTGGAGAAATCCAGATCATTTTAAGTCAGCCAGACCTATCATGGATCTGGGCAAGACATTTAATTATACATCTGGTTTTTGTATGTGCACCTTTAAAAGGCAGAAGTGTAAAAGTGGTCAGTGTGGATCAAGAGTTGAAATGCGTGCCATTAATTGTGCCGTATCTATTGTCTGTATCTTGACTACAGACCTGAAACATCCTACATAAGGTGACAAAGCAATTTGCAAATTAAAAAAAAAAAAAAATCTAGGAAGAAATAGTACATCATCTGGCCTTCCCAAACATCTGGTGATTTGCCATATTATTTCAAAATAGCAAATGATAGGGACTGCATGAATGGTTATGAAAGTATTCCTGAACTGAATGCTAATAGATTTGGTCTGCTGTAAAGGTGTGAATCAGCAGCCTAAGGATGTCTTCTGGTCATAAAAGTGACCCATAGAATAGTGATCCATATTATGGTATGGAATCCTTATGTATGGATTCATAAGGAGCCAGACCATGGTTAGTGAGTGACCAGATTGACTTCATTCTGGGGGTGGGGGTGTCTGTGTGATACTGCTCACAGGACCATATACAATAAAAGTGCTGTTCAATAGCTGGACATTCATTTTAATTTGTTCTCCTGGAAACAAGCTTATTCTTTTTCTACATAAACTACAGTTCAAACCTCACTAATACTCCAGTCTTAAGGAAGTCATACCCATTGATTTCAGAGAGAGATATTTCCAAACAATGACTGGAAACTGATGAGGCCCTTTATTTATGTACATGGACTTATGCACAATTGAACTTCCCATTTCTTGTTGAAGAATGAGCTGCTCTCCCATTTTTTGAATGTCAGATCTCTTCTTCTCCAACTTTCAGCCACTTGTTTTGGGATTAGGGTGTAAGGCTTCAGAATTTAAATCAGAATGGAACTAGATGCTTTGTGGTAGGCACACAGGTCTGGGAACCCCATTTTCTGCAGAACAGCTGAAGTGGAGTGAGAATGCAATTTTCAGGGGTCACGCAACAGATGCCATAGGTGTTGGGTTTTGCATAGGCAGAACGAGATTACCACCTGACATCGGGATTATCACCTGACCTGGTGGGTGTTACTTGAGTTCAAGTGTACAAGGCCTTTGGTCAGGAGACATAGTCTCGAGGTGACATGACTCAGCAGCCTTGAACAGATTTGGGGTAAACATGTTGATGAGTAGGTTGTGCAACTGGGTGAGTAATATCCTATTCATAGATGCAGGGTCTGGGGTATATAAGGTGGCACACTTGCTGATAGCTTCATTCCGTCCTTCCGTCATTCCTCTTCATCTCTCTCTGCTGCTTGTTCGTCTCGACATGTATTGTCTTGTACTTCACTTCATCTAGCCTTACCACTGGGGTATAGGTTTTGAGTCTGCTATGATGTAGTGAGTAGAGATGCATTGATTGCCTTAATCCCATGTAATTCGGGTCTTACAAATAAACTCTTTAATCTTTATTAACTGCTGTTATCTCCTCCTTCCGCTTGCGTGACTGGGACTGAGGGTCATTAGCTAGGGGAGCTTTTGAACCCGAGTCAGTCCAACTCTCACAATAGGTGGGGTGCTTAACCCTTTCCCTGATTTTTCCCTTGCAACCCATCCACTCTTCCACCAGCCATTTTTCCCTTCAACATGGCAAGCAAGCCTCCGAGAACTCTGCCCAGGGGAGGGAGAAAGCAGATGAATGGAGAGGTTAGAGAAGGAAAGTGGTGGACAACAGTTTACATACCCTTCTCACTCACTGTATACTTGTCCCCTGTGAATCGTGTCCTCACTCCACTGCTTTGCAGCTATTTGACAACAATTGGGCTTCCTGGACCCGAGTCCACCACAACATCTAGTTCCATCCTGATTGTAGTCCTGCTGTCTAACATGTAGTTTTGCTAAGCAGTCACAGTTTTTTGGTAATTTCAGCTGGCTTTTCTGGTAGTTTGTTCTTAGTGGTGTGCACCTTTTTGTGTTTAGTTTAAATTCCTACTGGTGTTGCATTTACTAAGGGCTGTGGCTTATGCTGGCTCAGCTTGTCTGAGTGTGGAAAGCTAAGCAGAGTCAAGCCTGGTTATTACTTGGATGGGAGACCCCTCCTCTAGTTTCCTGCATTAAGCAGGGGGTTGGACTCGGTAGCCTTGTAGGCTCCTTCCAACTCTATCTATGAAATCTATGAAAAGAGCTGCTTCTGGAGACATGCAGTCAAGTACAAAATACACATGCCATCTGTCAGTCCTAAGCAGGGATGGGGACTCGGACTCGAGGACTCGACTCGTGAGTCAGACTGAGTCCCCCCTCTGACTCGAGTCGCACTCGAGTCCCAATATTTTTAATGGGACTCGAGACTCGACTCGGGACTCGAGACCAAGGACTCGTCAACATCCCTGCTTGATGCCACCTGCAGGTGCTGTCTGGACCTAGTTGCAGTAACAATCCAAGTTTATTTTTTAAAATCATTTTCCTAAAATGCAACCTTTCAGACATTTTGGGTTTGGCTGCCTCTGCCTGCCTGTTTGGGGTTCCCAGCCTCCTCTGCCTGCCTGGTCTCTTCTTAACCAGTTCCACAGTTTGAATTGTCCAAGACAAAGGCCTCTGCCTGCCTGCTTTGTGGTTCCCGGCTGCCTCCTCTGCCTGCCTGGTTATTTTGAGTTTGTCTGCCTGGTCTGCTCTTGTCAAAATCAGTGGCAGAGTTTTGAGATAAAAAGGCACACTTGTGCCTAGAATTTATTTAAGCCACACATCTGAAGTAGCCTTATTTTGTTGGGAACCCCCCCCCCCATTGATTTTAATAGGGACTCGTGGAGTCAGCTTTGGGAGTGACTCGTGAGTCACCATTTTGGACCAAGGACTTGGACTCGGACTCGAGACTTGGGTCCAAAGACTCGTGACTCGACTCGTGACTCGAGACCAAGGACTCTTCAACATCCCTGGTCCTAAGTGGCACACCCTCGTTTAAATAGCTATTTGTCATAGCAAAATATGAAGAAGTGGTGATTAGGAGGGGGCATAGCTCAGTGGTAAAGCACATGCTTTGTATGCAGAAGGTCCCAAGTTCAATCTCCGGCTAGGAAAAAATCATGCCTGAAACCCTGGAGAGCTGCTGCCACCAGTCAGTGTTGACAATACTGGACTAGAAGGACCAATGGTCTGACTCAGTATAAGGCAGCTTCCTGTGTTCCTTTGTTTCCTGTGGGAATGGATTAGACTCTCATTATCAAGTAATGAGTAGTCCTAAGACGAGCCTAACAATTCTGTTGCTATGCAACAGTAGGGTCTTGCTTGGCCTCCTTCACGTCTATTCTTACTGATGAATATGTAGGACTTGTGGTATGCCACACATTAGATTTGATATATTACACTTATCAAAAACATTTTTTGAGGGACAGGTTTTCCCATGCGAGCAAGCGTCTATGGTGAAGAACATGTGTAGAGCCTCAGGGCCTGTGTATTGTCTCAACCAATACCTTCACCACCATGCTAACCACACTCTCCTATGTATTACAGAGCTGGAATATGGCAACTCGTATGAAATAGAATATATGGAGAAGATAGGCTCTTCCATACCTGTAAGTTTCCACTTGTAGATTTGTGATTGTTCCCTCTGAACATTGATGTGATACACAGTATCAACACAGTGGCACCAATCTAGTGGTTTGTTTAAATTCAAAGAAACCAAAGAGCATACTGCCTTCTTATGAAACCGCTTCAGGATAAAGCTGAATATTGGGAGATGAATTTAGCATTTCATCGTTTTTCATTAATGACGTGGAGGAGACTGGCTGCTTTCTTCAAGCAGAAGAGGCATTATAATCTTTTTCTTTTTCTTTTGACAGCAGGATGATGGTGCTCAGACAAAGCAATCTTTGTACCTTATGTTTGATGCACAGCAGGAGAGTCCAGTCAAGTCTCCTCCAGTCCGATTATCAGATTCTACAACTCCTTGTTCTGGGTACTTTGCTGCATTATATTAATTATATTATATCATTTTTAGAAATAGTATTGGGTAACATTTAACAAGCAGATACCATTTACACACAAGTAAATGGATAAATAATTAACTAAATTAACATGCTAAGTAAGGAACATGCTTCCCGGAAGAACTTTTGCAAACTTTAAAGGACCTCATAGAAATGCTTATGTACGTTTCTTGTCCTAATGATGGTTGAGATAGGTTTGACAATGTGATAGCCAGAAGAGTAGAGCAGATGTGGGCAACCTGTGGTTCACATGAGACCCTTGGGGGTCTCCCCTGTGGCTCACCAATGCCCTAGAAGCCCCTGCCCCCCCCAAATTCCCTGATGCCCTAGCTTCCCTGGGTTCTAAAATGGACACTGTACCTGTCTAACCTGTCATATTCTATGGTTTCTCTCAAGAATCTTATTCTTGAGAGAGAAAATACAGAGTATAAGATTCTTGAGAGAGAAATCGCAGAGGCTAGAGCATCTTTCACCACTGTGACCCACTGTACTCCATGGATTCTCTCTCAAGGATAAGATTAAGTGTGTGTGTGTGTGTGTGTGTGTGTGTGTGTGGAATGGGTGTGTATGGGTGTATATATAACAGGGAGGGAGAGTGGAGGAAGGCTGTGTAGGGTGAGTGTAACAGAGAGGGGGGAATGGGGCCTAGGCCTCACCCACCACCAAGTCTGTCCCTGTTCACTTATGGCACGCAGCCCCCAGGCTGCTGCCATATGTGGTCCTCAGGGGTGAAAAGGTTGCCTTCTCCAGGAGTAGAGGATCACAAGTAAGATGACAACCTGAAAGAAGAAGCTCGCAGTCTTTGTTGTTTTTTTGAAACTCGCATGTTTTCCTTTTCAGTGGAACTATATGCAAATCCTGTATCACAGTTGTAGCTCTTATAGTACATACTTTATGAGATAAATTTGAAATGTTAGTCTAAATCCATATAAGGCCTTATTCGAACACTATGATTGTGCTGTGGTTTCTGACTCTGTGCAATTTGATAGCATGCTGCATAAGGAACATCTGGACAGGGGACCTCCTATGTTGGATTAATGTAGTTACTTTTCATGCTAGCATTTCCCCTCCCTGGTACCTGGTAGTTTGGGTGTGAAAAGTAACCATGTCATTCTCCTGACTCATATAATTCCCTGTTCAGATGTTGTCTGTGTAGTGTGGCACCAGACTATGTAGCAGTGGCAATTGCCCTACATAAGTAATGGCTTAGGTGTGTCTCTTTTTATCCAGTTCTTGAAGATTAGAATGTGAGATAATGAAAATGTATATTCTGTAGTGTAGATAAAACCATCCATTTGGCTGGTAATGTATAGGTTCTGTTAGCTAATTTGAAAGCACAGTGCTTTATCTTACCTTAGGTCAAGCTTGGAAGAAACGGAAACCCAGTTGTCCTCTGGAATGAAACTACAACATCCAGCTTCACGATCCCTGGCTGCTAACCAAGAGTCATCACTACAGTCACCTGGCAAATCAAAAACAAAAGAACTAGAATCCATGACCTTAGGGACCACTTCAAACAACATTGACATAGTAAGCAGCTTTTGAGCAGCTTCTACACAGTAGAGTGTCTGGCTTGAGTGTAGAGCCAGTAGCCTCTGAAATTAAAGTACCGTATTTTTCCGTCTATAAGACGCCCCCATGTATAAGACACCCCCACTGGGCAGTTTCGCAACCACGCGGTTCTCTCCTCTGCTTACTTCTGTGTATAAGACAACCCTCAATTTTTAGTCTAACGATTTTAGGAAAAAGTATAGTCTTACACATGGAAAAATACTGTATTGCATTTAAAGGGTTTTGATACAAAATAATTGGTTAAGATGTTTTAACTTTTTTTTTCTATTAAAGTTTCTGCAAGAACTACTCACAGCAAAGTTCAACTTTTTAATATAGTCTCTCTCTTTTTTTTTTCTTGTCAAACCCCAGGCACCTGTGCTTTAGATGAAAGAAAACAGTATTTACTACACATTTAATTGGTACTTCCCTAGGTATTAAGTGCATATTTATTTACAGGGGCTGATGCGTCATTTTAATCATGAGCAGTTCTGAAAGTTTCTGTTACTTGTTCTGTATCCTCCTTGCTCTTTAGACCACACCTGAGGACCCCTTTGTCTCTGCTGATGCTCTTCTCAATAGGATATCTCATCCACCTTCAATGTGTGATCAGCTTCAGTATCTAGAGCCTGACTTAGCAGAAAAGAATCCACCAATATTTGCTCAGAAACTTCAGGTTTGTAATGGAAGTCTGTCGATGTTCCTTGCCTCAGTATTTGTAAACACCAGTAGAGGGCGAATGTCCCTGTCTGAAAGGGGAGAAACATCTGTAATGCAGCACAAACCTTCTCCAAAGTCTACCAGGAATGTTAAAAGAAATTAGCACTTGTACTTAATGAAGCAGTCAGTTCTCTGATCATCCCAAAAAATAAAATAAACATTCTTAGGCCTGATTCACATTTTCCTAGACACACACCTACCTCTCTCTTTGAACACAGCATTGAAACAGGTGTATACGTGATATCCATACATGCTCACATCATAGCCCACGTGGTCTGTCTACCTCTTTTGTGGTAGCAGATGTATCATGCATACAGTATATGAATGTATGTATACTCTGTGTCATATGTGATGTTCTGCATACAGCACAGGTAGCGTACAGGCAAGACAAAGGATACTTTCTGTGCCTTACTGCATGTTGAGCCAGCATGACAAAGACCTGTGAAAAGTGATCCTAAACACAATGGTAGCAGTTGCTTGACTAGGGGAATGCTCAGTACATACAGTGGGAAATCCACATGTGTGTACAGAACATTTCCATCTCATAGAAATGAGTAAGAAGAAGCCACAACATGTTTCTGTAAGTTGCTAGTAAAATATAGAAAGTAGAAGAGATATATTGATCAGATCATACTCTGTTTATAAGGTATCTTTTGAATTCCTATTACAAGCATGTGAAATTATAATGCAAATTAAGGTGTCAGTTCTAAAAATGCACTTAGTTGTGCTCTTAAATGCATATTTCATAAACTAAAAATAAAGCAGGGCAGGGCAAGTTAGTTATTGATTGCAGCTAACTGTTCAAACAAGGATAGCCGCAATGACTAGATGAACCCTTTGGTAAGACAGTGCAGTAAGTCTTGTGTGGGTCATTCTTTAAGGCTGCTATCCTATGCATATTTACTTGGGAGTAAATCCCATTTAACTCAGTGGGAAGTACTTCTGAGCAAACTTGTGATGCACAATTGGTTCAGTGAAAGTGTAGATCTCATACCAATACATTCTATTAAGTAGATGGGATAGGGTGGACTTAAATAGTCAGTTTAAGGTGCGTGAGAGATTTTTTTCAGGGATACAAGGTTAATTTGTCCTTCTAAAGTAGTTGAGCATGGTTGAATTATAAATGACAGAAGCAAAAAGTGACACATAGTCAATGTCAAGAGAGAAATACAAAATACTTGCCCCCCAAAAATGGGTTTGCCTCATTTTTCTTTGGCAGAATTTACATATATTTAAATGCTTCTTTCTTAACAACAACTGAGCATTTTTGTCCCTTACCAGAAATATTGGGTCTAATATGTTCTGCTGATGTTTCAGGGAGAAACTACACACACGTTTAATATGTAGTCTGCAGCTACAACTCAGTTTTTTTCTTTAACTAATTAGAGGCTGGCAGGGGGTAATTCTGATCAAGATTGTAGTGTGGGAAGTTTATCCCTTCTCTCCCCAGCCACAACCCCCCAAAAACTCCTCCCTCCCCATGCAACTAGGAACATTAGGGGGGGAAATCCTTCCATTGGCACCAATGGTAGATATTTTTGTCTAACAATCCAAGCCACATGAAGGGGTGATTTTGGAGGTGGGGTTGGGGGGTTGTAGCTGGGGAGGGAAGGGATAAATCCTCCTCCGCATGTGCTGCAATCTTCATAAGAATTCACATACGCGCACACTTCTAGTCAATGAAAAACCAGAGCTGTACCTACAGAATACATATTGAATGTCATGGATTGGATCCAGGCTTAGTCATGCTTAGAAGTAGACCTGTTGAAATCAATGGAACAAAGTAATAACTAACTAAAATCCCATATTCAATTGCATCTACTCTAAGCATGACCAAGTCTGAATCCAACCCCATGTGTAGCTTGTTTCTCAGTCCTCCAAGTAATGCTGAGTCAATGTATGTGTGCATTATCCCCAAATGGTGATCGTAATATACTGATATATGGCATTCATTTTCTGAATGTGGACATTCATTTTTACTTCATTGTTTTAATGCATTTTCTGTGTGCATTGCTCACAATCACCAACCATCCCACTGACAGGAGGAGTTAGAGTTTGCTGCAATGAGGATAGAAGCCCTGAAGCTAGCCAGACAAATTACCCTGTCTTCTTTCAGCTCCTTAGATACTGAGGTATCTCTTATATGCCTGCAGTTTGTGTGCGATTGATCACAGCTTAAGGAATCCAAATGCTGCTTTTCCTTTAACAATACGTTAAATGAAGTTTCTCTTGAGTGGTGATGCTTGATGTTTTTGGCACCTTCATTTTTAGAAAGACATCAAGGAGCATTCCAGCAGTCTTTCTCTAATCCCAAATGCTATCACCTCCACTTGCAGATACGTTTCAGAAATCACTACCACATGTATTTGGTCACCGACACAGCATTGGCTGTCACCCTATTGTACAGTGTTGCTTCGCTTTTCACAAATTAATTGATTGCTTAGTCGATTCACTGTTATAGTTCCCCAGTGCAGATTATATTTTAGAGAGTGAGATTTTAATGGGGATAGTAATTTCTGTTTGAGTAAATAGAATGGACCAATATATGTGTTATGGGGAATACCCAGAATTTGGCAAATGTCAACATTCCCATGGAAATGTTGACAACTCCAGCAAATATTGTGAACATCTAAAACGTAGAAATACACCAGTGAATGTTTATAATTACTTACTGTGTGCATTAGCATTCTATGTGTCTCCAAAAATGCGGGATTATCTACCTATCTGTAAACCAGGGCTGGGGAACCTGTGGTCCTCCAGATATTTTTGCACTACAACTCCCATCATCTTTTACCATTGGCCTTGCTGGCTGGGACTGATGGGAGTTGGAATTGAACATCTGGAGGGCCACATGTTCCCCACCCCTGTTTGTAAGCTCTCACAAAATTCTTCTGGGATTGTTAGCATTTGTTTGCAAATGCCACGATTCACCCAATTTTGGGCATTTACTGTAGCATCCTATTGCTTGAAAAGTTACCTTGAATGTAACATCTGATTTAAGAGGTTGAGTATAGCAGTGAACTTTCTTCACAGGTGACAAGTCTATTTAAAATCTAATTTAAGAATTGATTGGCTTAGATGCAAATGGAAGGCCTCCTCCTGTCTGTGGAAGGCTTCTGATCCAGTGGAACATTTCCGCTGACAGAACAGGCAATCTTTGCCAATTCACCCCTTCCCTTGCAGTCCCCACCCCACCCCCCCCAATCTGCCCCAGAGGGTTGTGGGACCTTCCAGAGTAGCGTGGGAGGTGGTGCTGTGGGCTGCAGAGGGAAGGGGAAATCAGCAAATATCACCTCCCTCTCTCCCTGCTGGCTGGTGTATCCTGAGCGGAACTCCATTAGACTCCTGCTGATGGGGTTGGGGAGGAAGCCCTAGATCTAACCCATTGTCTAAAGCTGTGATGAATAGCTTCAGTCATAGCCAAGCAGAATATCCAGTGGAGGCTGGTGACTCTAGTGTCAGCAGGTCTGCATATCCACTCCGGATTTTACTCTGAACTTTTAAGGAGCTATCTGGAACAGATATGCAGCCCTGCTGACAGTGAAGTCACCAGCCTCCACTGAGAATATATTTAGTCAAATTGAGCCCTGAGGTTGACATGTGGCTTGGCTTATAAAAGCAGGATTTTGTCTAAATTAACTATGCAGTGAATACAGGACACTCCAAATGGTGATGTTCAGTTAGCTATAGTGCGTTTTACAAATTCTGCATAGATGAACATTTTGCTCTTTCAAGAGCAATTTTAAACAACACATCTTAACAAATTTCGCCTTATGTATTTTGAAGGTTAAAAGTTTAGTCAGCCCACATCTCAAGCTTCTAAAGATGGGGCTAAAACAATTGCGGAAGGGGGGGGGTCTGCCAGAGTTTCTGAGAGGAAAAAAACACCTCCCTACACACAAATCTTCTTTATTCTTTAAGATCTAAAGCGTTTCCTTCCTGATACGCCTACAGCATGCTGGCTGTTGCCATGTTGGTGTGAGGTTGCTCCTGTGATGCATGTGGTCTAAACCAGAGTGAGATGTTAGCTCTTAAGTAGTGTGTTTGATGTGTGCAGCTGTTCTAGAGGGTCCCTTATGGTGGTGTTAATGCAAAGGTCACAGCTTGTGGGGTTTTACTTGAGGGGTGGTGGTTTTCATTTTGGGTCTTTTTAAATGCTGATAACAACTGAGTGTAGCTGGCACATTGCCAGTATTCTGCTACAAATGAAATGTTCATTTCCAGATTGGGAGAATATTATACAGATGTACTTTTGGATCTAATTTATTATCTTTAAGATACACACTCAGATAGGCAAGCTGTAGAGCCAATCCCATGCTGATTTTAACCATCAAAAACCTTACATCACAGCACCATACTTGCATTTTGAGTGGCTTTCACTGTGTGTGTGGGTCTTTTTTGACTATCATGAGCAAGCTAATTCAGTAAAGCAAAGTCTGCTTGTTTTCCTTTTTATGAATTGCTCAGCCTAATTGTGTTGCCTGAAATCCAGCTGCTGAATGAATAAACACAGTGAGTGCCATCCCGCTCCTATTAAAGCCAGTGACAAATTTTCCATTGATTATAAATGGGACTGGACTTGTTCTGTTTTGTTTAAGGCAATGAATAGGTTTTTAAATTTTTCTTCTTTAAGGAAATATGTGTGCATAAGCACATGGGAACTGATCTCGTATTCTTTTAAAAGGCTGGTAAATCTGGCTATTAAATTGCATGTGAATATGTTTTAAATCCAACTTTGTCGTTGGGAACAACAACAACCTTTATTACAGTCAATAGACCATTCTTCACACAATATAGTACAGACAAACAGCTCAGTTAATTAGACATGTGAAAACGGGAAATCAAACATAATCTGGTAAAGATAGCCTGGTTCAGAAATTTGGCCACTTGCTCAGTGATTAACTTATCAGAGCTGCTGAGTAATAAAGTTATTAAAAATTATGTAGGGTGCCCAGGAAAAAACCATAGAATAGGGTAGATCAGGTCTTTCCTGGCCCTATGGTAGAAGCTGAAAGAAAGTAAAACATGCTGTATGGATTCTACCTCAAAGTTATTACATGGGCAGCATCTTTCAGAAAGTGGAGTTCCGTTATATCTGCCATCCAGCAATTTAGAAGGGAGAGCATTAAATCTTGCTAATGAGAATGCTCTCCTAAATTTGGGAATCGTCAGCCAGCATACATAAGGCAGCCCCTCCTTGCAAAAAAAAAAAAAAGCTGGCAGACCCAAGGATAGAGGAGAGCAGGGGCCCCTGGCAGCTCCCTGTAATTCATGTAAATCAATGTCCAACAACCTCTGTTTCACAGTTGATTTAGCACTAACGAATTCACTAGATAATAACATATCTGGTGAAAGCCCTACCGAGATGATTTTATTTATCACAGCCTTTGACCAGGGGGATTCAAAAGAGTCCGACCAGATCGTATAAACCAAAGAGTCTATTGGGAGTGCCAGTCTGCAGCGAAGCCAAAAGTGGGTGACTTGAATCCAAGCTAGGCAGTTTATCAGGTGCAGTCCGGCTTCCAATTTTAATGCAGCTCCGGATACACATCTGGGGACACCAGATGTGTATCTGTCGCTGGGAACAGAAGACCAAGGTAGATAACTTTAAAAAAGGACAGGTTCAGCTGAAAGTTAAAATAGGAAAATATGTGCCACTTTATCTGGTTGTTCTTGAACTCAGAAAACATTAGGAATGTTGTATTCTCTCTGGAAGAAAGGTGGCAGCAGAGGAATTGATATACAGCCATTTAGATCAGCTAATTATATATAATATACGAAAAGTCTTTCCCCCGATTTTCCTATCGAGAATCCTTTCATGAGTGGATTCTAGTACTGGTACATAAGTGGATTGTTAGTACTAAACAAAAGTAAAGAGAAGATCATATCACAGATAGAATTTGGAGAGTACAGCAAGATGATAGAACAAAAAATTCTGATGTAGGAAAATTGATGTACTTATCCTTTAAAAAAAAAAGAAATCTAAAGATCAGATATCTGGTATAATCCCTCCCAGTTGCTAGGCTTACTGGACATTTCCTATTTGGATTTGGATCCATATGGATCTATGTAAATTAGCATTCCTATATATCTGTTTATCTGAATTATAGTTGTGGTTCTCCCATAACTGAGATTAAGGAAGTTGTATTTAAAGTGTACCTTTTAAAAACTTTGTATTGGTTACATTGCACTAATATAGTTTTTCTGATGTAAGAGGCAGACCATATAAACAGTAGCCTTGAAGTTTGCCATCTCTAAGAAATATAAACCCCTTCCATTAGAAAGCTGCAACAGTGGAATGTGTTTATGGCAGAGCTGTCAAGTGATCAAACAATTTCAATTGATTAATAATCTGTGTTTTAATCCATTAATTTAATTTACATGTGCACCAAAACCTCAACATTCATACCCTTTTGAGATACTGAATGAAATATAAGATAAGCAATAAACAAATGCTTCTACTTCTTAGAAGGAAGGGCCATCTTTAATAGTCTACCAATTAAATCTTGGGAGCCCTAATTTCCAGCTTTAGTTTTGTTAAAGATCATATTTAAGATCACAGAGAAAAGCTAAATGTTTTATAAGCATATTAAATAATTGTGACCAGGTCTTATGGTAAAGGCACATCAAAACTTCCCTGATCCATTGACTCCATCAATGACACAACAGCTAGGAATATGCTTTAACTCAAAAGTTTAATAAGAAAGACTATCCTAGTTACAAGAACTCTCTCCCTAGTGACCTCCGCCATGCCCCCTCTCTGCTGAGCTTCTGCCGCTCACTAAAAACATGGCTGTTCAGGCGGGAATATGGGGTGGGCTAAGATTTTAAAATTTTATACTGTTTTAAATGTATTTTATTCTGTATTTTATCGTGTTGTACATCGCCCAGAATGGCCGGTTTGCCGGCCAGATGGGCGATCCATAAATGTAACAAATAAATAAACAGTAGTCTCCAAACAGAACATAAAACAACCGCAGAGTAGCTCATTCATTAGGAAAATTCTCTCCACCTTCACTTAAGGCATGGACTGATGCCAGGCAGGTAAATATACCCCAAACAGTTCGTCTTTGCCAAATGCGCTAGGAGAAACAATGCCTACAGCTGCGAAGTCCTCAGATGTTTCTCCCTGTACCTTCCCTTGAGAAAATCCCAACTCCTCCAGCCTTGGGCAGTTAAGTCCGCTGAAGCCTTTTTGGAGCTTGCTCTTAAAGGGGCAATGTAGGAAGAGGGGCAGGTCTCTTCTCTCCCCAGTAAGTTAAGTGGCTCCTGGAAAGAGTATAGAGGAGTGGAGGTTGGCATTTCCCATGTAAGAAGCCATTCTTCCCTCCTGTCTTCTCTCTCTCACTCTCCTTTTGTTTGCATCTCTGTTCCTCTCACCCTCTCTTCCCCACTTCCTCCTCACTTATCCCCCCCTCCATTTTATCCAGTGCCTGCCTGCTTTCCCTCCTATCCTCTTCCTCACCCCCTCCTTCCAGGTGAACCCAATTATGGCCATCAACACAAGCCTTAATAATGAGTTGGCCAGTGCTGTTACTCATTCGCACTGCTTGCAGCTGCCCCAGCATAGCCAGTCTCAAAGAGCCCTGTGGTTAGGATGGCACGGGGCACCCTGCCAACACAGTGAAGGGTCTGACGGGAGCTGGGTAAGAGACGGTGAGCCCCGCCAATCCCTCACATATCCCCGGGCCCAAGAGGGGGTTGCCATCATGACAGTTGGTCCAAGGGCCCTGGTGTGTGTGTGGGAGAATCCACATTAGCATGGTGTTGACCATCTCGGTGTTGTACTGCAAAGGCATAAAGTTGTAATGCTAAATACAAGCAGGTGAAATGAGGATTGTCATCTTTCATGCTGATTCGGCCACATTAAGGGGGCATGGTCAGGTACTAGTACAAAGGAGTTACCCCAGCGATAGTGACGGAGTGTTAACACTCCCCATTTGACTGCTAGCATCTCTCTCTCAATAGTAGAGTATTTTTGCTCACAGGGATTTAATTTCTGACTTTGATACAATATAGGATGTTAGTTATCACCTTCCCCTTCTGTCAAAATGGCCCCTAAACCAACACATGAGGCAAAACAAATGTCTGGGAAAAATCGGGGGACCTAAAGACTGATGATTCAAGCAGACAGGCCTTCAGATCTTGAAAGGCTAGTTCTGCTTCTTCTGACCAATTTAGCTGACGGGAAAGGATTTTTTTTAGTTAAATTACCGTATATACTCAAGTATAAGTCGAGTTTTTCAGCACATTTTTTGTGCTGAAAAATGCCCCCTCGACTTATACTTGGGTCAGCGCACTTATACTGGAGGCAATAAGTTTTCCCAGTTTTTTGGGGTGAAATTAGGGGCCTCGACTTATATTAGGGTCCACTTATACTTGAGTATATACAGGTCAAGGGGGCTGCTCTAGATGAAAAATGTCGAACGAATCTCCAATAATAACTATCTAAGCCAAGGAATTGTACTTCCTTCTTGACTTGGGTCTAGGCCATTGACTAAGGGCCTCAATTTTTTCTGGTATGGGCCATATGCAACCTTCCCCAAGTATGTGTCCCAAATATTGGACTTCTTTACAGGCTAGCTTACACTTGTTGGGATTGGCCTTTAGGCCCACTCATCTTATTGCTAGAAGAACCTGGGATAAATGTTTAAGATGTTCATCCTGTGTTTGAGTGAACGCTAATATATCATCATTGTATGCTGTGGCACAATAGCTTAACTGTCCCGACACCTTGTCCATGAGTCAATGGAATGTGGCGGCAGCCCCATGTAACCCCAATTTATTTATTTATTTATTATATTTTTGAATCGCCCATCTGGCCAGTCATCCAACCACTCTGAGCGATGTACAGTCCAATAAAATACAAGAAAAAACAGAGTGTAAAACACAATTAAAAGCAGTTCAAAACTTAAAAAGCCTAACCCACTCCATATTCCCACCTGAAAAGCCACGTTTTTAATGCACGGCGGAAGCTAATCAAAGAAGGGGCATGGCGGAGGTCACTGGGGAGGGAGTTCCATAAATTGGGGGCTGTCACAGAAAAGGCCCTCCTCCTAGTCCCCACCAGCCTGGTTTCTCTGGCTGATGGGACAGGGAGAAGGCCGTCCATGCCAGATCTTGTTGAGCGGCATACACACACACACACACACACACACACACACACACACACTTCATAGATTATAGAGTTGGAAGGAGCCTACAAGGCTATTGAGTCCAACCCCCTGCTTAGTGCAGGAAACTAGAGGAGGGCTCTCCCATCCAAGTAATAACCAGGCCTGACCCTGCTTAGTTTTCCACGCTCAGACAAGCTGAGCCAGTGTGAGCCACATGTCTGTCTACATACACACACACATACATACACACACACATATATACATGAACTGAAACAGCCCTGGGGGAATAGAAAAAGTGGTCTTTTGGAGGAGTTCTGTCAGGGTGGTCTTTTGGAGGAGGGTGTCAATGGGATTTGCCAGTATCTTTTGGAAGATCTAACATAGTTAGAAAGGCAGCCCGTCCTAATAATTCTAATAATCCTTCCACACAGATTTAGAAACAGAATCAACTTTTTGGAAATCAGTACAAAAACGGATGCTCCCATTGGGTTTGGGAACTAATACAGGTTGGCTCCTCCAAGGACGGACTGACTCCTCTATTACCCCCAGCCAGAGCTTATTTTTTACCTCTTCTACCACCACTTGTTTTAGCTTGTGAGGACACAGGCATGCTGGGACCCTCACTATAGTCC
Organism: Shinisaurus crocodilurus; assembly: GCA_021292165.1. Classification (NCBI taxonomy): domain Eukaryota; kingdom Metazoa; phylum Chordata; class Lepidosauria; order Squamata; family Shinisauridae; genus Shinisaurus; species Shinisaurus crocodilurus. The sequence goes on from CM037878.1 coordinate 84,475,281, forward strand.
CTGGTTGGGTCTCAATGTGATGGGACAGTACATGAGTAATTCTGAAAAAGCATCCAAAAAAATCTTCTAATTGTCTTACCTGTTCTATCTGTTGGATCCCTCACAATATTAAACACATTTTCCCCCCAAACTTATAAAATGTGCAGACATTTTTCCAGAATGGATCAGCAAGATGTAGGACAATTGGATGAATAGCTTGTTAAGTGCATTTATTCTAATTGTGAGGTATATAGGTGTTATAGGCAATAAAGAGATGAGATAATTCTGATTCTGATGGATAATACCAGGAAAACGTCACTGGGAACATCCCCACATTTAATCCAAGACTGATGTTTTCTTCTAGTGTCATGTTTGGTTGGGAAGCACACTTTTTCATATTTAACTTTCCTCTTTAGCCATTGCCAAGGTCAATTAAATACAAGATGGGTGAATCTTCTGAAAGATACAGTGACTTACAGTAGCTAAGGAATAAGTGCAGATTAGTTATAATAGGATCTGCTGGATGGCTTTGCAGCAACTTTAATCCAGTTTGATACAGGGTAGAAACTAGACTGGATTTCTTTTGAATATCATCTGTGTATCTTGGTTATTTCACCTAAAAGATGAAAACTCCTGAACTATTTCCACATTCACCATAAAATTAAATTGCAATGCATACTATTAGGATTATGCTCCAGCACTGAGTCTGCTCATTTTGAATGGTAATATTGCTGCTTAGTATGAAAGTATCAGGGCATTTTGGTCACATAAAAATGGCTTCCTGGGAAAACAATGGACTAATTCCAAGCTTCTTTCAGTGAACACATTTTAGCTATCATCTTTAGTGGAAACAAAAGTGAGCTATGACTTGGGCAAGGGTTGAACACCTATGCTCTTGTAACAGCCTTGGGCGCCTGAAGCATGCTTCGCACACACATCGGTTTGTGGGTGATCAGTGCTGTGAATCAAAATTTTGATCAAGCACAAACTACACATTCAGGGAGTTGATCAGATAGACCAACATGATTTGCACAGGATGCAGAACTACCTTTCTGTGCCAGACTAGCAGTGGTAGGTCTAAAGTCCTCAATAAGAAGGACCACTTCTTTAATTGGATTGGAGTGTGGAAGCACCCTGATCCTGTGTGCTGCTTTACTAGTCTAACAGCTAGAGATGGATCAGTCCATTTTTGGTCCATTTCGATTTTGCATGTGTTCATAACACTGTTCAGTCCCGTTTCCACATTAATCTGTGATGGGTTTTTAAAAAAAAATCTGCACAAAATTAACACATTTTTATATGCATTTTTCCTAAAAATGCAAAGTTTTATACCTGTTACCATAAAATGCACATTTTTATATGCATTTTATTGTAAAATATGGATTTTATATGGATTTTGGTACATTTTTAAACTGAAAACTTCACAAAATTCAGAGAAATGGAAAATCAGAAGAAGAACTGTGTTCCAAACTGCACATCAGTTCAGGAATTGCAAATCCGATCAGTTCACTTCTAGACAGGGACCAAACAAAATCCTCCACCATCCCTACTAGTGGCTCATATGATGGAGACCTTAAGTGGCTAACTCTAAGGGATGATGCAGTAGTTACCTACATGTTGTGTATTTTTTGTTCTGTTAACCGATCTGCTCATACATATCTGCATGCATAATTTAAATATTTCAGTGACTTCTTGTAAATAAATAGTACATAAGAAAATGTGTATCTAGATAATTACATCTTTATTTGCTTAACAAATTCTGAATGTGAAATTTGAATTCAGCATAAAACAAATGGGTTTAGGTCTCTTCCTACAGTAGATGCTTTCCAAAGTACCCTTGATTAAGGCCAAACTAGACACAACTCAAGGATGGAAAGTGGAATACCGGTGGTCAATATAAGAGGTTTAAAGATGTTCTTAAGGCTAATCTAAAAAAAATGCAATATAAACATCAAAAACTGGGAAGCTCTGGCCCATGAACGATCTAACTGGAGGTTGGCCTTTCACAAAGGTTCTATGGACTTTGAAGAAGCTCGAGTGCAAGGTGAAAGGGAGAAACGTGCTAAGCGAAAAGCACGTCAAATGAATCCTTTACAAGACCATCTTCCATCTGGTAACCTGTGTCCTCACTGTGGGAAGCTGTGTGGATCTAGAATTGGCCTCCACACAGTCACTTACGGACCCATCGCTAGAGTCTACACAATTTTCTTTAGAATTTTCCTCCTTTTAAAATCTCCTTTTTGCAAATTTTTTTTTTTTTTTTTTTTAAATCCTGGAAGACAATCTTTACTCGGTCACAAGTGATCGCCTGACTGACTGATAAAGCTATGTCCACATCAGTGTTTTTTTTCCTGTGACCTGTGGTTATGATCCTCACCTATAGAACTTTACTTAGATTACTGCTCTATAGTGCTGTAATGATAATAAGATTAGTACCAAAAAGAAATAAAGAAATGTGAACTTTAACAGGGATTGCTTTATAAGCTGTGGATGAAGATAGACTAACATTGATCACATGGCAACTTACCACAGTGTACATGTAACCACTTAGCCGATCATCTGAATTCTCCTTCCAAGTAGTGAAGATAATTTTCCTACAGTTCCATAGTTAACCAGTAACCTGGAGAAGCAGGAGATGATAGATCCTCCTCACCACTCTACAGGGCAATATAGGTGACAACCTTACAAGTGGTTACATGCATACCATGGCAAGTTACCAATTAGCAAATAGTCATATCATCTGTATCCCACCAATATTCTTCAATTAGGCAAGATTAGAGTTCTCTCAATGCATTAGGTAGCTACTAGATTTACAGAGATAATAAATTTATATTTATATCGTAATATAATAAGATCTAAAATCATGTGCCTCACTTGGATTTTCTTTAGACCCTGGTGGTTCTAAACCAGCTTAACTGGCCCATCAGGGTTGATCTACTTGCAAGTTTGATCTCCCTAGTGTAAGCATGAACATAATGGCATCATTACTATGGGCCTTAACTCTCCTTCTAGTCAGTGGAAGAAGCTTATCACAGGGATGTTCTAGCAGTCACCCCACATACTAAAAATGAAGCGGTAGGAATATTTTCCACCCTGTACTCCAATAACTTTCAGAAATGTGTATGTCTGCATGCTGGATCAAGCCAATTGCTTCCATATTTCCTTTTAGGATTCTATTTTCTAGTATAATAATCTCAGTATGATAGACAAAAATACTTGTCCAAATGCTCTTGTTGTTTCTTCATCTTAAGCAAAGATTTATGGTGTTTTCCTGGTGATTATACATGGCAGTCCAAAAGTACACTAGTCTTAATGAAGTAATATATTACGATGTGTCATATTCTTAGCTGTATGTTGAAAAAGGTGTGTGTGTGTGTGTGTGTGTGTAGACAAATCAGAGGTGGAGTGGTAGTGATGTTTGTATAAACTTAGACTTGCTTCTTCTTTTAAACAACAGAATATACTTTTTATGCAATTGTGCATTCGCCATGTTGAGATCAGGCAGAAAGCTTGATACTACATTTCTGGGTCCTTATTGCAGAAGCAGTACAGGAGCAATAACTTATTATCATATACCCCTTATCTTGCATTTAAGTATGTAAGAAATTTCTTATATTGCAGCCTTGTATTTAATCACTGGATTTTTAACAGGGGAGTATAGGATAAATGGAAGATTCATGACAAATTGTGCAATCTCAGCTTCTGGTAATCAGGAGCACTGAGACAACCTGGTGATCACCATTGTATCTTTGGACTATCTTAGCCAATAGCTTTTGATGGACTTGTGATTGACTATATTCATTTTGAAACCTGTCCTGCTCTTGGCTTATACAACATTGCAGGCACCCTTTAGCAAAATCCTAAATATCGCCAAATAAATGTGCTTACACTAAAACCAATCTTGCCACTATTTTCATCCAGAGAAGCTGGAAAATGTGAAGAAAATGATATACAGTTGGGAGGAGCAGTGGGGGGGGGGGGAGACTGGATGCCTTTGATTGTGGCTCTAACTCAGGAGTGGGCAATTTGTGGTCCTCCAGAAGTTTTGGTGTGTGCTCACCATTGGATATGCTGATAGGCCAGAATATCTGAAGTGCCACATGTTAGCCACCCCTTCTCTAACCTCGTTCCACATGCAGAAGCATTTAATTCAGTTTTTAGTACATCTGTTCTTCCACTGCCTTGCTTTTTAAAAAATTGACATTGCTAGTAGTGCATGATTTAGCAGATGCCAGACTGTGTCCTGTGTGAAGCTTGCCCTTCTGCATTTTACTTGCCATGAACCTGAAGGGGTGATAGCAAGAGTGATCAGCATCTTGGGTGAGGTGTAGAGAATGTCAACAGAACAGGGCTCAAGCACCTGGATGGACAGGTAGGCACAAACCATGACCTCTCCCTCTAGCACTGTTTGGACAAGACACAGGTCTCCATCTGACCCTAGTGAATAGAGCCTGGCTGGCATACAAGTTTAGATGTTGAAGTACTTTTAAACCTGATTATACTCCACCCAGAAATATCAGAATGCCCAGTAGTGTCTGTATTGCTCTGCTTGTGACAACTGTTATTCCAGAACTGTTAAACTATTACTCGGGACTTCATCAGAAAGAAGCAAGCTTTTTTAAAATAATAAAAAAAACAGCAGTGAGAGAACAATGTATACAGCATGGCTGCTTTTGCTGCTGCTTCAGTTCTCTCTGGATCTCTGCCTTCTGTGTGTCATTCAATAATAGTTGTTTAAGCAGTGCTATATACTTTCTAAGATCCACTCACATTACCATCTGTATGGTACCATCAAAAGTATATACAGATCAATATTTTCCATTCATCATAACTCCACATTTCCTCGTTGTTTGATACTTTTCCCCATTCACCTTAAAATGGTTAATTGAAATACTAGTGGACATATTGTTAATTGCCACTTTATTTTTCTTTTTTTAATGAACAGAGAGACCCTGCAGTCTCAGCTGATGTTTCCATCTCTAAAAGTGCGCTGTACTCCCGGATAGGCAGCTCAGAGGGAGAAAATACCTCAGGATTGCATTACCAGCAGCAAGACTTGGATTCTGCATTGAGAGTAGCCAGAGAGGAGGTAATCGCAACATTAAATAAGAAAGTCCTCCCTTTTTATTAATAGGCTTTCATAAATGTAGCCGCTCTGAGGTTTGTTTGCTTCATTTTAAAAAATTGTGTGTACAAATGAGTACAGTTATGATGTTACAATTATGGGCGAGTACAGATACGGGCCAGTACAGCATTAGTTAGTCACCTCTTAACTAGGTTTGGTAGAGGATGGTTGAGGCATCATGCCTTTCCCTATAAAGCATGAATACTGCCTCACCACCCTTAATCATAGTTCTGCAAATCCTGGCATACTCTTAATTCAGCATTTTACACCTTAAGCTTGACTAAGAGACAGCTAGCATTAGGTTTGCACTGGCCCCTCAGTTGTATACTTTCTTGCAATCAATTACCGGTAATAGAAAATTAGCCCCTTTTACACAAAAAATGATGTGGTGCAGAGTAGACCATCTATTTCTGATGATAATTATTTGCTGAGGAGAATCTTGCACAGTTGAGACATGCATTATGGATCTCTGTACAGCAGCTATTCTGTTTAGCCAGTACAGAAACACTTACGTGCATTAGTTGATTGGGTTTATGTGCTTAGAAGTGTTTGGTCAGATTTTGGCCAGGCACATTGATGCAAGGCTTGCATGAGTGTTGCACATGTAGTAGAGTGGTTATTAGCATAGATTTTAGCAATTATCTGGATACTGTGGTATATAGCTTTTGAAAAAGGTAACTAGAAAATTCAGTGGGCTAGAGTAGCATTGTATATATATGCCACATTAGCTAGAATGGAGTCCAAACAAGGGCACAACTATAACCCCAACCCTCTCTTCTACATGTGCAATGTTGGTGAAAGATCTCTTTCCAATCTCTGTAACAATTCAGTGTCTCCAGTAAAACCTGGATAAGGATTTAGCATTCTATTTTTGCTTAGCCTTAACTTGTTTTAGAACAGCAGAAGTGGAAGTGCTAATGCATTTTGATTTAATAATCTTGCCCTCCCCTAGTGTCATTCTTTAGGATGTTAATGTGGCAAAATACATTGTGTCTTTAAGATGATATAAACTGATTATTTCTTCTTTGCTAACAGATTGTAGCTAAGGAAAGAGAGATATCGGAATGGAAAGAGAAATATGAGGACAGCAGGAGGGAAGTCCTGGAAATGAGGTGTGTTTTGTTCTTTCTGTACCAACACTTCCAAAATTAAATTGTTCTTTCCCCATATCCATCTGTATCCATGTGTGAAATAGCATTTATACATTACTGCTCTTCAGAATAGTTAATGTGCTTGTGTCTCCTTTTAACTTTTTGCATTGGACCTGTAGTAGTGTTGAGACAGCCAGCAAAAATTCTATCATACCGCTAATAATATTTATACAGGCCTGTGGCTTACGCTGGCTCAGCTTGTCTGAGCGTGGAAAGCTAAGCAGGGTCAGGCCTGGTTCTTACTTGGATGGGAGATCCCTCCTCTAGTTTCCTGCATTGAGCAGGGGGTTGTAGGCTCCTTCCAACTCTATGATCTATGAAATCTATGAACCCTCAAAGAGGGCACAACTGGCCTTGTACTGATTTTTTTTTTTTGCAAGGGATTGTTTGCAAACTTGGCTGTTGGAATCACCTGGAAATATGCTAGTAATATTCAGAGCATGCCTAAGCTGGGGAGAGAATTCATTACAGTCCAAGGATGGCTGTGTCCACTATCTGGATAGATATTGTCTTGAGAGTTAGACCTTTGTGATGGTCAGATCACTATCTGATTTAGACAGGGGCAGGGAAACCTTTTACTGTCGAGGTCTGCATTCCAAGAGTGGGTGGGGCGAAAGCCAAAAGTGGGCAGAGTTAAGGATGTTGTTCTGTATGCAACAACAATAACAACGCCTCTGCAGGAATAGAGTGGGGGTTTGTTAGGCTGGGCCACCCTCAAAGACGTAAGAATCCAGATGGATTCGAGAGTGGTCTGAGGGGTACTGCAAGAGATGGTCAAGGAAAATCCATTGAAGCCCTTGTTGCAGAGTGGGTTGGATGGTGGATGAAAGCAATTGACAGAGCTGCACCCTAGCATGCCCTCTTCCAGTTACTGAGGGCCCCCAAGCAGCAGCAGATCGCAAATCAGGCAGGGAGACAGCTATAGCACAAGTGGCAGAAGACTCGCACCAAATCTGGCCAACCATACCACAGAGCCTATTTGCAGATCTCTAAGGGGCAGCAGTAGTGGGGTGACCATGTGTTCCTATGCATGCTTAGTTGACCAAATGAGGGTTGATGACTCTCCCAAAGCTGGTAATCACCTAAGGAGTAATTGGGGCCTGACTCCACCTCCTCTACTGTTAGGTGGATGGAAAGTGATCTGGGAACTAAGCAGCCAATATTGTGGTGAAACGGAAGCTGATAAATATTAGCTCATTCAATGTTTAAAACAATCTGTGGCATTTATTGAATAAAGATGAAGGGAGTATGGATGGTTTCTACCTGAAATAATTTTGGGACTCTTCGTGAAAGCCAAATGAGTCATTCCTGCCAACTCAAAAGTGCTTCTCTAGCTCCTTTTGCAAACTTTAAAAACTGCCTTAGTAATTATCAATGAAGCCAAAAGGTAACTGTACTTTTAGTTAATGCAGAACTGTTCTACTGATGCCAGTGCTCTCGCCTGGTTTTGAACAAAAGCCATCAACTGACCCCAAACCAGTTCAGTTGAAAATTGCCTCAGTTGCAATTGTCATGACAGCAGCAAGATAATCACTCCAATCTTAAGCCTATTGGACTGGGATGTTTGGAAATGGTTTTACTTTTATTACTACTTTTATTCATTTAATAAAATAAAATAAAATGCTTCTTCTATTTGAAAATCCACAAAAAGTCATTAAAACACCAGCACAACCCTTAAACAACAATAATAAAATAACACCAGTAGCAGTACATGAAAAATGAATTTATTGCTATCAGAAGCAATAAATAGAACAGCTGCAAGACCCCAAAGGCTCTTTGGAAAACTACCATTGCCAAATGCCTAAAACTCAACAGGTGTGAGGTGAACCCTACGGACAGCTCCAGGGGCATATCATGGTGGCATTCAGCAGCAAATCATGAGTTAATTAACCCATGATTTGCAAGGATGCACACCATGTGTGATACACTTCTGTTTTCTCTAAACAACTTCCGATGGGCCTGTTCGTAGGTTGTTATTTTTATTTCTTACCCGCCTCTCGATCTAGATGGAGAGGTGGGTAAGAAATTAATAATAATAATATGATGATGATGATGATGATGATAATAATTATTATTATTATGTTGTTGTTGTTGTTGTTGTTGTTGAGTGTGAGGTGTGAACCTAGAGCGCTGCGTTGTTTAGGGGCTAAAGCGCCCAGTGGTTTAGCCAACAACAGACCATGGGTTAACCGCTGGATAGTTTAGCCCCTAAACAACTCAGCACTCTGGGTTCACATGCCATGGCCTGATCAGAAGTTGTTTACAGAAAGTGGAAGCAGTTCACAGGTGGCACACATCCCTGCAAATCATGGGTTAAATTATTTAAAACCATGATTCGCCACCATGACATGTGAACTGGGTCCCATAATGTCAGTGCCACTGCTGAAAAGACCCTACCCCAGTACCCCATGTAGGCATCTAGCATACCTCAGACAGAAAAGGCACATTGAACAGAGCCTCCAAGGAAGATCTTAATGTGTGGATAGTTTCATAAGGAAGATGACTATCCTTCAAGCACATGCCTCTCATTAGAGCTTGCACCAAATGTCTCATGGATTGTGCCCTGCCACTTTTGCGTTCTTTTATAGGATGACTTTTAAAGGATTTTTCATTTAAGCTCACAGCACCTTCTGTTTAAAGGTCTTGTATCACTTTTTGTTAATATGGAAAAGTTAGAGTTACTTTGTTTTATTATGAGGAACTGTCCCTTGGATTTATCATCAGACTCTAAAATCATCTTCAGGGAAATATTCAAAATGATAACCTTTTCTTTTAAAAGGTTTTTTAAAGGTACCACAAGCATGCTACTTTGAATATTTACTTTGCAAATGGTGACTCGTCACTCAAATGCTATGGATCAAGGCTAGTCACATTTCATTAGCCTGATTTCACTCTGGAAAGACATGGATCAGCTGCTTAAATCACTTTTAATCTGCTTATTCTAGCTAGCCTCTTTTTGAGAACAAATTCAAAATAGGATGTGTGTGTTTTTAAAGTGAGGGCGAAGCTTTCAGATTGTCATTTTGCTTGACAGGTTTATAGCTATTTCATAAAATTGGAACATGCATAGATCTGCTGTGGCATCAAATATTATTTTTGTATTTCTCCAAATAAAAATGCAACAGCTAATCATTTTTAATATACAAGATTGGATAAACAAGGTTTTATAGATCATAGAGTTGGAAGGAGCCTACAAGGCTATCGAGTCCAACCCCCCCTGCTCAGTGCAGGAAACTAGAGGAGGGGTCTCCCATCCAAGTAATAACCAGGCCTGAGCCTGCTTAGCTTTCCATGCTCAGACAAGCTGAGCCAGCATAAGCCAAGCCTGTCATAAGCTTGGCAAATTATTATTATTCCCCCTTCCCCCTGCATTCTTACAAAGCCAACTCAGTTTTCCAATTGTAAGAATTCACTTGTTCGGCATATGGTGGAATAGCAAAAGGACACAATCTGACTTCTACTGAAGTAATTGCCAGCCTTCATTGATTTTTAATAGACTTGGACCAGTCTCAAAGTGTTTTAAAATTATGAAGTCTTTGATGCATCATCACTGCAGGTCTCTTAGTTTGCTTTGTTCAGAAGTCTTGTAGTGTTAAGACACTTGGAGTTCCAGGGGGATGGTAGGCATGCCTTCTCCCCACAGTAATGATGATTACAAAATTAATTTTAACCAAAAAAATATATTGGCAAATTGCTTCCAGAATTGGATAAGTACAAGGAATCCCATATTGCAGGCCTGACAGACATGCAGCCAATGGATGCTTGATTTAAAATCCTTCTTGTACAGAAGTGGGAGATCCATCTAGCTCAAGCCAGAGCACAACATGTGGGTGACATATTACATGTTCTAGAAGAGGGGCATGAGTCTAACAATTCCACCACATATTACAAATGGACTATGTTGTGTATGAATTAAGCTTTATTTGAATATTGTGATGTTGAAACTCAACTATATTTGTCTTGTTAAAATTTTTGAAGCTATTTAGTAAGTGTTTGACTGAAGAGGTGCCATTGTAAAATGTAATTGGTGGATGCATGTTCATTGTCTTTTCTTCTCTTCCCTTTTATAGGAAAATTGTTTCAGAGTATGAGAAGACAATTGCTCAGATGATAGGTAGGTGGTGTTGTACTGAAAGATAGATTTTTCTTTTCACATTCTGATAAGAGAAGTATAGGAACACATTTAAAGTTGGGTTCCACTTCTGATCTTAACTGCACTTGTCTTCAGCTTTCATTTTAAAAATCAGTAAGTATTGTGATATCTTAGGGGGATAGATGCTACTAATTAGTCCTGGAAAATTGATGAAACAGATCTGAAGCAATCAGAAAAATGTGTCTTTAATTTTGTACAGACCACCAAGGCATCATTGTTACATTTTTAGATGTTTCTTCCACCATTTAACATAACTCTTATCACAACGACACAGCTCTCAGTATAATTACTAATGCCAATGGGTGATTTCATTACTTCTCCATGGACAATCTATGAAAGTACTCAAACAATAATTTATTTGTACAACTCCCAGCTCACAAATTATTAGGTACTGGAGTGTTAGCAACTGGCAATCTGATCCTGAGCACTTTGATCACAGTCCAGGGCACAATACAGATAGCTGTGTGTGCACAATATGGCATTTGACTCTTTTGCATAATGGCACCACTTCAATCCTGGGAATTTCAAAAGTAGTCTGTGATGCAATGCACAAAGCTGCTTTTAACAAAGAGGGACTGTTACCATTCACTTGAAAGCTGGTTTAATTGATTAAGTGGAATTTATTTCAAAAGAAATGTACACAGTTGCCACAGCTGAGCTATGTGTCATCTTGCACCAGCGTAGGATTGCAGTCAATCATATTATGAGATTGCAGTTAAAAAGCAATAGAGAAGCAAGAAGACAACTGTGTAGTTGGTAAACGTCACTCTGCAAAAAATAAATCCAGAACAAGTTTTTCTGATTTACCTTCAGCCACCCGTGAACGGGCTCTTTCTAACTGATTGCAAATCAGTATTTTCAAGTCTAAATGATTATAAGTCAGAATTGTGTCTTCAGATATCTACATAAATATTTCACAAATAAATATATATAAAATCTTAGTTCTGGAAATATTGCAGAATGCCTAGACATCATTGGTATTTCAAAACTAATCACATTACCATGCTAAGTTTCTTTGGGGGACTCTATTCCAAGCCAGGTTGGTCATTAGTCACCAGCTCATTGCATGATATCAAAACTCTGTGGATCAGTACTGGCCTGATGGAATAAACCTGTCTACCACTTCTTGAAATGCTTTATAGCATTGAGGGCCTACTTCCAGGGATGGGGACTCGGACTCTAGGACTCAACTCGTGAGTCGGACTGAGTCCCCCCTCTGACTCAAGTCAGACTCGAGTCCCAATATTTTTAATGGGACTCGAGACTCGACTCGGGACTCGAGACCAAGGACTCGTGTTCCAAAATCGTGTTCCTCAAATGCAACATGGATAGGTTTTAGGAAGTACAGCAAGTTTATTTTTTTAAATCATTTTCCTAAAATGCAACCTTTCAGACATTTTGGGTTTGGCTGCCTCTGCCTGCCTGTTTGGGGTTCCCAGCCTCCTCTGCCTGCCTGGTCTCTTCTTAACCAGTTCCACAGTTTGAATTGTTCAAGACAAACGCCTCTGCCTGCCTGTTTTGGGGTTCCCTGCCTCCTCTGCCTGTCTGGTTATTTTGGGTTTGTCTGCCTGGTCTGTTCTTGCCAAAATCAGTTGCAGAGTTTTGAAATAAAAAGGCACACTTGTGCCTAGAATTTATTTAAGCCACACATCTGAAATAGCCTTATTTTGTTGGGAAAACTCCCCATTGATTTTAATAGGGACTCATGGAGTCAGCTTTGGGAGTGACTCGTGAGTCACCATTTTGGACCAAAGACTCGGACTCGAGACTCGAGTCCAAAGACTCGTGACTCGACTCGTGACTCGAAACCAAGGACTCTTCAGCAACCCTGCCTACTTCTAGTAACACCTTAACAAATTGTATTAATCAAGCTAATTTCATTAATCAAGCATAAGCTATAGCCTATGAATGCTTATGACCTATAAATTAGTTCACCATTAAAGCGCTATTGGGATAGGACTGTCACCAGCTTGAAATGGATTGTTTAAGTAGGTAAAGAATAGAGCTTTACATTTGCCTCATTTGGAATGCAAGGACTGGTGGACCAAGGCCTCGTAAAGGAGCATCGCTTTGAAGGGTTTGAAGTATTTATCATGCTGTCAGAGGCCATGTAATTTTGACTCTTTTTTTATGTACCCCAGATATAAGATATAAGTAACTTTGCAAACGCAAAATGATTTGCAAAGCCATCTGGTGAGTCCCGTGTTAATCTGGATCTTGTAGACTCATGGGATCATACTAACAGTGCAATGGAGTGTGTGTGTGTGTGTGTTTGTGTGTGTGTGATTTTATATATGGGTGTGGGTCTGTCTGTCTGGATGCTTACCTGGCCTGTTTATTTTCTTTGTATTTATTTCTCCTTTGTCAAAGTCATTCCGCACCAACATAATACATTGTTTTTTGTTTCCAGTGTGCACTATGTATGTGTGTCTGGTTCTGTTGGCAAGGGTGCTCCACAGGACAGGGAACCACTTAAAAATTGACCAGAGTAGACTAGCTTTCCCTAAATTAAGGGGTAGAAGGAAATGTACCCTGACCATTTCTGCTTAACTTTTATTAACCTTTCTCCATTCCCCAATTTCCTCCCTTCACATAAATGAGCCTCCAGGCCGTTTTCCTGATGGAAAGAACCATTTTGATACAATGTAACATTTATCTGTTTGTTACACTTGTAACCCCACTCTTCCGCCAAAGAGCCCAGAGTGTCTTAGGTCTCCCAAAAAGGCTCTGCTCTTGGCCAAACCTGCTTAGCTTTAGCAGAAGAATTTGATCATATGGCTTCAGACCATTCTTTGGGTATTGTGTCATCTTTGATGCTGAATATTGGAATTACAGCAGCTGGAATGATTAACTGCAGATGTAACTTTAGAATAAGGAGTCTAATAACTCCCTAGCTTCTTATTTAAGTCTTTTCTAACTTGAGAGCTTTGAATCTTGATTTTTGTTGTAATTATCTTTTGGAGAATCTATACAATTTCTCCACCCGGAGAACTGAATCTATATTAAGCCCCTCCCCCCACACTTTTTTAAAAACTCAAGTTAAGACGAAATTGCTACACTGCAGTCATAGATCTTATTTACAGTGCAATCCTATGCATGTGTTCCCTGAAGTAATTTTTCCACTATGTTCAGTGGAACATACTTCCCGGTAGGAGTACATAGGATTGTAGCCATACTGTTACCATACACTTTGGTAAAGAATGCAAACGGGGATTAAACCTTTGTGAAGATCATCCAGGGAAGACTTTTTGCTGCTGTTTTTGAGCAGCATCCTATTGGAGACGGAGGTATTGGCAGATCTGTCTCATGGTAAAAGCAAGTGCACGCATACACGTAAAGTAACATGATATACAGTACATGTAATCTTTGTAGCCTTTTGCCCTTGACGTATGTATAGGAGAAAACAAATCTCTATTTAAAAAATGATGCCAATATCACTTCTATTATTGTACAGACCGTATCCTATGTCTGTATTAGTTACCTGAGTAGGACCAGTGTAGGCTGAGGAAAGGCATACATATAGCTCATGGAGGTCAGAAGTGCACTGGCATATATTCAGTGTGGCTTTGATCATCAGAAAGTGGCTTGTACAGCCTAGGTTGCCAGTCCCACGATGGCTTCAGGACAAATGCTCAGGATTCAGAATTGCGTTTTATTTGGTTCTTTCTTTAAAAGTTCAGTTAGGGTGGCATAAACGTTCCTATGGCAGGATGCTTTATATGTCACCTGCAGGATTTCACATTCCAATTATTAGGGGAGAAGAAATGGTATATAGTTTTTGATTTCTGTCTAATCCTCACACATGTACCTCTGGTATCCTTTGGTTTAGATATGCAGCAGGATCATCTGGTGTGTGTGTGTGTGTAAAATATATTGACTATGTACTACACAAATATTAGAGTTATAAGTGTTGGTATCCTGCAGGAAAAGAATAAGAAAAACAGCTTAGCCTCTCAGAATGTTTCCCCACCTATATTTTGGTGAGACCCTTCTGAACTCTTCATAAGCTTGTGACTGAATGTATTTTACTAATCCCTTTTGATAGAATAATAATGAATTAAATAGTCATAATAACCCATAATAATGGGTTAAATAGTCATGCTAAGGCTCTAAAGAAGTATCTCAACAAGTGCAGAATACCATGCTGCAACTCTTGCCACTGGCTGCAGTGTCAATGCAGAAATGTCTGCTGGCTTGAAAAGATTTGCGTAGGAGCTGTGAGGTGGGCACTAGGTCTGACCGTGTTTTTGTGTAGCTCTCGGTATCCTTTGGCATGCACCTTTCAGTTGTCTGTCTCCATGTAATTTCCTTTGTTAAATCCCTTCAGCTTTCCTCAGCCTCTGCCTCTGTTGCATGTTCGTCTGCATTACAAAATTAAATTGTGTTCCAGCAGTTTTGTGTTTGCCACATTGTAGCTTAGAGTGCCATTCATTGACCGAAGCATTAGACAAATATATGTGGATAGAAAAGATTACAAAGTAAAATATAGCACCTATTATGAAAGCAAACACTCGGTCCACAGACCATGTGAGCTTTCTTTGAATGGTTCTCGGGCCCCTTGTACTGACCATTTGGTCAGGGCAAATTCCATATACAGGACTCCCATCTTTCATGCTTCCCACTGCCACCTTGTTGAACCATTCATTCATATGTTAGTTTATCATCCCTACATTTGACAGCCAAATCCAAATCCATCCATTCAAGATTATTATGCTGTTGAGGAACCCATCATGGAATTAAAGGAATATTGTGCTCTCTGCTTTACAGATTGTTGCATTTACATTTTTTCTGCTTTCTTGATAAATTCCCTGATTTTTCTATTTTGCTTCCATTTTTGTTGCTTCTTGTTCTTTGCTTGCAAATCCAAAACAAAGGCAAGCCTGGTAAGTAATGCTTTTGCCAACTTTGGCACCTGCGTATTGCAATTTTTCTTTTGCTTTTATTCTGTGTATTTGCTGTACCCTCATAGGAACACAAGACGGTGATAACCAATACATTTTGAAAGGACCGACAGTTTTCTGATAATGAAATTAATTCATTGTCCCTTTCTAACTCAATATTATTTCATTACCAACTGACTGAGTTTCAGCGGTTTCCATCTGCAGTAGTAATGGTGAATTGTAAACAGTGTAGATAGAAACTGGCACAGCAAAGGAGATAGCTGAAGGATTTCTTCCTGAATATATCCAACAAAAAGCTAGCAGCCCCCGACGAAGGAAAAGCATTTCCGAAACACGTTGGACAATAAATGTGTTCTGTAGGCGCTTGAGACTCCTTTTCTCTCCCCTGTTGATTTATGTTGCACCAGAAACAACAATACAGGATCAGATATTTGGAATTGATTATGAAAAATGAGAGAAATAACTGTGAAGACTGCATTACATTTGGGGGTTGTGAGAGGCAATTATGAACAAATAGCAATGGAGATATTATATGTTAATAGGGCAGAAAACACTGAATAAAAACAAATGGGTTTCAGGAGTGGATTTTTAAATGTGCTTTAGTTTCATTGGTAGGAAAAGTTCATGTATGGTTAAATGAGGGGAAACAGCATCGACCCTCTGGCAGATTTTAAATACTAACAAAGGCTCTAAGGGTTTGTTAGTACAAAAGAAAGATTAGAGACCAAGATTTATGAATCCTGGTGTATACACCTTCCTGTTCTGAAAACAAAAGCAAAACACAGGCTGGAATCCAAAATGTGGCTTGCTGGTGCTCCATTTGCACATGGGGGCTTGGCAGCTCCCCACAAAGGTAGAGGGCTCTTCGAAGTGACATCCCATGAGGCATGAGTGATACTGCTAGAGGAAGACTTTAAGATGGACATCATATTTGATGGCGATGTATAAATAACCAGATGAGTACATTTACAGAAAGGCTTGTGTTTTTAGGGCAGTTGCTCAGTAACTCCCTGCTGACTGCTGCCACTTGGCCTAGAAGTGGAACTTTTCTACAGTAATACCTTGGATTGCAAGTAACTTGGTTTGAGAGTGTTTTGCAAGACAAGCAAATTTTTAAATATTTATTTAATTTTTTTGACTTGATATACAAGCGACGTCTTGCAATACAAGTACTGTAGTATGGCTTAAATTAAAAATCTCTGTACAATTTTTTGGGGGTTGGATTTCGTTTTGATATAAGAGTGTTTTGGATTACAAGCACGTTTCTGGAACGAATTATGCTCTCAATCCAAGGCATGACTGTAGTTTTCTTTGTTGTTTGTCCCTCACATCCCCCTCTGGCCCCATTTTAGAATTGCTGTTCTTGAGAATCCTTGAGAGCTTGGAATAGATCATCCCGGATGTCTCCTCTAGTAATCTGCTGCTGGCACATTTACCAAAGATTTCCCCACAAAGATTTAGGAGAAGAAATCTTTCTCTCTTTCTCTCTCTCTCTCCTTGTTTTATTTGATAGCATAAATATAAAATCCATGTTGATTATGTGGATTTTTTAAAAGATTTGTATTGCTGTTAGCGGCTCTGGGGCTTTTTAAAAGCGCATGATGGGATATCATTGGAAAAGCAGTAATTTAAATAAATAATATATTCAGTATAACTTTTAAGCTTAGGTCAATATAACTAGTGAAAAGTTTCTGGTGGCATAATGGCATTTTGGGAAGCGATTCCATGCTAATTACGCAATTACTTCCATACCCCATGTGGAAAATTAAGTTACAATTTATCAACCCTACAGATCTAAACATCCAGTTAATGTTCTCTAGATCTTACACCTGTCTGTCTCTAGCAATTATTGTGTAAAATTAAATGAATGGATGGTGGCATCTCGAAGCCTGCTGTTTTCTAGTGTTTTGCACAAGTGAATATGAGTATTTTGTCCTATGCAGTATAAACTGGTGCTTAATTTTGGCCAATTGCTCTGGGATGTGTAGCACTACAAGAGACAGCTGGAAAAGTAGTTTTGTAATCATTTTCTGTAGCTATAGTTCATAATATGCAATAGCGGTTAGGCTTTCGATATCCTCTTCTATCAAAGACTGCACTCCTGATCAAATACACACTTTAATATAAAGAGTGAGTTTAAATTAATAGAAAAAAATGATACATAAAGGTATCAAATTATATGTGAGGAAAATGCTTCTAAGTCTGCATTCCTGTTCTCTCTCACACTTGAGAGCAAGTCCTACTGAACTCAGTGGGACTTACTTCCAGGTAAACCTGCTTAGGATCAAGTTGTAAAAAATTCTGCATTTAACATTTTCACACATAAAATTTGCATCTTCAGGCTTAGTTTCTTAGAGTGGCATCAGAGGGAACATTCAAAAAAGTATCAGTGAGTTATTTCCTCATGCTCTTTTTTTAGTTTTCATGTAATGTCTAGTGATGACTTTAGAATTTCTCCCACAGGGAGATGTGCTCATTCTAGCTGTGTGTCTAAACAACAGACTTCTTTAAAGGGGCATGTGCAAGTTGAAGCTTGGGACATTACACTGGGAGCCTGGCACTCATGGGATGGGAAACTCCAGAGGGGAACAGGCACGAGTTTTAGATGCAGAGACAGGCTGGGTATGTCCACCACCACCAGCAAACCGCATGTTTTCTTAGTCATAAGAAAAAAATAGAAAAGAGCTGACTTTCACTATCTCTGTTGACTTTCAATTGTGCATTAACAGCAACATAATTCTTTGATTCAACATACAATTTGGACTGCTTCACATTACATGTTAATGGTGTACATATAACAGTTCTACATGTGCACATGACAGTGTAATGCATGAATGCAATGAACATGTTTGCCAATGCAAGTGTTTATTGCGAAGCCCATCAGGGAATTGGTTTGCTACAGCTTCCAGACAAACATACACTTGGCGGGGGATGGCGACACATATTTGTAATGTGTAGGTGGCCTTAATTATTTATTTATTGCCAGCATTGCAGTTATTTATATGCTACCTTTCAGGATATAAGTTCTTCCAATGCAGCTTACAAGTAATATTAAAATAATAAAATCACAACCCCAAATTAAAAACCCATCAGGATCTTTCCAACAGGGTAGATAGTCCTGTGGGCAGGGGAGGGAAAAGTCCATCTGAAACAGGAGCAGATGTTTGGTGTGTTACCCTCATCTGCCTCCCTCTGTTTCCTGGAACCCTTCCCACATCTCTTGATGGTAGATGGCCCTGTGGGGGTGGGGGGCCCAGCTGGAGCATGCCCTGAAATAGGCCACTTACACATCACCAAAGCCAAGGAAATATGTCACCAAAAGAGAGGGCAGCTTGCATAACATTTGCATATGCTAATTTATATGCACAGCTGCACATTTAGAAATAATTATAATTTAAATAGAAATACAATACATCTCAGTGTAGTGGTAAGCATACCGCTGCTCAGGTGCTAACTGTTGATGGACAGCTTCAAGGCCCCTGCTGCCCTCCCTTCTTCTGGTTCTTTATCTTTATCTTGTACTGGGCAGCTCTTCTAATAGAGTAATAGAGGACAACTTCAAGTAGAGGACAGAAAGACACCTGGCCACGCTACCTTGAAGTCTTCTTTGCCTGCCTGCTCCCCCCTCTCTCCTGCGATCCTTCCCACAGGGCTTTTGTTGCAGGAGGGAAGGGAGAGTTTTGACCTTTTACAACAGAATGAGTGGGTTTGCATGACACGCTAAGCCACTCTGAGAATGAACTACAGTATGCAGTGTGGGTTGTTTGCAGAACAACCCACAGTGCACCCAACAGACAATCAGGCTCACTGGCTTGTTCTCCCCCTCGATCCTCCAGAACCTATCTTCTCCCCCCCCCCCAATCGCTATCCCTTTTTGTTCTCTGCTGTGCGTTTTTTACAATTTTTGGTGCTTCAAAAATGCACAATTGGGTTTTAATTTTTTTAAATTATTTTTTTGTTGGTGGTCTTTCACAAGTGCACTCTTACGGCTGTCCGATACGTGGTCTTGCCTGGTCAATTTCCTTTTATGTTTCACCTGTCAGGGAGAAGTGAAGTGGGGTAGGTAACATACAAGGAACTTGACCAGGCCCAGGCAAGACTACACCTACTGTACAGCCGTAAGAGCACACCTGCATGCTTATGAAAGACCAAAAAGGGGGGGGGGGGGTAGCGAGCCAGTAACAGTCAGTCCGAAGTGCCACTTGGGGCTTGGGCATCAGTGGAAGGGCTGGCAGTGGCAAGGACTAGATCGTGAGGCGTGGCAGGGGGATTTGCCACTCTTGCCGAGCAGTTTGCTAGCCAATCCTCACAACCCACAATGAAATTGCTCTTCCGGGTTTGGACGACACAACAACCCATTGTGGATCGAACAACCCCTAGAACAAGCCATGGGTTGTCAGGGTGGCTTGTTGCTAAAAAAAAAATAAGCCACTCTGCAAGAAGCAGTCTGAGTTCAGACAAAACAATAACACACCGTGGCTAATTACCCACAATGGGTTGTCATGCCTTGAGAACCAGGTCAATGATTACAGTGTTTGGGGCATTTCAGTTTAGAAAAAAGGCAAGTAATGTGGGGCAATTTAGAGATGTATAAAATTATGCATGGTGTGCAGACACCTTTTTCTCCCTCTCAGTACTAGAATTCAGGGTCATCCAATGATGCTGAACAGTGAGAGATTTGGGACAAATAAAGGGAAGGACTTCTTCACACAGTGCATAGTCAAACTAGGGAATTCGCTGCGACAAGATATATGCTGCTTCCAGACTTAAAGACGGTACGATTCTGAATACCAGTCACTGGGGAACAGCAGTGGGAGAGGACTTTTGCCCTTGTGCCCTGTTTTGGGCCTCCCATAGGCACAAGGTTGGCCGCTGCAGGAAACGGATGTTGGACTAGATAGGCCTTTAGTCTGATCCAGCAGTTTTTCTGGTGTTCTTATGATTGTTTTGTATAGACTTTTCTACTTCATTCTTAGTTTGGGGTGTTTTTGTTTTGAGGAGCCACTTTTTAAAATAGAAGGGTATATTTACTGCATATACCACTTCCATGAACTTAGATGATTCTACGTTCGCCTGATCTAGTGCCAGGTTTTCTGACTCATGCTGACAAGGTGAGCTCATTTTTCATCAACAGGAATCCTAATTTTGCTAAATTAACACCTGCACTGCATTTTTTAAATCGGGTGTCTGGCAGTGGCTTAAGCACTGGCGGTAAGGAGGGTGATTCCCATGCAGAAGCTTCTCTGTTGTGTTCAGTATTGAGAGATGTGCTGAATTTGTTTTCTTCATCATAAAAACAAAATGAATAAATAGAACACTGGCTAAACAAAACTGGCTGTGCAAGGTTATGTCCCCTCTATCATGCTTTTGCAGGATCTCTCATCCTGATGTTCAATATTCTAAATAAGGCACACTGCAAGATACTAATTAACAATGTTCAGCGTTCTTACTGGAGCCCCTTCTATAATTGTCTCCCACAGAGGATGAGCAGAGAGAAAAATCCATGTCCCATCACACAGTCCAGCAGCTGATTATAGAGAAAGAGCAAGCGTTAGCAGACCTGAACTCCGTGGAAAAATCACTAGCAGATATCTTTAGAAGATATGAAAAAATGAAAGAAGTTCTTGAAGGATTTAGGAAGGTAAGTCACTGTGAAGAAACACTTATTGCCTTGTACCTTAATGCGGAGTTCCACACGCACTAAGGTGTGTGTATGGAACTCTTGCGCCCAGGTGCTATATTCATTTCAGTGGTGGGCCTGACCGACACAGTCACATTTTTATGTGCGGATCAGATTCCTCCATTTAAATGACTGGAGACACACTTGAGGGTGAGGGAGTTTCTGGAGTGCGTCAATGCTCATGCTCCCTTATTGACCGAAATCTTGTTTTTATTTATGAAACACCTAGAGGTATAACCACATATAGACCATTTCTCAGGACTGCGGCCTGCAGCAGTGCTTGACCTGGTAACTTGCGGAATGTCCAAGTGGAATTAACCCTGTGCACCATCACCCAGCTCTAGTCAAAGGAGATTAACTGTAGCGAGACCAGTCAAGGCAGCCTCCTTGCACCAACAGACCAGAGTGGGTTAGGACTCTCAAAGTGCCAAATGTGCCCATGGCCCCCAAAAGATTGCCTACCGCAGGGTTAGGTAATATTCCCTGCCCCCTATAAAAGATGCTGGGTTAGGCTTGCTTGCTGGTTGAGCAACTAGCTCACCCCATCCCCAACTGGAGCTGGGCATGAAAGCATTTTGGGCTATTCTTTCTGACGCAAAAGAAGTTTCCCTGAAAAACTCAAAACAACTCAACCAAGATTTTTACCCATTCAGTAAGTTATCAAAGCAATCACAGAAGAATGCATGGATGCGCATGCTGAAGTTCTGAAGTAATTTCTGTAGAATGTAGCTTTTGGAAAGGAAGGAAGGAATACCTAGACTGCACTGCAGTTTAAATGTGTTGTGTTAACCATAAACTGAACTCTAGTTGAACTATCTGTTTTCTGTGCTTTTGGGACATTGGTTATGTAATTTGAAACAACAAATTGAGTTTGATGAGGAAATACAGAAATGCTGTAAACTCATTCATGGCTCTTCTATTAACTCTCCTTATTCTTTCCATTAAGAACGAAGAAGTATTAAAGAAATGTGCACAAGAATATTTATCACGAGTAAAAAAAGAAGAGCAAAGATATCATGCTCTCAAAATCCATGCAGAGGAAAAACTGGACAGGTAATTTACCGGTGGGTGGGAGAGATCCTGGAGTTTCAGCTGATGGCTTCAGTGTCTTTTCTTTAGTCTTTGTTGCCATCAGAAGTTCCTCAGGGCTGTTGAGAAAAGCAGGTTGTATGACCTGTATAAACTCTGCCCATTAAGTTAATTTGCATGTATTTACCTGTTTTGCAAGATTTATTTTGCTAGTCATGGGCTGAGAGCTGCATAGACCACTGAATCCCTGGGAATCTTGCTCAGCCCTCCTTGCTACTCCTCTCCATCTAAGGGGTCACCAGGTATTGCCTACATTAGTGGTGGGGAAAATGTGGCCCTCCAGATGTTGTTGGACTGCAACTTCCATCAGCCCTAGCCAGCATAGCCAATACTGGGGGATGCTGGGAGTTGCAGTGCAACAACATCTGGAGGGCCATATGTCCCCCCACCCCTGGCCTAAATGCTTGGAAGGATTATTTTCACAGCCTCAAAATCTGCTTTTAAAAAAATTAAATCTGATAATCCCGTGAAGGCTCAGTTCCAGGTCCAATACCAAATTCTGCACTCACATGGTATGATTGTGGAAACTTGATATACCCACAGCCCTACTTCATAATGAATTTCAAATCAGGATTGTGTCATGAGTCACAACAATGCAAGCATATTTTTTTTCACAATTACAAATGCTGTGGGTGAAATGTTACTTTCTCCTAGCAGCTTGTAGCTCTGAAGTCCAACTTTTCCAAGGGCATGCCTCAAGCAGGCAAATCACTCCATTAGTGCTCCTCTGCATGTTATAATGTTATCAGTAGGCACCAAAAGCAAGACAAACTCTCCTTAGCATTTGCTCTAGTGACCGTCTGTTTCCGCAGAGCCAATGCTGAAATTGCACAAGTCCGTGGCAAGGCTCAGCAAGAACAAGCAGCTTACCAAGCCAGTCTCCGTAAAGAGCAGCTGAAAGTGGATGCGTTGGAAAGAACATTGGAACAGAAGGTAACTTGCTGTGAATTGATTTATAAATCTGCTTGTAGAGGGAGCATTGTGTTTGGTATCGTTGAGTCCTAAGTCAGATGTGGCAGCTATTTGCCTCAACAAATGCAGTGCAGGAGAATTCTGATTCATTTCTTGACTGGATAACTATTTCTGAAGTAATTTAAGTCACACCTCCTGACCCAGCAGTCAAGAGTACATGCTCTAGCATAAGTACTATAAGTGCAGTCAGGGTTTGACCATTGCAAATTATGGAATGATGTAGCCAACAGTGAGACCTGGATGAGATTTACAGTTCACTGGATCATAGGACACACAATGTTGAGCTTGTCACAGTTCTCTGTGAACTGTCATACATGCCATATATGCCTGCATCACATAATACAATGGGACACCTTCACACACCCAATTAGTGAATCTGGAAGAGTTACCAGCTCTTGGATTCATATGAAATGTGGTGTGCATATTATGAATACCACATGGAGGTTGATGGTGGCTGCTCCACGCAGTGGCTATAACAGTTGGATTGCATAGGCAGGGTTGGATCCAGACTCAGCCATACTTCGATTAGACCCATTGAAATGAACTTTAAGTCCCATTGATTTCAAGTCCCATGACTAAGTCGACATCCAACCCATAGTATATAACTTGATATCAAAATGGCTACTCTACATGGATCTCATTTTCTAGAGACAGAGCTGAGCAAAGTTAATAAACGGCTGGAAACCTGTGGAGTTCTCCCACTGTATAAAAACTGATAAAGCTACAGGCTATAGCTCTCACAAATAGAGCCAGACTCTTCAACTCTGCCCCACTTCTCACTGCCCCTCTGAACTGACACACATCTTTAAGAAAAGATTAAAGCATACGGGTGATATAAAAAATGAGGGCAGATGCTGAATGGCCCCACACCTGTCAGATCAACAGAAAGTCCCTTGGAGGGCTGAAGTGTCACATTGGTACCACTGATAGCTGCTACTGCTTCAGTATTGGCACTAAGGTTGGGTCCCAACACCATTACAGGCAGATGGACTGTGCCCTGCTTTCAGTGCTGGAACTATGCCCCCAATGGTATCAGATGCTCCGTTGGTGCAGTGACTCAAGCTGTTGCTCTTTTTTGACTCTTTGTTGTGTTGATGCAGGAAAATGATGTCTACTCAAAATGTAAGCATAGGTTTGCGCTAACAAGTATTTACCTTCCTTGCCTTGTATTCTTTTTTAGAATAAAGAAATAGAAGAATTGACAAAGATTTGTGATGAACTGATTGCCAAAATGGGGAAAAGCTAACTTTTAACCAAAATCTAGGATTTCAACCTTGAGTGCAATATGACCATTGGCACACTGATGTTCACACATTGATGTGAACAGGATCTATTTTCACTTTTTTGTATGCACTACTGTATTTTTCTTTCTTGATAATGTTGATTTGATTGTATGCAGTACTAAGAAGACTATCAGAATTCCTTGCTATTGTTTGCAATTTTTTTCCTAGTATATTTCATAGCAAGTTGACCTCAAAAGTTCCTGTATCAGGGAGATTTGTCAAGTTCTTTAATAAATTACAGATGCTCATCCTAGCCTTCCCTTTGTACATGAGTTCCCATGTTGGATGTCTTTTTTTGGATTTAATATAAATGTGTATTACATGCATGGGGACTCTTGCCTTAAGGAGTGTAAATTTGATCTGCATTTGCTGATTTGTAAAATAAACTGAAAACTTGAAAAATTAATGTGCTTGCCTCATCAATTCTTTATTGTAAATTAATGATCCCTTCCAACTTGGAATTAAGTACTGTTTCATTTTACTACTTTGGTGCATGCTTTTCATGAAATTCTAGATCCGTGTTGGAGTGGTACCACCTGCTTAAGACCAGGTATGCGTCATCAAAGCCCTTCATAACTTGGAGAGATGGAATTTTGTTCCAAAAAGGAGCAGCACCAATCTCTGGCCACTAAGTAGTAAATGTATCGCTAGCCCTGCATCTTCTGTGCTTTGCCAGTTAGTCATTGATATAATGACTACTAAAGTTTCTCTTGTTTTACCAGTTATTTGCCTTTTTAGAGTTCTGTAGGGGCATTTTCACAAGCAACTTTAAAATTGTGTCAGTTATAATTTAGGAATATTTGATATCCCCACTGTTCCACCTCACTCGAATCCCCTATTTTCACAAGTGAGGCCACTATTGCTGTAAGGTCACCACACTCCCCTCCAGCTCCTGTGGGTAATTCCTTTGTGGTGAGCTTCATAGATGAGTGGGCTTTGGAACATGGGTATTCCATGTTCAAGTCCAAAATTGTTGCCACTACACACAAGCGTTCTCTTAATGTACCGCTAGAGTGCAGCTAGATGACTAATTTTGATGATCAGGAGATACTGTTCCAGTACTCCTGATCCATGCAGTTCTGATGCGAGATGTTTCCATCTCTGCTGCTTCATACAGCTTATAGCAGTGATGGCGAACCTTTTTGAGCCCGAGTGCCCAAACTGCAACACAAAACCAACTTATTTATTTCAAAGTGCCAACACTGCAATTAAACCTGAATACCGAGGTTTTAGTTTTAGTAAAACAACTCATACAGTTGTCCGAACTAATTAACATCTTTTGTCTTAAAGAAAAACACAACAGAGCTTTCAATGATACAAACAGTTTTTTGTTGAAAAAAAAATCAACTCAAAAAATTATTATAGTACTACATTGTACACATAGCCTGAAGGGAATTTATACAAACTTTTTAAATAATTAGGTATTTTTGGATAAGGGATTCTTAACTTGTAATATGATTATATGCCAGACTGAAATTGTATGGGGCAAGCTTTACCCCGGGTCCTTTCCCTGCTTCTACAGGTGTCGGATTAGTAAAAGTAAAAGTCAACCTGTACTAGGATGAGCAAGATAAACAAGAAAACTAAACGTGCTTAACACATTTTAAACACTTTATGTCTTGGACTGCAAACACTGCATTAGGTAAAAGTTTGCATTGGGCATGCTTTTGCACAATTGATTTTTGCTATTGCATGCATGCTGATAATTTGTCAAACCTTGGCTCATACTCCGTTAGTTTGAGAGCAACACATGCAGCACTCAGGTCAACTGTTAGGGCTTTACATGCGAGCCATGCTCTGTGCATCATTCTTCAAAATCTTTTAAATGTGATAACAATGTAGAAAAGAATTCTGTAATAGGAATTCTAGAATAAAATCATTCTGTTCCACACTGTGAGAAAGAACAAGATCATTAGTGTTTTGCAGAAGGTCTTTTCGTGATCTGGTGACCAATGGCTCGAGTGCCCACAGAGAGGTCCCTGCGTGCCAGCTGTGGCACCCGTGCCATAGGTTTGCCATCACTGGCTTATAGGAAGGGTGGGCAACTTGTGACCCTCCAGATGATGTTGGACTGCAACTTCCATCAGCCCTAGCCAACATAACCAATGGTGAGGGATGATGGAATTTGTAGTCCAACAACATCTGTGCACCATTATGCACTATGGACCATTATGAATCGTGTTGTCCCAGTCTGAACGGACAGGTGATCTGGTTGCTTCCCTTGCTTCCTGCTCTACACTATAGCACCCAGTACAATGCATAAAAGGCTACCATGTGAAATAGTTTTCCTCTTCAATAGCTGTGTTTTTTGTTGTAAATGTGTAGTACTTCAAACTTGGATATTTTAAACACTTTTAAAAATTGTGTTTTTAATGTATTTGTTTTGACCAAGTTTTTATTTTAAACTTTGGTTCTTCTTATTCTTAGCTGCGTTGGACACCATTTTCTTGGTGGAAAGATGGGGCATATATCAAATAAATAAATTATGCGTAGGCTGCCCATTCCTACCAACTGTGGAATGCAGAGAGGGAAGCTAAAGAAATTCTTCATGAGACAAAGAAGAAAGCAGTCAGGTAGATGCTGAACCCTTTCAGCTTATTTCAAAGAAAGCAAATAAAGTACATGCTGAACTTTAAAACTTGGGGTAGCCCTATTCATCACAGTGGAGCTACTTTTTTTTTTTTTTTAGCAAGGCTTTAAACAAAATTAACAAAATATCTGCCTGCTTATGGAGAGATCCTGCTGAAATGAGGTTTGAGCACTTAGCACCTTGTAGGATTAAGGCCCATGTGCTTAATCTGAAATACTCAAGTCTGCCTATAGTCCCATAAGATGCCACTTGATGTCAAATAGTTTCTATTAATTGATGTATTTATTTATTTTTGAGACATGAAACGTTTTCAACTAGATGATTATTAAAAGTATTTCTTGAGAATTCTGTAGAGATGGAGAAGTACATCTGGCTCGAAGGACAGCCAGGAAAAGCTAGATAAGTAGCGTTCTACACACCTCCTTATCCTCTACATCATCCTCTATAGAGGATTAGCTATGCTGAATAAGCATTAGAGCTTTAATGACAAACAGTTGCTTTGTCTAATGATACATTTCTTGGCTCTCCATGATGAAGCCATTCGCCAGCTTGGTTCTTCTCAGCTTTCTTTTCACCATCCAAAGTAAGTAAGTTTGCTCCATTCATTGTCTCTGTTTTAGCATACTTAGCATATTTAGCATTTAATCTTTTCAGATTTTCATTATGACATCGGTTTCATGAACTACAAAACAATGTTTCAAGGGGATTCATCAATATTAGTTTTAGCATGGTTTTAAGATTATTTGCAGTAATGGTTAGTTCTTTAATGTACATTCCACTGGTGCCTTCTAGTACATCTTTGGGATTCATATAGCTTTAGCTGGGTTTCTTAAATTATGTTTTAAATGCATATTAACATTAACTTTTTAGAGCAATGTTCCTATTGCTTGACTGCAGACAAAAACAACCACGCCACAACCATCTGAATGAAGCTTGAAACTTGCACACTTTGCAAATTTGTCTCCATAGATGGTGAATATTTTTTCATCTTCAGGATTCAGGTCTACAAATGGGGCCGAGGGAGAGAGGTTCAGCATCCTGCTGAAATTCAGAAATGTACAGGATTAGGAATGAGTGTTTTTTCTTCCTGGCGGACAACATTCTAATGAAGAAACGAAAAATCATGTGTGACCGTTTCTGGGTTTCCTTCAAGATCTCACTTTTATTGGGAGGCAAAATGGAAATAATACATCAAGATCGTTACTAGTGCTCTTACATGTAGAGTAAATATAAACAAAGCTACTATGTGTATGGACTGGATCTGCTTCCCCACATAGGTATTCTTTCACATGACCAAAACCCAATAAAATTGCTCTTCACTGGATTTTCCATGATCCTTCAGCAAAGTTTACATGTAATGTAATTAAAATTGCCCTCCTCATAAGGATGAGATCAGAGTTGATTTTTAGTCGTTCTTTGCAATAAGATCTTCAACTATTTTTTAACTAATGACAGGTGATGCACTGCAATGCTATACGTGTGTAGGTACAAACAATGAAGAATGTAACAGACAAGGATCGGAGCAATGTCCTGGGCACTCTGATGCCTGCGCAATCATAAGAGGACAGTCAAGTAAGTGGTCATATATTTATTTATTTATTTTTATTTTATTATATTTGTTAATCGCCCATCTGGCCGGTCACCCGGTGGTAAGTCCAAAGTGGTCAAGCTGGTTAATTTCAAGCAGCAGAAGCCTCTGAGAATTTTGTTACTAAGACAGTGATGAGGGGGGGAAACCCAATTTGAGATGCAATTCTATGCATCTTTGGACAGAAAAAAGTCCTACAACTACAAAATGCCCCATGCTGGCTGGGGCGTGCTGGGAGTTGTAGGACTTTTTTCTGTCTAAACATGCATAGGATTGCACCCTTAGGTCATAAAGTATAGACAGAGGAAACCATTCCACGTTTTATCTTTAGCATTGTTAATAGATTACATTTTGATTCCCTTTAGCACAAGCAGACATCTATAGTCACTGAGCTTTTGATTGTCCACAGATACAATATATACTCCAGTTTTGGGGGCCACTTTAATCCAGGTGCTTTAAAATTCTGGTATGGCTTCCATTTTCGTATTTTGGAAAAACCACTAAATTGTGGGTAAATGTAATGTCCCAAAATTCCACTTAGAAGTGTGGAGTGGTTTTTCTACTACAAACAGCCATACAGTAAATGTGCTATAGCATATAAAGTCTACATTTTTTTCCTAGATGGAGTCTAAGTAAAGGGAAAGTATATTTGCACTGGGCATGTGGATATGTAGCTATGAATCAATGGTTTATTTACAATAAAGAAAATATAAGAGGAAGAAGACAGTGTCTTCATGAACCCAAGTCAAATATGTTTTGTTCCTTAGAATGGCCATGTCTTTGCCAAGGATAAGCGGTTTGAGGAAGCAAGCCCAGATGTCCCAAGCTAATAAGATAGTCAGATAAGCATGGATGGCGTAATATGTCTTGGATTGTCTCTGCATCTATTCTAGGTGGCATTATGAAGTCCTGTTCGTATAAGTCATTCTGTGAGCGGGCACGGAGAGAAGGTTCACGAGCACCTGGAGTGAGCGTTCACTGCTGTTATTCAAATAACTGCAATGCCAAAGGCCTGGGTTCAAGAAACATTCTTTCTACCAGCTACTTCTCCCTCCTTTTGTCGGCAATCCTATGGCACCTGCTTTTTAACCTGGAGTGAAATTTTAACTGGCAAGAAGGATGTAGAGGAATCTGTTAAACCCAAGCTACAAGGTTGTATTTGAATTGGGCGTGGGGGCACAGATGAAACACTCCTGTGAACAATAGAGCATTATATCAGCCTTCCCAACTTAGTGCCCTCCAGATGTTTTGGACTTCTAACTCCTGTCAGCCTTCTCCAGCAGAGCCGATGGTCAGGAATGCTGGGTGTTGAAGTCCAAAACATCTGGAAAGCACCAGATTGGAGAAGGCTACATTATATTCTCAAAATCAGTGGATGTAGAGGATGTTGGTATAGGGAGTGGGGGAGTAAACGTACTCATGGAAATTGAGTTAGTTTATGCTTCTAGGTAAAGAAAATGCTGTGGAGGGATTTGGATGATCAGCAAATTACACTGTACTATTGATCTTCAGAAACCTGCAATGATGATAGCCATCAATGTTCACTGGAAGAAACACTTGCTTAAGTTAAGAGAGTTAAGCCCTGTTCAAAGCCAAAACAAAACACATGTGTTGAACCAGGGCTGCATCAACTAGCCTCACCCTTGATGATGCCTACGTTGGCTTGCCCCACCCGACATCTGTGCGTACAGCATTTACATCTGCACTGAGGAAGCCTTCATTCCTGAAGGCATCCATGTGAACTAGAGTTCCAGATTGCATGGATGCCTTTGTGCATACAATGGTATCTCTGAGGGCTTCCTCACTGCAGCTATTTGCCCTGTATGCCTCAACAAGCCAGCATGCAGAGTGTCAGGGATGGGGCAAGACGGCATGGCCCCACTCACACGTTGACTCAACCCATAAGCGTTTCTTACGAACAGAGCTTTATTCTGCAAGTAATCCAGCAAACTAAATAAAACAACTCATAGCTGCCAACAGGCAGCAACCTTTAGCATGGTATGAAAAAATTGACACTTTAGCACTTATAAGGAGGCTGTATGAAAATATGACTAAGTGATATCATTTGAAATGTGGTTAAATGTAACAATGCAGCCCAGGGGTAAGCCCATTAGCCCACGGGCACCAACTTGTCCCCAGACGTCTTCCTTGTAGCTATGCCCACTGAGACACCCTACTTATCCCAATTTTTATTTTAAAAATAATATTTTTACTGGCATCTGGGATTGATTCAAAGTGAAGTGGAAGCCTCTAGCTGCTGCTGCCATCTTAATTTCCCATGAATGCCTCTGGGCAGCTTACTTGTCCTTTGTGACTCGCCATGCCCGCCCAGGACAGCCATTTTATGGTTGTGCCCAGGACAGTTTCTCAAATTTCCAGATGTGCCCACAGGCCCAAAAGATTGCCTACCCCGATATAGCCCATTCTTCTCCAACCTGGTCCCCTCCAGATGTGTTGGACTACAACTCCCTTAATCCCCAGCCAGCATGGCCATGCAGGGCACCAAGTTGGGGAAGGCCAATATAACCTAACAATCCTTCACAAGGAACCTTGTTAACAAGAACTCTTTATCATTAGTGGCTTATGGGAAGGGAAAGAAACAATCCAGTGATCCAAAAGATACATTAGAGTTTGATTACTGTTATATACCTTGGAACAATACCATGTAGCTTTAGTATCATTCTGCATATTTCACAGCACACTGTTCTGAACGTTGGTAATTCAGGACTTTAGAATGACTTCGTGGCATTGGCTGGATTTCAGTAAAAACCTGGCTGAGAAAGGAGTACACGCTTTTTCTCTGGGTTTGAAACTCCAAAGCAAGTTTAACCAGTGACACAGTTCCTGATCTGTAGGTTTCTTAGTCTGCAATCCTATTCTCACTTATCTGGGTATATTGAACTCAGTGGGAGTTATTTCTAAGTAGACATGTTTATGATTGCTAACGACCCTCTTAAATGTACCTACCAGTAGCTTAATTTGGGTAGGAGAATTAGTTCCAATGCCCTAGTCAAATACAGGCAGTCCCCATGTTAGGAGCGTCCGACTTACAGACAACCCATACTTAAGAACAGACTTCTGGGTTCCCTGGCACTACGTTATTTACATAGAGTGCATAGCGTAGTATACTACGGAATTTGTGTAAATGCCCATTTTAACGTATAGAACGCTATGCTGTTCCGACTTACATACAAATTCGACTTAAAGACATTCTTAAGAATGGAACTCGTTCGTAACCTGGGGAGTGCCTGTACACTTCAACTACGCATTCTGTTTATCCAAATTTCCTATGCAATACACATGTTAGCAGATGAAGACAAGAACTGATGGATGCCTTATGTACATGTTTGTATACACGATGAAACTAATTTCAGCTTCGTCTTCCAAATGGTGTAAATTTGTGCAGAAGTTCATTATTGCTCTTGTATGGATTGTTTTGTATGTATTAGTTTAAATTTACACAATAAAGACACCAGGACAAAACAGATCAGATGATTTCAGTCAAAGTCTAGTTTGAGGGCCACTTCACAAATTACTTTTGCCAGTATTAATATCCAGATCAGAAAAAAAGCATGTATCCTTCATTCAAAAGGGTGCAAGTATAATTTTTGCCTCTGGAAAATGTGCGTCGAAAAGTTAATAGGTGCTTTGTTTCAACACACAGGTTAACATGTGTTTAAAAACAAATTGTGAAGTGACCCTGAAAGTCAAGAATCAAATTCAGAAGTCAAAGACATTCTGGTAACTATCAGAGCATCAGGGCTTCAGACTTACACCTTCCATCAAACATTTCATTAAAATCAGTGACACAAGTGTGTGCTTTTTAGTGCACTGCATTCTACTAGAACATTTTCCCAAACGGAGGGCTACTGAAATATTTTAATAGTACAGAGCTATTTACCTTAAACCTCAGAGATACAGTGCAGGAAAGAGTGTGAGAGAACCATTAGCTTGATCCAACCCACTGTGGAACTAATAAGAGCATTTATATTTGACTGCATTGGCAACAGAATTGGGCTTGAACTATTTTGACAGTACTGCTTACAGCACAATCTGTTTTGGCAGTACTGTTTGCAGCACAATTTCTGAATTAAGTCCCATTGATATCAATGAGACTAATTCTCATGTAGGTATGCATAGGATTGCAGCCTTAGTTACACTTTAATGGCCAATATGGGTTTCATAAACTGTTGGCTTTTTAATTTTTAATTTATTTTTAGTACCTACAGGTGGTATTGACATGTCAGGAAGCAGCATGTGCTCAGTACTTCGGAACTCATCAACTTGATGCCTTTAGTGTTAAATATGGATATTGCTGGCACACATCTTGGCTCAATCTGGCCTTTATTCCAATGGAACTCAGTAGACATAGAGCAATAGTTCCAACAAATAATTGTTTTTAAATGTTCATGAGTCTAAAATATCAAGGACATTGAAGGCTGAATAAAATCCCTTAGCATGTCTGATACAAAATGATGACAAAGTTCACCTGACTAAATTATTGTTCTTGCATAATGTTGATTAAACTGCCATGTATATATAGAAAGTTGCCTGCCCAGTCTACCATTAAGGTGTCAGCCATGTGTAGGCCCCGGACTTGACAGTACTGGTAAAAATTACTCACCTGAGTTGTGATCCTTGCACACAGTGGCACACACAAGTTATCTTGTTCTCATTTTATATTTCATTTTATCAGTGCACAGGATCAGAGCTCTGATTGAATACCTTGTGGATATGTTTAGCCCATAGCAATTTATCATTCATGCTGATATTTGTTGGCTCCTTTTGACATTATTATATTGTACTATGCTTTTAGCCACCACATTTACCTTTGGTAAAACTCTATAGAGGCAACTCTGTACTGAACTCATTAAAATTATACCCATGTATATAATATATATATATATATGTTTTTTTCTTTAAGATGGAAATAAATGTATTCAGTATATGATAATGCAACATCACTGTTTCTGAACTAGAAATGCTAATAATTTTATGGATGCAATGTAGAGCAATGATAGCCCGCTTCCTTGGAGTGGAGGTCCAAATATTCCCTGGCCAACAAGACTGGTGCCAAGGGTAGACATGGTCGGGCACCTGCCATGGGCCAACACCCCAACACAGGCCAACAAGAGTCCTCCTGGAGTTGCTCTTCTTCTTCACCATTTAAACCTGCTTGTTCACCTGCCTCTTGATCTGGCCCAGACAATGGTGGTGGTGAGAAGGAGGAGCAGTAGGTGCCATTGTCTACTTGCTCACTGGCTCTCAGCCTGTCAAGCTAGTAGCAAGTGGTAGAGATGGTGAGAAAGAGAATGGAAAGCAATAGCAGCTGGTTACAATGGCAGTGACTTACTGAGGGGGCTAACTGCCCGAGGGCCCTCGAAAAGTTGTAGCCGGCACTGCTGGCC
Organism: Shinisaurus crocodilurus; assembly: GCA_021292165.1. NCBI lineage: Eukaryota > Metazoa > Chordata > Lepidosauria > Squamata > Shinisauridae > Shinisaurus > Shinisaurus crocodilurus. The sequence goes on from CM037878.1 coordinate 84,509,200, forward strand.
AAGCTCCTTGGGGTCCTAAACCTCCCAACAATAATGTTACCCCCTTCAAAATTCAAGATGTCATCCCTAGGCTCAAAACCCTTTCCAGTGCAAAAGAAAAAAAAATCCCATGGGGAGATGTCTCTATGGTTCCCCTTTTCCACTAAAAACTGTCCTGTCTTTGCCTCAGGTGAGCATTCACTTGTAAAAACAGACTGACCCTATTGGTTCCCAATGACAGCAGTGGTCAGCACAGCAGGTAGCTGGGAATGGTATCCGGTTTGGCAAGAAAAGAACTGCAGGATCTCTAATATCTCCATGGCTGGCAAGCTTCAACAAAAGTCAGGGGCAGACTGAGCCCTTACATACTGGACCTAGCTAGACTGCACCTCTTGGATGTGGAGTGTTTCCTTAAATGGACTTGTTTAGAGAGGCATGTAGAGTATTTCTGCCAAGCAGGGCTGGGAGATTGTGGTCTCTGGGGTACTCTGGTCAGCAGCTTGAGGAAACATACTGCTGGCTCTGGGATTCAAGTCTGGAGGTGCCCCCCTCCCCATTTCTCTCTGGACTCTCTGGACTCTCTGCTGGTTTGGCTGAGCTATGCAGGCCTCCATGGCCACCACCTCTTAATTGGTACAGAAGTCAGTATTAGGTTTTGGACATGATGATCTTCTACCAGGGCCATGTCTGAATTACTGAGTGAGGGTGTGTGAAGAAATGCCATGTATATAACTGTTGTTGTTCTGTAATGTTTACTTTGTCTGGCCTTGTGAGGCTACAATGTACCTGAGGCCTTGCTTTGTTACTGTCAAAGGCCTGTGTAGTAGTTGCTTAGTGACATTCTGAAGAGGGAGAGAAAATTGCTTTGAATATTTTTAGATGGGGCCTGGATCAGGTAAGTTCAATTCTGATTGGCTGGGGGTTGTAGCTAGTTGGAAAAGAGTGGTTGGGAAATAATAGTTAAGGAGTCAATCTGTGGGTAGTTAGAGAGGGAGAAGGTCTATTGGTTAGTGTATGGTGTTATAGGACTAGAAGAAAGCTGAGGAGAAAGTGAATAGCTAAGGCTTGGATATTAAGCTATTCCTTCTCTGTGGGATAACCATATGCGGCTGGTGAAGACCAGGAGAAGGGAGTAAGGTGGCTATGTTCTGCCAGGAGGCTGCCCTAAGATCTTCCCAGAAAGTTACACAAACAGAAATTAAAACCCAGATAAATGGTCAGGCAGCCAGAAATACAACAGGAGGAGTTTTGGGGGTCAGAATATTACTGTACCCAAAAGATGGAACTGGTTGTGAGTGTATTTGGCTGGGGTGGAGGTTTAGGGAATTTGGGGTAAAGTCCTTAAAAGGCTTGAAGTAGCAACAGTGTCTCTTGAGTCCTTCAGAAGTGTCAGCAAACATTCTTTTTAGAACCCAAAATAAATATTAGTATTCCCTTATGTTCAAAGTATCCCTTTAATAAACAAACTTGTTTAATCATCTTGTCTCAAGTAGTGGTACCCTAAGCCTATTATACCAAACTACCAGGAATTTTTAAATTAGTCTAAGGAGACATCCAGTCATCCAATACAGGATGGGAGGAGCAGTGGAGGTGATCTTCCTCCCACCCTGCAGGTTTTGCTATATGGGCTTTTTAGTGCGGGTGCTTTGGGAAGGAGGCTGGAAGAGGCTCAGGATAACTCATATCCTGGCCTCTCCAGTCTCCTCTCCCCGCCCACCAGAATGCCCCCCTTTCTCCTCCTTTGAGATTGCTTTTCCGACCTTGGAAGGCAACTGGCGCAGTTCTTTACAAGCTGGCTGTGAGGGGGCGGGGGAGAGGGTCAGCTCTGAATAATCCTATGGTTCCTGGGATGCTCACCCAGGGACCATAGGATTGCTCTCTAAGAGAACTGGTGGCAGCAGAAAAGGGTTGGCTTGTGGAGCTCTCCATTATAGTGGCAGAAAGTTCCTTAGGCCCTGAAATAGAAGCATTTGTTGGAAAGAAACCCCATAGGTGAGATTGCCCAGTGAAGGAGAAGTTTCCCCATAGGTGGTGCGGAGTGTGTGAGAAAATCCCCCATAGGCTGTGCAAAGAGGCATGCCTGCTAGCTCATGAGCATGGCCAGTGGTGGCTGGTGCCCACTGTGGCTGGTGGGGCAGAGGGCGGACTCGGAGAGGCTTTTCCTCTTGCATCCATTCAGTCTGCTGCTCATGCTGCCTCTGCCTCCTCCCCCTTGGCTGAGAGAGTAGAGACAGCAATGTGAGAAGGGGAGAATTCAGCTGTGGCAGCTGGGCCTCCTCCCCGGTGCCCTTCTGACTCATCCCTTTAGGAAGCATCAGGGTCAGATCCAATTGGCTGCCTGACCCAGAAATTCTGTGCCTTTTAATTATTATTTTTAACAAGAATCCCAGGTTTTGGAGGAGTGAGCCCTCCAGGAAGGAACCTATTTTCTTTATCATATGGGGTGGGGTCAGTACTCATGCACTTATCAAAATGAAACTGCCCCTGCCAGACCAGGAGTTCCATCCTGGCCTGCAGCTGCACGCAGCAGCAACCAGCTGGCTAGAAGAAGCTGGCACGGCCTCACAAAAGTTTGTGTTTTTTAAAATATTGGGGGGGGGGGGGCGGAAGCTAGCGACTCCAATGTCAGCGGGGCTGCATATCCGCTCCAGATTTTACACGGAACTTTTAAGGAGCTATCCATGGTGCCGAACCTATTGCGGGGATAGGGCTCAGCACCATGGACAGCTCCTTAAAAGTTCAGAATAAAATCTGGAGCAGATATGCAGCCCTGCTGACATTGGAGTCACCAGCCTCCACTGGGGGTGGTGGGATGGATGTTGACAGGGGCAGGGTGCCAAACACCCTGCACCACCGCTGAGCATAGCTCCTGACCCAGGCAAACAATGCTCCCCAAGGACAGATAGGGAAACAGGATGCCAGGGCCTATAGCTGTACACAAGGCCCCACAGCTGGCTTTGCCACATTTCAGCCCTTCCTGTGCTCATCAAAAACATTCCGCCGAGGCCTTTGTGTCATCACAGAGCACTGGGAGTATCTCTCCATTCCAGCACTGAGGAGGCAGATGTGGTGCTGCTGCATTGGCTTAGAAACAGTACAGAGGCTTCTTTATGTTTTTTTCTGAGCCAGCGATGTCATGCAGAGGCCACTGGGGTGTCTCTTCACAGAAGGCTGAATGCTGGTGGCGAGTTCATCAGGAGAACTTGGTTCTCAGCCAGCCCATCGCTGACCCCAGGCGTGGGCGCAGGCAGGCAGCACTTCTACAGCCTCATCTGACGCAGTTGCCATCAATACCCTGACTCGTGTACTATTGACACTCAGCTCTCTGTCTCCATGTCATCTAACTCCAAATCCCCAGATTATTTCACCCATAATCTTCTTATACATTATGTGCCATTTCAAATAGATGCTTTAAAAAAACCCAAAAAACAACCTGGACAGTGGGGGTAGGGGAATGGTACCTGGGGGGATTCTATAGCAAAAGTGCCAAGTGCACTTTACTGACTTCACATACATTAGCACAAGTGCATTTCTTCAAACCATTTTTTCATTTAGAAATTTAGTTCTCGCCCTTCAGTCAAATGATCCTCAAGTTGCTCTATAATTGACTGTAATAATGCACACACCATAATCATATTACAGTGGATTTTTGCAATCAGCTGTAATAATTTATTCCATTAAAGATAGTTCACATGTTTGGTGCAATTGGGCAAGTTACAAGCCACTGCTATGATGAAATATTAAGTGGCGTACATGCATCTGTGAATCTGCCAGAAGGCATCCATTGTGCTACACTTGGAACCTTGAATTTGGCAGCTGCGAGTCGAAGGCTCAGCCTGGGTACCAGGTGATATTCCTTTGTTCCAAATAAACCAGTAAAAATGCCCTACCTCATGGGATTGAATATAAGGTTCTCTGATCATTCAAAATGGTAAAAATGGATGCCCCTATCTAGATAAGGGCATGCACATGAAGAAGGTGGCTTCCCTGGGCCACTAACTTTCAGGAACTTCAAATGTAAATTGGATGTGCATTCAGATACACATATGAATGTACATCCAAATACGGATGTTCTCTAGTCTGCGTTACTTTTAATTGAATGTACTTTCTGATCCAAATTCTAGTGCAACCAGTCAGGCGCAGGAACAGAGTACTATATAACAACAATAATTTTCTTCATTCAGAATATAAACAGTATCCTTGGATCAATCTTCAAGGCGATAACAGGTAAATATGTAAAGACTGTTACCTTCTAATGTATTTATTTATGCATGCGCACGCGCGCACACACACACACGCGCACACACACACACGCAGTACTCTATACACAAGCAGCTAAGTATGACTTTAGATCAGCCCCTTCCCCAACCTGGTGCCTTCCAGATGTTTTGGACTTCAACTCCCACCAGCCCCACCCACCATGGCCAATAGTCAGAAATTCTGGGAGTTGTAGTCCAAAACATATGGATGGTGTCAGGATGAGGAAGGCTGCTTTAGATACACAATACATTCTTTAAGTTCTGTGGAACAGTCCTCATGTTCTCTTATGTTTGAATTGGAATAAGAAACTGCACAGACTTCCATCTTAAATCCTGTTGAGAGAACTGTTCACAACGGGTGGGCAACTTGTGGCTCTTCAGATGTTTTGGCCTACAACTGTCAGCCCTAGCTAGCATAGCCAGCGATAAGGGATTACGGGAGCTGTAGGCCAAAACAGCTAGAGAGCCACAAGCTGCCCACTCCTGGCTTACAACAGAATAGTGGACTCACAATAGCTGTAATCTAAGTAAATTGATTCTTGCATCGGTCCTATTGAAATCAATGCAGCAAGTTAGTAGCAACTAACTTAAGCTCCATTAATCTCAATGGGACTTAAGTCTGACTGGTTTTAGTCAAAGGGTGGGCCTTAAATATTTTAGGATTGATCCATATGCTGCCACCTTATTAATACATGTTATTGTTCTCTCTACATAATTTATTATTTATTTATTTATTATATTTATACCCCGCCTTTTTTCCTGCAAGGAACCCAAGGCGGCTTACATAATCCCCCTCCTCCTTTCCATTTTATCCTCACAACAACCCTGTGAGGTAGGTTAGGCTGAGAGTCAGTGACTGGCCCAAAGTCATCCAGTGAGTTTCATGGCCGAGCGGGGACTAGAACCCAGATCTCCTGAGTCCCAATCCAACACCCTAACCACTTTGTTTTGGTTTTCTTTGGCGGATAACAAAAGGGACTAGCTTACATAGCTTTACTCTTGTACGCATCAAACTAGGAACCAGCACGTTCTGATGCACATTTGCTTGTGAAAGGCATTTCTTGGCAGATACTTCCTTCTAGCTTTGATCCAGAAATGAAGGTACCCTAGAGGCTGTATTGTGATGCCATAGTCAAAATAAGATGACCTAATAGTGACCTCTATGTATTAAGAAGACATCATCGCTTATTGCTGCTGTAGAGGCCTGAAGTAATATGTTTTTTCTAGGACAAAAGTGGAGGAGAAATGGGAAGCAGCTTGTGAGCCTTCCTTCAGCAAGCCCAAATCATCTCCAACTGAGTATTAACCATAAGCTGGTGTACCATTTCTGAATACCTCACAACATGGCTTGCCAGAAGCGTCTCCATGCAAAAAGCCAGAATTCCCTAGACATACTTCAGTTAAGTTCTTTTGTTCCTGAAACAACTGCTTTAGATAATAAAGAACACCTGTAAGTATCAGATATGTGTTTGGAATGGGCAAGTGGATGGTATAGAGCAGGGGTGGGCAACTTGTGGTCCTCCAAATGGTGTTGGACTGCAACTCCAACACCATCTGTCAGCCCTAGCCAACACAGACAATGGCGAGGGATGATGGGAGTTGCAGTCCAACAACATCTGGAGGACCACAAGTTGCCCACTTCTGCCTATAGGGAAAGACTCTTCTGCCAATAAAGGTACCTCTGTATTTCCTTCAGTGCTTTGTTGATCTATAGATGTTGCCAGGCATTCCATAAGAGACAGAGTATATTTGTAAAGGAAGTGAGGCAGCAGAGAATTCTCAATGTATCTGACATCATACTGCTGTTCTGCTGGGCTCAGCTCATCCCTTATGTGGATGCTGTTTGAATCCATTTATTATAACTAGCTACTCTAACTAAGGTAAACTGCAAGATGGTAAAAAAGCAGGACACACAATTTTAATTTATTTTTTAATGGGTTTTATGCACATGAAAGGAAAGAATTGGACTCCTCCCTGAAAAAGGAAATAATGTGTGAAATTAAGAACAGTTTGTTTGATGTTTATCTATATATCAAATTTATATACTGCCCAACCAGCAGATGCCCTCAGGGCAGTTTACAATGATAAAAACAAACAAACAGCAATACAAAAACAACTGAAGCAGTAAACAATGCAAATATTAAAATATTAAAACATTAAGAATATGAAAATATTAAAGAGCCATCAGTAAACTTAATAATCAGATAATTGGACTAAAGATTAAATGCCTGTTGGAAGAGGAAGGTATTTAGTTTTGTCTTAATGCCCTTCCTGGATATATGTAATGTTGATGGTGTCCCTTTAACCTCCAGTTATCTGCTGTCAGCTCCCTTTGTATCTCTGGGAGGACTTTCACCAAATGAGAAGCAGATAGCTAAGGTAAGTGTGGTAGCTTCAGATGAAGAAGACACCAAGAGCGGAATGAAACTACTGACTTGGTTTATCAAGTATTTGTTCCCACTTTAAGCTACTGAGGCTCTGCAATCCTATTCATGCTTTCCTGGGAAAAAGTCTTATTGAATTTAATGGGATTTACTTCTGAGCAGGCATGCATAGGATTGCACTGATGATTTAATTTATTGGGATTGTAGATTGAGTTGCATTATTCCTACATTATTCCACAGGTCCTGGTGTTAGGTAGCTGCAAAATCTATGCACCTCAACTCACAAATCTAATGGAAGAGTGGCAGATAATCGTAGTCATACCAGAGACTTGAAGTCAGTTTTTAAAATCCATAACCCCCTGCCTTGTTGCCTCCTTAGCTCCCTGTTGCACAGGCCTCCCACCATTCCAGGCTCCACTCCCACCAGCACCTAGGGTGGCCACTTACACATCACCAAAAAAGAGGAAATGCATCACCAAAACAGAAACAATACCAATTTGCATAACATTTGCACATGCAAGTTTATACGGTACATATATGTGCAAATTTAGAAACAAGAAGTGTTATTTAAATAGAAATAAAAGTCATCTGGCCACAGTGGAGAATACTGTCTAGGTCAGGGCTCTCCAACCTTGGGTCCCCAGATGTTGCTGGCCTACAGCTCCCAGCATACCCAGCCAGCATGGCTAATGGCAAGGGATTCTGGGAGCTGTAGTCCAGCAACATCTGGGGACCCAAGGTTGGAGAGCCCTGGCCTAGGTGAGCTGTGTGTGCCTTGTTAGGGCTGCTGTCCAGATGCTAACTGTGGATGGGCAACGTCAAGGCCCCAGCTCTCCTGTTCAGATAGTTCTTTGACTTTAAACTGGACCTGGACTGGACAGAGCAAATTCAGATGGCCATGTAGCACTCATTTAGTGGCTGATTTAGATCCAGCATTGTGGGGTGCTGCTCCACATGGTGAATTATTTGAGAGGTATTAGGAAAAAAATGGTGGCTACTAGCCACCAGGACTCCCAGGAGCACCACTGACATGGGGGCAATGAAATCAAATAGCAGCAGAGAAAAAGGTGAATTGAGGGCAGGCTTGTGGAACCTTTTGCCTCCCAATATCTCCTCCCCCATCCCATTTTCATTCAAAAAAAATCATTTGAGACCTTTTGGCTCAGCATTCATTTTCCCTTTTTCCTTTATTAGGTGGGCTTGGGTGAGGAAGATGGGTGGGTTTGTGGGTGGGTTATGATGTGGGCATATTATTATGTGGGCGATCTCTGTTGTTTAATTTTTAAAAAACAAAACACAGACCAATGAGATCTTAATGATAAAAAGCAGAAATGTGCCAATAGGGATCCCTTGGTGAAATGTTCCTAGTCCCGTCAAAATGCGTTTGGCTTTCCTCAAAATTCTTCTGATATTTCTACTGAGAAAGAATCTCCAAATTCATAAAAATACTTTCTCATTTTATTATGTGTTGTCCTCACCATGTTAACTAAATGTATGTATTTTGAACTCTTACAGCCCCTTGAGGAAGGCCTTGAAAAAACACAGGCCGAAATGCGTCGGGCTTCTCTATTTAATAAAGTTTGCATCCTGAGAACCTAGTTCTCCCCCCTTTTTTCGTTGCTATTGGATGCTCTTCTCCTCTGGTTTCTGTCTTCAGTTTCCCATAGAACCAGACAGATTTTTCCAGGAAGCCCACAAACAGGGCATGGAGGTGACATCCTCTCCCACAGTTGTCCACCAACAACTGCTCTTCAGTAGCATATTGCCTCTGAGCTTTTCTACATGATGAGGCATTTATTGTGCACTCGTGATTCCTTACTCACGGTTGTTTAGTGGTTCTTTAGACGACGACGTGATCCTCCAGTTTCGCTTCTGTTTTTTTAGAGCATTTTCCTGGGGGTTTTTTGAATGGGGAAAATAGGATATTATTTCTGAAAGTGCTGGTTCTTGTGTATTTGTGTTATACCACTAATGCACAGTGCCACCTAGACATTATATAGCAGAAAAGCAGGGAAGGAAAAGTTCTTTGTGTAGAGCTTGGATCTCAGTTCTGAGAAGAAACTGGAAGTAGATACAGCGATTAACAGCCTCATGTAGAAAAGCTCTCTGAAACCTGGGCTCTCTCCCCCTGTTCTTGATAAAGTTGATATTTTTAATATAGACATCATAACCTTCCTGGGGGAAAATTATTCATGTGTTTGTTTTAAGATTCCAGTACCCCTGAAACCACGCTTCTTCCGCAAGCAAGCTGGGCTCAGCAATCGCTGGCAACTTCCATTCAGACCAGACTGTGATCTACTAGGGATTGCACAAGCTGATAAGGTCAACCGAGTTGTTCTCAATGAGACCCTTATGAGAATAATGTCAGGTATAGTGATGATTACAAGCACTGAGTACCTTTTTAAATGCAAGGCCTCTCTTGAAGCTTCTGTTGCGTGACTGTGTAAGCTTCTGAGCTTTATGGTAAGGCTCAAAATATTTGCACTATTGCCTGCAGAAAAGGTGATCAAGTACAGATAATTGCACAGTGTGTCAGTCTCTGAAACTGGGATTCTAATCTACCAAACTGTAATATTGATCTTTGGAATGGCCTGATTGGAGTAACCAGCAATTCAAAAGTATTCCACTAGAGAGCAACTGTGCATCTGAAAGATAACCTGAGGCATATATGTGTGAAAAAAGAGAATACTGGTTTGTTATTCTATTAATAATCTCTCTGTCTCTGTCTCTGTCTCTGTCTCTCTCTCTCTCTCTCTCTCTCTCTCTCTCTCTCTCACACACACACACACACACACACACACACGTCTGTCTGATCTACATAGATGTCTAGTTCACACAAAAAGTAGATGAACATGAAAAATGTTCCTGGACTGTACCACTTCAGACTGCAAGTGGGGGAATCATCTGCTCAAACATTCCTCCATATAAATAAATAACTCCCTGCATCATGTGTAAAACTGGACATCAGGGGACGTGTTTTAGCTTAGCCCTCTCAACAATAATTTTGTATGGGTAGAGATCCCTTTGTCCTCATTGTGAAAGTATTCAGCCATCATACACACAAATATACACATGGAGTAGTGCAGTTCAGGAACAGGTTTCCTACCTCTTCTGCTATGTATGTGTAAACTAAGCAAGAATATGCTTAATTTACAGAAGTAAATTGCTTAATTTACAGAAATGAATTGACCTATGAAGCCTTATATTACTTGGGACCACAATACCTGACACAGTGCCTCTTGCAGTATGAGCCTACCTGTAAACTATGGTCCTCATCTGCGTGCCTCCTCTGAAGGAGATTTGAAAGATGGCAACAAGGGAGAGGGCCTTCTCGGTGGTGGCCCCCCGATTATGGAACCCCCCCCCCCGTGAGGTCCACCTGGTGCCAACATTGTCATCTTTCTGGTGCCAGGTTAAGGCTTTCCTCCCGGGCATTTGACAGCTAATGATAAGGTTTTTAATGGATCCTGGTATTTTTATTGTTGATTGTGCAAACTTGTTTTATATTTTTGTATGCAAATAGTTCAACATTACATTTTATATTGTATTTTTAGGGGTTTAACCTTTGTAAACTGCCTGGAGAATAATAATGAATGAATGAATTCATACACATACATATATTCTGTATATATACATAAGTTACTGGATATTGTGGTGAGTACACACCACAGCTCTCGCTGCAGCATCCAGGGCTTTGGTACCTGTGGTGGCATTTCTTGGAACCCTCTCTCCACCATCCCCCTCACCTATGGTAAGTTGCATGAAATAGGGAGCAGGCAGAGTGGGCTCCAGGACATACTGTGGCAGAGCCGGGGGGTGGGGGGCTGATCCAGTCAGACCATGATCCAGAGTCCAATTTAATTTTGGACTTTCAACAGATTTTAATACAGTTGCATTATTTCCAGAGCATTACAAAGGGGATGACAGGCAGTATGGAGGGGAGGGCCCACTTAGCCTTATATAAAAAACACAGGTCCTGTTAAAAATAAATAAATAAACTAGCCAGGAAATGACCAAGGTTCAAGTGAACAGAAGGATGATACCTGCACCACACCTGACACATCTCTGAATGAATTAACTCAACCACAATCAGTACTATCCAGAGAAACAAAAATTAGAACAAGCAACCTGTATTTATTATTGATGTTAACAAACATTGTCAGAAGGGGAAGGGATTTGACAGAAAAAAATATGTGATATAAAACTGTTTGCTAAAGCTGAAATCCTATGCACACTTTCTTAATAAGTCCTGTTGAACTCAGTGGGCCTTACTTCTGGGAGAGCATGCATAGGATCAGGCTGAATATTTAGGAAGTCTGAAAACTAGTGGATGAAAATAAATTCATGCCCTTTTATTTATTACTTATTTACAGTATTTGTATACCGCTCCACATCAAGCAGATTCCGGAGTGGTGAACAATAAAAAGACAAAAACAGATTAAAAACAAAACATTGAAAACAAACTAAAATTGCATTGGTGGTTGAAGAGCAGAGAAGGCTTCCCAGAACAAGGAGGTCTTCAGCAGGCGCTGAAAGCAGCACAATGTCGGAGCCTGCCTGACCTCCAGAGGCAGGGAGTTCCACAGAAATGGAGCCGCCACACTGAAGGCCCTTCTCCTGGTGGACTCCAATTGAGCCAAAGGTCCATGAGGAACCACCAGGAGCATGCCATCTCATGACCTCAGCGACTGGGTAGGTTGGTATGGGAGGAGACGCTCTCTCAGGTATCCTGGTCCCAAGTTGTTTAGGGCTTTGTACACTAGTACCATAACTTTAAACCTAGCCCGGTAGCAAATAGGCAGCCGGTGCAGTTCCTTCAGCAAAGGAGTTGCATGCTGAAAAGGGGCAGTGCCCGACAATAGCTGAGCTGCTGCATTCTGCACTAGCTCCAGCTTCTGGAGCAGCCTTAAGGGCAGCCCCACATAGAGCGCATTGTAGTAATCCAGTCTTGAGGTTACTAGTGCCTGTATCACTGTGGCCAAGCTATCCCTATCCAGGAGAGTCCATAGCTGGTGAACCAATCAAAGATGGTAAAAGGCACTCCGAGCTGCCACAGTCACTTGGGACTCCATTGACAATGATGGATCTAGGAGTGATGGACCCCAGACTACGAACCTGATCTTTCAAAGGGAGTGCAACCCCATCCAGAACAGGCAGTGAGCCTGTCTCCTGGACTCAGGAACCACTCTCCCACAGGGCTTCTGTCTTGCCAGGATTCAGCCTCAGTTTATTGGCCCTCATCCAGCCCATCACTGAGTTCAGGCACTGGTCCAGGACTTGCACAGCCTCTCCTGGTTCAGTTTTCACAGGGAAGGAGAGCAGTGTGTTATCAGCGTACTGATGACACTTGGCTCCAAATCCCCTAATGATTGCTCCCCGCAGCTTCATATAGATGTTAAACAACATTGGGGACAAGATGGTACCCTGCAGAACCCCATAGCACAATTGCCAAGGGTCCGAGGAATAGTCACCCAATCTTACTCTCTGAAATTGACCGAAACCACTATAACACATTGCCTCCAATGCTCAACCCGCGGAGTTGATCCAGGAGGATACCATAGCCTACTCTCAGGGTCTATGGTTTTCTTCATTTAAAGCCATCACATATTTCTGTGGAATTTGTCCCTGCTCAATTGCAATAGTTCCATTCCACACGAAGAACAGAATTCATGATCGCAGCCCATGCGGTTCACACTTATGCTTGAACTTTAAACACAAGGAAATCCTCAGAAATGTATCATTGGCTGCATTGTTCCAGTTTGCCAATGCTTACATATCAGATTTTTCTAGGATGTCTTCCATAAGTAATGTTGAAAATGTCAAATAATCATATTTTTAGTAGCCTAATGAAAGATTTTTCAGCTCTCAACATACCAAGCAATTGCTGTGCTTTTATTTATTTATTTATTTATTTATTACAATGGACATTATTTGGTATCTATTCATCACAGGGGAAAATATTGCATGCACTTGTGTGTGGTGTTGTTTTTTTTTAAACCCTCCAGCTGACACGCCTTTGTCCCTGCATGAAGAACAAGAGGCCTGGAAGGCAAATACAGAATTTCGGAAAGAATCTAACGTGCACACTTTTTCAACTATACAACCAAAACAGAAACCCAGTCCCAGGTAACAGCCACCCATCCCTCATACATGAACATTCTGCATATCACTTTAAAGTGGAAACATTCCTTACTGGTTTTGACTGTATAGCCCAGCGGTACAAAAAGATCTCAGAATTATTTGTGTTGGATAAGGTAACAAATCACATTAAAGAGCCAAATAGTACTGCTCCTTTACTTTTGGCAATATGGGCCCTACTGACTGAATGAACTGGTTCACATGACACAGCCGGGTCATCTTGGGTTATTTACCCCACAATGAGCCACAGCATGTGCCAGGTATGTGCAGCCATCATTTTGAAAATGAAACTGATTGGTGTTGCGCTATGTCATGCAAACCTGGCCATCATGGGTTATTCAAGTTTGTTAAGCAAAGCTTTCCCCACAACCACCTGGAACATCCCCCCCAAAAATGCGTTTGTACTACTGCTGTGACTCTCTGCTGCATGAAGGATTATTTTGTCAGTTATTTCCAACTTTGCTGGATTTACCTGTGGTTTCATAGACATCCCAATAGTCCATTTCTTTTGCTGTTTCCTCCTCTGCTATGTTAGCTGCCTCACAAGTTCATTTCTTTTGCCCTATATTTGCAAGATATCATTTATTTAAGCCCAAATGAATTAAGTGTCTTGCTGAGACATTTTTTTTGGGGGGGGGGGGGGACAATTTCCACATCTTTCTTTCTTTTCTTTTTTTTAATCTTTCCCCACCATTCTGCTGCATCTAATGGTTGTTCCAATCCACAGGTGCATGCAAACATTTGCCTTACAAGTGATTTTGCATTTGAAACAAAAATAACAAAAAGTCTCAAGTTAAATCGCTAACACACAGCGCAATCCAATGAGGCTGCACATAATCCCCTGAACTTGGAGGATTACAGGCATCCTGTCGAGGATGGAAGGAGCACGGAGGCGAAGGTTCCCCTGCCCTGCAAAAGACTTAGACGGCTGATTTTGGCTGTTTTGCGCCTGCTTGCGAAGGGGACGGGCTGAGGCGCCACCAGGATGCATCATATCCTGGCGGAGCCTCGTTTCTCTCCTCCCCGCCCCCTGGAACGCCCACCCGGTCCCGACCTCGAGCCGCAGCCGGTGCAGTTCTTTTTGTGCCAGCTACAACGGTGGAGAGAGGGCACTCCAAATTTAGAGTCCCGGCTCCAACCTCAGAGCAAGTTTCCGAGGTTGGAGCTGGGACTCCGACCTTTCCTATGGCCATCTAGACAGCATCTAGCGGCCATAGGATTGCGCCCTCAGTATGTTAGAGAGACAGCCAACATTATTCCAATTACTTTTGTTTAGTTTTGTTGAAATTTTACAATAAAAATTAATTTTTTAAAAAATATTCCATTTACCTTGTCCACTTTGTCCTGCACTTTTTTCTTTCTCCACTTCTTGGTTCTGCTGTACATTTGGAATGACTAGGCACACTGGGGTACAGACTATCCCTTGGAATGTCATTGCTATCTTTCATCTTCTTTCCTACATCTTCTTTCCATACCTACATTTTATTCAGTTTGCAGTCTTATACTTACTTACCTGAAATCAGTGGAGCTTATGTCTGAGTGGTCCTGTATAGGATTGCATTGCACTGTACAGTAATACCTTGGATTACAAGTAACTTGGTTTGAGAGCGTTTTGCAAGACAAGCAAAATTTTTAATATTTATTTAATTTTTTTTGACTTGATATACAAGCGTCGTCTTGCAATACAAGTACTGTAGTACGGCTTAAATTAAAAATCTCTGTACAAATTTTTTTGGGGGGATTTCGTTTTGATATAAGAGTGTTTTGGATTACAAGCACCTTTCCGGAACGAATTATGCTCTTAATCCAAGGCATGACTGTACTTTTGAATCATGCTGACATGATCTCTGAAGTTTGTATTGCTTCTAAAGCCAGATCTTCAGTGCCTTCTCTAAATAAAATAATTTGCAGTTGTGTTGAAAGATATACAGGGAGTTGGACTACAGTATGGAATTCATCATGGATATCCAAATATTCTTGAAAAACAAAACAAAGAGGTGAAGACTCAAATTGGTGCTCAGAAATAGCAAGTATATTGTAGTATGCCATATGCCCAGCACATTTCAACTTACAGTCCTTGTCAGGCGGAGGGAGGGAAGGGAAAAAATCTTATGGTATATTATTCCGCTCAAATTAATTTAGAACATGTTGTGTAACCAGCATTTTGTGATCACAGATGTAGCTGTTTTATATGCATTGAAGCAGAACAATTCTAGATATATTTATATATTGGTTCCTTCTCCTTCTTTCTTCATTGAGGATTTTCTCCCACCAAGGAGCCCCAAATGAGATGCTTTTTTCTTACACACAGAAGATCACTGAAGGCATGGATCCAGGTGGGCAGTCTTACTTGAGACACACAGGTTGCTGTGTGACTGGCCTATTATCGCTAGAAAGTAGCTCAAACTTATATTTGCCTTCTCTGTTTCCCTCCCTCCGTCCCTCCCTCTCTCTCTTCAGACGTAATATTGGACTGCTTGGGCTTCCAATGGGAACTGCATCGCATGTACTTATTTAAATCCCAGGTCCTCTCACAGCTCCTTGCTACAGCTGCACATGATGATAGTGACTTACATGTTATAGAAAGCAAACCCAAAGACAAAAAAGGTATTGGAGGAAATTCCAAAATGTATTTGTTTATATATTTGCTGAAGACATTTATGTCACGTTTGTTAATCCAGTGTCGCATATTTTAATCTAGTGGAGTCGCAAGATGGTTTGAAACCCACTACTAATAATAGTACTCCGTACCCACTACCACTACTAGTATAACCCAATACTACCAGTAGGATTTACTAGTAGTAGTAGCAGCAGTAGTAGTAGCAAGCCAGAAGTTCACAGCTACATTCTGCTTAAATTTGGGGTGTAGGGGAAAAAATTGTCCTTAAAACCTGGGTCAACACTTCTTTTTGGAGAGGAGCTAGGCAATGACAGAGCTCTTAGTGGTTGCCACCCCACCCCCCAATATCCTGGACACAGATTCATTCCGGAGCATCTGGCAAGAGCATGGTGGGTGTCTCAAAAAATTGACAGACACCCCCCCCGACAGGCACCATTTTGTTCTCAGAATGCCCCATCTCTATTAAAACTGCCAGTAAGTAACCATGTATTCTGCATTATTTATTGTGTCTCTAAAGTCATACATCCCAAAACAATCCTCTCATGTTCCCAATGTTTTTGGCAGAAATCAGATGTTATAAACAGCGTCTGCTAGCTGGCCAGAAGGAAGAAGAATGCTGTAAATGGAAGCAAAAAATGCCTAAAGTCACAATTGTCTTGGAGATTAATGATCCAGATGTCACTCGATTTGGTGAGGTCTCTTGTTAGGGTACCTGCACTGTCTTTTCCTATTGAACATGACTGGGGTACCTGTGGCCTTCCAGACGTTGTTGGACTACCACTCCTCTCTCCAGCCATTAGCCTTGCTGGATGGAGCTGATGGGAGATGGATTCCAACATTTGGAGGGCCACACACTCTGTTCTAGGATCTAGATACTGAGGGAATGTGTAAATGAATTAAACATACTGAGGGAATGTGTAAACGAATGTGTAAACGAATTGTTCTGCATTTTGTTGGAGAAGATGTCTGGAAAAAGGGACATATGCTCATATGTGGTGGAGTTGTAAAAATGTATTGGCTTTTTGGCGAGAGGTTTTTTACAGAAATATCGAAAATTATTGGTATTAATTTAGAGGTCTGTCCAAAATTAGCATTGTTATCAATAACAGACAAACTTATTTGCGACTAAAATATGAAGGAGTTAATTGTAAACTTGTTAACTGCGGCCAGGCTAATGATAGCGAGAAAATGGAAAGTACAACATGTTTTCCTAATAACAGACTGGTATAAGGAAGTTTGGGACATAGCACTAAATGATAAACTAACTAGTAGTATCAAATGCAAAAAAGGATTGCTAAAGAAGAATAATTTTATGGATATATGGAATCAATTACTAGAATACGTATTAATAAAGGGGAAGGGGAACATGCCTTGTCAGGATATGTTATATTTTTGGAATTTGGAATTCGTTTGATCAAGAGGATGGAAGTATATAAATTGGTCCCTTGGAGGGTGGGGGGTGCACTTTATGATTTATTGTATGCTGTTTAGGTTATATTTTTGTGATATTCTTGTATTTTGTTATATTTCGTTATATTTTGTTTTGAAAAGTAAATAAAAATATATTTTTAAAAATAAATAAATAATTCTGGAGGCACTCTTCTCTAAGTGGAAATGAGACTATAGGCTTTTCTACACAAGGCATTTATCATACACTCGTCATTTCCTACTCACGGTTGTTTATGGGTTCTTTAGACAACATTGTGACCCTCCAGTTTTGCTCCAGTCTAAACAGCACTTTCCACAGGTTTTTTTTAGAGCTGGGAAAATGTGGCATTTAATTGTGAAAGCGAAAGAAAGTGTGATTTCCTCTTGTGTATTTGTTTTATTCGGCTATACCACAGTGCCACCTAGAGCTTATGTGTGGAAAAGCAGGAAAGGATATGTTCCTCGTGTACTGCTCAGACCTCAGTTCTGTGACGAAACTGAAAGTAGATGCAGCAAATTAACAGCCTCATGTAGAAAAGCTCTCTCTAAGTATCAAGTACTCCTGGTCTCCTATTGGTATTCTGTGCTTCCCAAGAGCCCGTAGTGTTTGTGCTCCCAAGGCATTGGAAGTTCAGAACAGCCTTTGCAGGGTCTGCTTCCTTTCAGGGAGCAGGGCCAGCCCTACCAATGGACCAAGTGAGGCAACTGCCTCAGGCAGCAAATGCTGGG
This sequence comes from Shinisaurus crocodilurus, assembly GCA_021292165.1. Classification (NCBI taxonomy): domain Eukaryota; kingdom Metazoa; phylum Chordata; class Lepidosauria; order Squamata; family Shinisauridae; genus Shinisaurus; species Shinisaurus crocodilurus. The sequence continues at coordinate 84,526,737 of CM037878.1, forward strand.
GGGCAGCAGTGGAAAAGTCCTGGCTCTTCCTCCTAAGCCCCTGGGCATTTTTTTTCCATTGGAGGACACAGCTGTGTGTGCCACACTACCTGTCCTGATCTCCTTAACTGGCCTGCTGCCCTCAAGTGTGATGGAGGATGTTATCCCATCACTAGTATTGAGATAATATTCAACTGGCAATCCAGTCAGCTTCTGCATGTGGAATCAGGAAGGGGTGCCATCTTGTCCTTTGCCTCAGGCAACAAAATGTTCTCCAGCCCCGTAAGGAGAAAGCATATGGTGAGAATGGTGTTTTGGTATTCAACTGTTATTCACAATTCTACAGAATGATCAGCTGTTTGTTATGGGGGTGGGAGGGAAGATATGGCAGCAAGCATACAGGCAGTGCTAGTTCCAGAGTACAGTACTACCCTTTACTGTGGGAAGATTATGATCAGGGGACAGAGAGAACCATCATCCAACACAGTAGGCCTCACAAAGAATTCATTTTCAAGGCCTTTAGTGTTATATTTATTTATCTCTTTATTTGCATATGCCGTTGATGTGAAGCTTTTGCTGTTGCACTGAAGAACCTATACAGCTCTGAACCAGAAGTGAACGAAGAAGATGTTCTGGGAATCTTGGCTACTGCAGAAGTATTACAGTTCCCTACCCTTTTCCAGAAGTAAGTAGACCTTGGCATACCATTATGTCATTGGCTTTAGAAGTGGGGATTGGGCTGCAGAATGGTACCAAATGCCGGCATTTCTTCCTTATTATGACTTAGTTCTGTGGAATGTCAGCTTTCATCAGCCAAAATGTTGTGTATCTGGAAGTCTTGTTTAGATACACACACATGTACCCAGCAGTATGCGCTGCAGCCTGAATATTGAGTGCTGTCACCTAGAGAAGTGTTGCCCTCTTGAGTTAAACATTAAAGGCACAATCTTATGCAACGTGCTTAGACAGAAAAAAGGCCTACAACTCCCAGCATGCCCCAGCCAGCACAGCCCATGCAGTTCACACTTATGCTTGAACTTTAAACACGTGGAAATCCTCAGAAATGTATCATTGGCTGCATTGTTCTAGTTTGCCTATACTTACATATCAGATTTTTCTAGAATGTCTTCCATAAGTAATGTTGAAAATGTCAAATAATCATATTTTTAGTAGTCTAATGAAAGATTTTTCAACTCTCAACATACCAAGTAATTGCTTTGCTTTAATTTTTTTTTTAAAAAAATATCTGTCTAAACATGCATAGGATTGTGCCCTAAAGCACTAATTACAGTATAGACTAAAGGCAAATGTGTCGATCCAGATTGCTTACCGTTATTAGCAGTCCTGCTGATGTACGGTAATGATTCTTTACACCTTCCTGTAGCCCAAATTCTAGGTCAACCTTATATTATTTCTTATTGGCAGAATGTTCTGTGGCTCATGGCACAACTCTCCTGCGTGAGGCATTATTAGAGTGAGAGAATGGTAGAAATATGTCCTTCTGTCACCCGTCAGGAGCACCAGTTGACACCCTTAGCCTGCCAAGAGACATGGAATGAATCATCTGGGTTGTTATTTTACTGGAATAGTCTCCTGTATTTTTAAAACTGCCTTTAAACAAAACAAAACAAAAATTCTGACTGTGGTCGACACACTAGTCTTGGCCAAGTCAATTTTATCTCAGTAGCTGTAAAAGTAAACATATTTTTAAAGGCACAGGCACACTTCCCTTTCATATCTCTGTAGAAGTATCAACATAATTTGAGCATAGATTAGTGTGCAAGTTCTAAAATTGTAAACTTTCAAAATTGTGACTGATTACACTTTTTATATGCCTCCATTTTTACTTGCTTTACCCAATGCAAAGTTACGCAATGGTCCCGTGTCAGAAAGGGGTTGCTTTGTTTATTTTAGAAATCGAAACACATATTTATGCTTCTTTTTTCAGGGACTGGGCAAAGCAAGTTTACAATCTTGGAATTGTGAAGTGTGTCATGGGCTGTGTATATTTCATTTCTGCGATCATAGTTCACTGTCCAGAGGAAATGGTGCTGGGTTCAGAAATCTTGAGAAGCTCATCCATCTCTCTCTCTCTCTCTCTCTCTCTCTGTTTTTGAAGCAAGTTGCTAGCTGGTTTGCACATAACAAAAAGCCACCATGGGTGAATTTCCCCAAGGGGCTTCTCATTGTGGTGCTGGCTGCCATTTTGAATATTCAGGTGGGGGAGGGTACACTGCAGCCTGTTGTTATGTGCGAACCCGGCCAGAATTGGTTGTTGGAGTGGTTAACAAGCCACCCACAACCCTAAAACAGCCCATGGGTTCTGGGTGGCTTGTTAACCACCCCAACAACTCACCCTGGCCTGGTTCACATGTACAGTAATACCTTGGATTGCAAGTAACTTGGTTTGAGAGCGTTTTGCAAGACAAGCAAATGTTTAAATATTTATTTAATTATTTTTGCCTTGATATACAAGCCACGTCTTGCAACACAAGTACTGTAGCACGGCTTAAATAAAAAATCTCTGTACAATTTTTTTGGGGGGGGGATTTTGTTTTTATATAAGAGTGTTTTGGATTACAAGCACATTTCCGGAATGAATTATGCTCTCAATCCAAGGCATGACTGTAATGACAAGCTGCAGTGCACCCCACCTCAGCTTGAATTTTCAAAATGGTGGCTGGCGCCACATGATGGCTTCTCATTACGTGTGAACTAGGTCTTTAAGCCTGCAATGAAGGACTTGAAAATGTGTGAGCAAAGTGCCTGCTGACAGCTTAAGGCCAAACTAGATGAGATGTTGGGAGATCTGTCACTCGATCCTCTCACTTAAAAGAAAAGTTAAAAATAGCTGTAGGGGGAGATGGAAATCAGATCAGGGTTGTGTGTGCCCCCCTGAAGCTGATACATACCTTGGAGAGAAATCCCCCCCTTGGGGCCAATAGCTTCAGGGGGTGGTTTTAACTGGAGAAATGGTTAACCAGCTCCCCCAGTGCCACTTTCCTGATCTGTACCCCTCCCCCACTATTACCTTTAAACACACACACACACACACAAGATCCTGAGCACAGATGTCCAACCATGTGTAGTCTGGCCCAAAATAGCCATTATGTAAATCAAGTCATGGGGCATCAACTCCAAAGTGGAAGCTCTGTGCTAACAGGGCCTTTCCTCTCGATGCAAATAAGCAGCTTCAGGGGAGCAGTTTTCGTCAAGGCTGCAGCAGGGATGGCAAGGGTTAAATTCTCCCTCACCTCTAGTTTGACCTACAGAGGTGCTTAGAGCAGGGTTTCCCCTTTCCCCGAGGGCCTTGCAAACCATGTAATTAAATGGTGTGAGGGATAAAAGAGGCCACTTATTTTTAATGTTCTTCTGTCAGTGATGTTTGTGGAGGAAAATGCTGCAGGCAGATTCAGCTGGGCTGTGTGGTGGTGGGTGGGGCAGAGTTCAGTCCCAGGTGTGGTCGTAGTGCCGTTGGCTGATGACTCTTTTTATGCCTCCCTCCGCCCCGCCCACGCTCCCCACAGGGTCTCATTTACAGCTTGCTTTCTTCCCTCCAGGTGTGTGCAGGTCATGAGAAGTAGCATTTGCACAACCAATGTCTGTAGCTATTATTCTGCGGGCTGCAAGGTGAGCTGCGAACTTGATGGATGTTTAAGCGTCAGCGTTGGCTTTGAGTGGTAAACGTGCATATTGCCAGGGGAGGCGGGTGACTCCTATGTCCGTGGGGCGCCTTATCCATTTCAGCTTTTATTTTGAGCTTTATAGGAACTATCCATGGTGCTGAACTCCACCCCACCCCACCCAAATAGGTTCGCCACCATGGGGCACCATGGATAGCTCCTATAAAGCTCAGAGTGAAAACTGAAATGGATAAGGAACCCCACGGACATAGAAGTCACCAGTCTCCCTGGCATAGATCGTCTTAATCCTGCCCAGCTGAGTCTGTTCTGTCAATGGGCATTTTCAATGCTTGCTGCTGATGTTTGTGCCAGAGCAGGTTGCTACAAACCTTGGTGCAATCATGATATTTCTCTGGAGCAAGCTGGCTTCTCCATTTCCTTGGTCTTTCTCTCTCGCCAGTCTGATTGGCCCCTTAAGGGGTATTCAGATCACCTGCCCCATATATTCACTGAACACATGAGGCAGTGTGTCTGGGGGAAAGAGAGAGAGAAGATCACACCCTCTAGGCATGCCCAGTAGCCACACCTGCTGACCATGCCCCCTGGTAGCCACATGATCAGTGTTCATGTGAAAGGGGCCTACATGCATGCACAGAATCTGTGGTGTGCTGGCGTCAGAGGGCTAGCAGGTTATGATCCCACTCGCTACTGATGCATCCACTGAACTCATGGGTGTGGTTGTTGTCTGAACACCCCTTTAGTGGTTCAGGAAGGTAGTCCGTGGCAGTAGTTCTTAAAGAAATAGGTCCTGTCCCAGGTTGGAAGGTGAACAGTCTTCTGTAGAATGGTGACAGCAGAGCTGTCCGTCAAACTAACTAGTAGCACTTTGTTTCCATGTGATGTACCAGTTTCATATATAGGTCTGTTACAGAATCAGTGGTGTAGTGGAGCCAGGGCTTGCAGGGATGCAGCACTGGCACTTTTTGATTAGCAGCGATGCTGACCTCATCTGCTACCTCCCTCACAGTTCCCTGTTCCTTCCGAATGTTGCTGCGATCTGCACAGGAAATGAATTTTCCCAGCAACCATATACTGTTCCTTGTTGTAATGTAAAAGTATTTGGGGTGGCTTGTTCTTGAAGGGGCAATCAAGGCTCATTAACTTTACAAAAGGACCGCTCCTAGCAGATGACAACTAGAACTGGGCTGTTGCTATGAATCGAAACAGCTGCCTGTAACGTTGGACTCTCCTTGGGGGTGTGGCTACAGGGACTGTCATGACGAGTGCCTGCACTTCAGAATTTACCACCACACCACTGCACAATATAGAGCAGTGTTCTCCAACCTTGGGTCCCCAGATGTTTTTGGCCTACAACTCCCAGCATGCCCCAGCCAGCGTAGTTGTAGGCCAAAAACATCTGGGGACCCAAGGTTGGAGAACACTGATATAGAGGCAAGGTAGCCACCGAGCGTGGACTCAACTGGCAGCTGGAAATCACAGCTGCCTGCTGAGTAGCTGTATATTAGATGCATTAGTTGCACTCACATATTTACGGTACATCTTTAGGGGTACAATTAAAGTTCAACATTGTAAGGAAAGAGGTATGCATTTTATGTTCAAATCAATTTGTATATGATGTCTTAAATTTCAGTTTCTACCACAAGGTGGTCTCAATGTTCAGAATTTCTTTGATATTTTCTTTTTTCTTTTTCTTTTCTTCCTTTGAAATCAGTACAAGCAACCCTCCTTGATCACAGATTGTGAAAGATGGATAGAGGTGAACCTTGTTCCACAGCTCGGCTCTCAGATTCACCTGCGGAAGCTGCCACTAGAACTACTGCAGAAAGTGCTCAAATCTTCAAGGTTAGATTCATACAGGCCTATGGCTCATGCTGGCTCAGCTTGTCTGAGCGTGGAAAGCTAAGCAGGGTCAAGCCTGGTTATTACTTGGATGGGAGACCCCTCCTCTAGTTTCCTGCATTGAGCAGGGGGTTGGACTCGATAGCCTTGTAGGCTCCTTCCAACTCTATGATCTATGAAATCTATGTGCAGTAACCATTTGTCAATAAGGATAGGAAAAGTTTGTACCCCCCCTCCTATTATATACACATGGTGCCTAAAATTTGTCTTATTAGGCAATACTAATGGTCCAGCAGAAGGGTTTATACTCTCTGCCTCTCTCTACTAATTTTGCTTCATCTTTTGCTGTTTCAGGGAAACCCAAATTTAAATATGGAAAGTTTTGTCCAGGACTAAGGAAATTGAAAGGGGGAAGAAAATTGGGATTTGATGTGCTGTAGAAAATTGGGATTTGGGGTTGGAAGCAGTGGTGAAAGTGTGCAGGAAGGGATAGATACAGAATAACTGCAAAACATGGAGTTCCATGTAAAAATTTGATCCGAGGACATCATAGAAAGTCCCTCTTTGATTTCAATGGGACTTAAGCACACTTACTTTCTCTGGACAGGACTATAACCTACTTTCATCACACAGGACAGGAGACAAGGAGTTATGCGGGGCATTCTAACACACACACACCCGTGCCTCTGCACAATGGTAGCTCTGGCCCTCCTTTAGCTGCATCAGTTGGCGCCCATGTTTTCAAGTTGTTCCTCACAATCAAGAGTTAGAACTCTAAGAATGATACCTTTGCTTATAAAAAAGAGTTGGAATTGGAATTAATATAATACTCCTTTTACGTTATTTATGTCATTAATAGATTTATATCCCATCTTTGAAATAAAACCAATTCACACAGTAGCTTACACAAGTTAGAGAGCCAGTGTGGCATAGTGGTTAGAATGTTAGACTGGGACTCAGGAGATCCGGGTTCTAGTCTCCGCTCAGCCATGAAACTCACTGGGTGACTTTGGGCCAGTTACTGACTCTCAGCCTAATCTACCTCACAGGGTTGTTGTGGGGATAAAATGGAGAGGAGGAGGAGGAGGATTATGTAAGCCGCCTTGGGTTCCTTGCAGGAAAAAAGGCGGGGTATAAATATAATAAATAAATAAATAAGTTTCAAATTAAAATAATACAATAAAATGTAAACACTACAATAGGAAAAATAAAACAGCAGATGACGCAGCATAAAACCCAAAGAAAAGAATCCTGGGGAAATAGGACGGCCCTCACTTGACAATGAGAATATATAATCATGTAGGAGCCAGTCAAGCCTCCCTGGGGAGAGCATTCAATAGGCAGAGTGCTACCACCAAGAAGGCTCTGCCCTTGGTCACCACCTGACACACTTTATTCAGTAAGAGCACCCAGAGAAATGCCTCCAATCAGGGCCAGCCCTCCCATGAAGCAGGGTGAGGTGCACACATCAGGTGTCAGAGTGGGAGGAGTAATGAATTGCATCCCTGCCCCCCGGCCCCCTAGGAGCCCCCCCCGAGGGCCCCACTGCCACTGCCCTGCCACCTCCAATAGGTGCTCTGGAGAGTCTTGCCAGCTGTTCCCCACCTTGGCATTTGCTGCAGTGAGAGCACAGCCAGTGAGGCTCTCTAGAACAGCTGCCCTTTTTCTGTTTGCCTTATCCAGGTGATGAGGCCAACAGAGGGCAGGCTTTGGCGGCAAAGGTAAGGGGTGCGATGCAGTGGTGGTAGCGAGAAAGCTTGCATTGGGGCTGCCTCCAGTGATGATCTTAGTCCCTTCCCTGTAGATTACTGCAAAAATTAGTGTCTGTGCTCACCGCAACTGAAATGTCATGGTTCAACAGTCACCATTTGCTATGCTGTGTTTGAATCCAACCATTATTCAAATCTAAGTTGGTTGTCTCAGATTTCTTAGCTCCAGACCACAGTCACTAGACCAGGAATGGCGAATGTGTGACCTTCCAGATGTTGTTGGATTCCCATCCACCCTAGCGAGCATAGCCAATGGTGAGGGATGATGGGGGTTGCAATCCAACAATATCTGGAGGGCCACATTTTCCCCATCCCTGCACTATACCAAAGGAGGATGCCGTGTTGTTACATTTGAATTCACACCATGCCAGTTTATCAAATCTATCAACTGTTGTAGTCGAGGCTATAATTGTGCTTTCAGAACTCATACATAAAATCCGCACATTCATTTTCTCTGACTACAGATTCTTGATTTGTAGCTCAGTGTTAGAGCACATGCTTTGCATGCAGAAAGCTCCAGGTTGGATCCTTGCCAACCTCTGTTACAAAAGATTGCAGGTAGTGATGTGGGGACAGGTCAGCTCAAGACCTTGGTCAGCCACTGCCAGCTGGGAGCAGACCATGTTGGATAGGTGGACCAATGGTCCAAGGCAGATTCAGATGATTTCTGAAATTCTTCTGCCAAGTACAGGGAATCTATTCAATCCACTTCGTGTGTGAAGTAGCCCTGAGAAAGCTTTACTGTCCTCACTGGGCTAGTTTAGACACAGCAAATCTGGTTTACATGCCAGGTTCTTACTGCCAATGTGACCTGTCATATGCCTAAAAACAATCTGTGTTGCTCAAGTTAAGGAAGACTTTCCCTGTAATTAGCTTGCTGTCTCATAACACGTCTGCTGGGATACTGGTTTTCATCAGAGAGCAATTACAGTGGCTATAAAAGAGAGAACTGGGTTGTCAGGTCAATATTAACTTTCATCTGAAAAAACAATTTGTGGACTGGCAAAAAATAAAATAAAAATCAACAGTCTTGTCTGCTAAATCCTATGCCGGGCATCAGTGGGCGTGTTCTCTGTGTGCCAAAACTCCTTGCCTGGACCAAGGTCGCATCTGACAAGTCACACTTACACACACAAACAATGAAGAATATCATCCATATTGACACTGTTTCTCATTTTGAGAGCAGCTGTCCAAAACAGACAGCTTCATGAGCTTTGCAACTGGACCTTTCCAATTTATATCTTGGGTGTGAAATATCTAATGATTTTTTCATAGATCTACATAAAATAAGTGGAAGATGCTAGTCCAAACAGTAAACTCTTGTTTTGTCTCTTATTGCTGCACGCTGCATTTGACTTTTTAAAATTTTGTTTTAATTTGATTTAGATTTTATGTATTTTTATTACTGTGATAAGTAGCTCTGGGGGAGGGGGAGAATAAATTTTAATAAAATATAGAATAATAATTATACAGTGCCTAGCATTTATTTAGTGCTTTCCCTAATATCTCAAAGCACTTCATATACATTGGGCTGGTTCGCAGAATCAAACAGCTCACCATGGCTTATTAAGCCATGGTGGGCTGCAGCGCCATTCTGAATATTCAAGCTGCAGCCATGGCTTGTTGTGTCATCCAAATTTGGGTGGCGGGGGCTGTGTGAGAGTTAAACAACCCTCACATAACCCTAGAACAGGCCATGGATTATGCAAGGGTTGTTTTAACACTCGCAGAAGCCCCTCTGCCTAGGTTCAGCTGACACGACAAGACATGGCTTGAATATTCAAAAACAGTGGTGGACAGCAGTGATTGTGTGAACTGGGTCGTTGTCCTAGTAATCCTTATCACAATGTTGTAAGGTAGGCCCCATGTTATATGTCTCTGTGGTACAGATGGGGGAGCTGATGCTCAGACAGTAGATACTTAAAGCTACTCTGTGATTTTATGATGAAGCGAAATTCTAAAGCAAGTACTTCCTTCCCAGCTTCTCACTTGTGCTCTTAGCCACCACGTTACATCAGCTATGCTGGTGTACATCCAGTTAAAAAACTGATTCCACTCACCAGCCCCTAGGATTAAATAATCTTACCACTTAAAATAAGCTTTTTGAAATAAGTTACATACCATGCAATCTTATATACGTCTAGTCAGAAATAAATCCCTCTGAGTTCAATGGGACTTAGGTACTCTCAGCTAAGAGTGTACAGTATAAGATTGTGGCCTTAATCAGGCAGCTGTAACTCAGTCTCAGTGTTGGCCGCTTGAAAATGGACTTATTTCTACAGCCCCGAGGAGATGGATAGGTCTCATTTATTAAGAAAAAAGAAAGATGCTGATAATTGCTTTGTCAGATGGGAACATAGGAATTTTCCTTATACCAGCTCCGACTGAGGACCAAACTTGATGTGACCCTAACGGTGCAATCCTAAGCATATTTACTCAGAAGTAAGTCCCAATGAATTCCATGGGGCTTACTCCAAGGTAAGTGTGTATAGGACTGCAGTCTAAATACATCATTAGGAAGCCTGTACATTTTGTAAAACCTTAATAGTAGAGGTGTGTGTGTAGGGGGGTGGATTTTATCATGACCACAGCATGTGAAGAGGGGAGGCTTAACCCTTTCCTCTCTCACCATGACCACGATGAATGTTTCTATTAGCCCCAGGAAAAAAAGGTGCTATTAGCCCCAGGGGGAAAAAGCTCCAATTTGTGCCAATGGGAGCTTTAATGGGATAATTTGGGGGGAGGCTAATATCAGTGCAGGGATGTGATTTTCGTCAAGATCCTGGTGCGGGAGAGCAGGGTTAAATCTTCTCATCTGTGCATGCTGCAGTCCCAATGAAAATTGCCCTCCTGGACAACACACACACACACCTATTAATTTTTTTTAAAAAAGACGGGCTTTTTAATGATGACACAGTTTGATCTTATGTGTCTGTCTTGCCCAGTACTGTCTACTCTGGCTGGAAGCAGCTCTCCGGAGTCTCAGCCAGTGGTCTTTCAAGTCACCTCCCACTTGATCCTTTTATCTGCAGATATATAGCCTCTAATTTATGTGGCATACTCTCAGTAAGCCATTGCAAAGTTGCCTCTTTGCCAGAGCTTAGTTTGCAGTCAGATTGTTTTTATCTATCACATTTGTATCCTGCCTTTCGTTTAAGGCATTCAGGACAGGAAAAGTGGCGGGGGGAGGGAGCGGGGGGGGCGGCAGGGCGAACTTGTTGTATAATGCGTTTAACAGGCCTGGAAGCAAAGAGTCACAAATGGCTTTGGGTGGTGCACAGAGATGAGTGATAACAACCGGCAGCAAAGCTACTCCATACAACATTATCACCATTTGGTGAGAATTTCACTAGCAAGGCAATACAGTTCAGAAGTACCGTAACTCAAATGTATCTCAAAATAATTGTGCAGTGTTGGGCACATTAAAATGCCGAGTGGGCAGGAGAGGGAAAAAATGTGCACCGTTTTCCTGAAGGCCAACAAGGTCAGAGGTCTGTGAGTCTCACTGTACTAAAAATAAGGGCTGATGCAGAAATGGGGCAGTAGGAGGGAGAGAAATAAATTATCGTTGTTCCACCATCACCCATTTTAGATCTTTCTTTCCCACTAAACCACTCGATGGCTCCCAAGGGGCAGCTATAGATCTAGGCTCCTTGTTTTGAGGATGTATTTATTTATTTATAGCGTTGGGACAGAATGTCTGCTTTTTGCAAAGATCCCTTTCCCAATGAGTTTTAAAGACTGCATTTGCTTCCAGAATGTTGCTGAAAGCTATACACATTTTCCATGCTTCTAATCCTTAAACAGACTCTTGTCTTATCTGAGCAGTTCATTAACTTTGCCCTTCTCGGAAAGCAATTAGCTTCCTCCCACAGTTTTAAGAGCTGTCCTTTTAAAGTTTCCCTGCGACCATGTGACTCTTACAAAAGCGGCTGTCTTATTATGTTATGTAAGATTAGTCTGAACGTCTCCCACTCCTGCCCCCAATCTGCAAAGGCTATTATATATGGGTAAGATGAGAGCCAGGAAGGTAGCTTTTCACCAGCTCAGCTCAGCAAGCAAGTAGCCAGCTAGATAGTACCCCAGGTAGACTGTTAGGGAGGTACAGGAAACACTGAAATATGGGAGCACAGGAACTCCCAAGAGAATAGGTGCGCCATTGCTGGGAGTTTGCATGAGACAGCGATGAATTGATAGCAAAAATACAGGAAATCCAAAGGACCTGGGGGGGAAAATACCTATGCAGGGATGCCATGCCATACATGGTGATAGACCACACACTGCTCGTGTTCCAGAACATATGTGATTCTGCAAAAGCACCTTCATATAGGCCAAACTCATTATCATTATCATTTTTAATGTGTACGCTGCTTTTCCACACAATGTGCCCACAGTGGCTCACAACACAAGAACAGCAATACAAAAGCAAGAATACACATCAATACATTATTTGCAATAATCATAATTACAATAACAATCCAAACAATTCATTTCACTAATACCAACATAACATTTTAAATTCATTACAAAATAGGCAATGTTAACTATTAAGACACAATATCAGTTTATATTAATCAGTAATGCATAAGCTAAAGACAAATACACCAAACCTTTCCAATGCACTGAGGCATTAACAAGCACACAACCAATCACCACTTCCCCCCAAAGTGCCAATTGCAAGTAATAGCAACCAGATTCTCACAACCTGCAGCCCCTGATCTCTCCCATGCCCCACTCTCTCATTCTCATGCAATTCTTCTTAGGGCTCCAGCAGAGACAAGGGGGTGATGTCTTTCCCCCTGTGCTCTGGAGTTGCTGTTGCTTCTGGAGGACCTGTGGTGGCTGCAGAGATATTCCCAGCCACTCCGGAGACCAAGCTCACTGATTCTTCACATTGGCCTGACCATTATGGAGGGCTGGAAATGAACTACAGTTATGCCTTGGATTGAGAGCATAATTCGTTCTGTAAACGTGCTTGTAATCCAAAACACTCTTATATCAAAACGAAATTCCACCCCCCAAAAAATGTGTACAGAGATTTTTAATTTAAGCTGTACTACAGTACTTGTATTGCAAGATGTCACTTGTATATCAAGTAAAAAAAAATTAAATAAATATTTTTAAATTTGCTTGTCTTGCAAAACGCTCTCAAACCAAGTTACTTGCAATCCAAGGTATTACTGTAAGAGCTTGTGGGTTTCCTCCTCCCCGCACCCCCCTTCTCATGCATATTTTTGCTTCACTTTCAGTTTCCTGCTTAGCACTCATCATCATAGTGTTATGGGTCTGTGGTTGTTCTGAAAGACTTTTCAGTGGTCCCTTGCAGCCTAGTGCCTATGACTGCAAAGACATTCAGCATCCCTTCCACCTATTTAATCCTTGACTCTTAAGATTTCTGTAAACAGAGCTATCAGTCAAGCTGGCTTTTGCCATCCCCTTTTCACAGCTATGAGCAGTCCCTCCAAGGTGCCCCAGCTGATCTGTCAAACTGGAAACCTCCGTTTTTAAGGTGGGATTTCTGAGGAGTTAAAGAATTAGTTTTTGACAAGAAAGTCTACAGGTATATTATATAGACTCCATATACCTGTAAACTTTCCTGCCCAGAAAGTGATTTGCTGATCTGTCAAAGAGGAATTACCCACGCAAACAAGATCCCTGGAAGTTTTGCACGTTCCCAAGATGCTCGCATCTCAGAGACACTTACAAAACTGAGGGGACACTTGGGACACATGATCCCCCCCCCAAGGATCCTGCTACAGAAGGGATGAATGAGCCCCCCCCCACTTTCACAAGCAAGGATCACTCTGGGCTTTGGAAGCATTTGACAGGTCAGCTTCTGACAGCTGTCACATGCTTGCAAAGGGGGTATTTACTTACCTGCACCCTTGGGGGGGCACTGGACAGGGTGGGTACCTGCTGGACTTTGCCAGCAGCCCCCCCCATTACCCAACCCAGGTTCCCCATTGTTGCTCCCACGTAACTGCGGTCATCTGCAGTTGTGCAAGGGTGGCAAGAAAAATGTATTTTTTATCCCCCCCACAAAAATATTTGTGAAAATTGGGGGGATTTTTTTTTAAAAAAAAATGCTTGGCAACCATGGGCAGCCCCTCCAGGCACCTTGACCACTGGGGCACCTTGGAGGGGCTGTCAAAAGGGGAATCACAAAAGCCGGCTTGACAGCCAGCTTTTGCAATCTGAAGAACTTTTTTTTTAAGTGAAAAAAGCTGCAGTGAGCCCAAAAGGATTGCAGCAGCGGCAGGGAAGCCTCTGCCAGCCGCCCCCAAGTGCCGCTTGGGCAGTTTTGCAGCAGCTGGCAATGGCAGTCACCTGGTAGCCACTCGGCAAGAGCGGTGAGGGGTTTTTGCTGCTCTTGCCGTGCAGCTCTGTAGCAGCTTGTCTTCACCCACAATGGAACATGTCATCTGGATTCAGCTGACATGAGAACCCATTGTGGGTGAAACAACCTCAACTACAAGCCATGGGTTGTCAGGGTGGCTTATAAGCCAAACATAAGCCACCCTGACAAAACCATTGCCGGTTCGGATGATATGCTAAGTCACGGTGGCTTAGTGTGTTTTGCGAACCCAGCCATTGACTGGGTTCAGACAACACAATAATCCACACTCAAGGGTTGAGTGTGGGCTGTTGTTGAAACATGGCTTATCATGTTGTCTGATCCCCACTGTGCTAAAGCCATGGCTTGTTACAACCCATGAAGAGAATCCATGGTTTGTTGTTGGGTTGTGAACTGTGGGTTGTTCACCATGGTTTGTTATCTCAGCTGGGTTCAACAACAACCCATGGTTCAATGACAATCCACACTCAAACTCTGAGTGTGGGTTATCATGTTGTCTGAACCCAGTCATTATCTCTTAAGACCTGACAAAGGATGGTTGATAGCCTGTAATATTCTAGTGATGTGCTTCAGTGGAACCTGAGATGGCCCAAGAAGTCATAGGTGATGGGTGGAAATGACTCATCTTTCTTCCCACCCACCCAACTAGACAAATCTGTGTCCACGTTTGTCCTCTTTTTTGGTGATGCATTTCCTCTTTACTGATGATGCATAGTGACTACCCTAAATAAACCTGAAGTGTTTGAATCAAATTTTAAAAAATTAAGCCAAAACAGAAAGATGTACACAAATATCAAAGGGGAATAACTTAAATTTAAATGTATTTTCTATACTTAAAAAGCACAATGGTGTAACCTTTTGTTTAGATAAATATTATCATACAAATGTCATACAAACTGGGAGTTCATAATGATTTTCTTTTTCCTGGCAGGTTATTTACTTTCAATGAATTCCATCTCTTGCGAACTGCATTGTGTTGGGTCTTCCTGCAGCAAAACCCCAAAATTCAGATAATTCCATCATATGACACCGTCCTCACATATTTTAGCAGGTAATTAAATATATAGTATTAATTATGGTGCTGGTTGTTGACCGTAATAAATATATTCATAGTATTAATTATGTCCTATTTGTATCCTACCCTTCCTTTATAGAGCTCCAGATGGGTTATATCATTACATTCTCACAATAACGTTTAAGTCCCATTGATTTCAGCAGGAGAGTTAAACACATGTTACACTCTAAGAACATAAGAAGAGACATACTGGATCAGACCAATGGCTTGTCTTATTCAGCATTCTATTTGCATATTGGCCAAACAGATGTTCATAGGAAGCCCACAAGCAGGACATGAGTACAATAGCATCCGCCCATTCATGTTCCCAGCAACTGGTATACAGAGGCATAACATATACAATAGGATATATTCTGTCTCCTTGAAACCAATGGAACATAACTGTGTTTAACTTTCACTGGTCCTATGCTCTCCCTTCCCCCATCCCCCCACAGTAAGGTCAAGACTTCTCAGGGGGACTGGGCCTTTTCCAGTGACATCATCTGTCCAAAGCATTTGACTGCGGAGCATGATGAAGTCATAGGTCAGGCAAGGAGTAGGGTGTGTGAGCTACGTACAGTTAGTGCTTTTGGCACCGTGAAGGATGACCATTCTACCATGCAGCTGAACTTGATACATGGTAAAATCCTTCTTACAGTTTGGCAGGCTGTTCTGCACATTTTGAACTTCTGTAATGTGTGAGAGGTGCAGGAGCTCGAGGTGCAGGAGCTCAAGGAGCAGGGCTCCAGCTGGCATCCCAGAAAGTCTTCAGTTGTTGCTGTTGCTGCTGTTATCTTCCCAACTTACATAGAAGCACATAATACATGCACACACAATTTGTTATTTTTTTAAAAAAAAGTCAAATGCAACCTAAAAACTAACATCAGAGCTGGGGACTAAAATGGTTTGAGGGTGCCAGCTGTGGATGTCCCTGTTGCTTCCATCTCCCTTTTTCCCACCTTTATGCTAGTACAGCGGTGGTTGAGGAGGACAACAAGATGGGGACAGGAGAAATAAAATTCTGGCTGGTGTCGTTCTTACATTCACATTTTATTTCAGTATAAGTTCAAATGGATTTCAAGCCTTGCATGTGAAAATGCCTTGGGTTATCTTGGTTCTTTTTCTTTTAAAACACATCTTCTTAACAACATTGCCCTTATTTGTTTTTGTTGCTACTATCCCCATGAGACATTCTTTCCTATGAGTCATGTACCACTATAAAGAAATGACTGTTTGGCTCAAAGCAGAGCTCCCATGCCTGGAATCAACCTTTTTTTCACCAAGAGATAGGAAATGAGCTGAAGTGGTGGGTGAATCATTATTTACTTGTTTGACCTGAGAAGCACTTGGTATAGAAGCTAGCGGAAGAGAGAAAGTTTATGATGCACACACGTGCAAGCTGAGCGTGACGTGTGAAATTGTAACTTCACAGCTCACATTTAAAATAATTGACATCATATTGCAACATCCTATGCGGTTAAGCATTCTACTGTTCAAAAATGGATTTTGCTTTCTAACTGACATCGTTGATTAATGCTGGTATCAACCCAATCTGTTTTAACCCTCCCGTTTAGGTTCGTTGCACTTTAAATTGTTTTGTCATTTGCACATCTGTATTCCTTTAACTTAATACAATCTTATGTAACTTGCTGCAGTCTGGGACATCTGGAAAGGGAAAAGGAACACACTGCATTTGTTTATTAAGCCTTATGTGGCATGTACACGTATGCAGTACACATCTCTGTAACTTGACTTCCATTGGTGGTTATCCAGATTTCTGTGAGCCCCCATTATGTCAACTAAAATTAAACATGATTAATAGGAACTGAGACAATCAGAGACAGGGCTTGTAACAGGGATGATTCTAGCTCCCCAGTAAGTCCTGTTGATTTCAATGGAAAGTATTCCACATGATGGCCACAGTCAAACACAGTTGCACACGCTTAAGCACAGTGATTTCAATAGCTTCAAGTGGGCTATGTATATATCTTTTGGACTGCTGCCAATATGTATTAGGATTGGGGTGTATGAACAGATGTAAATGCAGGATTGGTTCAGGGAAATCATACCATTAAAAAAGCCAGCCAGTTGAATTTAGTAAGTCCAACTGGCCCTATATCCATAAAAAGGAGTACTAAGATTAGCATAGTGTCTTTTATGTGTTATAATTTAACATTGTGTGAATAGCAGGTGCAGATGTTCCAAGCACACTTTTATGTTTGTACAAATACAGTCTGGTAAAGAGGACTACAGAATCAAGTCAAGAGGATTCTCTTGAGTTGACATCTGCCCTTCCAGAGATCATCAACAAAAAAGCAGAAACACAAAGCTTAGTATTGTTTAGCAGCCACATGAGATGCAAGGTAGCATTGTGCTAGTTTATAACAGCTCTTTACACAGTTTGAAGCAGCTGCAGGAGATCTACACTGCCAATCGCTGCCAATGCCTAGTTACTGGCCAGTATCCAAAGAACCACACAACTAAACTAATTCCACATGCCCAAGGGAGCTTTGTGTTTTGTGTTTCTCAAATAGAAGCTCCCTCTGCCCGATACCAACTCTTATTATAAAACCAGGGAGAGTTTCAAAAGCAATTTGCAACATGGCATGGGGAACATAAGAAGAGCCCTCCTGGATCAGGCCAATGATCCATCTAGTCCAGTATCCTGTTTCCAACATTGGCCAGCCAGATGGCTCTGTGATGCCAATAAGCAGGACACAATGAAGGCAATAGCCATCTCCATTGTACATTCCCTGCAGATATCCTGCCAAGGAACATGGAAGTTCCGTTTAGCTATTATGGCTAATAGCCACTGATATACCTACTCTTCATTAATTTGTCTAATCCTTTTAGAAATGCCATCTAACTAAGGTAATGGCCATCACCACATCCTTGGTAATGAATTTCATAAGTTTCATAATGAATTTCATAATGCATTGCATTATGGAGAATAGTACCTTCTTTTGCCTGTAGTTCTTTTGAAACTACTGCTGATCAATTTCATTGGGTGATGGTGATCCCAAGTCCTAATATTAAGAGAAATTGAGAAAAATCTCTCTCTACTCTTCCCATACCATTCATAATTTCACAAACCCACTATTGAAAGAAACAAAGTGAAGTCTAATTGTATCACTATTTCATGAGCATTCTCACTGCTGATCTGCTTCTTTCTTAAGACCATATTTCAGGCAGCACCCCCACTACGGATAATGGTCTCAGCTCGAGTGTATTTGCTCAGTATCAGTAAAGCCCTTAGAGAACCTGATAAGCTGAGAGGGAGATAGGTTGTTCAGGATCATAAACTTTGGTCTACAGAATGGGGTGCTCCCAGAGAATACAGAAATGATCATCTCTGTCTTATCTTTCAGTTAGATGCACACATTGAATGCATTTTGATGATGATATGCAACTGACCCTACACTGGGGCAACCATGTTGTCGAATGTCTAATCCTTTTCAGACACCATCTTATTTAGGATATAGGATTAATATGGAAGGATATGCATATCCTTCTGGGGGGCAGAGTGGTCTGGCCCTGGATGCAGATGGATTTCTGAGGGCCCCTGGAGAGTTTTCACCTAGCATGGCTCATGCTCCTGTTGACGCCTAGACAATTTTTGGATCTTTGAGATGACTCCAGTGTTGCACATTCACTGCTAAGTGCCCTCTCCCTCTAGATCGATATCTCATTTAGTTCCCTGGTTTATCAAGGTTATGAGCAGTGAAATAGATGGGATGATGACTGTAACATAGGTGGAGAAAGACTCAAAATGAATCTACCCAAGTACAGGTAAGAGCCCATGTTAGAGCCCACTGTTGGCGAGGATGGTGAAGCAGCAGTATTTCTCTGCTGCTATTGCATTCTCGCAGTGGCGCTGTCCAGAGGAGTTTTTCCAAGTGGTGCATGGTCTTCTCCAGTCTGATCCCTCAGAGGCAGTGGGTGATTTATTTGTTAAGCACTTTGAGGATAAAATCACTCCCATCCATAGTGACTGGGATGCCACTTTGTCTGCAATTTCATTGGTAAATGAGTACAGAGCATCATCTTATTCTATGGGATAATTTTTCAGTTGCTGAGGATGTGGGCAAGATGCTTGGAGGAGTGTGGCCTACCACACGTCTGCTTGACCCTTGCCTTTCCTGGCTTAAAAAGGCGGACTGGCTCAGTCCAGAAGATAATAAACATTTCCTTGTGAGAGGGTATAGTCCTGGCCGACTTGAAGGAGGTGGTTGTGATGCCACTCCTAAAGAAAGCCTTCTTGAACCCACAGGATCATCCAAACTATAAACTGTTTGTAAATATATTGTTTTGGAGTATGATGCTCAAGTGAGTGGCAGATACTCTTGATGATACCAATTAGTTAGATCCATTGAATCCAGTTTTTGGGTTGCGCTGAAATAGTCTCTGTCACCCTCATGGCGCCATCCCCAATGAAAAGCCTTCCAGATGTGTTTGGCTACAGCTCCCATCAACCCCAGCCAGCATGGCGAATAGCCTAAACCAGTGTTTTCCAACCTTGGGTCCCCAGATGTTTTTGGCCTACAACTCCCAGCATGCCCCAGCCAAGATTGGAGATCACTGGCCTAAACATTCAGAGGGTACCACATGGGGAAGGCTGCAGATGAATGACCTATACTGGGAGAAAGACAGGAGAAATGTGACCTTGTAGCTCTTGTTAGTTCTAAGAACGTAAGAAGAGCTATGCTGGATCAGACCAAAACAAAAGCCTATCTAGTCCTGCATTCTGTTCCCACAGTGGCCAATTGGATGCCTATAGGAAGCCCAGAAGCATGAGTACAGTAGCGCCTTCCTGCTTGTGTCCCCAGCAACTGCAATTTCCCCCAGTTCTACAATATTCTTTTTACATTTGCTTACATTGAACTGCCACTTTAATGCTCATTCCCCCAGTTTGGAGAGATGCTTTTGGAGCCCTTCACAATCCTGTTTTGTTTTACCCTCCCTGAATAATTTGTTGGCATCTGCAAACTTGACCACCTCACCGCTCACCTTGCTTCTCCCACATGAACTTGCCCAGCTACTGAGTACTTCCTCAGAGGCCCCTTTCTCGAAGGTGAGGTAGATGATAACCTGTGATAGGGCCTTCTTGGTCATGGCACCCTGAGTCTGGCACACTCTCCCTAGAGGCCCTTCTAGGGAGTGAAAGGGGTTGCAGAGGGAAGGGGGAAGAGGGAAAACTCTGTTCCATTCACAGAAGAAAAGTTAGGATCCATATATTTATGTTCTGACAAGCCTTTTACCTGAAGAGCAAAATAGAAATTCCTCAAATAAAACAAAAGAAAACCAGAGTTTCAAGTACAATGCTCTAGCATTCCATGATGTTTTGAGTGTTTGATTTGGCAACCCCAACAACACGTATCTGACCAATATTTGTGCACTTCAAAATAGTGGAAGAGGCTGGTACATGCTATATTCCAGAAAGCAAACAAAAACATAATTTAAAAATATGCTTAGCTCAAATAAGGTGTTGGTACCCTTCAAGAGAATGCCTTCCAAAAATAATAATTTCACTGTATCTTTAATGAATTAAGTATAGTGTGTCTTGATAACTTCAGAGAAAACAGCTGTTTTCTATGCAAAGTCATTTGAACTGGAAGCAATCTATTGTTTAATGCAGAGGGAAACTACATTTTTGAGTTCCTTTCTGCCTTTTGAAATGAACTACAGCAAGAGGCAGCTGATTCCTCTCTGACTTTTCAAAGGCGTGGTGTGTGTGTGTGTGTGTGTGTGTGTGTGTGTGTTCCTTGGTTTTCTGAGAGCTTACTTCCGGTTGGCTTGTGCCTATAAAATTAATGTATTCAAAATATCTGAATACAGCAAGAACAAAGTTGCAAATGAACTCTGAAAGAGTAGCTAGAAGCGAAGGCGAGGTGGAAAATAATTTCATTCAGAGCTTCCTTTATGAATGACTTCAATTTTAGAGACTGGGCTGATTCTGCATAACAATTGTTCTTCTACAAAGGAATACCCATGGAACAATTCTAGTGAAAAAATGTTACTGTAGGACGCAGGAAAGATCTTCAGACAGGAGTGGGCAGGAATTTAGGCAGGATCCAAAACTGTGGAACTAGTTTCAGGAGCACCCAAAGGGACTTTAGGCTGCAATCTGATACCCAGTTGCCTGGGAATAAGGATTGCGCCCGGAGCACTCAGTTGGGTACCTGTTCAAGGAAAGTCAACCATACAATACACAGAGACAGTGTTGGGTTTTAGCTTGACCACAACTTTATTGGTTACAGGCTGACAGCTTAGAGTTGAATATGGCAGGATCCCTTGATCGGCCTGCCTGCCTGCTGTCTGATCCACACCCCAGCTTGTGTGCTGGGTGGCCCGTTTAGTGGAGTGGGTTGTTATGATTCTGCATAACAATTGTTCTTCTACAAAGGAATACCCATGGAACAATTCTAGTGAAAAAATGTTACTGTAGGACGCAGGAAAGATCATAGGTAGATCTTGCCACAGCACGGTGCCCAGTGAGGGGAGAGAGGCTGGGCCCAGCTGCAGCTCCCTTTAAGTAGCCACAGCACGGACTGGAGGGAAAACTTTCCCCCAGCCCACTCCCAGGGGTCCCCACCCACCCACTGCACTGCTGATTGGGCTGGGGAAGAGCACCAGTGGGAAACTGCATGAGTGCTGCCAGAAAGCCTCCCGCCAGCATGCACCTCCCCCACACCGTGCCAGGACTGCCTCCCCTTTCCCGCCACGGCCACTCACACTACAGCGCAAACTGGAGCCCCCCAGGGAAGCCAGGGACTCTAGCTTGTTGAACTAAATGGGACTGTCTTCTGAGTAGATGTGCAGAGGATTGCACTGTTAGGCTCATATTTTTGCCTCATGTCCAATTGCTTTGAAGTTGAAAGAGGAAGTTGAAGAAGCAATTTCAGCTGTTCAAGGACAACCTCAGAAATATTACAGAGCTAGCACATGCCACTTGGGTGACCCAAAACAGCATTTTAGTCCTAACCCAAGTTTCTAGCTTTAGGACTTTTTTTCTTCTTTTTTGACATGGCATTTCCCCCATGTGTTCTGTGTATTCCTCATAAAAAGCAAAGATTGCTGCATTGGCCCACAAGATACAAATATTCAAAATCTACAATTGGGCAATACCTTTATGAGGACCAATCAAAATGTCACCCCCAAATGTGCAAGCTTCACCTGATGAAGAGTTCTGGAGAACCCAAAAGCTTGCACACACTCTTTTGTGACATTTTGGTTGGTCTTCATAAAGGTATTGCCCAACTGTGTATTCCTCTGTGGAAGGGGGGGGGAGCATTATGACAGAATTTATATAATTGATGCTACCCTCTGTAGGTGGATCCTTTGCCATGATTACTGCTAGACACTTTTAAAAACAAGGCAGTCTAGACCTGTGTGAAGCAATACAAAATAAAGCAGAAAATTGCTCAAGAAACAAAGTAGACATCTCCAGCTCCTAGTAATGATGTTGGCTTGCTTGCCTGCTGTGTCATTTGGAAAATGTGGATTTGTTTATCGAATACTACCTAAGTATTCTGCTTAGATCAGTGAACCCTTGACAGTTTTGTTTAGACTACCAGCTCTGTGCTGCTGGCTTCTTCCTCTTTGGCAAAGAATTGGCATTGAAGTTCTTATTTCCTATTAATCATTATATAACCTAAATGGTTGGTTAGATATTACCTACTGTTAATAACCCAGTCAGCCTTTGGATCAACCTTTGAGACACCTTGTATATAATCATCCATAGTTTTATTAGTACATTAATCTTTCCAGATTGTATAGTGCTCTCAAATCAAACTTTGAGACTCTGAGAGAGAGAGAAAAACTGTTGTACAATTACTTGCTTAAACTATAGCTACATTTGAATGTAACAATGAACTACAATTTCTCATTACAAGAATAAGCCTAGGCAAGACTTGGGCTTGTGGCGGCTTCACGCTACCCTCTGTTTTCTCTGGTGTGACATGAGGAGGAGATTGGAAGCTTTTGTTTCTATTTTTAACTAGTAACTGCAGTTTAGCATTAGGTCCAAACCCAGACGAACAGTGTTTTAATCTTAACTATGTTTTACTGAAACAAGCCAACTTCAAAGCTTGATTTATGAAGCTAACTCATTTCATTAAACCATTGTGAAGATTAACTTCAGTTTCGGGTTCAGATGTAATGGTAAATGGTGGTTAATTGAAAACAGAAGTGAAAGCTTCTGATCTTCTCCTCACAACCACACTGAAAGAAGCGGGTGGGCACATGAGCCTAAAGCTTGTACACATAGCATAGCAATGGACCTCAGTTTATCATTATATCTGAATGCAGCTGATTTGTGTGTGTGTGTGTGAGGTGGGAAAAAGATGGAAAGAAAACTGAGGCAGAAAAAGATTCCCCCCCCCTCCTGAGAACAGACTGCCTGAAGATAGACTCCCCCCACCCCCCACCCCTTCCTCTGCAGACTGCTTACATGGCAATAAATTACTTTCGCGCCGTATTTAGAGAAGTCAGTTAAGACAGCCTGCGCAGCAGAATGTAAGAATAACCAAGGTACAGGAAACAGACAGCGAATATGCTAAAGAGTAAGTGACAAGTAATTGATGACGTATACTTTGATATAAGACTCTGATTACTTCTGTAAAAATCGTTCAGTTTGGCAATGGTAAATCCCCTGAACCTGTTGCTAGCAATAAACTGTTTTCCAGACCTGAAGTGGTACAAGTTCCTTTGTTCCCTGGAGAAGGGTGATTTTTCTGCAACATTTCTGGCGACCACGAAGGGACTTGGAAGCCTTGGGGCTTTCTTGGCCGTTCTCCGTACCCAGCCCCCTGGGTGAGGCCTCGCGGACGTCCCAGCGCGCACAAAGGACTGTTCCCTTTGGGGATCTCCGAACGAGGGGCCCAGCGGAGCGGGTGACCGGACAGCGAGCCTAAGAACCACAAGACTCAGGCTGGAACTCAACCACAAAGTATATCCGGATCTGCAGGAAAAGGCAAGTATGAAATATCACCCGGGTGACAGGAAAGGAGCCCAGTCAGTAGACTGGAAGAGGAGGCTTGATCACCCTCCTGACAGGAAATCTCTCTACGAGGCGGAACGTGAGTCTGAACTGAGAGGTATCCTTAAGTGCAGGAAGTGTCTCTACGAGGCGGAACGTGAGTCCGAACTGAGACCCTCCACAGGAGGTGTCTCTACGAGGCGGAACGTGAGTCCGAACTGAGAGCTTCCACAGGAGATCTCTCTACGAGGCGGAACGTGAGTCCGAACTGAGAGATATCCTTAAGTAAAGTAAGAGAAAAGGGTTGGGAGTTTGTGGAGTGAGTGTGGTGTGTGTGTGTGCACGTGCTAGCCTGCTGCAGTTCCTACAGGAGACCGTTGGAACGTCCGGCTCCTTAGGTCAGTAGGGCGTGAGTGGTGTGATTCCCTTTTGTCTGAACAAGGAGACCCCTTACTCCTTGTCCGTTCCCCACCCTAATTGTCTGTGTCCAAGGGAAGAAAATGGGAGGTGGCAGCAGCGTCCCTCAGATGCCCCTGCAATGTATGTTAAGTAATTTTAAAAGAGGATTCAATAGGGACTTTGGAGAAAAGCTCACCAGACAGAAACTCCGAGTCCTGTGTGAAGTAGAATGGCCCTCAATGCAGGTAGGGTGGCCAGCTCAGGGAACCTTTGACCCTCAAGTCATCTCAAAGGTCCATCAGAAAGTGACCCAGGCGTCTGGTGGCCACTGATACATAGATCAGTAGCAGCAGAATGTTAGAAAAAATCCGCCCTGGCTCAAAGAATGTAAAGCAAAAGCAGAAGTGGCACATCTAATGCTTCTACGCCGACCCACCCCCCCCGCCCGAAGCCCACAGAAAAGGAGGGAGAGATTTTCAGTGAAACAGAGGAAGGAACTCCTGCGCCATACGTCCCGCTGTATCCACCACTGCCAAAGCCACCCGAAGAGAGGCAACCACAGGAAGAAAGGCAACAAGAGATAGCTGATCAGAGCCACCAGAGTACCGGAGTCCCTCCCCAGGAGACACCCACCCCGGCAGACAGAGAGTGGATGAGCTCTCCCCTCGGGCGACCCCCCCCCCACAGCCGAAATCTAAGCAAGCCTGCATGTTTGTAGACAGGCACAAGCCCAGTGGCCAGCCATACCCGACAACAGGGACCCAGCCCTGATCGTGGGCCCCCACGAGCCCATAGTGTCCTTAAAAGGAGGGGGCCATAAAGTCAAGTTTTTAGTAGACACAGGAGCTACTAGATCTGTTCTTACACAACCATTGGCGTCTTGCTCCGGCGAGACTATTAAAATACAGGGAGCTACCGGAACCCCAAGTAACCAGCCATTGCTCAAGCCCCTGGAATGTGATTTGGCCCACAAAACTGTGACCCATCAGTTTGTGCACATACCAGAATGCCCTGTTCCACTGTTAGGAAGAGATCTCCTGTGCAAAATGCAAGCCCACACCTACTTTGACCAGAACCAAAACATGAAGCTGCATGTGCCCCAAGAAACAGCAGTAAACGTTACAGCTCCAATGAATGAAATGTGGAGGATAATGTTGGCATCTATTCCACTCGAAGCAGACTCACAGGCTACAGCCAAGTGGAAAGAGTTTGATGTCCCCGGCATCTGGGCATAAGACAACCCACCAGGTTATGCCAAACACCTGCCACCTTTAATAATTGAAGTAAAGCCCCAGGCACGGCCCAGAAGAATAAGGCAAAGGCCTTACCCACGCCCCATCATGCAAGCCATCCAATCATACATCGATACCTACTTAGAACATGGCATTATAAAACCCATTGTGTCATTCTGGAACACCCCGATCCTACCAATTCCCAAGCCAAACAGAAAGTACAGACCAGTTCAAGATTTAAGAATTGTAAATGAAGCTGTAGTGACTATTCACCCAGTAGTCCCAAACCCATATGTTCTTTTAAGTCTGTTGCCGGCCAGCGCCAAATGGTTCACGGTAATAGACTTAAAAGATGCATTTTTCTGCATACCCATCCACAGGCAGAGTCAAGGACTGTTTGCCTTTGAGTGGGAAAACCCCAAAACCAGAAGAAAAACTCAGTACACGTGGACACGGCTCCCACAAAGGTTCAAGAACTCACCGACCCTCTTTGGGACCGCTCTAGGAGGAGACCTAGAAGAATATAAACCATGCCACAAAAATGAAGTCTTGTTGCAGTATGTTGACGACCTCCTAGTGACAGGAAACACGCAAGATACCTGTTGGAAAAACACCAAGCAACTCCTTGAACTGTTAGATGAAAAAGGATACCGCGCCTCGCGAGAAAAGGCCCAACTAGTGCAGCTGCAAGTGAGATATCTGGGATACAACATCGAACAAGGGCAGAGGACTTTGGGATCTGAACGGAAGCAAGCGGTTTGCCAGCTGCCAACGCCCATCTCGCGTCGAGACTTGAGAGGCTTTCTAAGAGCGGCAGGGTTTTGCCGAATATGGATACCAAACTTCAGTCTAATAGCCAAGCCCCTGTATGAAGCTACCAGGGAGAAAGAGACTGAGGAATTTCAATGGACCAAAGTTCAGAGCCAAGCCTTTAACCAGCTGAAAGAGGCTTTGCTAAAGGCCCCGAGTTTAGGCCTTCCAGATCTAGACAAACCTTTCAACTTATACGTGGACACCAAGAAAAATGTGGCGGTCGGAGTTCTTACCCAGCAGCTAGGATCTTGGCAAAGACCAGTGGCCTACCTATCAAAGCAATTAGACTCAGTGGCCCAGGGATGGCCAAATTGTCTGAAAGCGCTAGCAGGGACAGCTCTGTTAGTCCAAGAGTCCAGCAAACTGACTTTTGGACAGCCACTGACTGTACTAACTCCACATGCATTAAAGGCCGTTCTAGAAGCCAAAGGACACCTGTGGCTAACAAACCCGCGTATGTTAAAATACCAGAGCATGATTACGCACAATCCATTAGTAGAACTCCAACAGTCAACAGCCCTCAACCCCGCCACTTTGTTGCCAGAGCCACAAGCAGAAGAGATGAATCATGACTGCGTAGAAGTCATTGACCAGACTCATGCGTTGCGCCCGGATCTCAAAGACACTCCCCTGCCAAATGCTGATTTAGAAGTCTTCACAGATGGCTCAAGTTTCGTAGAAAATGGACTCAGAAAAGCAGGCTATGCAGTAGTGTCTTGTGACCAGGTGCTAGAAAGTGGACCCTTAGCCCCAGGTACAAGTGCACAGTTGGCCGAATTGTATGCAGTGATAAGAGCTCTACACCTGGGAGCAGGCAGACGCATGACCATTTGGACAGATTCCAAATACGCATTCCTTACAGCTCATGCACATGGAGCCTTGTATAAAGAAAGAGGACTGATAAACTCAGTAGGAAAAGCTATAAAACACGGAGAACAAATCCAAGCTCTCCTAAATGGAGTGTGAAAGCCAACCAAACTGGCCATTGTCCACTGTCGAGGGCATCAGCGAGGAAATGACAAAGTAGCAAGAAGAAATCGAAAAGCAGACCAAGAAGCAAAAAGGGCAGCTCACGAGCCCTGGAGAGAATTTGAAGCCGACGGAGGACAGCATGACACGCAAGCCCGATGCCTACTTCTGTAGAACCCAGAATCTCAGATACAACCAGTGTATACCCAGAAAGAAGTGGCTAAAGCTGAAGGATAATTACAAGCCACCCTGAAGAATGGATGGTACGTACTGCCAGACAAACGAGTGTGGATTCCTGAGGCCCTTGGGTGAGAAGTAGTCAAGACTGCTCACCAACAAACACACATGGGGAAAACTGCACTCGCTCAGGCCCTGAACAGAGAAGTACTGATAGACAAAATCCACATGTTAACCAATTACGCTACACAGAAATGCCTAACATGCGCCCGCAACAATCCTCGCCAAGGGCCCCTGCTTCCACCAGGCAGGCAACCAGAGGGAGACTTGCCGTTTGACTCAGTCACCATCGATTTCACCGACATGCCACGGGCAGGAGGACTGAATGCACTCCTAGTGGTTGTTTGTAATTATACAGGATGGCCTGAATGTTTCCCTACCAGGACAAAGAAAGCCAGAGAAGTGTCACGGGCCCTGTTGAGAGACATTATCCCGAGATACGGAATTCCCTCGAGATTGTCATCTGACAATAGACCAGAATTCACCCAAAAAGTAGTGCAAGATGTGGCAAAAACTTTGAAAATTGAGTAGAAATTGCACTGCAGCTACCACCCTCAGTCAAGCGGACGCGTAGAACGCATGAACCGGACTTTAAAAACAAAACTGTCAAAGATATGTCAAGAAACGCACCTAAAATGGCCAGACGCTTTGCCCCTGGCTCTGTTGGCGGTCAGGTGCACTCCTCGAAAAAAACTCAATTTGTCTCCTTTTGAGCTTATGTACAGAAGGCCTCCACAATTAGTCAGGCCCCAGTGGGTAGATGAAAGGGAGTTAGGAGTCACGCAAACTCTGCAAACCATACAGGGCCTAAGCCAAGTTGTGGAGGACATA
This sequence comes from Shinisaurus crocodilurus, assembly GCA_021292165.1. Classification (NCBI taxonomy): domain Eukaryota; kingdom Metazoa; phylum Chordata; class Lepidosauria; order Squamata; family Shinisauridae; genus Shinisaurus; species Shinisaurus crocodilurus. Next base: position 84,554,835 of record CM037878.1, read on the forward strand.
CAAGAGTATGTAATAAGCCAAAGAAAACCCCTGCTCACTATAAAGATGCACAGATTCCACCCAAGAGATTCAGTGTGGGTGAAAGACTAGAAAATTGAGCCTTTAAAAGCCCGCTAGAAAAGACCGTATACTGTTGTCATGTGTTCTCCCCTTGCTGTTAAAGTAGCAGAAATCAAACCCTGGCTCCACTGGACGCGTGTGAAACCCGCTTCTCAATCAAAACCAGTGTGGAAAGTCCAGCCAGTCCCAGAAGGTGAAATAGCCTTGAAGCTGAAACTCCGCCGAAGGCCTAAACCTAAAGCCCCAGCCGGAGTCGGCCTGTACATAGACAAAGAATTGTACGGTTAACAAACCGCGAGGCCATAATAACGCCTCCAGCAATTCAGGGTGCAAGTGCTAGTAACCTCTCCCCTGAAAACAAAAGTCGCGTACCAGACAACTAGCCCTAGCAGGCGTCACACCCAGAAGCTGACGTCCATCGCTCGGGAGAAGCCTGAGGATGTCGGCGCCAAACGCTTTAAAATGGGTTGTTTTATATAGTATAGTAGCAATAAGATGGGCATGTACCAATGACTGTACCAGTTGTCAAAAGCAAGTGCTAGAAGGACAGACCCTAACTACCACCTTAGTGTACCACACCCATTACAGGTGCAAAACAGGGCCAGTGAAAAGGTGTTGTTACAAAGATGTATAGTACACGGTGTGTGTTCAAACTGGACACTGCTTTGACCCCAAGGTAGATCCGGCCCAAACATGGTTAATAGCACGGGCACGAGGTTCTGCCCAAGGTCACATAGTAGCTCAAACACAATTCCTTACAACATAACACAGATGCCCCGACATGAGCGAGAGGGGACCACTTGGGTTCTGCGCCAAGCAATAATAGCTGACTGGTGTCTGAGCCGCCCCTGGGCAGCAGGTCGAGTAATAGTGGGTAATACCTCCTGCCTAAGCTCACAAACATGGAATGAATCCTCAAAACAGTGGGATTTCTGGCCCAACTCCACACAACACTGGAAAAACTTTTCCTTAGAGAAATACACAAAGGCAACAAGGGCCCCACCGGGAGTCTACTGGATTTGTGGAAGGCTAGCCCTAACTGCTCTCCCCACCAACTGGACTGGGAGCTGCACCCCGGGCCACATAAATCCAGCATTCTTCCTGTTGCCGCTTGAGACCCCCTCAAAAACACGGCAAAAACGTGAAATAAAAATTGGAAACTGGAAAGACAATGAATGGCCCCCAGAGCGTATCATACAGCATTATGATCCTGCATCTTGGGCACAAGATAGAACTTATGGGTATCGCACCCCCATTTATATGCTGAATCGCTTAATCAGTTTACAGGCTATAGTAGAATTAATATCTAATGAAACTTCGCAAGCGCTTAAAATATTAGCAAAGCAGCAGACAAAGTTTCGAGATGCAATTTATCAAAACCGCTTAGCTTTAGATTACTTGTTAGCAGCTGAAGGAAGTGTCTGTGGAAAATTCAATTTAAGTAATTGTTGTTTGCAAATTGATGACCAAGGAGAAATAATCGAAAGCATCACAAAACGCATTGAAATGTTGGCCCATGTTCCAGTGCAGACCTGGGATGGGTTCAACTTCGGAGAAGCTTTCGCTGGGTGGTTTCCCAAGCTGCCAGGCTTACAGGCCATAGTCGCCCTGATTGGCCTAGTGGCCGCAGGATGCATAATCCTGCCATGCATCCTTCCAATGCTCATGCGCTCCCTCCAAAACAGCTTCAGCTTCATAGCCGAAAGAAAAGCTGCTGCGCAAGTCCTGGCAATGTGGGAATACCGTCCCATCCCGATGATTGAAACTCAATGTGAAGAATAAGATAGAGTTTCAAAAGGAGGGAATGAGGTGGGAAAAAGATGGAAAGAAAACTGAGGCAGAAAAAGATTCCCCCCCCTCCTGAGAACAGACTGCCTGAAGATAGACTCCCCCCACCCCCCACCCCTTCCTCTGCAGACTGCTTACATGGCAATAAATTACTTTCGCGCCGTATTTAGAGAAGTCAGTTAAGACAGCCTGCGCAGCAGAATGTAAGAATAACCAAGGTACAGGAAACAGACAGCGAATATGCTAAAGAGTAAGTGACAAGTAATTGATGACGTATACTTTGATATAAGACTCTGATTACTTCTGTAAAAATCGTTCAGTTTGGCAATGGTAAATCCCCTGAACCTGTTGCTAGCAATAAACTGTTTTCCAGACCTGAAGTGGTACAAGTTCCTTTGTTCCCTGGAGAAGGGTGATTTTTCTGCAACATGTGTGTGTGTGTGTGTGTGTGTGTATTTTTATATACACACACACACATACCTTTTCAGCTATCCTTTCCAGTTCTGCCTGTGATTAAATCACTATTTGACACCCTCCACCCTAAATCCCTTGAATCACACTTGAAAATGATGAGCTAATGTTGTTGCAAATAATAGTATACAGGCAGTCCTCAGGTTACGAATGAGTTCCGATCTTAAGAATGTCTTTAAGTCAAATTTGTATGTAAGTCGGAACAGCATAGCGTTCTATAGGTTAAAATCTGCATTTATGCAAATTGTGCAAATTACGCAAATTGTGTAGTATACTATGCTATGTACTCTATGTAAACGATGTAGCACCGGGGAACCCAGAAGTCCGTTCTTAAGTATGGGTTGTCTGTAAATCGGACGTTCTTAACTCAGGGACTGCCTGTATTTGGACATTCATATTTATTTATTTATTGTATTTCTAAATCGCCCATCTAGCTGGTACCCGGCCACTCTGGGCGATGTACAACATATGATGTACCATATATTTCTATGTTATTTGCTTTCCTTGAGTGTTTGTAAAAGTTCTAAATGGGATTGATGGTTTGATTGCATTTTTATACTCCCAACCTTTAAGAGGTAGTTAAGGTGGCTTACAAAAATGTAAAATTACAATAAAAGAAAAACATTAAAACACTACAAAACGGTATAAAAGCAGCTAGTGCAGGGGTCCCCAACCTTTTTGGACATGTGGCCACATTTGGGGATTTGAGAAACTGCTGTGGGCATCACCACAAAATACCTAATCAGCAGGGCCGGATTAAGATAGGGGCTATTGGAGCTGCAGCTCCAGGCCCCTACCCCAAAACAGGTCCCACAATCAGGACCGTTGCAGGGCAGTTTGGCACCCCAGGCAAAATAATATTTAGTGCCCTCCCCTCTCCAAAGCAGCCCTGCTCTGCAAAAAAAAAAACACCCCTGCGCCGCCACCACCAACCTACCTTCCCCCCGCCCTGGCGGCTGTTGCTGCTGCCGCTGCCGCCGCTGCCGCCGCCGAGGAGGAGGAGGAAGTGACGCGACGGGACCCCCACGCTGTTTTTTGCCGGGGAAACCATGGCAACAGGGCTGTTTAAACCCTGTTGCCCTGGTTCCTCCCGCCAAAACAACGCGGGCGGGGCTCCGGAAGCGACACGACGCGGAGAAGGTAGGTGGCGGGGGGGGTCGGGGTGGTGGTGATGGTGGCGGCGGCGGGAGGCGCAGCGGCAGCGAGCGGGAGGGCGGGGGAGGCGCAGCGGCGAGCGGGACGGGAGGGCGCGGCGCCGGGGGCGGGGGCGGGCGGGCGGGTGGGAGGGAGGGAGGGGAGGCGGAGGCCTGGCGGGGGCGGCGCAGCGGAGGCAGAGGCCTGGCGGGGGCGGCGCAGCGGCAGCGAAGAGGAGCGCAGCATTTCTGCGCCCTCTTCAGCCGTGCGCCCTCCTCAGCACCAGGCCCATAATGCTCTTAATCCGGCCCTGCTAATCAGTGGATTGCCACTTTGGTGTTTACCTATCGCATCTATGGATCTTAGGCTGTGTCTTATTGAGCACAAATGTTTGTTTTGTGTCTGTTGGACACTGCAGCATCTCTTTAATAAGGGACTGTCTCATTCAGCTAATTGCTGGCGGTCCAATACAGCTAATGCTTCTTTGAAACATATGTTTTGGCAAGGTCCAGTAATTGCTTCTTTTTGGGAGGAGGTTATTACACAGATAATTTTTTTACTGGAGAACAGTCTTTAATATTCACTGATGTACACACTCTTTAAAATTATTTACCTGCTTCGTGGAAATTAACAAATAAAAGGGGAAATGGATTCTCTGCACCCTTTTGACAGCAAAAAGACTGACATTACAAAATGTGAAGGATAAACACTCAGCACCTATAATGCAATGGATTGAGGACCTTACAGTGCTTTTGAGATACAAACAGGTGGGCATATAGACACCACCTTCAAATGGATACTTATTTGGATATTTGGTCCACTTTTGTTGAAGCTTATGTATAATTGCTAGAAAGTTGTATGCATTTCATACGAATCCATGTACATACATTAATAAACCAGAAAAAAAATTATTTTTTAAAATTTTTTCCTCAGATGCCCATGGGCACCACATTAGGACCCCTTTGTGAGTTCCTTTGGAGGTTCCTTTGGAGGTGCTTGTGGGCACCATGGCACCCACAGGTGCTGGGTTGGGTACCCCTGAGTTAGTGGAATTACAAAACAATTGCCTCCACATTAAGTCCAGGCTAATAATAATTGAAAAATTACCATGTATGGAAAATACAAAAAAACCAAAAACCATGGTCATGCTAATATAATCCTATTGAGGGTGCCATGCTTAAAATCTAGATTTAGATGCTATGTTTGCTGCACAGCCTTATAGCTCTCTATTAAAAAGTAAGTTCCACTGAGTTAAATGGGGCTTATTCCTAGGTAGGTGGGTATAGGACTGCAGCTTTACAGAGCAACCCCAAAGTAAGGGAGGGTGGTCCATGGTGCAGGAGGAGCCACCACTTCCTAAACTCTACTGACATGTGCTGGCCAGGGAGGAAGGTGGGGGCGGCTGGGTGGCCATTTTCTTCTTTTTTCTTCTTCCATTGCTGCCAATGGAAGGAAATGTACTATGCTTGCTCTTGCGCTGGTGTAATTTTTCAGCTCTGTTTGGCAGCATGTCAGGAGAACGTGTGGGGATTGGATCCTGCAGATCCTTGGACACCCCAAACTGCCCCATTTTTGGCTCCACCCCTGGCAGGGCACTGCTGGTAGGGCTGGTAGAAAACTCCACCATTGTCTAGGGAGGATCTCTGTAGGTGGACCTCCCTCTGTGGGAGCAGAGGAGGGGAGGCCTGCAGCACCCGGCAGCTCCTCAGCAACTCTTCCAGGAAGCATGGGATTGTTCCCTCAGACTCTCAGAGTCCAGCCACTGGGGAACGGAATGCTGGACTAGATGGACCCTTGGTCTGATCCAGCAGGGCTCTGCTTATGTTCTTATTGGAAGTGATCAGTAATGGTTTCAGTGGTAGGTTTAAGGTCTGAGATTTTGTGACCAAGAGATGAGGTTTGCATTACAATAACTTCCATGTTTCCACCAACCCCCCCCCCCCCAAAAAAAACTTTACCTCTGAGGTTCCCCATGGCCTGACCTGACATTACTGGGATGTCCATCAGATAATTCAACATGAGGGAAATTTCCTGAGTGGGTTAAGTTTTTCGATTACATGGCCACTGGTTTCTTTCATACTTAGAAAGCACTAATGTGTAGGAAAAGGTCTGGGGGGAAATGCATGTAGAATTGCACATATGTCCCACATGTGCACAGACATGACTTTCCCTGCACTTTTAGCTTCTCAGTACATGTACAAAAATCTCACACAGCCATCTACATGCACTTTCAGTGTTCTTTCCTTCACTGCAAGTGCTTTCTATGTAGAAAATGAATAATGTTTCTAGCAGCACTAAGTCTGGATAGGAAATAATGTTGGGGTTAAATCAAGTTTTCTGCTCCATTGCTTTGTTTTTAGCTTACCCAAGATTTGTGCTTTCCTGGAAAGGGAAACAGGACAGCGATACATAGCTATTTTTCAGTGCCTCCGTTTACATGGCATCACTTCAAGTAAGTTTGCTTTTTCTTTCAAACCTAGAATGATTAAGATAAGTTTTCAAATGGAACTGCAGCCTCAACTTTAGTGATTGCAAAAACTATACCTGTATGTAGACATGCATGAATTGAGTAAAATGAAACCAAATATAAATATAAAACCATCTACATACATGGTGCTTGGCAAAGAATAGCTTTGAAAGGTCCCTACCCTGAGGGGCTTACATTTTAAAAGCAAACACAGAAAACAACAAAGAGGAGAAAAATGGAGACAGGAGTAAATAGGAGAAGAATAGGCAATTCTTTCAGTTAGACATACTTCAGGTTAGACTGCAATCCTATGGTGTCAGGACAGTGTCCCTGGGACCATAGGACTGATAGGAACCCCCCCCCCAAGTACTTAGATGAAGCTCCAGCCTTGGTGGGGCTTTTCTGATTTTGGAGCCCCTCCCCTCATGGCTCCTCCCAGCCTCCAGAGAGGTTTCCCCTCATATTTTTGCCCAGCCCAGCAGGGCATAGGAAAGATCAGTGCTGGCTCTTGAGGGCCCTTGGGCAAGGCACTCTCTGTGGGGCTCTTCCCTCAGTGAGTTGACCATCTCATCACCATTGTCACCAGCTGCTATGGCTCCTCCTCCTCTTTCTCAGCATTGCTACCACATGTTTGCTTGACAGGCAGGGAGCCAGTGAGCAAGCCGACAGCAGCAGCATCTACTGCTCTTCCTTCTCACCACCACCGCATTGGGCCAGAGTGAGAGAGAGGTGAGCGAGCAGGTTGCAATGATGAGTAGCAGCAACTCCAGGGGGCTCTTGTCTGTGGGCCCCTGCTGGGGTGTGGGCCCTTGGCAGGTGCCCAGCCATGCCTACCCTTGATGCCAGCCCCGCCTCCGTTATCGAAGGCTCCACTGAGAGAGCATAGGATTGCTTTTCATGTTACAATAAACCAGCGTAAGCACATGGAAGAAATGCACATGGAAGATTTTGGATATATATTGGCATTGGTGTGCATGTGAAGCAAGACTACTAGTGTGTGGATGTACATAAATGCAAAGATGTCTCCAAAGTCTTCCATGTATATTTTCCTCATGTGTTTCCTCCACTCATTTGGGAAAGCATTATTGAACATCTCCCCTTTTAACAAGATAAATAGCTTCTTTTGGGGTCCTGAAATCCACCAATGCGTTAAAAATATAACCATTTCTCCCAATAGGAGAAGGGATCCCAAATTTTGGGCAACTCCACCTCTGACTGTAACTCAGATCTGTCTCTTGCCTTGGGCAAAACGCACACAGGTTCCTAGGTAGGCAGAGAGCAGAAGTAAAGAGAAACAAGATAGTCTTTATATTAGCAAAGCCAGAGATCAAGTTTAGGTGGTACACTACATTAGGTAAAAAAAAAAGTCATTTGAAGTCAAATTGTGTGGTATTACCTAGTGGTTGGAGGGAATGGAACCCTCAAAATGGCTACTTAACATTTATGTTGCTCCAACTGTGGGAAAGGCTCCACTGTTCACTTTTTATGATAATACAGGGAAAGAAGAATGGAAGCTTATTGTCACAAGTTCTTTAAAAGAAACCACTTTTTTTTAAAAAAAATCTTTTTATTCAACCACTTTGTTGCTACTTGCGTTGGAACAATAGCTGCTTTCAAAAGCAGGGCCCATGTTACATTTCCTTCTTTTAGCCCAAATAGACTGCAGTGACCTCACACAAAGTCACCTCTGCTCTTTAACTGGAGACCCACACTTTGTTATAAGCAAATAAATTGAATTCTTTTTCAGTTTTAGAACAGGAAAGAGACACATTAATTTCTCCCTTCTTGTGGTGTGGATATCTCAGAAGCAGGTTAATGTAAAACTAAGCCAGGTGTGGTTAAACCTGATCCTTGATATACAGTATCTGGCCTCATAGGAAGAACTGCACAAGTGCAAACGGTGCAAAATCCTGACCTGTAACAAGCCTAGATTTGTGTTGTGTTCTTTCTTTGACAATGTTTAAATTTGGCAGAATTATGAGTAGAAGTGGGAATTTTTTTCATTTTTTAAATTTACAGTATTTGTATACCACTCCATATCTACCGTAAGTAGATTCGGGAGCGGTGAACAATAAAAAGATAAAAACAGAATGGGAATGGGCACTGGGTCAGAAGTATAAAGAAAGGGCAGCTGGGAGTAGTAAATTCACTCAGTGAGTGGTACCAAGGCTAGACAATGAGGTGTGGGATAGATTTAACACATGCAGCAGAATACGTTGGGAATAAGGTGGCACAGTAGACTGTACTACTTTGGGCTGTAGGTGCGGGATATATTTTTAAAATGTTCCTCTACATAAGAACACTCACTTCAAGTACAAAACTAACACAGCAGGGGGAAAGAATTTAGCCCAGCCATAGTTCTCCTCTCCTAGTTTTTCTTTTCTTCTTTTTCTTCTTTTCAATATTTCTTTGTTAATTTAAAATGATTTTTAATTACTAGCTTTCTACCTGCAAGGAGATGTTGTTGTTTTACATAGGGATCATTTACATTTATTTATTTCTATTCCCACGGTGGCTTACAAAGCATACTAAAAACAATGATAGATAGATAGATATCATCTGCACGGGCCTCTCAGCTTTCTTAGTTGTTGCTCATGTTCCTCACCAGGGTGTGGCCTTTTAAAATTCTAGTTCATCTGTCTGTGACTTCCTTTTGCATTCTTGTAGCATCTACTCTTTCCATGAACTATTGTTGCTTCAATATCAACAGATGCAATGGGATTGCTCTGGGTTTTGTTTTTTTCTGATTAACAAAAATGTAATAATTCAATGTCTTCTCTTCCTCCTGAAGGTAAGCATCTGGAGGAACTATGGGAGATTAACTTCCTTCCTTTGCCATGGCTGACCAGGATCTTGTCCGATCATTACCATGCAGTGAGTTGGTATGCTTACTATAGGGTGTGCATTGGGGATTTTTGTTCATGTTAACGTCATGTTTTGTTCATTTTAACATTATTTTCCTAATAAATCAATCCTAGTATATTTTCTAGTATATCTATAATTTATTTCTACAATGATCCAGGTCTGCTTTAAAGTGGTACCCTATAACCAGGAAGCCTTGTCTCTAGTCCCAGAGGTGTGGAGGCTCCTTGGTAACTCAGTGGTGACAGGCACTCTGTAGTTGCTTAGAAGTACTATTTTTCTCATTGCTTCTTATATGTAAAGCTGAACCCTGACAATGAAAACAGATTCACAGCAGAGAGCACAATGGAGAAGCATACATGGAGACCCATGTTTAAATTCTGGGTTCTAACTCTGGGTTGTCTCTCTCCCAACAACCCAGGGTTCTGGGTTTGAACATCACGATAAACAACCCAGGGACAGAGTGTCCCTGGGTTGTTTAGGTGCAGCAGGAGGAATCAGACAGCAGGAAGCCAGCATACACACTCACTCCTGCTCATTCCCCACTGAGACCCACCTGGCGCCAACCTTACTATCTTTTCAGCACCAGGTTAAGACTTCCCTCTATGCCAAGGCATTCAACAGTTAAGGGCTCAAAATAGCACGGGGGGGGGGGGATTGTCACCTGTAGGCTTAGTTTTATTAAATTTTGTATTGTCATTTTAAACTGTGCTTTTAAATTTGTTTTTTTAATCTTTTTAACTATATTGTATGTTTTTATTGTTGTTGTTTTTATGTATAAATTGTGAACCGCCCAGAGAGCTTCGGCTGTGGGGCGGTATAGAAATGAAAGAAATGAAATGAAATGAAATTCACAATAACCCAGGGTTTAAAAATAAACCCCGCGGTTGTCATGACATGTGACCATGGCCTTTAACACAATTTATAATATTGTTTAATGAAGATAGTGGCCTGGTTTACATGGCACGGCAGCATTTCGTGGCAACTCGTGGGTTAATTAACCCAGGATTTGCTGCCGTTAAGTGTGAAAGGGGCCTTTGGGTTGTTCGTGGGTTTTTACGAATTGTTTTTAGGTTAACTTTGGGTTGTTTAACCCACGAACAACCCAAAGTGTCTGGGTTCAGACATCACGCTAACAAACTACAAATGGGGAGTTGGTGGGTTGTTTCTGCAAACTGGAAGCAGCTCACACATAGCCGCCAAATGCCACCGTGACGTGCGAACAGCCCCAATGTTAATGGTGAATCAAACTTATTTCATCATGTGTCATGGCAAATTTCAATCGCGTATGTCCAGGCTGTAAATTAAAATCCTTAATTCTTATTTGTCCTCTGCATAGACTTTTACAGAGCAAACATAAGACGCCACTGTTCCATAATAACTTCCAGAGGGATAGCCATATTAGTCTATCTTAGCTAAAACAATAAAGAACACTGTAGCACATTGCTACAGCACCCTTTGTTCTTTGCTAATAGAACATTTTAATTTTTTTTTAAAAAGTGGGTTCTGCTTTGATATCATTCAGAGCACATGGTAAATCTATTTCTGTTGGCTGCTATGATAGGGTCAGAGCCTCGGGGCCTAAAATAGCTTCATCTCCTTATGAGATTTTTTCAAAAAATATAATGGTTGGATCTAGGATCTGCCTTCTGTTGATGGAAGGGCTCTGTCCATGGAAGGTGCCTCTGCCTGACTTTCGGGGATCCCTCCCCCCTGCATTATACCTCCCCCCCTTCAGCAAGGTTCCTTGACCCTCTGTGTAGCATTCTCAGGGGGCTGGAGGGGCAGCCATGGGGAAGAGGGGGGTGGAGAGGTCCACTTCCTCCAGTCCAGTTTCACGCACCTAAATCTGGATCCAACCCATCTTTATTATACTGTAATCCATGAGCATGGTGTTTTACAGGGTACAGTGAATGCCGGATAGCAACCCAGCAATGGACCGATTAAAGCTGGGGGAGGGATGCATGAAGGGGGTCTGGAAAAAAAAAGGAATCCCCCTTTTCCCCCAAGATGGCCTGTTTCTCTTGTTCCTGAAGCTGTTGCAGGAAACTTCTACCAAACAGGAGTAGTGAACATTTGCACCACTAAGTAGAGTGGCCATGTGTCCTACTATACAGAGGACAGTCCTCTATTTGAGTGTGTCCCCTGGCTGAAGGGTTGTCCAGCCCAGGTCTGGTTTAAGATAACCGTAAAAAGGAAGAGCAGCAGGGGCCTTGAAGTTGCCCACCAACAGTCTGGCACACAGATCACAGTCTTCCCCACTATGGTGAGATGTATTGCATTCCTATTTAAATTATATCCATTATTTCCCATTTGCATCTACATCTATAAATTAGCATATGCAATTTTTAATGCAAATCTATGTCCTCTTTTTTGGTGATGGAACAGTGATGCCATTCCTCTTTTTTGGCAATACATAAGTGGCCACCCTAGAACTAAGATAAAAAAGTCAGAAGGAATCAGGTTTCCTGGTTATTAGTTGCTGGCAATGGCTCAACTCAGCAGCATATTATATATATTCTCTCTGAAGTGGACCCACCATGTTCTGGACCAGGATCAGTGATACAAGATATAGGGCGTGTTTGCACGACACAGGAACAGTGGGGGAGCAGAAGTCCCCCGCAGTTCCCGTGTCATGCAAACGCCGACTGGGGGTGCTCCCATGGGACGGCCGCACGTGGGACGCACGCAAAGTGACCATGGTCGGTAGAGGGGTAAGCCCCTACTGCGCGTGGCCACCCTGCCATGTGAGCAGCGGGCGGCCGTCCCGCGGGGGCCGCACAGAGGCGGCAGCCCAGAGAGGCCGGAGCGACCGCCACTCCATCCTGTAGGGGTATATGGCCCCTCTGGGCATCCCGGGCCCCGCCCCCTAGCGCTGGGAGGCCCGCACTGCGGTGCGTGGACTGCTAGCTCCACCGGGGTCCGCCCACGTACGCGGGGAACAGGTCGTCTGCGGCGCTGCGCCAAACCCCGCGGATCGCCCCGTGGTGCCTCCCCCGCCCGCAGCCTGGGTCGTGCAAACCGGCCCATAAAGAGCCATTAAAGTTAACCCAAATTGCTACATGGAAAACCTATAACATTATATAATACCATTATGAAGATTGGAGCGTGGCTGAGATAGAAGCCAAAGAATTGCATTGTTCCTTCTATTTTATTAAACAAAATTATGTTTTATTGAAAAAATATTTAACTCATGAATTCTACACAATGGATAATATTTCCTTTTCCTTTCAGCTAGAGAATGGTGGTGACATGGCATTTCAGAGAGACTTTAATACTCAGGCAGTGAGATTTGGTCTGGTGCTTACACAGGTAACTCAGCATTAAGATCTAAAGAATTACTAAACAAAGTGGGGAAGGGAATGTCAATATGCCAGTAATAGGGCCACCTCACATAATGGCCCCATTTGCGAGTTATGGTGGCAAATCATCAGTTAATTAACCCACAATTTGTCACCATTTTGAATATGCAAACTCTGATCAGGCTGATCAGAGGTTGCTCCATGACATGTAAACTAATTGTAGGTTAACTTTGGGTTGTTTAACCCATGATTAGCCCATAGTGTCCGCGTTCACACATCACAGAGCAGCCTCCGATCAGGTAAATCGGAGCATATTCAGAATGGTGGTATCATGCAATCCTGTCAAATTGTGGGTTAATTAATTAACCTATAATTTGCTGCCATAACATGCAAACCAGTTCAATCTCTCATAGGAATATTAGTGGGGAGAAAGAAAGAAAGAAAGAGAATTTAACACATGTGCTAAAATTTGGATGATGGGAGAGCATATTTGTGGCAAGAATTAGTGAGATGAATTGTGTTCATACCTACAGTACCTAGAAACCTGCCATCTTTCATCCTTTTCCCAGCAAATCAAAAATCAAACCTATACTCTCCCAGCCAGTTCCAGAAAATGCAAGTTATTCCTTATGTGGGTGGTAGCTGCAAGCACTTGATGTCAGAGGTGGCTCTGATGGCAGAAAATGGAATGACATAAAATCATGTTAAAGAAACGATCTATTGAGAAGATTAAAGGCAGTTTATAAAACTTTAAAAACCACTAAATAAATAAATAAATAAATAGAACTGCACTAGGTGTGTGAAATCAGGGACTTGGGTGGGAGTTTCATGAAAAAGCAGTCCCCTTTACCTTTTCTGCATGCTGTTGGCTGCCTTTTCATGGCTGCTTCTCTCCCCAATATGAAGTATTAGTGCCATTTATTTTAAAATGTGCTTTTCCTGAGGTTATCCCAGCTAATCAGGGATCGCATAAGCAATATAATGATGATGTCATGTCATATCATATACATCCAATGAAATTTGGCTATGAGATAACAACTGGAAAGCTAACAAGCTAAGATCAGTGTTCTTATTTGAAATGGGTGGAATTTTTAGCCCTGGTTTTCAGCTTCTCATCCCAATTACTAAACCTGGGTGGGGCTGCATTTTGTGGAGATGACTTTCGTTCATTGAGTACACTCCCTTGCTTTAGTTCAATCTTAATGAATGGATCTTTTCTGCATGGGATACCATTTGCACCTAGTGGGGCCTGCCAAACTACGTGCTAATATTTCCACTTACCAAAGATCCAGGTGGTCTGTATGCATAGCTTTGCTTTGGATATTCTGTCTTCCAGTAGTGGAAAAGAAATTGCAACATGTTTCAGATCATCATTACAACAAGGAATAAATGAAGACATGGGGCAACATCCAATGGGGCACAGCTGCTAACACTTGCAAAATCAAAGTCATTGATTCTGATAGCATCTGAATTTAAGAGGGTAAACATCTTTATGACCTTGGAGCCCAATTGAAACAAGCATAAGCTGCAATCTTATACACACTTAGCTGGGAGTAAGTCCCATTGAATTCAGTGGAGCTTACTTCTGAGTAGACATAGATTTCATAGATCATAGAGTTGGAAGGAGCCTACAAGGCCATCGAGGGAACTATGCAGGGAACTAGAGGGGGTCTCCCATCCAAGTAATAACCAGGTTTGAATGGGCTTGCACTGAACAGCACTTTGAAATTCCATTGATTTCAATGGGAGAGTTACAGTGCAATGCTATACACGTCTACTCAGAAATAAGTCCCATTGAGTTCAGTGGGGCTTACTCTTAGCAAAGTTGGTATAGTCTTAAACACATATTTAACTCTTGCATTGAAATGAGTGGGTCTTCAAGATGTTTCACTTTGGTTGGGTTGTGTCCTTTGTTTTTTTCCTGCAAGAAAAAGAATACCTTGAAATATATTTGGATATTTACAAAATATCTGCAATTACAAACTATTCACAGTATTAAACACTTCTTCACAGAATCTCAGTTTGTCTATGGACTATTTAAACTTTCCTGCACTAAATGTGTCATGTTTCACTGCTCTGCTATGGTTCTCAAAATTTCCAAAATTATTTAATAATAATATTTCCCCTGTGGGGGACTGGCAAGGGACATATGAGTTATTTCTTCCAGTTAAGAGATCCTATGCTGATGATTTTGCTGACATAGTTTTGAGATTAGCTGGGATAAAGTTGCATTTTTATTTTTTTAAACCCCTCCCCCCCAAATGTGCTTCTTCAGGAACCGAGATACCATTCAGAAATCATTTCCATTTATGGATTCTTCTTTGAGATAAAAGCAGTAAGACATGATGCTTCAGCATACAGTTTTTACATGCAGGTAAGAAAAGCAGTTCTATGATCCTCTGGGTTCCAAAGTAACTTTGGCTATATCCAGCACGTTTAAAGTGCAATCCTATAGACATTTTCCTGCAAGGAAGGCTCCTAAAAGTGCATAGTGTTGGCTTGTTTTGCCTGTTGTTTTTATATAATAAGCTCAATTCTTTTCTTTTTAAAGAAACCTGTGTAATGGAAGCAGGTAAAGGAAGCAGGATGGTGTGAATATACCAGACCATCTTCAGTCCACAGAGAGATGAATAAAAGAGTTAGGCTACATACTGAAAATGATAAATTGCCACAAGGAAGATTATGCCATTTAGTATTTTTGGCTGTAAGGAAGAAGGAGCTAGTGGAGGCTAACCATCAGTGCCGGTTGGAGGGCCCTTGGACAAGGGCCCCTCCTTCAGTAAGTCTACCGTCTCACCAGCTCCTGTTGCTCCTCTTCCTCATCATTGCCACCACCTGCTTGCTTAGCAGGCAGAGCGCCAGCAAGCAAGAAGTCCGTGGTGTCTACTGCTTATCCTTCTCACCACCACCACCACCACCACCACCGTTGTTTGGCCCAAAATGAGAGGCAGGTGAACAGGCAGGTTGCAATGGTGATGTCGAGGAACAAGTCCAGGGAGCTCTTGTTGGTGGGCCCCTGCTGGGGAGTGGGCCGTCGGCAGGTGCCTAATCATGCCTACCCTTGACACTGGCCTTGCTAGCCATGTTTTTCCTAGTGCTCCTGTGCAGCTGCCCTTCATATCAATAGGGCTAACACAGGACAGCTTCCCCGTGGATTGTGCCCATTGTCTGTAATCAGTGGGAGACCCCTCCTCTAGTTTCCTGCATTGAGCAGGGGGTTGGACTCGATAGCCTTGTAGGCTCCTTCCAACTCTATGATCTATGAAATCTATGTCTAGAGGTCTCTGATTTTGCAGATCGGGTGTACTATTCCAGCAGTTCTGAACTGTGAGAACAAAGTGCATGGGATGCTTTACCTGCAGCTGGTTCTCTGTTGACCCACGTGGCTTCTTCATGTGACTTATTGCTCCACCTGAAAATCAACTCCAGGCCTTGGAGGATGTAGAAGTGACAGGGTGGTCATGTGTCCTCTTTTACAGAGAACAGTCCTCTCCTTGACAGGCTGTCCTGTCCAATTCTGATTAAATGATAAAGAACCACAAGAACTGTGTTGCCCATCAGCAGTTTGCACCTGGATAGCAGACTGAACAGGAAGGCACTCAGGTTGCCTGGTTAGTCTTCCACACTACAGTGAGACGTACTATATTTCTACTTAAATTATAATTATTATTTCTAAATTTGCATCTATACATATACACCAGCATATGAAAATTGTATGCAAATCACTGACCTCTTTTGTCCTGTATTGTGGTGATGCATTTTCTCTTTTGGGGCAATTGATAAGTGGCTACCCTAGTTCTTCCTGATCACCTGACTCCCTGGCTAGAGGGTTCTCTCAGAGGGTTCTGTCTGTGTTTTTGTTTAGTCTCTCCACCTCTGACCAGATGTCCTGGTAGCACAGTAGGGAGGGAGATAATGCCTAACTCCCAGGGTTCCTGGACTGAGCTCTATGGTGACTGACACTGATGGTCAACTCCAGGCCTTGGAAGATGTAGAGATGATTGGTTCTTCTTCCTGATTATCTGACTCTCTGAAAGAGGAGTATGAATAGGATTAGTGAGAGAGGGCTTTCGTGCTCATTTAATGTTATAATCCCTGTTCTCACCACCCTGCTCATGCCTGCTCTATGTCTCTCCCCCCCCCTTTCTTCACCTATCTTTACCAAAATAATCTCACATCCTCAAAAACCAGCCCATAAAGTCACAAATAAATGATGCAAATTGAGTAACAATAATCTGTCCTGAATTAGGGTTCTCTTGATGCAGACTTTTGACCAGCTTTAGCACAGAGACACTGATGAACAGAGAACTGAATTTAACTTGATGTCATTTCAGAGAGTCAAACATGCAGATCCAATTATATCTTTCTTTACTGCCGAACGCAGCCCTGTCAGTTTAAAGCAGGAGCGTGAAGTTAAGTATGAAATAAAAGCACAGTGCCAGATAGATGGGAAGTGGGAAGAGTTCACTACAGAAAGACTTACTCAAAGGTTTGGCATTAAGAAACCCTCCTGCAAAAGCATGGTAAGGAACTAGAATGGAAATGTGTTTAATCTGCTTGTATTAGGGCACCCTTGCATAGAAGAAGAGGGGTTGTGGGTTCAGTAAGCTCTTCTCTTGTACAAATGTAGTTTCTTGGCATCTCAAAAAAAGATACAGTTGGTGGCTAAGGACCTGTTTACACAAGCAGTTATCTAGGGACAGTGCAAGTATAATCCAAACAAAAAGAGGCAATCAATCCATACACCGGACTAGGTTTAAGGGAGTGGCTAACTATTTGCTTTTATATGTATGTATTTTAAACATTTATATCCTGCCTTTCCATTGAGTGTTGGACTGGGACTCGGGAGATGCAGGTTCTAGTCCCCGCTCGGCCATGAAACTCACTGGGTGACTTTGGGCCAGTCACTGACTTTCAGCCTAACCTACCTCACAGGGTTGTTGTGAGGATAAAATGGAAAGGAGGAGGGGGATTATGTAAGCTGCCTTGGGTTCCTTGCAGGAAAAAGGCGGGGTATAAATATAATAAATAAATAAATAAATGGAGGCTAAGAGCAGCCATTAAAATAAGACGCAAACAGTCAGAAAAGAGAAAAAGAGATCCGGAGATAGCAGATAGCAGATAAAAACTCAAAAACTGGAGAGTTATAACATCAACAGTTTGACAAGCCAAAGGACCGATAGCTGGGATACATTTTTGTGAACTAGTGGAAGGCCATCAGGATGGGGGCAAGGTGGGCCTCCCTTGGAAGGGAGTTCCACAGACTGGGTGCAACAATGGAGAAGGCTTTCCCCAGCATCCCAGCCATATACAGTTAAGATGCTGGCAGGATGTGAAGCAGAGCTCCAACAGCTGTTAATGATCAAGCAGGTTCATATGGGAAGAGATTGTCCTTTTGATATTATCTTTCTGTGCAAGTAGTTGCTTTGTTTACAATGGATCAGCATTTCCCATTTAACACCTGGCAGCTGCCAAAATGATATCCCCATGTCCAGTTCTCCCTGTAGCCCATTTAGCAGAATGAGTGTAATTACTCCATTTTATTTTTGACTTCTTGATAGCATAGGGAGAAACCCGTGTGTTAACTCTTTCTTCTTTCTGAATGTAGGTCTTGAAAGCATGCATACCGGTGGTTCCCATCTATGTGACGTTTTCTCTCCTTTTCCCATCATCATAAAAGAGAACACAAGCTCTTCGGCCTCCTGTACTGAAGAACACATTTTGACACCTGGTGTTTGCCTAGAGAGTTAGTACTACATCTTTAAGTGCCTGAGCTGTTGAGGCAGGTGACCACATTTGCCATAATGTGAAAATAAACGGCACCCTTCTCTCATGACTGAACTCTGTTGAACATTAATCCCATCTGCATTCTGCTTTTGTTTTCTGTAGCTAATGAGGCAGAGAGTTTATATATATATTTAGACATGGATTCAAGTGACCAATCTGGTTCTTACTGGCAAATAGAGGACAGGATCCATACCTCTCACGAGTAAATATAAAACATCAGTTAAAATAAATAAAGTAAATAAGAAGTATCCAATTAATTGTTGGAAATGTCAGAAATAAATAGGACATCTTTATTATTTATGGTGGGAATCTATGAATGATTAATAAAAATATGGAGAAAATACTAGGTTACAAAATCTTATTAGATCCCTTCTTCCATCTTCTTAATTTTATGGGTGTATTTGCTACATGGATTTGCAACAACATGAGGAATTAACAGCTTATATGTTGGCTTCAGCAAGTGTATTGTATACAAAAAAAGGAGCGGGCAAATAACACCTTCAAGGGATTAGTGGATGGAAAAAATAAGGGAAAAAATTCTATTATGGCAGAATGAACATATAACAAAACAGCAGAAAAAAGGCAAAGAGGGGATATATTTGCTCTCTCTATACACACACACACACACACACACACTTTATTAATTTTTGTAGGAGTAAAGCAGTATATCCAAATATTCAATTTTATTTTTCAACAAACTAATTTAGAGAGTGATCCTATGTTCCCTGAGAGAGCATCCCAGGGACCATAGGATATTTCACAGCCCTCCTGCCAAGGCCATAGACACTCCTATGGCCTCAGGAGGGGGACTCTAAGATCTTATCCCTCCCGCTGCCCTCTCCTCCCACCCCCTCTCCCTGCCCCCTTACAGCTGCCCCGGAAAGAACCGCGGCACCTGCTTTCTGAGGTCGCAAAAGTGACTTTGGGGTGGGGGGAAAGGAGGCATTCTTCCCTGCAACTTCTGATTAAAGAGGGTGGATTTGGCTTCCCTGATCTTGCTCTATATCATTGGGCCTATTTGTTGACTTGTACTAAATTTTGGTCTTTCCCACTTCGATTAGACTCCCGCTCCCCGGTCAGTTTTGGAATCTTCATGTTTAGATCCTCTCCCCAAATGGACTGCATTGAGCTCCTGATATACCAAAACAGACATTATACCTCCTACAATTATGGCGGTAAGAGAGGTGTGGCACATAGTATCATGTCAATTAAAGTTTAATCCATTTTCTCATGCAAAATTAACTTTATGGGGAAACACGGATTTTAAAATTGTTCATTTGGCAGACTTGGACAGATAAGTTGATTTTTACTTTGGAACAGCTAGTGGGTTCCGATGATAACTTCCTACCATTTTCTGCCTTGCGTGCTAAATATGATTTGTCAGCTACATCTGAATGGCAATATGTGTAACTGAAACATCTGCTTGAATCTAGGTTTGGCCCTGATGCTTTTACAGCTTCAGAATCCCCTTTGCTATTGGAAGTATTGATTGAGTATGAGCAGGGACAGTGACCCACAATCCAGGTAACTTAGGGATGGGCGACCCACCCGGCACTCGACTCGTGGCGCGTGAGCTGAGCACTGCCCCCATGCGAGCTGAGTTGAGCACGAGTGCCAGCTGAGGTGCTCGCCGGACTTCTGGGCCCCCAGCTCTACGTTGCTTATGTAGAAAATAGCATAAAATACGTTAAAATGGCCTAACTTGCGCAAATTAGGCCGGTTTCTACGTAAACAACGTAGCGCCGGAACCCAGAAGTCGCTTTCCCTGGCTCGGCTCGCGAGAATGTGAATCAAGCCGGGGGAAAGGTAGGGCGAGCGGAGCTCGGGGGGGGGGGGTCGAGCCCGGCAAGTTCACCAGACCTCCACCCCCCAATCGAACTCTGCACACATTCCTATCCAGGTTTATAAATATTTATTATTGGTGAATAAATATGACATACAAGGCCTTAGGCAAGAATGGAATAATGAATTGGATTGTCCTATCTTGCCCAATCGATAGATTGCTGCATTAGCATCTATCTCAGAAGGGTTAATCGCTTATAAGTTATGTCTAATTCAGCAAAAACTTATCTTTCGGGTATATTGGATGCCACATTGTCTTTTTAATAAGGGTTTGTCAAAATCAGCTAACTGTTGGAGGTGTAACACAGCTAATGCTTCTCTCACCCATATGTTTTGGCAATCCTCAATGGCTGTCTCTTTTTGGGAGGAGGTAATAATACAGATTAACTATTGGACAGCTATTGTAATGGAAAACTCTTTGATATTTACTGATGTGCATGTTCTTCTCAACTATCTACCTGCTTCTTGGAACTGAACACAAGGTCAACATAAATGGATTCTATGCGCCCTTTTGACAGCCAAAAGACTAATATTACAACACTGAAAGGACAGATGGCCACCATGATAACACAATGGGTTGAGGACTTAATGACACTTTCAATTTTTGAACGGGTGGAGTGGTCTTTAGGTGTAATCTACAAATGGACAAATACACGGATATTTGGTCTGCCTTTGTTGAAGTCTATGCTTAATTATGCCTAAGAATAGTGGTAGATTTTGTTATATATAAAATATTTTGGGGTACACATTGTATATGTATCTGTTATAATGGATATATTCAAATCCTATGTAAGAAAACTAACACTTCATTTTATTTTATTTTGGTTTTTTATTTTTATTTTTTGTTTTCATATAATAAAATTCACAATAAAAATATTAAAAATAAAAAATCTCTGGATACATAAAGAGGAGAATTGTTTATATGTAACTTTGGATTCTATAAAAGAAACATCATATATATTAGAGTGTGAAAATGCACATACCTTATTTAAGTGATTCAGAGAAGGGATGTCTTATTGATTGATGTGTATAATATGTATTAAAAATAAAATTGTATGAAAGTCACTGAGTAAAACTCACCTTTTCATTAGGCGCATAGAAAGGGTAGCTAAGAGCCAATTGACACAACTAGCACATAGCACATGGGGTGGTGGTTATGTCATCTTTTTATTCAGTCTATTTTTTACATCTGTCCTAACTATTTAAGTAATTTAAAAAGTGTTTTTAAAATGTTTCTCTACATTTTTTGATGTTTTTATTGTTTGCATATTTTATACTGTATTTCATTGAAAAATTGTATTTTTATTGCATAATTCTATTTTATTATGTAATTTTATAATTGTTGTAAACCGCCCAGAAAGCTTCAGCTATTGGGCGGTATAGAAATGGAAATAATAATAATAATAATAATAATAATAATAATAATAATAATAACAACAACAACTATTTACTTTGCATCTGTGGTCACTTGCAGGGAAGGGTGATGCTGATTATCAGCCCAGACTGTATGTGGAGGTGAAGAAAACAATGGCCCTAGTCTTAAACAATGCAACAACAACAAAATAAACAAAAAACTATTTCAAAAATTATAACTAGTGGAAAGACAGATAAAATAAAAACAGAGCAGAATCACAAATCCTGTAAAAACCACCTTGCATTACCCACTCAATTTCAATCTTGCCTTGTATATTAAAAACACACACACACACACCAAGAAAAGCAAAGGTCAGAATCACAATGTGTATCTGCTAATAATAATAATAATAAAAATACCCATGGAGTCAAAACGTGGGTGTTACAGGAAGCATACATCAGCATGCTAGTGTGGCTGAATATAGGAAAGATGATGTAATTGCTGAGGGATGTCAGATCTTTCTGTATTTGTAAACACAAGAATTCAGTAGCAATACCAGAGCTTCACCAAACACACACACACACACACACACACACACACCCTGATGGAAAAATAATAATGTCATACATTCAGTCATACAGAGGTTGAAAAAAAGCCCCAAGTATCTCTACAAAAAAAATAATAAATCTGTTATTTCTTCTGTTTGCAGCCTTCCCCAAGCTGGTGACCTTCAGATGTGTTCAACTAAAATTTCCATCATCCTCGGTTAAGTGCCATGCTGACTGGGGATGATGGATGTTGTATTCCACCCCATCTGGAGGGCACCAAGTTGGAGATGGCACCTTTATTGTTTCTATTCTCTTTCACAGGAAAATCATGGGAGAAATATTTAAGAAACTAAGGGCTTGATCCTATGCATGTTCAGACAGAAAAAGGTCCTACAACTCCCAGCATTCGTCAGCCAGCCCTTCTCGCTGGGGAATGCTGGGAGTTGTAGGACCTTTTTCTGTCTAAATATGCATAGGATTGCACCCTTATTTACTGTCTTGTAACAAAGATCACCAGACAGTTTACCAAAAAAATAGATTATAATTTTTAAAGATTTTTTAAAATTTCATTTAAACAGTGGAAAAGAACAATATAAAAAGAGAATACCAAATTGGGTATTAAAATCTCATCAGATTTTTAAAAGCTTGGGAAAATAAAAAGGTAGGCACCAGGAAAGCTTTCCAGGGAAAATAATTCCATAGAAGGGGTGTCACCACAAAGAAGGCTCTCTTACTTGTTGCCACTGAGGAGGGCCCTGAGGTAGGTCATAGCACATAGGCAGGTTAGTATGGGGGAAGTCATTCCCACAGGAATCCCAATCCCAGACTTTGTAGGTCTTTAAAGATAAACACCAGCACTTTGAATTGTGCTTGGAAACTGATCAGAAACCAGTGCAGTTCTTCAAGCATTGGCATAATAGGTTATTTTCACCTGCCTCTGCTTAGTGACCTTGCAGCTGTGTTTTGTGCTAACTGTGGTTTCCAAACAGTCTTCAAATGCGGCCCTAAGTACAAAACACAGTAGTCTAACCTAGAGGTTCCCTGAGCATGGATAAATGTCTTCATCGGCTATACATTTATACAATGTGCATGGTTAGACTCCAATCTGTTCCTGGCAACGTCGCCACTACACTTCCAGCTAGGGTCAGCTGCAGGGGGAGAATTGCAAAGGATGGATTACCTACCAGTCACAGAACTTCCAACAGATATAACCAGCAGTGCCAATCTTCTAATTTTGATTGCCCATGAGAGAAGTTTAATGCTGTCATTAAAATGTTTTTTCTGGATTCCAGTCTGGTCTCAGGCTGAGTTGAGGTAAACCAATAGTTGCAACATCCACCACAAATCACAAAGGCAGAGAATTCATATTAACTGATATCACTTCAATCACAATATTTTCCAGATGCTTGCTTGAATTGTCAGGCCAATTCACACATGCAATCCTGCTGTTCTTTTTCCAGAAGATCCTCCAGACCATCTTTCAGTACAGGACTGCATGGACAAATTTCATATATGGATCTGCAGTGAACTGTTACTACATGGAACACGCATGGAAATTGCAACAGAGAATTGCTGGTTCACAAATCATATTTCTCCACGTAATCCTGTGTGCGTGTTGGGGTGGGTGGGATCTCATGTTGTTGGGCCAAACTATGTAGTTTGGCCTACAAATTGTAGGGTGATACATACTTCTCATTAGGCTTCCTTCTGTTGGTGATAGCAGCATGCAAAACAAGTCCTCAACTGCTAATTCATACAATGCCATGTTTTTTACACAAAGCTTCATCTCTATGTAGGAAATAGCACATTTGAAGGGCACATATGTAGATTAGGCATAGAGTTTGCAAAGTGAGTGATCCACACATGTCAGAAAAACACAGCGCGGTTATAAATTACAACATGTACGCTATTCCCTACACTGAGCTTAACGTAATCAGGCTGCCTTGAATTTCCATACAAAAGAAACCACACAATTGATCGGATCATTCTTGAGAAGATCCTACTAGCAAGTAACTGTGGACAATAGCAGGTTGACCAGCTGGAGGTCACAAACATTTACAGCCAGCCAAATTGTTGAGGCCTGCTTCTCCGCTTGCTTCTGCTCTACACACACTTCCTTTTGCCTCAGTAGACAGAGGCAGAATGCTCTGTTCTAACATTCAAACAGTTTTCATCTTCTGCTATAGTTCCTGCTAGGAACTTGGGCTATACTCACAAGAGGGGAAGAGATGGACCTGAAAAATGAAGTGTGGCATGATCCTATCCATGTTTACTCAGAAGCAAGTCCTCTTGAGTTTAATGTAGCTTATGGTCACATAGGTGTGTGCAGGATTGCAGCCATGTTGTATCATCCTATGCAGGTTTACTCGGAGGGAAGTCCCAGTGCAATCCTCTGCACATTTATTGGGAAGTAAGCGCCAGGATCTACTTCTGAGTCAACTTAGATAGGAATGCAGTGTTACGGTGTAAACCATTTCCATCAACTGTCACCAAAATAACACTGGTAAACTGAACCCCTCATTACTTCATTATCCAAATGAATCACCTTCACTGAGTCCTGTTTATTGTGAAAGGCAAGTGGGTATTGTACACCTATCCAGTGTGGACAGATTACTATTGCAAGCTTCATAATTATTTCCTTAAATAAAACCATTACTATTGATTTAAGTGTAATTCCCCCCTTCCAGTTTTCCAATACTTGTCTGAAGTACCATCTCTCATATATTATTTCCATATGGATAGCTTTTTATATGGAATTTAAGAACCAGCCATAGGGTTGAGCATGGAGAAGATTTTTATTTTTATTTTTAAAGCCTTCCTTCTTTCCTTCCTTCCTTCCTTTTGGTTTTCCATTCATTTACATTGCATTTGTTTAATTTTTCATTCATTTTTGGTTTCCTGTTGATTTCAGTGGGAGACTCAGCCAGTCTTCTGCTGCCTGTAACTTTGGTATTTTCCTTTTTTCTTGGTCTAGGAACCATTTTAAGACTGTTTTCAATTCAATGTCCCCTGTTGCTCAGATGTGACAAGAAGCAGAAGAAAGGATTACAACAGGGGTCCCCAATCCTTTTAGACCTGTGGGCACATTTGGGAATTTGAGAAACTGCTATGGGCACCACTTCAAAATGACTTCCGCAGAGGATGTTGCTAGTCACATAATGGTTGCCATGGGGGCCTGGATAGTAAAAAGAGAGAGAGAGAGAGAGAGAGAGCTAAAGCGGTTATTGGGGGGCGGGGAGAGAAATAGTGAGGCTGGAGGTAGGGAGGGAGGAGGAAATAGCAAGGCAAAAAGGGGTAGAGGGGAGAGAAAGAGCAAGGTAGAGGCTGGGAGACAGAGAAGCAGTAAAGTAAAGAGGTGAAGAGAGAAATAGTGATGCTAGAGGCTGGGATGGAGAAGGAAACAGCAAGACAAAGAGGTAGAGAAAGAGCAAGGCTAAGAGGGAGAGAAACAGTGAGCTAAAGAGGTTGGGGGGGGGGATTAAAATAGCGAGTCTAGAAAGGGAGAGAAAGAAGACTGTCCTAACATTTTCCAAAGGTTTTATGAAGAATTTTTTTTTGAAGGGGGAAAGGACTGGAGAGCTTCATGGGGGCCCTTGGAGGTCCCTGCAGGCACAGTGTTGGGGACCCCTGGATTACAAGGTACATTGTACTAGTAAAAATAGGTAAGTGTCATGTGGAATAACCAGGTATCAACATGAAGTCTGACATCTCCAGCCTTTCCCAATCTGGTGCCCTCCAAATGTTTTGGTCTAGAGCCTCAGGATTCCTGACCATTGGCCACGCAGGCTGGGGCTGATGGGAGTTGAAGTCCAAAACATCTGGAGGGCACTAGGTTGGGGATGGTTTACATATACCTCAATAGAGGGATACACCAGTGATAAGGTTGGTTGCTGCCTCTTGTATCCTGCTGTATAGATGATGTCAAATCAACCAATGCTTTTGTATCAGTGTAAATGCAGGCTAAAGCATTGAGGGAGATATCAACAGGACAAGAGATAAATCACAAAACATTTCTCCAGATTGTATCAGACCTCACTAAACAGGTCCTTTTTTCTTTTTTTTAAATTAAATCCTCTACTTTGAAGTAGTCCAGCTGAATTGAATGACACTAATCCAGGGGAAATAGTTTGAGGATTTCAGCCTAGCACAGAAAATGCGAAAATAAACAGGAAACGCTTTTGCTTGTTGTAGTAGAAAAGACACTTGAAAGCACTCCTGTACCCTCCATCTTGCTGTTGGCTTCTGGAATACATAGACAAATATCCCACTTCAGCATACTGTTTTAATATTATCAGAAATAATGTTTCTAATGTATTAGTGCAGATGGAGTTTACAAATATTTACAACAAGGTGTTGTAGTAAGTGGACAGCTTGCCAAACACAAACACTCAAGGAATTTCATTTGTGTACATTCCAAAAAGCTTTAAAGGTGTATTAAAAAAAGGCGCAAGACTGGATATTTCTATCATCCAAAATAAAATAAAATAAGATCAAAATGATTGGCACTTGAAAACCACCCAGTTACTGTGCAAATGCTTAAAAAAAATGTAATTTACAATAACCTCTGACTTATTTGTGAATAAAATACATAGGTGAAATCTTATTCTTGACCCACTGCTGCTGAGTGCTGTTTTAGTTTGTAAATTTTCCATCAAAACTCCATATTCATCTGATAGAACTCATTTCTGTACTGATCTTCATATATATATATATATAGAGAGAGAGAGAGAGAGATTGTAATATGAAAACAAACCAACTGCTTTCTCATTCTTTTCTGAACCATTATCATCCAAATCTATCTCCTTCCATATGACAACATTTGCAAAAGTCCCCTATTGTCAATAGATATCGAAACCAACAAGGTTTAGCCCCTGTCTTGAAATAAACAGGCCACTGTGTGCGGGAATGGCTCTGCTGGTTTTGCTACTTAAAATTAAAAAAGGCTTGACACACTGCAGTTGTATAGACAAAGAGAATAAAAACTCTTTGAATAAAGAGAATAAAATACAAAGAATGGGTACGGTAGTTAAACAAATGCTTAAACTTTGGTTGCATCATGTCCACAGTTCACAAAATGGAGCATGCATGTGTGTGGAGGAGTTGAGTTGCTGGTCATTAAGCACATCAGAAACAACACTTGATACCACTGAAATGTCACTGGAGAAATTACTGCATTTCTCCAGTTCCAAAATACTGCAGTTTCAGTGCTGGGGAATTGTAATATTCCTACAAAAGAAGCTTGTAAGACAGCCTGCAGACAGTGGGCTGCAGTGAGATACAAATGTGCATTTACTGCGCACTGAACTAATTGTGACCTTTGACTTTGAGTGATTCTTCTATGTTGAAAGCCAGGATGGCCAAAAGCAGAAATTAACTGACATAAGGATGATCAAATGACTCAAGGAAATGACATTGTTTCAAAAGAATAGGCAGGGGAAACCCTTTACCTGCAATGACATGGCAACCCTCCTCCTATCCAAAACAAACAACTTTTCTAAGCTGAAGGTCACAGTTGCTTGTGTGTGAATAAACTACTATGTATACCCTTCCTCCAGGAATTGTATAGAATAATAATCATTTCTGAACAACAGGAAAGCAACAAAGGGAATAAGAAACTCAAAAGAACAAAAACGTAACAAGAACCCACCCCAAGAAATGGGGGAAGGAAGCACACTGGTATTATTTTAGGCGTTTACCAGGTTCACCTCACATCTAAATGTGCTCCTACAGAAAGTTTCATGTTGCTGCAACAGTGAATATGCTGCTATAATTTCCCCTTTCCCTGTGGTAGGTTACAGCAAGAAAGAACACAACCAACATTCAGTGTTACCTATAGTATAATATACAATAAAAACGAGTGCATTTTAAGAGCAGTAAGCCACCAAGAACTAAGCAGCTCACAGCATATCTAGTTAGTCATTTGTCGTCTAAAAGAAAAGAAAAACAAATATCAAAAGAACAAACACTTGCAACGTTTCCCTGCAAGCTCACTTGGAGCCTCTGGAAGCAATTATTTCTTGCCACAAGTCTGAGAGTATTTATGGGTCTCAGTTCAGCACCAGACAGATACGCAGCTCATGTTGTTGATGCTCTAGCACCTGAGGCGCTCTTCACACAACAGCTCTCCACTTGTCCTGCTGTTTCTTGCACAGTCTTTCACTAAAAATCTTACGCATACATTTTCTCAAATGGAGCAAATGTGTTGCTTTTTTTTTTTTTTTTTTTAAAGCAAGAGGAGCAATTTTCATTGGCACAATGGTAGAAGGGGACAGGGATGGGGACTCGGACTCGAGGACTCGACTCGTGAGTTGGACTGAGTCCCCCCTCTGACTCGACTCAGACTCGAGTCCCAATATTTTTAATGGGACTCGAGACTCGACTCGGGACTCGAGACCAAGGACTCGTCAACATCCCTGGGCTGTTGACGAGTCTTCTGGCTGTGCCAGAAGGAGCGTGATCACCGGTGAAGAGCGCATGGAAGCGAGGCGTGCCGCTGCTCGGCCACTATGGACAGCTACCAGGAGCGCAGCCCCAACGATGTGTTGAGATTTATTTTGATTGATGTGTTGTTGTGGGGGGTTTGGGTTAGGGTCAGACATTTTGGGTTTGGCTGCCTCTGCCTGCCTGTTTGGGGTTCCCGGCCTCCTCTGCCTGCCTGGTCTCTTCTTAACCAGTTCCAC
Organism: Shinisaurus crocodilurus; assembly: GCA_021292165.1. Classification (NCBI taxonomy): domain Eukaryota; kingdom Metazoa; phylum Chordata; class Lepidosauria; order Squamata; family Shinisauridae; genus Shinisaurus; species Shinisaurus crocodilurus. The sequence goes on from CM037878.1 coordinate 84,583,130, forward strand.
AGTTGAATTGTCCAAGACAAAGGCCTCTGCCTGCCTGCTTTGGGGTTCCCTGCCTCCTCTGCCTGCCTGGTTATTTTGGGTTTGTCTGCCTGGTCTGTTCTTGCCAAAATCAGTTGCAGAGTTTTGAAATAAAAAGGCACACTTGTGCCTAGAATTTATTTAAGCCACACATCTGAAGTAGCCTTATTTTGTTGTGGGGAAACCCCATTGATTTTAATAGGGACTCGTGGAGTCAGTTTTGGGAGTGACTCAGGACTCGTGACTCACCATTTTGGACCAAGGACTCGGACTCGAGACTCGGGTCCAAAGACTCGTGACTCGACTCGTGACTCGAGACCAAGGACTCTTCAACATCCCTGGAAGGGGAAAGGGTCAATCCATATCGTTCCCACCCCTCCAACATGGCTGCTCTTTGCAACATTTTAAAGAGATCTGATCACGGATCTCCATCATCTCATCTAGTTTGGCCCTAACAGACATTGGCTTGACAAAAGGCATCGTAATAAGACCTGTCAATTAATTAAAGTATCAATCATTATCTTATCAATGGAAGAACTCTCTATAGACATACAAATAATTCAAATGATTTCAGAAATCCCCATGTAAAGGTTTGTTAAAATCAGCCACGAGTCATTCAGGACAGGTTTCTTCTGTCTGTTATTTACAGAATCACAAAAATGTAGGGCTCAGAGGGGAGTCTCAAAGCTCCTCTTGGGCAGAAATTTACACTTACTTAGTAGTAAGTCCCATTGAACATAACAGGACTTACTTCTGAGCAGACACACATAGGATTGCACTGTAATTATGTGAAATGAGGGAGGCATCCAGTCATTCTCAAGAGATAGGCACATAAAACTGAACTGTGGATTGCGCATCAAACCAAATGATAGTATGCCAAAAGCTGAGCACAGAAGGGATCAAATATAATCAACAGCAGCAATGGCAGGTGTCTGCATATTAATACACATGTAATTAGATGCTCTTCAGGATCCATGGTGGTGCCCTGTGAAGCTGAGTGCTGTATAATCATTCTACAAGAAAGTTTTCCCTTCTTCCTTATGTAAGTGATCAATGCAGGGTTTGGCTGCACAGGAGTAATTACGGGCACTGTAGGGGAAGGTTTTGTCCCTGCTTCATGAATCATAGCATAATATACTGTTAGATGGCTTGACTACAGGACTGTTACTGAAAGATCATTTAAAATATATGAATAATTGTGAAGCCATTTAAAGCTGCTGGGCCACACAGAAAGAAACACATTATGTGACCCTTCATGGGTTTGGTAGAAAAAGTTTCCATGGTGATTGCACACCATTGTTCATAGCTGACTTCAGCATTCATTGTTGCACTCTGATTACAGCTTTTGTTTCATTATGAAGTACAGTTACTGAATGCCTGCCTGCAACAAATATGTATCTACAGGCAAGAGCTGAGTATTGAGGAGGTCTTTTAGAGATTTGCCTATTTTAAGCCAGAAGGGGTAAAAGTTCTTTTTAAACTACTGCACAATGGACAATATTGAAAATTCAGAGGAAGCAAAAATAAAAGCTGAACTGTTGTAAAGGAGGTTTTATGATACCATCAGGAATTGTTACTGGAAATAACCATTTTTGGTGTCTCATATCTTTCAAAATATTTGAGGTAATATCTGAATATGCTAGCCTTCTGTATTAAAACACAGAGCAAAGAAGAAGGGTGTTTTTTTAAATGTATTTATTCAAACCATTATGTAATTATGAACTTGTTTGATCACTGATACATTTTGTTGCATCAATTTTACTTTCATATTCCTACCCAGCCAGAGCTTCTCTGTGCATCACTGATAGGGGCAGGATAATTATCTCTAATTATTACAATACAATATAAAAACATAAGAAGAGCCATGCTGGATCAGACAAAGGGTTCATATAGCCCAGCATTGTGTTCACACAGTGGCCAACCAGCTGCACATGGGAAACCTGCAAGCAGGATATGAGTGTAACCGCATCCACCCGCCCAAGTTCCCCAGCAACTGCTGTACATAGGCATACTGCCTCTGATACTGGAGGTAGCCTATAGTCATCAGGAGGAGTAGCCATTGATAGCATTATCCTCCATGAATTTGTACAATCCTCTCTTAAAGCCATCCAAATTGGTGGCCATCAATACATCTTGTGAATTCCATAGTTTAACAACAACAACAACAACAAGAACAACAATTTATTTCTTACCCGCCTCTTCACTCAGATTGAGGCGGGGAACAACCATAACATAAAATACATAAGTAGTTAAAAACACAGCAAATATTATTAAAATATTCTTAAAAACCTTTAAAAGTATCCTAAAAACTCTTAAAAACTCTTAAAATTCCACTGGGTAGGCCTGTTGGAAGAGGTCAGTCTTTATGGCCTTTTTAAAGGCCAAAAGATTGTCTAGTTGACGAGTCTCCTCCGACAGGAGCAGCAGAAGGGAAGGTCCTCTGGGTAGTACTCGCCAGCCTAGTCTTTGCCGACTGGAGTAAATTCCTCCCAGAGGACCTAAGTGTGAGGGCCGGATTGTACGGGAGAAGGCGATCCTGCAGGTAACCGGACCCAAACCATGTAGGGCTTTAAAGGTGATAACCAACACTTTATACTTTGCCCGGAATCTGATTGGCAGCCAGTGTAATGTTTTTAAAGCTGGTGTAATATGGGCACCTCTAGATGTACCAGTGACCAATCTGGCTGCCATATTTTGCACCAATTCTTGTATTGAAATGGAAGTTTCTGAACTAGGTACAAAGGTAGCCCTATGTACAGCGCGCATTGCAGAAGTCAAGCCTTGAAGTTACCAGCACGTGCACTACCGTCTTTAGGTCTTCCAACTCTAGGAAGGGGCACAGCTGGCATATCAGCCGAAGCTGATAGTAGGCACTCCTAGACATCGCATTTATCTGAGCTGTCATTTGAAGCGACAGGTCTTGAAGCACCCCCAGACTGCGAACACAGTCTTTCAGGGGGAGTGTAACCCCACCCAGAACTGGTTGACACACCTCCAAACCCAGGTTGTGGCCTTTGACAGCAAGCACCTCCGTTTTGTCTGGATTCAGTTTCAGTTTATTTTTCCTCATCCCGCCCATTACCGCCTCCAAGCATTCATTCAGAGGAGACACACTATCCTTAGCTGACGCTGTTACCGAAGGCATAGAGAAATATATTTGGGTGTCATCAGCATACTGATAACACCCCACCCCATGCCTCCAGATGATCTCTCCTAGCGGTTTCATGTAAATATTAAATAGCATTGGGGACAGAATGGCACCTAGTGGCACGCCACATAGCAGCTCCTTTTTTGAGGAGCAGCTATCCCCAAGCATCACCATCTGGAATCTACCCGAGAGGTAGGACCGGAACCACTGGAGCACAATGCCCCCAATCCCCTCAGGCGTTCCAGAAGGATACCATGGTCAATGGTATCGAAAGCTGCTGAGAGGTCCAAAAGCACCAAAAGGGATACACTCCCCCTATCAGTACTCAGGCGTAGATCATCCACTAAGGCGACCATAGCAGTCTCAACTCCGTATCCTGCTCTGAAGCCAGTTTGAAATGGGTCTAGAAAATTGGTGTCATTCAAGACTGCTTGGAGTTGGAAGGCAACCACCCTCTCAATTACCTTGCCCAAAAATGGAAGATTTGATACTGGTCTATAGTTGTTATAGTCCAGGGGATCCAGGGAGGGCTTTTTAAGAAGCGGCCGTACCACCGCCTCTTTTAAACATGATGGAAGATTCCCTCCCTGGAGAGATGCATTAGTAATACATTGTAACTGTTGTCTAACTGCATCTCCTCCCTGGACGACCAACCAGGAAGGACAGGGATCGAGAGGGCAAGTGGTCCTCCTCACTCGACCAAGCAGCTTGTCCACGTCCTCGGTACTCACCAACTGAAACTGATCCAGTGTAATCCTACTTGTGGGGTTACTGGACACTTCATTGTCTGCCTCTGCTACAACGAGGGTGTCCAAGTCGGCTCTTATCCGAGAGATTTTATCTGTGAAATGATCGTTAAAGACATCACAGCGAACAATCGTAGACTCTAAAAGTGGATTCAGGGGGGAAGTTGTCTGCGTTAGACCCCTCACCACCCTGAATAGTTCAGCTGGATGCGAATTCGCAGACGCAATGCGTGCAGAGAAGAAAGCTTTCTTCGCTGCACATATTGCCACCCCATAGGAACGAAGATGTTCTCTATGTTGTGTCTTGTCAGATATGAGTCGAGTTTTCCGCCATCGGCGCTCCAGTAGTTGTCCTTTCCGCTTCAGCTCCCTGAGATCTTCTGTATACCAGGGTGCCCAGTTAGAAGCGGGCCGTAGAGGACGTTTGGGGGCGATCGTGTCAATAGCCCTAGTTAGGTCTTGATTCCATCTATCAACTAGGGTTTCAACAGGACCGTCAACGATACAAGCCATGGACCCCTCTAAGGCATTCTGGAATCCAAGAGGATCCATCAGCCTTCGAGGGCGGACCATTTTAATAGGTCCGCCACCCCTGCAGGTGCGGATAGTAGCCGTGATACTAGCCCTAACCAGAAAATGATCTGTCCATGACAACACAGAGATATTTATCACCTCTGCCCACAGATCTGTGTGTTTGGAGCTGAAAATAGCATCGAGGGTGTGACCTGCTGAATGGGTAGGACCAGAGACCAATTGGGATAGGCCCATGTTTGTCATGGTCGCCATGAACTCCCGAGCTGCACCTGACAAACCGGTCCCGAATGGGATGTTGAAATCTCCCAAAACCAAAAGCCTGGGCGAGTCCAACACCAACTCCGAGACCAGCTCCGTGAGCTCGGCCAGGGAGTCTGTTAGGCAGCGGAGTGGCCGGTACACTAACAGAATCCCTAGTCTATCCTTGGTCTTCACACTCAATGTGATTCAACTCCCAAACAGGAAGTCTGGTCAGGTTAAGATTGTCTTTATAGCAGGGATGTTGAAGAGTCCTTGGTCTCGAGTCACGAGTCGAGTCACGAGTCTTTGGACCCGAGTCTCGAGTCCGAGTCCTTGGTCCAAAATGGTGACTCACGAGTCACGAGTCCCTCCCAAAGCTGACTCCACGAGTCCCTATTAAAATCAATGCGTTTCCCCCCCAACAAAATAAGGCTACTTCAGATGTGTGGCTTAAATAAATTCTAGGCACAAGCGTGCCTTTTTATTTCAAAACTCTGCAACTGATTTTGGCAAGAACAGACCAGGCAGACAAACCCAAAATGTCTGAAAGGTTGCATTTTAGGAAAAATGTTTTTAAAAAATAAACTTGCTGTACTTCCTAAAACCTATCCATGTTGCATTTGAGGAACACGATTTTGGAACACGAGTCCTTGGTCTTGAGTCCCGAGTCGAGTCTCGAGTCCCATTGAAAATATTGGGACTCAAGTCCGAGTCGAGTCAGAGGGGGGACTCAGTCCGACTCACGAGTCGAGTCCTCGAGTCCGAGTCCCCATCCCTGCTTTATAGATCACAGCCACTCCACCACCACCCCGTCCACTTTCCCTCACCTGCTCACTAACACAGTACCCAGCTGGGAGGGCCTGGACCCATGTCGGGCCACTATCATCTCCCAGCCAGGTCTCTGTGAAGCATGCACACTATATCCTGTGTGAAGAAGTACTTCCTTTTGCCTGTCCTGAATCTCCCACCAATCAGCTTTATGGGATTACAGCGGATTCTAGTATTATGAGAGAGGGAGAAAAATGTCTCACTACCCATTTTCTCCATACCATGCATAATTTTATACACCTCTATCCTGTATCCCCTTACTTGCCTTTTTTCTAAGCGAAACAATCCCAGCTGTTGTAACCTTTCCTTGAGGAAGTGATCTGAGGAAGTATCTTCGAGGAAGTGATCAATTTTAGTTAAGGCCTGACCTGACCATATGATCCATAACACCAGCAAATCAATGTTTATAATCATGAGAGAGCCAGTGTGGCGTAGTGGTGAAAGTGTTGGTCTGGGACTCGGGAGATCTGGGTTCTAGTCCCTGCTTGGCTGTGAAACTCACTGGGTGACTTTGGGCCAGTCACTAACTCTCAGCCTAACCTACCTCACAGGGTTGTTGTGAGGATAAAATGGAGAGGTGGAGGAGGATTATGTAAGTCGCCTTGGGTTCCTTGCAGGAAAAAAGGCGGGGTATAAATATAATAAATAAATAAATAATAAATAAATGATGACCCTGCACTGGGAGCTATGACCACAGCAATTGATAGAAAGGGAATATGGTGAGGGAAAGACAGCTCATCTGTAACTTTAGCATAAACGTGTGCAACTTAAACGTGATAGTAACCTGTTAAAGTGTTATTGGAATGGACATGCAACATGGCAAGACAGACTTGTTGAACTTGCCTTTCCCAGGAGCCTACTGCAGTAACACCAGTGCACATCACTGTGTGAGCTTTCATATCTTTAGGATTAGGGAGGGTGCCAGGATATGCTTCTCAACATCATGATGATGATGATGATGATAACAATAATATTCTAGAATGTAGCTATGCCTAGTGTACTTCTGCTCTGGTCCAGGATCACAGATCTGAGAGCATTTAAAATGTTTATAATCATATAAAGCTGACTTTACATAGGAAGGAGCATTTATTATAATTAAAGACAATTATACCGTAATTCACCATTAGTTTCATAGCTGATGGGCCTGCACATGAGCAACCTGACACCATCTAAAGATACGTTGGATTTATGCTGAAGTTCATTTGTTCTTTCTTTGCTTTCCTTTTGCAGGCAAAAGGCCTCCCTTCTTCCTGCTCAAACTGCACTTCTGTTGCATTTGTGAATATGGGCTGGAACCATGGCTTATTAATAACTGCATCCTACCATACAAACTTGCCCATGACCTTCAGTCCTCTTCTATGGCCTTCCTTCATGTTCCCCTGCTGTCAGAGGTGTGGTGGCTGTTCACAACAGATAGGGCCTTTTTGGTTGTGGTTTCCAGAATACTCCCATAGACATTCCCATCACCACCCCCTCTCCAAAAGGTGGTGAAGATGGTATTATTCCAGCAAACATTTCATCTTCCATAAAATTGCCTGTAGCGAGTAGTTTTTTTAAAAAAATTACTGTATGCATTATTTCTTGGTTTTATTTGTCTTATTTTATCTCTTGTAAGCCACCTTAAATGTATTTTATATGAGGACAGTGTATACAAAAGTGGGATTAAAATTATTTATTTATTTATTTATTATATTTTTGAATCACCCATCTGGCCCGTCATCCGGCCACTCTGAGCGATGTACAGTCCAATAAAATACAAGAACAAAACAGAGTGTAAAACACAATTAAAAGCAGTACAAAACTTAAAAATCCTAATCCACCCCATATTCCCGCCTGAAAAACCATGTTTTTAATGCACGGCGGAAACTAATCAAGGAAGGGGCATGGCGGAGGTCACTGGGGATAGAGTTCCATGAATTGGGGGCTGCCACAGAAAAGGCCCTCCTCCTTGTCCCCACCAGTCTGGTTTCTCTGGCTGATGGGACAGGGAGAAGGCCGTCTGTGGCAGATCTTGTTGAGCGGCCTACTTGATGTTATATAAATTACTAGCTTTTTTTACCCGGCGTTGCACGGGTCGTCATTTTCCTATAGGCACTATTTGTTCGAAATTCCTTAAGGTAGCTGTCTGCTGTTTGGAATCTCGGCATAGATAAGGTCCCCCGGGACTACACAATGAAATCCCAGCTCCCCCGGGACTACCTGATCCCCCGGGACTGCACAATGAAATCCCTGCTCCCCCCCTGGGACTGCACAATGAAATCCCTGCTCCCCCCCGGCCTACACAATGAAATCCCAGCTCCCCACCGGGACTACACAATGAAATCCCAGCTCCCTCCCCCCGGGACTACGCAACAATGAATTCCCTGTTTCCCAGCTCCCCCCCCCCCCGGGACTACACAATGAAATCCCAGTCCCCCCCCCCCCCAGGACTATGCAACAATGAATTCCGTTTCCCACCTGCCACCCCCAGTACTACACTGGGGGTAGTACTGTGTGTGCCCCCCCCAGGACCACACAATGAAATCCCTGCTCCCCCCCCCAGTACTACGCAATCAAATCCCTGCTCCCCCCCCTGGGACTACACAACAATGAAGTCTCTGCCCCCCCGGGACTACACAATGAAATCCCTGCTCCCCCCCGGGGCCACACAACAATGAATTCCCTGCTGCCCCCCCCCCCAGGACCACACAATGTAATCCCTGCTCCCCCCCCGGGACTACAGAATGGCGTTGCCCGGGTCGTCATTTTCCTAGAGGCACTATTTGTTGGAAATCCCCCCCACCCCTGTGTAGGCCCCAGCTGCGGTTCATGTGAACATTCTGTTTGGACGTAGGAGAGATTTGCATATCCGCTCCTGATTGGGCCCCTGTGGCAGTGCATATCAACATTCTAAATGCCGTTGGAGCGATTTGCACAACCGCACCTGAATGGCCTGTGCCGCCGTGCGTGCATTCCAAGTGACGCCGTTGACTCTCATCAATTTTGGGCCGTACAGGCGCGGCGAGTGTTTTTCAGAGATTTGAAGCCGCCAGTCTTTGTCCTTGGGTGATGTTGAGTATGCGTGCCATGTTTGGGGCGGATCCGTCCAGCCATGTAGAAGACTATCTATGCGACGCACGCAAATGCTCATACGGACATACATACATACTTTCACATTTATATAGTAGACTAGCTTTTTTTACCCGGCGTTGCATGGGTCGTCATTTTCCTATAGGCACTATTTGTTCAAAATTCCTTATGGTAGCTGTCCGCTGTTTGGAATCCCTTGAAATCCCAGCTCCCCCGGGACTACCAGCTCCCCCAGGGTTACACAATGAAATCCCAGCTCCCCCGGGACTGCACAATGACATCCCAGCTCCCCTGGAACTACACAATGAAGAATTCCCTGCCCCCCCCGGTACTACACAATGAAATATCTGCTTCCCTCCCCCCCCCCGGGACTATGCAACAATGTTTTCCCTGTCGTCGTCCCCCGGACCACACAATGAAATCCCTGTTCCCCCCCCCTGGGACTACGCAATGAAATCCCTGCTCCCCCCCCGGTAGTGCACAACAATGAATCCCTGCTCCCCCCCGTGACTACACAATGAAATCCCAGTTTCCCCCCCCGGACTATGCAACAATGAATTCCCTGTGTCCCCCCCCCCCCCGTGGTACTACACAATGAAATCCCTGCCTCCCTCCCCCCACGGCACTATGCAACAATGAATTCCCTGTCCGTCCCCCCAGGACCACACAATGAAATCCCTGCTCCCCACCCCGGGACTGCACAACGTATTCCCTGTTCCCCCCCCGGTACTACACAATGAAATCCCTGCTTCCCCCCCCCCCCGGGACCACACAATGAATTCCCTGCTCCTCCCCCCCCCCGGGACCACACAACAATGAATTCCCTGCTGCCCTTCCCCCAGGACCACACAATGTAATCCCTGCTCTCCCCCACCCCCCCGGGACTACACAATGGCGTTGCATGGGTTGTCATTTTCCTAGAGGCACTATTTGTTCCAGATTCCCCCCACCCCCCCATATAGGCCCCGGCTGCGGTTCATGTGAACATTCTGTTTGGACGTAGAATTGATTTGCATATCCGCTGCTGATTGGGCCCCTGTGGCAGTGCATACCAGCATTCTAAATGCCGTTGGAGCGATTTGCATAACCACTCCTGAATGGCCCCCTGCGAGCATTCCAAGTGACACCATCGGCTCTCATCTATTTTGGGCCGTACAGGTGCGGCGAGGGTTTTTCGGAGATTTGTACCCACCAGTCTTTGTCCTTGGGTGATGGAGAGTATGGTACCAAGTTTGGGGCGGATCCGTCCAACCGTGTAGGAGCCAATGCGAGGCACGCAAATGCCCACGCGGACACACGTACGTACACATGTACAAACATTCACATTTATATAGTAGATTATAACCTGAATTGTATGGGCTGTGGTTCTGTGAATATCATGACCATGGGGACGTCTGTTGTCTAGTGCACATGACATAACATCAACGGTGATGCACAGTGAAACATGTCTCCATAATACATGCATTTTGTTACCATGTTATTTCACCCTCTGCTTGTTAGAAACCAAGCAGTTCCTACAGTACCACTCCAACAGGATCACTCATCTTGCTTTTTAAATGGAAAAATAATAATAAAAGAAGTAAAATAAACAATCTGGGGAACACCAGCACGCCTTCATGTCAGCTCCCAACATTAAATTCCTTTTTCTGGTTACTGAAACATTAAAGATTTGGGTGACTTTTCTCCACAACTAGAGAGCTTTCTTCTTTGTAAAAGCAACTGGATTGTTATTTTCCTCCCACACACACCATGGTATCACCTCTGCAAGCAATCTGCTCACTTTCCATCCACTGTATTGCTAGCCTTGATCGCTTAGCATGTATTTAGTGCCATTATAGTTAGCACTAACCGTGTGTGACAGACAGGAAGGCATGTTATTTTGTATTTCTCTCTCTCTCAAACTCTCCTGATTAAAAAAACACAAAAAAAAACCACACACAAAAACCCAACTATAAAAAAAATCCCAATAATATTTATTGGGACATTCTTTTTAAAAATACATACATAAAAATACATTTCCCTTTTGGTCCCCAGTATGCAATACTGTTTTAGCCTCCCACACAAGAATAGGGCACGTACGCACTCAACTCTGTGTCCTTCCTAACAGAAAAAACATTTAGAGAGAACAGTCTCTGTGGATGCACGACAGGTCCAAGCATGTCCCTTAGTTCCGGAGCGCTGTGGAATGGGAATACAAATCCCAGCATGCAACGCCAACAAAGTAATCGCGCGACGAACAGCGGGCGCTAGAAGACTACATCTCCCAAGATGCTTCTCGGAAGACAAAACTAGTCATTCGGGCTCGCTTTTTCTGCGTCGCTTTTATGGGATCTGTAGTCCTTTCGCCTTAACTCCAGGCTTTGTTCACGGCGGCGGCGGCGGCGGGCTTGGCGCATGCGTCTGGCTCGCAAGGGGGCAGTTCCTGTAGCATACCGAGGTAATAAAGTTTCTCCTTTGAGGGAGGAAGGGAAGGAAAGGAAAGGGGGGATGGGGGAAAGGCAGCGGCGGCGGCGGCGGCTCCAGCGCTGAGAGGAAAAGAGGGCGGGACTGCGCAGGGGAGCGGCGGCTGGTCCGGCTTCGCTGCGCGCCCTGCTCTCAAGGGGCTCCACAGGAATTTCCTTGGGCTTGAGTGAGTACCGGCCGCCGGAGAGAGCGCAGGGCCGAAGAAGACCGTCCGTTCCCGCCCTCCCGCCTCACTGCGCCGGCAAGAGGGTTGTACCGCCTGGGGAGGGGAGCGCGAGTCCGAGGCGGGAGGGCTCTGTATGAATAGGTCGGGTCGGAGGTGTCTTGTGAGCAGGTCGCGGGAGAGCCGAGGCGGGGAGTGGGCGTGGGAGGGCGGCGTGAACGCGGCGGGCTTGAGCGGGCAGGCGGGCAGGCAGGAGAGCGAGGACCGAGCGGGGCAGAAGCGGCTGGTGTGGCAGAAAAGTGAGGAGGGCTGAAGGGTTGAGGGGTGGAAGCAGGAGCAGCGGGGCTGAGCGGGCAGCTGAGGGAGGGAAGGGCGCAGAAGGCGGGGCTGAGAAAGTGGAGGAAGGATGGCGGAGGGAGGAGAAGGACGGCGGCGGCGGCATTGGGGGGAGCTCTTGGAAGCTTGATAACGGATGGGAGGGTTGGTCGGTAGGCAGTAGAACCTTTGGGTGCCGCTGTCAAGTGCCGCTGGGGGACGAGCGGCAGCCGGCAGGGCAGGGCTGCTGTTCATTGCCCCTCTTGTAAGCTTCCTACAGGTATCTGCTTGGCTAGGTGGACCTCTAGCCTGATCAGAGATGCATGTGGCGATGATGGCCTCTAGCTTAGATGGCTTTAGAGGGGCATAGGATACGCCTACCAGTGCCTGTTGGCCGTGATGGAGCCTCCTTGTTCAGAGGCAGTGTGCTGCTGAGGGCAGATTGCTGCAAAGCATCACCGCGGGGAGGTTATTGCCTTCATCCCTCGAAGTGTTTGGTTGACTGATGTGGGGAACAGCAAGCAGGGCTGGCTAGGTGGACCTTTAGTCTGATCCAGCAGTGCTCTTCTTAACGTTTTTTTGGAATGGGGAGAGTGGTTGGGTTAGCTGAGATGCCCCAGGAGCAGGACCGGTGCAAGGCAGTTTGGTGCCCTAGGCAAAATCAGATTTAACGCCCCCCCTTCCCACTTGAGCCATCCCTCCCTCCGGGGGGGGGGGGGCTCCGGAGCCAGGACCGGTGCAAGGCAGTTTGGTGCCCTAGGCAAGATCAGATATTTAGCACACCCCTTCCCTCTTGAGAATGCTGTATTTTTTTTTCAAGGTGTTTCTGGTGCCCCCTTTAGCCCTTTGCCCTAGGCAGCTGCCTAGTTGGCCTAATGGTAGCACCGGCCCTGTCCGGAGCAAAAGCAGCCGGGAAACGCCTGCTCGCCCAGCACCCCCCCCCCGCCCTGGCCCTGCCACCGGGGCCAGCAGTCCTCTGGAGGCAGAGGCACCTCCGGGACCCGTTTCCACAGGCAGCCAGGTAAGGGGCACGCCGAGGGAGCTGCGTCGGAGGCAAGAGCGGAGCGGGGGTCCTGCTATCGTAGGGTGGGAGGGTGGCGTCGGTCAAGCTGGGGGACTCCTGCCCAACTCCAGAAGGAAAGTTAAGTTTGGGAAAGTTTTTAGGAGGGGGCGGCGGAGCTGCGGAGAGCGCGCTGGGCTCTCGCGGGTGGGGCGGGAGGCCGGCACGGCCGGGGGTGTCTAGCTTAGCCCGGGTGCCCACTCGCTCCTGGGGGATGCGCTGCCGGTGGGGAGGAGCTAGGGGCCGGCTGCCCGCCGCGCTCCTCTTCTGGTGGCTGCTGCTGCTGCTCCTGGTGCGGCTGCCTGTGCCCAGCAGTCCCTGTTGCCCAGCAATCCTGGCGCTGGCGGCGAGGAAGAGTCGGCCGAGCGAGTGAGCTTCCTCCTCCTGCTGCGTCTGCTGCTGCTGCCGCCGTCGGCCTCCGCGGAAGGGAGGGAGGAAGGAAGGTGCAGGAGCGGAGCGTTTCTGTGCCCCCTTTAGCTGTGCGCCCTAGGCAGCCGCCTAGTTGGCCTAGCGGTAGCGCCGGCCCTGCCCAGGAGTGTGTGTGGGAGGGCATTCAGGTGCGGGATGAGACATAGGACATGGTGTATGTAGCATTAGATGTGCTGGTGTTGAGATTGAGGAAGGCAAGCTGGGAGAGGCAGCGGTAAAGGATGGGTGTAATAAGGGTGTTGGAGATTACCTGTTTAATAAGCATTTTCAGGAAAGGCTTTCCTCTGCTTTTGCTTAGCTTTGCAGCATGCAGCATTTTCTCTTAAATGCACACCTACTTTTTGACTGCGACTCTCAAAGTGACTTTTTACCTTGGGGAAAACTTTGCAACGCATGGTATAATTAACTTGGTAAGTGGTTGCAACTATGCAACTTCCCCAGCAGTCAGGGGCTGATCTTGTTACCAAGTAATCTTTGTTACTTCAGTGTTCTGAGTGTGACGCTGTGGAGACTCAGATCTTATCTGCCTTGAATTAGAGAGTGATTTGGGTTGTGGTTGCATGCTGCCTTAGTGTAAAGGATGGGTGGGGGCATGAATGCTGGCAAACCTTTTCAGTGGGTTTTCACACGTTGTGCATTTGTGTTTGTGTTAGCCTACTAATATTGGGCTTTCTTCATTAATATCTGTAAAAGGCACAGGAACACCTTGTCTGCATTATGTTTTTAATTGCTAAACTTTATTTTGATTTTATCATCACAGTTTCTCGCATTTTGTTGCATTCAGATATAGGTAAATATAGGTAAATATATAGGTTGCATTCAGATATAGGTAAATGAAAGCAGAAATGAGGGATGTGTGTTCCCCCACTCCCCCCCTGTATTTTATTGGACTGCACATCGCTCAGAGTGGCCGGATGTCTGCCCAGATGGGTGATTCAGAAATATAATAAATAAATAAATATGTATTTTTTCTGAATTGTTGAAAATTGCAATAATGGTACATTATATGGGAACATTTACACATACTGACACTTCTCTGAAGTGTCTTGTTGAAAGACAGCACTGATGTAATTACAATATTTTTGACCTTTTTGAGAAAAAATATTGAAATAGTCCCAAGTCACTCCTTGATATTCTGGGAAACACAGAGCACCCTGATTAATTCTTATGCACATCTTGCAATTTAGGATTATGTCAATGGTCCCTTCTTACCCCATTGTAGCCTGATTCTAGAAAGCATTTCTGTTTTGGTGTCTGGGAGTTGAAATTCATAGCACGTTCTGAAACAACACAGCTAAATAAGAGTTGGGCAGTGCAATCCTATGGCCGCTAGGCAGTGTCTAGATGGCCATAGGATTTTTCAGGGTCCCAGCTTCAACCTCAGAAAATCGCTCCAAGGTCAGAGCTGGGACTTTGAACTCAGAGTGCCTTCCCTCCACTGCCCTGGCTGCGGCTCTGAGGTCGCAAACGGGGTTTAGGGGGTGTTCCAGGGAGACGGGAGGAGACAGACACCGCCATGATCCTGATGGTGCCTCAGCCTCCTTCCCTCCCACTCCGAGGCCCATAAGTTAGATGGTTGAAATCAGCTATCCAGCTGAGTTGCAGGGCAGGGGCCCTCCATAGGATGCCTGTAATCCTCCGAGTTCAGAGGGCTACGGGCGTCCCAATTGGATTGTGCCCTAAATGATCATGATAATAAAATACTCTTAAGTTACAACTACTGTCTTACATGACTTCTGTAATCCATAAGCATTTTGTGGGGGGCGGGGGGGAGAAAGTACTAATTAACACATTATCTGGCATTGTGGTAATTACCTAATTATGAACATGTATAATAAAGGATTTATGGAATAAGCAGTAGTATTTTATACACCTGTACACATGTACTATGTCAGCTGTTAAGTATAGATCAACTTTATGCATGTACTGTACTAAGTACAAGAGCATGCCAAAATTGCATTCTATTAAATCAGATTTTAACCTGATGTTGATAGGGCTACTAAGGCAAGTTCAACTTTTTTCTTATATGAATTGCTTTCCTTTTAAACTAGTTATTTCCAGTGGCCAGTATCCAAATCTGCTAGCAGGGCCCACCGCTAGCGCAATGGGGAGCTAGTGGTTCTAAAAGTAATCAGAAACAAGTGGAAACACTCATTCCTGGAATGGGGCAGGTCAGTAGAGCTTGCAGAAGGAAGCTCTGTTGACTTGTCCTGATCCAGATACAAGTGTTTCCACTTGTTTCTGAGGTTGGTTTTAGAATCGCTAGCTTTCTGTTACGCAAGCAGTGGGTCCCACTTGTGCAACAGATCGAGTGGGAGCGCAGTGGCAGTATTGAATATTGTCCAGAGATAGTATTTTGGTTGAAGATGAGGAAGTTGTGTCCCTGCTTCCAGAGCTGATGAAGGTTTCACTCTCTCTGGACAACTCCCTGTGAAGTGTGTGACAGATGAAGGGATACTTGGATTTCTGGACTCTTGATGAGTTGTTTCCTAAAAGTGATTGCCTCCTAGTGAGAAGGATTCTCTTCCTTTAACACTTTCATTTCTCACCCTCACCCATATTCACAAAGTCAGTGTGGCTATTCTTGAACATATCTTTGGTCAAGCAATTGGAGGTTGAACGTCCAGCTTACAGACAACCCATACTTAAGAACGGACTTCTGGGTCCCCGGCCCTAGGTTGTTTATGTAGAGTACATAGCGTAGTTGTCAAGGTTCCGCTACTGTAGGGACCCCTTGACCTGCCTTTGGAAGATCTCTGCCTCTTCTCAAAGCTCCTCCCGTTCCAGGAGATCAAATCCTTTGCCTGTTTCCAGTAGCATGGGTGTAGGCTTTAGACGTGGTGAATAAGTCACTCCAACAAACCAGGGTACACAACAACACTTTACTTATTATATTAGGGTATTTACTTACTAATAGAGTGGTTATAATTCAAAAGCAAGTATGATAAAATCAAACAAACAAATAATACAAGGTTCTCTCTTAGCTCTCTCTCTGCAGTCAGTCTCTCTCTCTCTCCAGGCTCTCTCTGCTGCTAGCTGACCACACCCCACACATATATAGCCTTCCCAGGATTGGAAGGTTATAATCATGTGACTTTGAACAGGAGATATAATTCTTAACTTCTACTGGGTGAACTAAAACTCTCAAACTCCCCCTCCCATCCTGGAGTGTTTGGGCCTTCAGGCTCCAACAAACTTAAACCTGTGTAGGCCTCAATCCTTTACATCTTCCCCCCCTTCTCCTCAAGTGGAACAATTTCTCTTTTACAGAAGAGAATTGTGAAACGTTAACCTACACAAAAAAGGCTACTGTTTTTTTGCTTATTTCCTAGACAAAGCATCGGCTATCACATTCTCCTTCCCAGGCACATGTTCAATGTTCATTTGAAATTCCTGCAATTTCCAAGACCATCTCTGACGCTTGGAGTTGGTATTTTGCATTGTTTGTATCCATTGTAAGGCATGATGATCAGTCCATAAAGTAAATTCTTGTCCAAAAACATAAGGCTTGAGCTTGTCCAGAGCCCACACTACTGCCAGACATTCTTTTTGGATCATAGACAGGTTTCTCTCCCTGGGTAGAAGCTTCCTACTCAGGTAGGCTACTGGGTGTTTAACAGAGTCATAGTCTTGTAACAATACTGCACCTATGCCAGTCTCAGAGGCATCTGTAGCCACAATAAAGGTTTTTTCAAAGTCAGGTGCTCTTAACACAGGCCTTGAGCTTAAAATGTCTTTTAGTCTATCAAAAGCTCTTTGACATCAGTCCACACAATTTTGTCAGGTTTACATTTCTTGGTTAAATCAGTCAAAGGTCCAGCAATTTCACCAAAATGGGGAACAAATCTCCTGTAATACCCAGCAAATCCCAAGAATGACCTGACCTGTTTCTTGGTTGTAGGTATGTCCCAGGTTCTGATAGCTTCAACCTTGTCCCATAAAGGTGTGATATGACCATTTCCAACCCTGTGCCCTAAGTATACTTCTGGGACCTTCTGCACCTGTAAAACTACTCCACTCCTCTCATAGTGTGGCTTCATCATATTTACATGTACTACCCTGGGTCTTTTTTCAGATTTTTCTTTAACCACCACATAGGTTAAATCATCCATTTTCTCTCTGACTGTGTAGGGGCCTTCCCAAGCAGCCTTAAACTTGTCTTTGCGCAGAGGAAGAAATATCATTACCTGATCCCCTACCTCAAATACTCTACACCGTGCCTTTTGATCATACCAGAACTTTTGCACCTCTTGGGCTTTGGTTACATTGGCTTGAACTAGTTTACAGAGTGTATCTAGGGTTTGTCTAAGTGTTAACACATAATCCACCACAGAGGTTTTGTTTTCTACGAGTTTACCTTCCCAGTTTTCCCTCAGGAGATCAAGAGGGCCTCTCACTCTTCTGCCATACAACAGCTCGAAAGGTGAGAATCCCGTTGATTCCTGTGGAACTTCCCTGTAGGCAAAAAGTAGGTGTTGCAGTTTGTCATCCCAGTCATTTGGGTGTGTGTTTACATAAGCTCTAATCATTCCTTTGAGTGTGGCGTTAAATCTTTCCACCATTCCATTGCATTGGGGGTGATAAGGAGTGGTTTTCAAGTGTTTTACCCCGCAACACTTCCACAGACACTCCATTATCTCGGAGAGGAAATTTGACCCACAATCTGTTAAGATTTCAGAGGGAAATCCAGTTCTGCAAAATATAGTTAGCAAAGCCTCAGCTACAGATGGAGCATCTATAGAGGCTAGTGCTACAGCTTCTGGGTATCTTGTGGCAAAATCCACCACTGTAAGGATATACTTTTTTCCCTTGCAGGTGGGTTTAGTGAAAGGCCCTACAATATCCATGCCCACCCTAAAGAAAGCTTCTCCTATAATAGGCAGAGGCTGTAAAGGGGCTTTACTGTGATGCCCTGCCTTCCCCACACGCTGACAGGTTTCACAAGACCTGCAGTACTCTGCTACTTGCTTAGCAATTCCAGGCCAAAAGAAGTTTGTCATGAGCCTTTGTTTAGTCTTGTTTTTCCCCAAGTGCCCTGCGCATGGCACATCATGGGCTAGTTCTAGCAACCTTAGCCGGAATTGGTTAGGTACTACCAGCTGCTTTAGTGGTTTCCAGGTTAACTCTTGGGTTTTTGGTAACCACAGCCTATACAGCAATCCTTTCTCCCAAATAATCTGCTCCCTTCTTTCCTCCGAGAAGGGCCTCTCTTGAGGGAGAGCAACTCTTTTCAGAGGCTCCAAACTAGGATCGCTGAGGACTTCCTGCTTGAATTCCTCTACTCCTTTTAAATCAGGAAAAGGGGTCTCTAGCGCCTTCTCCTCTACAGAACCACCTGCCTCGGTTGTTTCACTGGCTTTCAAGTCTACAGGTTGCATGGAGGCTTGTTCTGTTGTTTCGGTTTGGGGAGGGTCTGGGGTTGGTTTTGGACCTTCCGGAATCACTGTGGGTTGTACCTCTAGTACCTTTTCTTTTACCCCATCAGCTTTTGCCTGGTCCTATCTTGAAGTTTCATCCCTTTCCTTTTGCTTGCGGGTTACCACACATATTTGAGCTTCTGGACCCATTATATCCTTTCCCACAATGATAGGGGCAAATTGGGTTGGAGGTTCCATCACCCCAACTTCATACAGACCCCTCCATCCCCTCCATTCTATGGATAACCTTGCTACTGGGACTTCAAAGGAGGGACCATTCACTCCCTGGATCTCAATAGACATTCCTGGTACCAAATCTTCAGGTGTCACCAAATCTGCTCGGATCAGAGAAACATCAGCTCCAGAATCCAACATTGCCATAATGGTCTTATCCTTTACATAAGCAGGTTCTTTAAACTGATTATTAACCTCTTCCCTGTTGGTGATCACAAAACCACAATTATAAGGTTTTTTTTATGCTTGCTACACCTTGTGGCTTGGTTTGTTCGGGTTTAGGACTACCTAGGTTAGCTGGCGTTACCGCTTGTAACTTGGGGCAGCTACTCCTGAGGTGGCCTGTCTGACCACACGAATAACAGGCACGGTCTCTGGGGTGAGAAGGATCAAAAGGAGGTTTTTTGAACTCCTTTTTACTTGGGGCTTCCCATTTCCCCCCCTTCTTCTCAGACTCAATCCTGGGGCCTAATCCTTCCCGGTTTTCAATCAGTTTGTCAGCCATTTCTGCAGCTTGGTTTACAGTTTCAGGATCTTTATCCTTAACCTTCAGTTTTATTTCTCTGGGCAACCGAAAATAAAACTGATCCAGAGCCATAAGCTCTAGCACCTTTTCCCTGTTGTCAGCTTTTGCTTCATCCACCCATTTTAATAGCAGGTTTTTAATTTTTGTTGCAAACTCTACCATAGTTTTACCAGGTTGAGGTGTTAACCCTCTGAACTTTTCCCTAAAGTGCTCAGGGCCTAACCTGAACCTTTTAAACACCGTTTCTTTGAATTGAGCGTAGGAAACAGCCTCCCCCTCTGGCATGCTATTATAAATCTCTGCCAGCTCCCCTTTGATTAAATTAGGCACAAACTTCATGTAGTCACCCTCCTGCAGTCCCCACTTCTGTGGTCAGGAACACTTCTGGGTCTTCTCCTGGGGTGTATGCTGTGAAATCCTTCGGGGTAACTCTGACAGGCTGCTCCTCTTTCAATTTCATCATCCTTTCCTCGTGTCTGCGTTGTTCCTCTTGGGCTTGAAGTTTCTCCTGTTGCAGCTTTTCCTCATGTCTGCGTTGCTCCTGTTGCATCTTTTCCTCGTGTCTGCGTTGTTCTTCCTGGGCCTTAAATTGCTCCTGCCGCACCTTTTCCTCGTGTCTGCGTTGTTCTTCCTGGGCTTTAAGTTGCTCCTGCTGCAGGCGAAGCCGTTCCCACTCTAACCGGGTCTCTTCTTCCTTCTGCTTTGCCACTACCCGCAGTTCCTGTTCATGGAGCTCCCATTCTTTTGTTTGGGGTCCTGCTACACTAGGGCTAGAGGCTGCAGCTCCTTCTATTGCCGCCTGGGAGATCAGCATAACTTTCAGTTCTTCTGCTGTTTTCTCCTCCCATGGCAAATTGTCCTTTTTACACTGCTCAATCAGGGCAGTTTTGTTCATAGAGAGATATTGGCTCATTTTAATCGCCTCACTGGGTCCCTATTCCGCAGGCCTGAAGTTAAAACATACACTGCTTTTGCCAGCTCCATTAGTAAAAAAAAACCCAATTACTGTTTGGGGTGCTTAATCTCACTGTTCAGGATCGCTCCGCTGCCACCATCTGTCAAGGTTCCGCTACTGCAGGGACCCCTTGACCTGCCTTTGGAAGATCTCTACCTCTTCTCAAAGCTCCTCCCATTCCAGGAGATCAAATCCTTTGCCTGTTTCCAGTAGCATGGGTGTAGGCTTTAGACGTGGTGAATAAGTCACTCCAACAAACCAGGGTACACAACAACACTTTACTTATTATATTAGGGTATTTACTTAATAGAGTGGTTATAATTCAAAAGCAAGTATGATAAAATCAAACAAACAAATAATACAAGGTTCTCTCTTAGCTCTCTCTCTGCAGTCAGTCTCTCTCTCTCTCCAGGCTCTCTCTGCTGCTAGCTGACCACACCCCACACATATATAGCCTTCCCAGGATTGGAAGGTTATAATCATGTGACTTTGAACAGGAGATATAATTCTTAACTTCTATTGGGTGAACTAAAACTCTCAAACTCCCCCTCCCATCCTGGAGTGTTTAGGCCTTCAGGCTCCAACAAACTTAAGCCTGTGTAGGCCTCAATCCTTTACAGTAGTATACTACGCAATTTGCATAATTTACGCAATTTGCGTAAATGCCGATTTTAACTATGCTATGCTGTTCCAACTTACATACAAATTCGACTTAAAAAACATTCTTAAGAACGGAACTCGATTGTAACCTGGGAACTGCCTGTATTTATATAAACAATCCAATTTGAGCAGGAAAACAAAATCGCATATCTAAGATACGTAAGTGTCATAAATAGAACAATGTGTAGGGCGATCACTCGTGACTGAGTAAGATTGTCTTCCAGGATAAAATTACAAAAAGAAAATTATATAAAGAGGAAATTGTAAAAAAATTGTGTAGACTCTAGCGATGGGTACGTAAGTGACTGTGGAGGCCAATTCTAGATCCACACAGCTTCCCGCAGTGAGGACACAGGTTACCAGATGGAAGATGGTCCTGTAAAGGATTCATTTTTTTAGATTAGCCTTAAGAACATCTTTAAACCTCTTATACTGACCACTGATATTCCTTTTTCCATCCTTGAGTTGGGAATAAAGTACCGGTAACTGCTTTGGGAGACAGCAAAAATATAACTATAATATAGTCTCTTTCAGAAGCATGCTATCCTTAATTTATCATCATTTTCCTGCAGCAAGTAGCAGATGCACAAAAGTATGCTACGTTATAAGTAACTTGGGGATTCCAATCTGATAATAAATATTTTAAATAAAATGCCTCAGATCTTCCTGTTTTTTTGGAAAGAATAGGGGTAATAAAATCTTTTTGGTGGTCACAATAAAAGGAACAGTGAAGTAATACATGAGCTTCCGTTTCCACTCTTCCCATATCTCATGGGCATAACTGCTGTTGAACGGGAATCTTATTATATTTGCCTTCTAAAAGGGCAGAAAGTAAGACATTTAGCTAGCATGAAAGCTTTCCTATATTTGGGAATTAACAGATTTGACAGATAATTTTAAATGCTCCTACGTAGTCCCGATAGTTAGGGTAGCAGTTAATCGATCTCAAATGGTTTTGGAGTTCAATATCTCTAATACGCTGTATAATGGCTGCTTTAGCTTTAATATACCCCAGCATCTGTAAGGCTTCAGCCAAAAAGCCCAAATACTGTAGTTTTGCCGTCAATGACCGTTTCCATTTAGATTGGAATGTATCAGTCAAGGTCAGCGGGGCAAGGCCCACGGGGCAGAATATCATCTTTAGTCATAAATTCATCTTATATATCAGCATTCGTGGCTTCATAGTAGTTTGTCCTGCCTCTAACCATAAGATTATATTAGGCACACAGGTGGGGACTCCTAATATTTCTCTCAGAAACGGTTTGTACAACCTCAAAAGGGGCATAGTCCTCAGTAACACATATCTGACAGCCATACAACATCTGTTAGATTACTTTAGCAGTAAAAACTTGCATGGCTGCAGGAATATATTTGCCACCTTTAGTATAAAAAGGAGAGGAGTGCTCTAGTGCTCCTAGAAACATTTGCAGTGGCATACTTCATTTGGGTCTTCCACAAGCCTGATGATTGAAAGGTTACACCAAGGTATTTATAGGAAGTAACCTGCTCAATTTGGTGTCCATTAATCTGCCATCGGTACTTGGTCCTTCTTCTATTAAATATTAGGACCTTAGTTTTCGTGTAATTTATTGTCAGCAATTCATCTTTACAGTAAGAAGCTAAGGCACAGGAGAGCCAGTGTGGCGTAGTGGTTAGAGTGCTTGACTGGGACTCGGGAGATCCGGGTTCTAGTCCCCGCTCGGCCATGAAACTCACTGGGTGACTCTGGGCCAGTCACTGACTCTCAGCCTAACCTACCTCACAGGGTTGTTGTGAGGATAAAACGGAGAGGAACAGGAGGATTATGTAAGCCGCCTTGGGTTCCTTGCAGGAAAAAAAGGCGGGGTATAAATATAATAAATAAAATAAAAATAAAAGACGCCTCAAGCCTATACTTGACAATAATAGGAGCACTGCATCATCGGCATATAAAAGAATTTGCAGGGGTCTATTTGCCAATTTAGGAGTGTGTGAATTTACCCTTTTCAGAGTCTGAGCCAGATAATTAATATAGAAGTTAAACAGAATAGGGGCCAGGATACACCCCTGCTACTCCATTATGAGTGGGTATTAATCCTGTTAAATGGCCCGCAAGACTGCATCTGACCTTCAAATAAGTGTTTTCATAGAGACTATGCATAAGTACAAGTAATCTCCTATTGATGTTAGTAGCCTCAAACTTTTCCTATAGCTTCTTTCTGGGAATTGAGTCTAAAACAGATTTAAAGTCAATAAATGCAACTTACAGGCCCTCTTTAGTTGTTGATGCATACTTTTCAGCAATATGTTGGAGGACTAATCCCTGCTCAACTGTGGATCACCCCACTCTGAATCCCACTTGCTCATCATCAAGAATATTTTCTTGTTCTCTCCCAGTCCAACAATTTTGCATGCAGATAATTTGCTGCATAAGAGCAGATAATTTGCTGATTATACTCAGCAAACTAATTGGTCTGTAGTTTGCTGGGTCATATCTTTCTCCTTTTTAATAGATTGGGATAATAATGGCTAGGCCCCAATCCTGAGGGATGTATGTTGTCTGATCAATACATGTAAACAAAGTTGCTAATATTGAGCCCACCAATCTATATTTGCTTTTATTAATTCAGGAGGTATATTATCACACCCAGGTGCTTTGCCTGATTTTAGTTTAAGGATAAGATGTCAAATTTCTTGAGAGATAACCTGTGGCCATTTTGGTAGATTATTTATGTTGATCTTAGATGATTGTTGGTGATTTTGTCCCAATGCAAAAGTGGCACTGAAATATGCTTCCGAGGAGTTTGGACATTTCACAAGTCTTTATTTCTAACTCTTTTCCCTTCAGAGGATGTGTTTGTATAGAACTGCTCTGCATTTGTTGTGCTTCAGTACAGACAATGGGTTTACAATGGGAACTGGATGATTACTCGTGGTGAATCTAGTAGTCTATATGGCTGCGATCGTGTTGTAGGTCTGTGACATCTAATATGGAATCCAGCAGCTTGGGCAGAATATGAAGTGCCATTTATTACTGTTTCAGCCTGAAAACTTTGCATGCTTTGTGAGTGTGCTGATGCTTTCACATGACCTGTATGTATCTGTGCTTTGTGCCCAAAGTGTGTCTCCTTCTCATAACATCACCTGGCTACTTACCGTAATATGGGAGATTTAGGTGGATTCTGCTTGTATAGAAGCCTCTGACATGCTGTAGCAGCTGCAGCTATAACTTCTGTTAGACAGATAAGGAGAAAGGGATCTATGGTGGACAATCCTATAAAAGCACATGCAATAATTCGGAAAAAATAGCAAAAAGTAATATAAATACTTGTATTACAAAGAGTATGGCTAGGATTGTGCATGGTAAGATACATGATCTCTAACTGATACATACAGATACACTACTGATACAGAACTGTTTCCCTCCTGCTGCTGTTTAATCTCAGAAATAGGAATAATGGTTTCCTCAGCCCTCTTGCACTCAATTTTCACTTCTTGTGCTCCAGGAATGTGCATTCCACCTGAGTAAATGAATTAGTGTATCTGTTTCTGATCATTTTGTACAATATAAGTATAATTAAGAACAGTCATCAAGTGGGCAACTTGTGGCCTTCCAGATGTTTTGGCCTATAACTCTCATAAGCCCTAGCCAGCATAGCCAGTGGTGAAGGATGATGAGAGCTGTAGGCCAAAACATTTGGAGAGCCAAAGTTGCCCACCCCTGGTTTAGATTGTGGCACTAAAGTGACCTGAAGTGCAGATAGCTAACTGAAAGAATTGCAGCCATTAGGTTACAAACTTGCCGTGCTATTCTTTTTTATATAACTGAGTTCAACATAACAGATAAGTCCTCTTAAGGAGCTGCTGGGGGATAACAAATTATTCAATAATGATCTAAATATGAATGTATTTACTGTGGCAGTTGGAATTTACAGACCTGTATTTTACAATGCATTTCCTGCTAATGCAAGGTAAAACAGGATTTCCTTTTTTTTTTTTTAAAGGAAGCTGGTGATGTTGCTTTAAAAGCAGGTATACTTCCTTGAGGAAGATGCAGAAATATGAGGAGTGTGTGTCTAATTTTGGAGAGAACAGCATAATTAAGGCTTTTCATGGAAAGGGTAATGATTTACACTGGTTCTGATAGTTTAATATCCATACAACTTCAGAAAATTTTCAGTTTGGGTGCATTTTCCCCAGGCCTTAAAAATAATGAGCAGTTTTAAGTATGATGATCTCTGGAACTTGTCACTTTCAATATGCTATGTTCTGCTTTTTCTGCTCTATCATTGGGGGCTTATTTTTTGGTTTTACACTGTTCACCTTCTAGAGAATCCTTTGGCAGAAAGGTGGAATGTAAATATAATAATTATAATATAAGATGATGATGATGATGATGCAGTGACAAGAATTAGGTGGAAAAAATTCAAGCATTTGGATGCCTAGAATCCTAAAAATTGGTAATGATGGTGTTTAGGAATTGGAAGCATTTTTTCTGGCAAGTTGCAATACATTTTTATGCACTGGTTACAGCTATTCAGACAGACTAGTCAAGGCAAAATGAAAGTTTGTAACAGAAAAGAAAATGAGCATAGTATGCTAAAATCTTTGAAGGTGATCAAACCATTTTAAGATACAAACAGTGGTAGTTTGTGTGATGAATGTCTTGTATTGCAGAAAAACCAAGGGGGGAAAACAGTACTGTTTTTTTCTGGAAAGAAATGTGATTTTTTCCTGTATTTCCTGTATCACCATATGGTCATTAAAATTGTAGGAGACCTACCATGTACATTTATTTAATAGTAGTAGCAGCATAATTTCTTAAGGTATCAGAAATAATAGTTAGGACTCAGGAGTCAGTTCAGATGTTTTTATTTTTGGCTAGGCTTCTAAAAAATCAGACTTGGAGGGACGATTTAGAAACAATGGGGTGGATCCAAACATAGTCAAGCTTAGAGTACACCTGTTAAAATCAATAGGGCAAGTTAGTCATGACTAACAAGTGTCATTGATTTCAGTGGGTTTATTCTAAGAATGACTACCGGTAAGTCTGGATCCAATCCAATAAAACAAATCTATTTAGATGAGGCCAGCACAACATGTGGCCCAGAAACTGTATATCATGCAGGCCTAATTTAGATTGATTGATGGATAAAGGTTTAAAGTAATTGCTTGTGTTCAGAGAATTTGTTTAAAGCTACAGTTTAGCTATAACTAGAGAACTTGCTCTTCCCTCAGAAATGAAAACTAGGCAAATTCCTATTGCAATAATGTAGGGTTTAGATGTTTCTCTTCGTCTGTTTAGAGGTGATTAAACATGGATGTGACTCTGAGAGGTCACTTATACTAATGTAGAAGTGGGATTTGTAACAAAATGCTTCTGTACTCCTGTTTAGGGTTCCAGCCAGTCTTTTCCAGAATGCTCTATTCCATTCCCCCTCCCCCTGTTTTCCATTTCTCTCCCCCTGACCCATGCCCAGTCTTTATTGGGCTGTTCCCCCCTCCCCAGCTTTTTTCTAACCTTTTTTGTACTTTCACAATCACAAACAAATCTTTTGATACCATACTCCTTGTGTTTAGATGGTGCCATTTTGGCTATATAAGGAGCCACACTTGGGAGAATGAGTGTGCTAGTAGTATCTGTGATAGATGGAACTGGTTGCTTGATATGTTCACATACAAATAGGTTGCACAACACAGTGTGAAAGGGCATGTAAAAAGGCACCGGAAAAAAAACCTGGGTTAGAAACAAAGGTAAAGATAATACTGAAAATGATACTTGATTCTGCATAATCTTTGTGGCAAGGGAAAATGCATTCCTAACTTTGACACATTTGCAGTAGGTGTTTGCAAGACTTCAGTGGACTTGATACCTGCATAACTGTGTGCAAGTTTGCAGACCACATTCTAGATTTCATGGATTGGGTTAAGACATTTCTTCTTAGTAACATTATGTCCTAAAGTGCATGGGTAGCAGTGCTATTAAGGTAGGCTCTTAATAACACCTTTACTAATTGATTTGTGAAGCTGCATGTCAATAAATTGCTGGAACTTGTTTATTTAAATAGGAGCAATTATAGAGAGAAAAGGCAACCTTGGAGTTACTTAGTCAGTATACCTTGCTGCTAAAGCAGTGTTCTCCAACCTTGGGTCCCCAGATGTTTTTGCCCTACAACTCCCAGCATGCCCCAGCCAGCTACGCTGGGAGTTGTAGGCCAAAAACATCTGGGGACCCAAGGTTGGAGAACACTGTGCTAAAGTATTCCTGGCAGGTGTGCCATTAGTGTTTCCTTGAAGACTGTCTCTGAGGAGGGAGATTCCATGATCTCCGTTGGGAGTAGGTTTGGTTTTATTGACCATATATTTGGCCTTTTATGCTTTTTGTTAATAATTCCAAATCTGTATTAGCTGCCTGTTCCATTGCTGAATTGTTGTTATAGGCTGCCTTCCTAATAATAGGCATGAATATTTTAAAATCTAAAATGTTACCTTAAGCATATGAAAACTGGCAATATACCTTCTTAAGAGTGTGATGTAGGAATGGGCACAATTTATTAGCTTTTCCTTGTAATATGTTACATCTGGACTGTTTTCATCCTCATATTTCTTTAGCCTTTAAAGTTCAAAATCTTCATTAAAATGTAGTATGAAGAAATTAAATGTGTTCAAAATTCAGACCACAATCTTACAGAGTTAAGCACATTTAAGCTCATTTATTTCTGTGGGTTGTGTACTTAATGCTGCATTTGTTACAGAGGTTGGGCCAATTATAAGTTCAGGTAGAGTTGGGAAGCTTCTCAGTTGACTTGGTCAGTCTATTAATGTAGTCAAATATTTATGTGCTGGACTTTTAAAAATAGCATTTAGCGGCAGGCAACCTGCTTGTTTGCACTTTAAGCAAACTTAAAATTAACACCTGTTTCTAATAGTTGCTGTGTGTGTTGATTCATTTAATTGAAAATAATGACTGGGTTTGCATGACACACTTAAGGCTTTGAAGCCACGGTGGCTTTGCATGTCGTCTGAACCCAGCCCCCACCTGCCACGGTGGCTTCAGGGTGGATATGAAGCCACCCCAAGAAGCCATGGCTTAAGATTTCATAGATCATAGAGTTGGAAGGAGCCTACAAGGCTATTGAGTCCAACCCCCTGCTCAATGCAGGAAAGTAGAGGAGAGGTCTTCCATCCAAGTAATAACCAGGCCTGACCCTGCTTAGCTTTCCACACTCAGACAAGCTGAGCCAGCGTGAGCCACAGGCCATAGGGTTTGCTTAGCCCTCCGTGGCCTGCATGTCATCCGAACCCGGACGACACGATCCACGGGTCAAGCCCCACAACAAGCAAGCCACTTGTCAAGAGCAGCACAATCCCCACTCCCCCCCCCCATAAGCACTGATGACAGCTGCCTGGAAAGTGCCCAAGTGGCACTCCCCCGCTGCCATGCACATGGGGATTGAGGAAGCAGTGTATGACATTGACCGCGCACTGCCTCCTCAAGCCAAATGCACCGCCACCTCCTGCCTGCAGCCATGATCGTAGGGCGATCGCAGATGGGGATGGGAGATGAGCCACATTCAGCTGAGTCTCCCTGAGAGGAGGTGCAACCAAACACGCTGCCCTCGCTTGGTGGGGTGGGTGCTGTTCTTTGTAATTGCCGTGCATGCATGCAGCAATGGCAGACAGAAGCACCCCCCCCCCCCGGTGAGTTTGCTAAGTGGAGGGCGGGCACTTCTCTCTGCCATCGCCGTGTGCGCGTGCGGCGATCACAAAGAGAAGCACCTCCCCCGGCTTGCCCCACACTCTCACTCAGTGTAGCGCCTGCGTGCTTGCGCAGCAATGGCAGAGAGTAGCAGCCACCCCCCCCACCTGGTGAGGAGCTCGCCAAGTGGAGGAGGGGTGGGTGTGGGGGGGACAAGGAAGTGGTGCAAACACAGCTTGTTCCCTCCCTCAGTCTGGCTTCTCCACCCCATGCTCCTGCCGATGCTGGGAGAGCAAGATTGCTCATGAGCAATCCTGCTCTCCTGGTATTGGCAGGAGTGCGGGGCGGGGAAGTGGATGAAAGCTGCCGAAAGTGCCGATTGGGCACTTTTGGCAGCTGTCATCCCCGTTCTCCTCAGTGCTCCCGCAGTGTCCCCTGGGATACCCTGTGGGAGGACTGATGGGGGAGGAGGTGCCTCAGGATCCCCGCTGTGCCCAATTGTTAGTTCATCATAGCGGGAGCCCCAGGCAACCTTAAGCCCAGAGTGGCTATGTAGCCACCCTGGGCTTAAAGTGTCATCCAAACCCGCCCAATGTGTGTGTTTGGACTAACCTTGTGGCTTCAAATAAAAGCTAGTGAGAACTGTCGAACTCTCTGGTACTGTTGACAGTTGTATAACTTTATAAGCAAGAACCAATAGTTAGAGAATTTAGTTTGTTTCATAACTATTGACTAACTTGGGTTTATGTACTTACCTATTATGAATCTGCCTATTGCTGTTATTCTAAAATAATACTTTACATACTTTACCATCATTAGATAATATTGCCCCATATTTGACTAATTAGATCGTAAATCGTAGTTGTTGTATTACTTAAAAATCTTGTTTATGGTATGTCAATACTGTAGAATAGTATTGGGTTTATGTATCACACAGTATTGTATTGCTGAGCCACATTGTCTGATATCTTATATAAGCCAGACCGTGAGTTCTGCATCAAGCAAGCCTGATCCAGAATGCATTATGCTAATTCAATTTGTATATGTTTGTTTACTGTATTAATTTAGTTTACAGAATTCCGTTTGTTAAATAATTTGGAATGATTTGGGAAGTACTGGGTGTGTGGAGCACAAAGACTTAGAAGAATGCAGAAACAGCCTATTTTGAGATAGGTGGAGTTGGTATGCAGATAAACTTTGAAAATCACTTAACCTTCCATCTATCTGCTTATGAAGTCAAAGGAGTGACCCGAGAGAGCAATGGACATGGATATGATCGTGCTTTGTTTTTTGCTTTGTTTTTTGGACTGAAGCTGCAATCCTTAATTCTGTTCTTCCAGCTTTTGAGCTTGTATCTGGAAGCAGGTTAAGGTGCTAACACCTGCATATGCTGTTTCAATCCTCAAAACTTAAGTGCCAGGTATGCACTTGCAAAAGATTAGTAATAGTTCCTGGCTGGAGCTCCTTGACAGGAGACACTTCCCAGGACAAGGCTTTTCATTTTGGTCACCTGCAAGTGCTCACTTGTGTAAACTGAAATTTAAAAAGAAAGAGGGGTTGAAGATATTTGCACAAATTTCATGCGCAAAAAAAAAGGTAGTGAACCAGTGACAGCTGCTCCATCCAATGTGCCACTTTGGTGTTTTGGAGGGGCCGTCACAGGCTGTCACTCTGGAGATCGCAAAAAGCAGTCGTGATCTCTGGGGGGGGGAAGGTGGGGGAAACTGGGGGAGTGCAAAAGGGCTCATGTCAGCAAGGGGAGAGGAAACAAGATGGGTCCTGCTGTGGAGACCCCTGGGATACCCACCGGAGGGTTAAGGGGGAAGGAGTGGGAGGACAACCTACAGTGAGTCTGATTGTCTGTTGGGTGCACCGTGGGTTGTTGCACGAACAACCCACACTGCATAGCTTATTTGCAGGATGGGTTGTCGTGCTGTGTGAATATCATAGATTTCATAGATTTCTGCATGCGATGTTCTCAAGAAAGCTTTTGATGCCTCAAAAACATGTACCTATGAAAACTATTCAGTGGTTAGTTCTGTAAACCAAAATTAGGTGAAATATTTCACATCTTTTGCATGTTTACTGACAACTTTACAATGCAATAAAACTATAAACACAGTTAATCCCAATGTATGTGCACACATGAATACAGATAAACTACTCCCATCCTAGGCATCATAAAGTATACCACTTTAGGTTTGTTTATTTACTCTTATTCATCCT
This sequence comes from Shinisaurus crocodilurus, assembly GCA_021292165.1. Lineage (NCBI taxonomy): Eukaryota > Metazoa > Chordata > Lepidosauria > Squamata > Shinisauridae > Shinisaurus > Shinisaurus crocodilurus. The sequence goes on from CM037878.1 coordinate 84,613,839, forward strand.
AGCTAGTCACTTTCTTCCAAAAGTGTTCTGGGTCTAGGAGACAGAACTGGAAAAGATCCGTGCTAGAATAGTTGACTTATTTTTCTAGTTCTGCCCAACTATTAAACTTCAGATTTTGGCCATTGTTTGTGCAAGTCAGAAGAACAGTATTATATAAACATATCACCATTTTCTAGTCTAACTCTGAATACAATCTTCTGACTTGTAAAAAAACCCCAAATCTTAGAATAATAAAACATCAGAGAAATAACATCAGTATACAGTAATACCTTGGACTGCAAGCATAATTCGTTCCGGAAACGTGCTTGTAATCCAAAACACTCTTATATCAAAGCGAGTCTCTGGCGGGCGCGTGAGCGGGGCCGATTTCGGCCTGCTACTGCCCGCCCGAGGCGAGAGGTTACATCCCTACGTTGTCTTGCAAGACCTTGCTCGTTTATCAAGTCAAAATTTAAATTTTTTTTTTGCTTGTCTTGCAAAACGCTCTCAGACCAAGTTACTTGCAATCCAAGGTATTACTGTATTCTCCTTCAAAATAAATTCTGCAAACCTGGATCACCAGACACATTACAACTGATTAAAGAAAAATACAAGTCACATGTAAAATAGATACCAGCTTCCATAAAATGCTTTAGGTAAATACATACATTTTGGCATTTGATAACTTGTGTTGTATTTTTCAGGTCCAGGGTATTTACTAATTCTGATCTTTTCCCATTATCTTAAGGCTGTTATTGCTCTGGTAACTTTATTTATTAAAACATTTATATCCTGCCCTTCTGGTGTAAAAGGATCACTCAAGGAGGCAGCTCCTTCTTCCTGATTTTCCTCCGTTGAACTGACAGAATCTTGCTTCTGGTAGGAAAGGAGTGGGGTTCCCCAAGGTTCTGTATTGGGACTGATGCGCTTAATGTGTTCATAAATGATCTGGAGTTAAGGGTGAGCAGTGAGGTGGCCATGTTTGCTGATGACACCAAATTATTTAGGGTAGATAAAACAAAAAGGGATTGCAAACAGCTCCACAAGGAAACTGCGGGAATGGTCATTAAAATGGGAAATGCTGATCAGTGTAGGCAAGTGAAAAGTGATGCACATTGGGGCAAAAAATCCTAGCTTCATGTATATGATGATGGGATAACCGCTGGTGTTGACTAAACAAGAAAGAGATCTTGGGGTTGAGGTGGACAGCTTGATGAAAATGTTGACCCATGTGTGGCTGCTGTGAAAAAAGCAAATTTCATGTTTGGAGTAATTATAAAAGGAATAAAAAATATAATTGCCAGTATCATAATTTATTTATTTATTTATATATGATGCAACCACACATGGAATAAATACTGTGTACAGTTCTGGTCACCTCAAAAAAGATAATTGTATAGCTGAAAAAGCTGCTGAAAAGATCAACCATAATGAACAAGGGTCTAGAGCAATTCCCCTATGAAGAAAGTTTACAATGTTTGGGACTCTTTATCTTAGAAAAAATGTGAACAAGGGGAGACATGATAGAAGTGTATAAAATTATGCATAGTGTGAATACCTTGCCTGTATTTCTAATAAAAATAGTACACCTTTTCATGCCCTTTTATTTTTTTATTAGTGCGCTATTTTCTTCGCCTGCCCTTTGCCAGTCTCCCTCTTCCCCCTTCTCCTCTCTGAAGGGGCTCTCACTCCATCTCTCCCCCCCCCCCGCCTTCTCCGACTCCCAATGTTTGGGACTCTTTATCTTAGAAAAAATGTGAACAAGGGGAGACATGATAGAAGTGTATAAAATTATGCATAGTGTGAATACCTTGCCTGTATTTCTAATAAAAATAGTACACCTTTTCATGCCCTTTTATTTTTTTATTAGTGCGCTATTTTCTTCGCCTGCCCTTTGCCAGTCTCCCTCTTCCCCCTTCTCCTCTCTGAAGGGGCTCTCACTCCATCTCTCCCCCCCCCCCGCCTTCTCCGACTCCCTGGGTAGGTAGCGTCATCAAAGCTGTTTTTGCTCACCCTCCCTCCTGCTGTTGTTGCTTCACACAGGGAAATCTCATTGAGCTCATGTCACCAAGTCTTCCCCCACCTCACACACTCCCACCCTGCCACTTGACATCTCAAGTAGTTTTTCTGCTGAATCCTCCCTCCCCCTCCCTCCTCTCCTGTCATACCACTGTTAACAACCGTAGTACCAGCCTATTTTTCCCCTAAGAAGACCCCAGTGTTTGCAACTCCAAAGAAGATCTGCATTGAAAAACAACAGTTTTTGGCAGTGTCTGTTGCTGCCACAAGAACAGCTAAAAAAACCTACTTTTCCTTTGGAAGGCGCTATTAGGTATCGGTTGTATGAGGGTGGCTGATGGAGTGGGTTGCTGGTTATAAATGGGAAATGCAAGGAACTGGGCTACTGGCTTGTGGGGTGGGGTTCAATGATAGAAAAGAAGGTTCTGAGAGACTATGGAATGGGGAACACGGGGAATGCTATGCTTCAACAGATGCTTATTTACAGATGCTTATCTAATGATTGTAGAACTCCTCACCCCACCTGGGAGGAGCTAAAATGCGAAGAATCCAGCCCCCCCCCCCGGAATCCAGGCCCCCCGCTGCCTGAGGGAACACAAGTTCACAGAAACGCTGCATGTTCTTTCTCTCGTCCACCTTTATGATGTCAGCTAGGTAGAGCTTGTTCAGAGTGTGCACGATCTCTCTGAAGAGTTTGCATGCCGTAGACTTCCCTACTCCAAAGGTAGTGGTGATGGCGAGGTACCCAATGTTGAAAGCAAGTTTGTACAAGGTCAGCCCTCAGATGTTGCTGAGGCATTGGGTCTGCCTCCTCCATCTCTTCCAGTGGTGCTGGTGGTTGCTCTGCAGGCTCTATGCCAGAATGTGGGATGACCAATGGATCTGCTATAGGGCCTACTGGAAAGACAGGTGGGCGAGGCTGCATGTCCATGCAGAGGAGGTGGCAGAACAGGAGGGTTAGGGAGGGGAAGATACTGCTGTGGTGGCATATAGGGATACGGCATGAATGAGGCTTGCCCTTGGTGGTCTTGCCCTGCTGCTCGCAAGGCTTCTGTCAAGCTTCAAAGCACATCTGTCTGCCTGTCAATGGTGACAATTGGATTCCTTGTCACCTGATCAAAGACACGGTCCAAGGCTGCCATGCCTTCGTGCCTGATGCACAAATACTGATAGCTGTTGTCCAAGTTGACCAGATAGCCAGTAGACACTCACTGACCCTTCTATCTTCCTGCTCATTCATTTCCTTGAAAAGGCTATATGTGCGCTCCTCTGCTGCTTCAGTTCCACTGACCAAGTCCCTTGTGAGTTGCACTGGATTGGTTTTATGCTTGTTATGGAGATGCGCCGCCCGTTGAGCATTGGTTAGTGGCAACTTCTCCGCTCGTCCTTTGGGCTCTTCTGCCACCGTTCTCTGTTGTTGTGCTGGCTCCTCAGGCTGCTCTTCTTTAGGTATAGCTGCATCTTTAGTTTCTTCCCCCCAGCCACCTCTCTGGGAAAGCCAGTGAAGGAGTGGGTTGCTTGGCTCTCTGAAGAGGCATACCAAGTTGAGGGCTGGGGGCAGTGACGGTGCTCCTGTCCTCACCTGAGACAGTTCAGGAAGAAGTGTCCCCTAAGCTTGCTTCCCAGATCTTCCAGTGCTTCTCTGGTACTAACGAGTGACTGCATCATAAGCGTGTCTAAATCGACACCCTCGCTATTCGATTCCTCCTGTGGCAACAACGAGGCTCCTGGCAGACTTTCCGGGGACCTGGAAGTGACGCGACGGGTCCCGGCGCTGTGCCAAGAACTGACGCGACGGGTTCCCGGCACTGCTTTTTTCACGTAAATACCATAGAAAACCACCTTAAAACGGCCGTGCGGCAATTGGTCCCTGGCAACTGTGTGCAAATCAGCTTATATGCAGTCTCTCCTTATCAGTTTCCATATATATTACCTAATCCACTTTGCCATTCCCTTTGACAGTTGAAACATACAAGGAAATTGACCAGGAAAGACAGCGTATTGGACAGCTGTAAGAACGCACTTGCAAAAGACCAACAACTACAGTAGAATAACAAACACATTTGTGCAGGTTTCTGGGCCTTAATTTTTTTTTTTTTTTTTTAAAGGGTGATGAGCCAGTGATGGTCGCTCCAAAGTGCTATTTGGGCATCAGTGGAGGGGCTGTCACTGGTGGGAGCAAGGGCGAGGACATGAAGAGCAACAGGGTTTTTTTGCTGCTCTTGCCGAGAAGCTCACTAGCCAATTCCTGCAACCCACAATGATATTGCTGTCCTGGGTTCAGACAACACGACAACCATCTTGAATTGAACAACCACTAGAACAAGCCATGGGTTGTTAGGGTGGCTTGTTGCCAAAAAGCCACCCTGCGGGAAGTGGTCTGGATTTGGACAACACAACAACCCATTGTGGCTAATTAACCACGATGGGTTGTTGTGTGGTGTGAACCCAGTCATTGAGTTAAAGGAGGCTTTTCTACAGGACCAGTGCAGGGCAGTTTGGCGCCCTAGGCGAAATGATATTTAGCGCCCCCCCTCTCGTGCCGTGGAGGGGGCTCCGGAGCAAAGCAGCCCTGCTCTGCAACCCCCACCGCCACCGCCACCACCACCAACCTACCTTCCCCCCGCCCTGGCTGCCGCCTCCTCCGAGGAGGAGGAAGTGACGCGATGGGACCCTCGCGCTCTGTTTTTTGCCGGGGAAACCAGGGCAACAGGGCTGTTTAAGCCCTGTTGCCCTGGTTCCTCCTGCCAAAACAACGTGGGCGGGGCTCCGGAAGCGACGCAACGTGAAGGAGGGGGCGGTGGGCGGGCGGGCGGGGGGAGGTGCGGAGGTGGGCGGGCGGGAGGCGCGGCGGGTGGGAGGGCGGGGGGAGGCGCAGCGGCGGGTGGGGGGCGGCGGGGGGCGGGTGGGGGGGAGGCGCGGCAGCGCCGGGGGCGGGGGCGGGCGGGGAGGCGGAGGCCTGGCGGGGGCGGCGCAGCGGCAGCGAAGAGGAACGCAGCGTTTCTGCGCCCTCTTCAGCCGCGCGCCCTAGGCAACCGCCTAGTTTGCCTAGCGGTAGCGCCGGCCCTGCTTTTCTATCCAAATGAAGAACCAATCTGATCATTTCTCTAATAGGCATATTTACACTCTACCCAAACATTGACCATTCATACTTGTAAGCAAGTTGCATTGCAATTGGTGGGTTTCTGCTATTAGATAGATAGCTTCTAGTATTCCCTGGATTCAGACATAAGTAACAGTTATTTTATGAAAACACCATATTGGTGGCAGAAGGGATTACTCTGTGAAATTATGCTTAATTGAAGGCTTAGAGGATAAGAAGGTCAAACAAATTATCATTAAATGTAATCCAAGAATTCTGATTTGTCCCTTTCATTTCCTTGTCCTGAGTTCCCCTGCTCCACCTCTTTCTTCCTCCTCCCAGTATTTCTAGCACTCAGTATTCAGTATTACTAGCACTCACTCTCTTTTGCCCAAGCTTTAAAAGTGAAAACAATAATAAACATGAAAAAGAATATAGAAACTTCTCTCACATGTGGATGCATCTGGTCTATAACTGCTCTTATGGAAAGAAGACAAAGCCCCACCAGGTTTTGAAAGTCTGGTTTAGGAGATTAGCCTTAGCAAATAATATATTTCAGAAACTGAATAAATCCACTCCCTTTGTTTCCTGTACCTTAGTTGAAAATATTGCAGTAGCACTTAGAGCATGCAATTCTAACCATGTAAGGACTGTGAGGTTTTAACATTTTATTGTGATGTAATATACTGCATTGCCTTTTGATGCTCTTATGAAAAGATGGGTTTTGGCCAGCATTCAGTATACTGCATTACTGATTTTTACAAAGTTATGTGATGCATCAAAACATGTTGAATGCAAATGCTTGAGAATGAAATTTATGCTGGTTTATTCATGTGTGGGTACAACGTGAGTACCACCTTTTTGTGAAAATGAGCTACCGAGGTTTCTGTTCATTAAATGAAACTAGTTGTGGAACAGTTTTAATTAATATAAAGCAAATGTTTGTTTCTTCTTTTTTTGCAGTGTAATGTTCAAGTTCAGAAATGCCTTATGTGGATCGTCAAAATCGTATTTGTGGTTTTCTAGACATTGAAGAAAATGAAAATAGTGGAAAGTTTCTGCGAAGATATTTTATATTGGACACAAGAGAAGATAATTTGGTATGGTACATGGATAATCCGCAGGTAAACTACTTTGGGACTTCTTTTTATGTTCTTGCTATTTAATAACATGACTCTTGGGCTGAATTTAACTAGAAGATTTTGAGGAAAATTTCTGCAAATACTGATTTGTAATCCTTGCATTTCATTTTTGATTATGTTAACTATTCTGTTAGAATCACAGGCAAAAGTGAGAATTTATCTTCATGGTGCTTACCATTTGAAACTTTAATACCTTAGGCCAGCCTTCCTCAACCTGGCACCCTCCAGATGTATATAATTATACATACATACCTATAGTTGGACTATAACCCCCATCATCTTATCCCAGCCAGCATGGACATTGGAGTTCTAGTCCAACACATCTGGAAGGTATCATGTTCGGTAAGGCTGTCTTAGGCTATGGTCCTAGGCACATTTATTTGAAAATATGTTCTACTGAAATCAGTGATTGAAATATAATTCAGAATCAGGATGCAAGGCAACTCACTGATTGTATGCTGAAGGTCAGCAGCTTCGGGCTTGGGCTCAATATGCCCCCAAGGGTGTAATCTAGACCCCAATTGCCATTCAAAAAATAAATGAAAGGTGGGATTAGTGGGAGATTTGATTACTGGACTTAGCAACAGGTCATTTTAGTGGTGGTCCTTTGGACCACCAAACCCAAAACACGTTCAAGGAATATTCTAACATGTTAGAGGAATATTCTGTATTTTCAATGAATTGTACTTTTGTAGTATTTGGTTTGAAATTTTGAAGGGGATGTATTGTCTTAATTGGTAGCTTTTATTTTACACGGTAATGCTATGTTTTTGATTACAGAATCTTCCCTTTGGATCTCCATCAGTTGGATCCATTAAACTTACCTACATTTCAAAGGTATGTGGATGTTCCTCAAAACATTGCATTTCCAAACTCATGAGATATTTTGATAGCAATTGTGTTTTGAGTAATTTGAAGTCAAAGCTTGTAAATTTGGCATGACTTAACACTGAACTTGAAGGAACGTTTCTTTGTGGCTATTGCTTTTTAAGATGAGGTGGGGAGAGAAAGGAACTGCAGTTGTTTTTAACTATGCCAGTGTGGCGTAGTGGTGAGAGTGTTGGACTGAGACTCGGGAGATCCGGGTTCTAGTCCTTGCTCGGCCATGAAACTCACTGGGTAACTTTGGACCAGTCACTGACTCTCAGCCTAACCTACCTCACAGGGTTGTTGTGAGGATAAAATGGAGAGGAGGAGGAGAATTATGTAAGCCGCCTTGGGTTCCTTGCAGGAAAAATGGTGGGGTATAAATATAATATAATATAATAATATAATAAATATGGTTTATCTCAATAAGCCAAGCTTGTACACCATGGTTTGAAGCTTTGTTTGCACAGACCATGGATAAAATGAACCAGTTTGTCCAAGTTTGGACATAGAGACCTGGTTCACACAATCAAAACAGTCCACTGTGGCATGCTGGATTGGATTTGCATATTCAGCGCTCAGGCGCAGCTTATGTTGTGCGAACCCAAGCAGCGGGGGTTGTGCGAAGGTTAAACAACCCTTGCATTACCCATGTTCTGTTGTTGGGTTATGCAAGGGTTGTTTAACCCTCGCACAACCCCCACTGTCCAGGTTTGCATGACATGACAAGCCACGGCTGGGCGTTGAATATTCAAAATGGCTGCACACATGCACTGGCATGTGCTGCAGCCCATTGTGGCTTAAAAAGTCATGGTGAGCTCTTTGATCATGCGAGCTGGCCCAATGGCTGCATTCAGATGATCAAATCCATCGCTGCGAGCTCTGAAACAAGAGGTGAGAAGGCTAGAGCGCCGATGGCGAAATTCCTGTTCCGAAGACGATCGAACACGGGTTAGAGCTGCATCTTCAGCCTACCGGGTGGCGGTGAAGGCAGCAAAAAAGAATTTCTATGCTGCCTCCATTGCGTCTGCAGAGTGCTGCCCCAGGAGGCTGTTCCAAGTGGTCCGGAGTCTGGTCGGTCCAGTCGCTCTGGACCCACTGCAACAGTCAAAAGCCTCCTGTGAGGCTTTAGCAAAGCACTTCGCAGATAAAATCGATCGGATTAGGAGTGGGATATCGTACGTCGTGGACACAGGGAGTGAGCGGGAGGAGGCCAATGGGAGACCGGTTTTGTGGGATGGGTTTCGGCTTCTTCCTTCTGATGAAGTGGACAAGGTGCTTTCATCTGTGAGGCCGACCACCTGCTTGCTTGATCCTTGCCCGTCCTGGCTCATCATGAGCTGCAGGGAGAGACTGGGTGAGGGGATCAAGGCGGTGTTGAATGCCTCCCTCGAGGAGGCAGTGATGCCATCAGCCCTCAAGGAGGCAGTAATAAGACCGCTTCTAAAGAAGCCCTCCTTGGATCCCCAGGATTTAAACAACTTTCGCCCAATCTCCAATTTACCATTTCTGGGCAAGGTGATCGAGCGGGTGGTGGGTGCTCAGTTGAAGGCACACTTGGATGAAGCCGATTATTTAGATCCGTGCCAGTCGGGCTTCAGGTCTGGACATGGGACGGAGACGGCCTTGGTCACCCTGGTGGATGATATGAGGAGGGCTTTGGATAGGGGCGAATGCTCCTTTCTAGTCCTCCTCGATCTCTCAGCGGCTTTTGATACCGTTGACCACGGTATCCTCCTGGACCGTCTGGAGGGGTTGGGCTTGGGAGGCACTGTATTGCAGTGGTTCCGGTCCTTCCTCTCTGGAAGGTATCAGAGGGTAGTTCTTGGGGAGGAGGCTTCGGACCCTCGGCTGCTCACTTGTGGAGTGCCGCAGGGTTCCATCCTCTCCCCGATGTTATTCAACATCTACCTCAAGCCGCTGGGAGCTATCATCAGGAGGTTTGAGGTACAGTGTCATCAGTATGCGGATGACACGCAGCTCTACCTCTGTTTTAAGTCCTCACCGAGGTTGGCCGTTGAGACCCTGTCCAAGTGCCTGGAGTCAGTGGGTGGCTGGATGGGAAGGAACATGCTGAAACTGAACCCCGACAAGACCGAGGTACTTCTGGTGGGAGACAAGGGAAGGTTAGGGGATGTTGACCTGGTGCTGAATGGGGTACATCTACCCCTGAAGGACCAGGTCCGCAGCTTGGGGGTCATTCTAGACTCCCAGCTGTCCATGGAGGCTCAGGTGTCAGCTGTGAGCCGGGCGGCGCTGTATCAACTCCATCTGATATGGCAGCTGCGCCCCTACCTTCCTAATCACCTGCTCCCATCAGTGGTCCATGCCTTGGTCTCCTCTCGCCTAGACTACTGTAATGCGCTCTACGTGGGGTTACCCTTGAAGACGGTCCGGAAGCTTCAGCTGGTACAGAACGCGGCGGCTCGCCTGATTAAGGGCAGCCGCCGGCGTGATCACATCACGCCAGTGCTTAATGAGTTGCACTGGCTACCAGTTGCTTGCCGAGCCGAATTCAAGGTGTTGGTTTTGACCTTTAAAACCCTACACGGCTCCGGCCCAGCTTATCTCAAGGAGCGCCTCCAGCAACATCAAGTAGGCCGCTCAACAAGGTCTGCCACGGACGGCCTTCTCATCCCATCAGCCAGAGCAGCCAGGCTGGTGGGGACTAGGAAGAGGGCCTTCTCTGTGGCGGCCCCCACATTATGGAACTCCCTCCCTAGTGACCTTCGCCATGCCCCCTCCGTGATGAGCTTCCGCCGTGCATTAAAAACATGGCTGTTCAGGCGGGAATATGGGGTGGGTTAGGTTTTTAATAAGAATTTTTAATATTGTTTTAATTATTATATTTTATTGTGTTTTACTGTATTTTGATTGTACATCGCCCAGGGTGGCCGGGTGACCGGCCAGATGGGCGATTGATAAATATAATAAATAAATAAAATCCAGGCTTAGTAAGCCAATATATGCATGAGCTTCATGCACCAGCATGCAGCCCATTGCTCTCAAATTGCTCATTTCTTTGTGCAAGTGAGTGAGCAAACAAGCCTGGAAGCAATAGTTAACCATACCTTCTTGTTAAATCCGAACTGAGAAACTATGGTGAATGGCTTCCAAACAAGCCAGGATTCAGAAGCCAACTTTAACCATGGCTTCATATCCTGCCTTGTTTGGAAACCATTAACTCGTTCATATGGTTAACTTTCTGGCTTGTTACCCTGCTTGCACAAAGGGAAGTATGGGTGCGTGAAGCTCATGCATACCCTGGCTGATTAAACCAGGATTTGATTGTCAGAACCAGGCCAACCACAGTTAGTTGAAAACAAAGCAAATATTTCTGATCCCCTTATGGCCACACCAGAAGAGAGAGGCATGCACAAGCCCAAGGCCTGTTAATGTAGTGCTAAATCACAGTTTAATGTTATGTCTGAATACAGCTATGCTCTGCTTCTTTGAAAGTAAAGATTTTAGATGAGAAAAAATTCTAAATTGCCTTGTGAAGTTGAGTAGAATTAGTATGATAGGTAAGACATACAACATGCAGGACAGCATTGATTTAATTGTGTGTGTAGTGTTGTTACATAGTCAAGCTAGTTATATCTCATTTGCTTGGAGGGCACGTTTGTTTGTGGAGAAAAAAGTAGAATATAAATAAAATTGTTACAAAGCTAATTCACAGTACTGTAAATCTTGTATCCAACATTCAAAGGTAGTTCTATTAGCAGTGGTAGCATTTTTACTGTGTTTCATTGTACAGTATTACTAAAAAAAACACCCTCAGGACTGGATATTGGGACAAAGACTTCTAAATGTTGCAGAATATGACATCCTGAGGTATTTGGTTCAGAAATGCCAAGCACATTGCTCCTGTAACACATTTAACATGACCCCTGATTCCTTTTGCCTCAAATTTCTCAGCCTTTGGTGTCAATGGAACTGATGAATGTTTGGAAACTTACACAATCAGGGAACAAACTAATATGTGAAAGAGTTGAAAAGCATTTCAATTTGTGAAAACCATGCATTTTTGGAAGTTAACAAGAGTTCAGAACCAGAAACTAGAGGCCGAGGGCGGGAAGACGGGGCCTTAAGAGCAGCCCCTATCTCCCCGCCCAGCTGCAGCCCATTGGCTCAGCTGGCGTGCTGAGGTGTGTCTCTGACTCTCCCCCCTCCCCCATGCGCAAAGCTCTCCCCGGCCCCAGGAGGCGGGGCCGGGTGAAGTCTACTCTTTGAGACATTCTGATACAGAAATAAACTGTGGAGGAAGGGGGGGCTGGCTGGCCCGCCACACCCCCACCCTTTCCTACCCCAAAGGAACCAAGACCCTCTGAGATCTCAAGATACCAGATTGCCAGCCTCAGCTGTCTGCAATCCTACTTGACTCTCGGTTTAGGGACTCACCTTTAATTCTGTAACCTGGATTTAGATACTGAACCAAGCAGAGCAATCCACAAACACCATGTGGGGTAAAACCAAGACAAGGTTTATTCTGGTAGCATTTTACAACAAGATTAGGGAAATGAGAGAAGCACACAAAATAAAGAGAGAGACACTTTAGTACACAGTAAAGCTGCAAAACAATAAAACCTGATTCCTTAATATCTCTCAGGCATACACCTATGTTACCTGAGGGTATTCTCTTCCAGGGTTAGATCCAGCACAGCCCTGCCGCCCGGGGGAAACTATTCCATCTACCCGCAGGTCCGAGATCGATAGCCCTCCACAAGACATGATTTCACTAGAGCCCTCAGTCAGCTAATTTTCACCAGGAGCTACCTAGGGTCTTTGGCTTACCGCCATCACTCCACAGCCGGGTAGCCATGCAATCCAAGACCAAAGAACAAAGACCAAAACCCACGCTTTGGGAAATATACCTTTCCCCCCCTCCCCTCCTCCCTGTAGCTTTGCTGCCTCTTAGCCAATCATAATGCACTTCACCTGGCCAGGCAGAGGGAAGGGAACTCATGACTTACTGGGTTTGACTACATTTACATATGAAGGCTTTCAGCCTGGCTCCTCCGGACTTCCAGGCGCCACCCATTCAAGAGGAACTATCCACACACACACACCCAGCCTTCACACATGAGGTGTGTGTGTGTGTGTGTGTGTGTAGTATGCGTGTGGGGACCCCCCAAAGGCTCCTCTTCTTCACATAAACATATGCCAATATTTTTAAGGATATATTGGGTAGCATCCAGCATTGCCGTACCACTAACATGAATGACATTGAGCTAGTGTAAACTATCTCTAGCACAATGCCAGTAGTGCTTGCTGGTGGAGAGTATTCTAGGAAAACTTGTCATGCCAGCAAGCGATATTGGTGTTACACTAGAGATAGTTTATGCTAGTGCAATGTTGTTTACATTAGCGGTAGTGCAGCATTGAATACTGCCCATTATTTACCGAGATGGAATAGAATATAAAATAATAAGGATGGCTAAGTTTGTTTACAATTACTATGACATTTGTTGTGTATGATAATGAAATAAAGCTGATCTCTCCAATTTTAATGAAATATACACAATTATGGTGACTGTAATTATTATAGGCCTGTCTGAGCTTTTGCTTAAAAAAATATTACTATTCCTCCATGAAAACTAAAGCCTATATATTAAAGTTTAGTAATAAAACCTTTCTTTTGCATGCCACAGTGTTGATGGCTTCTATTTTCTATTCTTTATTTCTTCCAAATTTCCCCAATTAGATAAGATTAAGATATTTAGCTCTATTGAGCTTGCAGCTCCATCTCATTGAATACATTTGTAATTATTTTTATTCTTCTCAATTTAATAAATATACCGTACAATGGATGTGCTAAGGTATGCATAATCTATTTTATGTTCTTAAAGTAGTGGGCCAGTTTGCATGTAAAGCTAAACTATGATTTAGCATTAGGTATATAAGCCTCAGGCTTGAGTGAGCGCTCCACCTCCCCTCTCCTCTCCTGAAGGAGGCCAGGAAGAGGAATGGACCATAATTCAGTTTTGCTTTCCCCATTTCCTGGCTTGTTATGTACAAAGAATGAATTATGGTTTAAAATAAACTCTAGTTTGTTAAACAAGCTAGATTCATCATAACTTATATTTTGATGTTGGCTTGTTTACCAGTTGACTAGAGTTTATTTTTAAACCACGATTCCTAGTTTATACATAATGACAAGCCAGGAATTGAGGGAAATGAAATTGAATCATGGAGAGTAGGGGGAAGAGTGCTCAAGCCTGAGGCTTTGCTTGGGCTTCCAGAAACTCCTGTACATAATACTAAATCATAGTTTAGCATTTAGTATGAATCAGGCCAGTAATGTAAGTTTTTAGGTTTGATAATAAGTAGTACAGATATTTAAATTCTTACCCCCTTACTGTGTTTCTCCATGGAAATTTTACATCTCTAGTACTACTTCTCTGTAGCAGTGATTACATAACTCTGTTACCATATTTGCTCAGGACATGTATTGCTACACACATCAGAATGTTACATCTTGTGTTCAGGGAATAAGCCCTTCTGGTACATGGACAATTGGGGGAATTTAGCTCAAAGGTGTGGTAGGGGAATCTGCTTTGCAATGTCACTCTGGATCTGTGCTGCCAGAGGACAAGCTGATGTCAGTCGAGTAGAGCTTGCTCCAAGTAGCATACCAGCTAAAATCTACAGGAGCCAAGAGCGGGTAACATTAAGGGAGTTTAGTGTGGGTAGAGGAGTGCCCTTGCAAGGTATTCAGGGAGCAAAGGAGACAAGTTGGACTTTATCAGAAAATTGTGTTTTGATTTAAAAGGTATAGACAGTCAGTCAATCAATTTTATTGCATTTAACTATAGGTTCTCAGGGCTCTGAATAGGGCTACAGTGCAGCTTGATTACATTAGGCACAAGGAAACAGTTGGATGTTTACAACCTTTGGAGGTCCCACACTACCTGAATAGCATGTGGTGATCACACCCCTGTCCATGTCAATAGAGGATTTTCTGCAGGGGACTTAGAGTGCACTTACAACCTAATTTGTACTGTTCAGCCAGGTCTCTGGTTAGATTACCCTCTTGCAAATTGGTTACTTTGGAGCCAAGGTGCTGAGGAACATATAAAATGATGCTGGAATTTTGCTCTCCTAGCAACAGCTCACTGCTGTTTATATGGATGGATGTATTGGGCCAGTGTTAACAGTTAATTTACAAGAATCAGGTTAATGCTAAAAGGCATTTTATGTTGTGCAATTACAGACCTGAAGCTTATATTTATGAGGTCCATAACATGTAATGCAAACTTTGTCATTTTTGTTAGGTTAGCGATGCAACTAAGCTGAGGCCAAAGGCAGAATTCTGTTTTGGTAAGTTTTAGTAGACTGCACAGTTACCTTATTATTACTTTAAAAAACTGAAGCCAGGATATGTTCTGTTTCTCCCTTATAAGACACAAACGGAAGTATCTATTTAGAATACAAATGTATTTATATTCCATGTTTCCTTCCTAAGACAAAGAGAAAACTATTAACTCCTTTTATAGATGAAATATTGGCAGTATTTAAAATAGCAACCTTGCTGATCATATAGCTACAAAAAGGCGGCTACCAATGGGATATTTCAGACTGAGTGAATTAAAACTTTCTATCTGGGGTTTGTTTGTTTTTTGCACAAACTTTAGCTTGAAATTAACTAGTTGCAAAACATTTTTTGACTTTTAGTGAGAGTTAACTGTCATTTGAATCTTTTGGAAAAAATCACAGCTCTCCTTTCATGTTGTAGACCGTTATATGCTGCAAAAAACAACTTGGCAAGCATTTTAAATACACATCAGCCATTGGCTGCGTTTGCAATTCACAGTAAGCCAGAATTCTTAAGATTATTCTGAATGATATATTGTGAATGGTGCATACTACTCAGTCGCTCCCCCTTGGCTCCTACAAGTGGGAGAGGCTAAACAAATGGTGGACCTTCTGTCCATGGTTTGCTTATCATGATGTGTGAACCTGGAACTCTGGCTTGTCTCTCTCTAGACAACCCAGAGTCAGAAGCTATGGTTTGTTCTTGGCTTATGATTCTGGCTTGCTTGGGGAGAGATAAGCCAGAGTTCCCGGTTCACATGTCACAATAAATGAACAACAGGTGAAAGGTCTTCAGTTTGCAGTGGGAGCAATCTGGCAGCATACACTGTGAAGGACGACTGCTTACACCTATCCTACAAGGTAGGCCACAGTACCAGTTTACCCCTGGACTGCCACCCACCTCCCTGGTTCCCTTACACCAATTTGGTGTAGCAGCCCAGCCTTACAGACCAAGAAAGGAACACACATCAATTTTAAGATGGAGACTTTATTAAAATTAAGAATTAAGCAGTGTAGAGTCTCCAATGGTCCAATACATAAAAATAATCCCTTATAAGAAAGGGCTAAAAAGAAGGTAGGGAAAAGGGGGTGAGGTAGGTTGTTGTGAGGAAAGGGGAATGGGAATAAAAAGGGACTCTAAAAGGATTTCTAAAACAAACCCCAAAAGTCTGCAGAGAACTGCTTGAGCCAAACCAGGCCTATCTTCCCCAGCTATCCTGCAAATCCGGCATACCTGCCCAAGATGGAACTTCCACAGTGTCCAGGCCCGAAAGAAGAACCCCATGCCTTTTCCACCCAACTCCTTTATCCAAAGCCAGGGCCCTTTTTCCCGCCCAGCCTCCACCAATCCTGTCTTCCTGCCTTCTGAAGGAGGCACCCCCCCGCCCTTTCCCATCTGCGGGCACTTTCTCATGATTTCATCCTAATTAGCTTCTGGCCTTGCTACACAGCTCTGCAGATAACTTGTTATCTCCCAGGTGCCATTAACTATCTCACACTACCCAAGGACTCCCTGTCAAGGTTCCGCTACTGCAGGGACCCCTTGATCTGCCTTTGGGAGATATCTGCCTCTTCCCAAAGTCTCTCCCTCTCTAGGTTATCAAGTCCTTTGCCTGCTTCCAGTAACGTGGGTGTAGGCTCTAGATGTGGTGAATAAGTCACTCCAAACTCTCAGGGTAAACAACAGCACTTTACTTATAATATTAGGGTTTTTACTTAATAGAGTGGTTATAATCCAAAAGCAAGTATGATAAAATAAAACAAACAAACAATCCAATGTTCTCTAGTATAACTCCAGACTACCTAATTCCTATGCAACCAGTTTCTCTTTCTCTCTCTCTGCTTCTCTCTCTGCTGATTCTCTGCTTCTGCTTCTAGCTCTCTCCCAGCACACACACTAACTGCTAGCTGACCACACCCCACATATATAGTCTTCCCAGGACTGGAAGGTTATAACCATGTGACCTTGCACAGGAGAACTAATTCTTAACTTCTATTGGGTAACTTAAAACTCTCAAACTCCCCCTCCCATCCAAGTGTTTGGGCCTTCAGGCTTCACTACTCGAGGGAAGTGTTTGGGCCTTCAGGCCTCAACAAACTGAAGCCTGTGTAGGCCTCAACAAACCCAATCCTGTGTAGGCCTCAATCCCTCACACTCCCAACGCATTCCAAAGAAGAGCAAGAGAACAAGGGTGAAAGAATTCAAAATCAGTCAGAGGAGGGGGAAGGGGGAACTTAGCTTAACCTCCGCCATGTCCCATTTTCACATACACCAGAATTTCTTTAGAATTCTAGCTTATTGTGATGTGCAGATGCAGCCATTATGTATTAAAATGCATGCCAAATTGTTCTTTGCAGTGCTTTGACATTAGTCTACTGTTTTTTAAGAAAACGTTAGGCCATGTTAGCACATGGAAATATTGCTGGATTCCTCTGCATTTTAAACATGGACATTTAAGCCACTGCTAGACATGGATGGTGTAATGTGTACATAGGCGAACTAAAAAGATCCAATGAATATATTGGGCAGGTCATCTGCATGGAATATTAAAAAAACCTACCAAATGTCACGGGTCCAGAACTTTTCTTTTAGTATTATATGAAAGCATGATGGTGTTAGAAATTAGAATTAGATTTAGCGGTTATTGGGCTAAGTAACTATCTTTGAAACAGTCTAGCAGTCATCTCTTAAACACCTTTATTACACAGTAGTTGAAAGTTTTTTTCTGATCATATCCTTAAGCTCTACTTTTTAATCAATTGAGAAAATAGATTTGTAGTAGCTAATGCAAGAGTGCATGAAGCAAATGTATGTAGTAAATATCCATTGATGGTTTCATACATAGCATAATATCCTGTTACTGTTGGATATAGAAGTATTTGTTCAGATTTGATTTTTAAAAGCAGGATTTGTTCATGACAGCCAGATTTGATGATCCACTGTTGGAACAGCATTAATTTGTGAAATTGTTCAGTTGCCTCTTTGTGGCACTGCATATAAAACCATGTATAGACATGGGCTGCTGAGGTTCCAAGTGGTGACTGGCAAAGACCAATAATTAGAACTGAATATTAGTATGCTTATGCTTGGATTCATGTTTTATGGGCTGTTTGAGATGTTTGTACATTGCTCTACATAGAGCCACTGAAAAATGTGTTCCTGTACTCACACAACTTGCTACTGGGAAGCAGCAGCTAATATCTATGTTGGTCAGATATCTGTCAGTATGTCTGTAGCCTGAGGACTGCTTGCTAAAAGCAGTTCGCAGAGTTCAAACTGGCCCTGTGCTTTGAGCAAATTAAGAATCCTGTTTTTTCTGAAGAGGTGCAAAATTTTGGATGTATATATTTGTTTGTCTCAAAGTCAAAGTCAGTTTATTATGGTCATAGACCAGCAGGATTTGTTTGTCTTTCACCCTGGAGTATGCATAGCAGCATCAGAGAATGAGTCATACTAGTGGCTCTTATAACAGGTTACACGGCTAGTTTTAAGGGTGTCTACAATGGTTTGTCATGTAGTCACCACTTGTAGTCTTGCCGCAGGTTACATGCAACTGGGAGATCCCAATAATGTGTAGCATCTGGCTATGTGGTGAGGCCATTTTTACTATATTCCTGTTTGCCTGGATTTATGATTGGTTAAAGAAGCATGGTAAACATAACATCCTTGAGTGTCAAGTGTGCTGCAGACAACTGGCTTTCCATACTTGTTGTGTGTACCCTGTGACATAATTAAAGGAAGTGGCCATAGATTGTCTGTAGCCATCCTATAGGAAGAGATATTCTCACTTCAAATACTCCTAATATATATCTCTTTAGAAAACTCTTTGTGAATAGATTATTTGAGCTTTAATACTTCTCCTGTACTAAATTACTTGCACAGGATATGAGAACATTTTGTGCAGGCTAAGTGACTCCATATGTAAAGGAAAAGAAAGCAGTTTTACTGACTTTGCTTGAAATCAGTCATATGGAGTCTGTTAATCTCAGACTGTTGTATACACATCTTTATGCTTGAAAAATCTTGCTGGCTTTCTCTTCCTCCTCAGCAGCATTCAAACACAAATTTTAGACTTGAAGCAGCTAATATAGTGTTGGATGTTATGAATTTTATAAATAGCAGTTCATATATATATAAAAGGACACGCTTCTTCTGGTATTCCCAAACCAGTGCTTGCTTGGAAAGTTGGCAAAGTTGTTATTATCTGTTGTATTATCTGTTGTATTATCTTTTCTTTTTTTTAGTTTTTCACAAGACAGTTGGGCCATATATAAAAGCATTACCTCTTCTAGAATTGTATAATCTGCATAAAAAGCATTATTTAGGATGTATGTATGCTAGTAAAGCATTGAACTTAGATTTAAAAGCTTTGAGATAAGAAATTATGTTAAATTGTAGTGCCATTGCCCTTCTGTGTCTTTGATCTTTGTTACAATGCCTAGACAAAGAATTTAACAATATTTTTTTCAGTTAATGCTGCACATTCCTTCTTCCGTTGTCTCTAACAGTCATGAATGCAGGGATGAGGAAATACTTTCTACAAGCCAATGATCAGCAAGACTTAGTTGAATGGGTAAATGTCCTGAACAAAGCAACCAAAATCACAGTAAGTAACTCTTTTTGGATGTCATTCCACTTAGAGGATGTTCGCATGACATGACAGCCCACCATGGGTTATTTAACCCATCGTGAGGCTTCGGCATGTGCGGCCACCATTTTGAATATGCAACCCCCACTTGGGGTTGTCATATTGTGTGAACCTTGGCAAACGTCCGTTATGTCCATGGTTTACATGACAAACTCCTCATGCTTGACCAGCTGTGCTCAGACACTCTAGAAAATTGGAATAATTTGATCAGTCGATTGGAACCCGTTTTAATAAGATGTTGTTTTCATGTAGTCACAGCCAAACATACATTGTATGGAGAGTAATTATAAACATGCTGTATCATTTTAAACAGAGAGGCAGCTCATGTAACCTGAATCTTAAGAAATGGGTTCTAGAGGGGATCTAGGAAATGAAAGGTATATTTGCTTAACTTACATCACTGGTAAATTGAGAGTGATTAGGCCGGAATTGTTATACTTATTAGAAAGACTTGAAAGAAAATGAATATGGCTTTTGTGAAGGGAAGTCTTGCCTCACTAATCTGTTAAAAAAAAAATTCTTTTGTCAAACATGTAGGTAGAGGTGATTCAGTGGCTGTAGGGGCTCCCAATACTGTGCAGGATCTTCCTGAATGTCACAGGGGAATTTGAAGCACAGCAGATAATGAAACACTTGAGTAGGGATGGGCGATGCTGGGAATTCCATTTTATTCATGCCCGATGGAATTCTACAGCATTTCCATTCTGGCAAGGGGCGGTAGACTGCACTGGAATTTTTTTATTGGAGTCCATGAGCAATTCATATTTTTTTTAAAAATTGTTCTTGAAATTTGTGCAAATTGTAATTTGCGCAAATAGCATTTTTTTTTTTAAAAAAAAAGGTCTTTCATGAGTGCTCACCTGCACACTTGCAAGGGTCCGAAATGCAAAGCCATGCCTTGTCAATGTCCTGGGGAGTGTCTC